>CM041295.1:122853169-124053169 GCA_023052935.1 Piezodorus guildinii | reverse complement strand
GAAGCTATACTGATACAAGATTTAACATGAAGTTTGTAATTTGTTAAAAAATACATGTTGCAATTTCGATTGTACCTTGTTAAATTTAGATGTGATTATAGTTCAATAAAAAATTAATTCAATATGGGATTCTGATCATAAATTGATGTATTATTTCTTCCAATAATTTGTTATATTTAAATAATAGTAAAGCCAAATTATATTGCGGATTATTAATTTAAATTTGTAATAATAAAAATCAGGGAAGAAAGATTGTAATAAGTTTAAAACGGTTATGCTCAGTTCCCTATTTTATTTTTTTATTTATAAAAATCTACATTTACTAGAGTTTAAATTAAAATTATATTGATTGAATGAGAGAAAGTTTGTTTTATTAGAGTTTATGTCAAAAAATAGAATTTTTTTTCCTCCAATTTCTTATATTTTTGTTTATATAAGAGACATATGGAAGTTTAGCGCGACCATATCTACGTTTCTTCGATTCCGACATCGGTAATGCAATATTACGGATTGCTATTTAAAAAAATATATATATGAGTCGTTGGATTTTATTCATTTTGTGACAATACAAGTCAAATAAATAAAGTTAAAATCTGAATAGCTGATTAATATTTTGTGTTATAATGGAATTTTATATTAAATTAAATTATTATTCACATCCTTTATTTATTTACTGAATTTTGGCCAGTCGAATAATTGAGAGTCCACATACCATTCACAATGATAAATATACGCATCCCATTACATCCATTACAGTCTCGGGGAAACCGATTTATTTAATATTTTTGGTCCGAAAAGAGATGAGGCCACGAGAAAATTTAGAAGGCTACACAACGCGGAGTTACAGTGCTTGAACTAGTTTAAATGAAGATGTAATATCGCAGCGACTCAAATGGTCATGCGTTATTTTTTTGCTTTTCTCTGTTGCCTTTTAAACTTTTACCAATAACAAAAAGAATGATTTGTACAAATTAATTCAATATGATATATAACATATTGTGAGGGGCCATACCATCGATTTTTAATAATTTTAGCACATTAAGAATCTTAAATAAATAAAGCTCATTAAAAAAATAAAACATGATGTTCATTATATAATTTTTCTTTGACATATCTGTATATGAAATATAGCAATGGGATGTATTGTATTATTATTTGTCAATTTTTAATGGAAATACACACACGTTTTAGGGTACTCCGAGTACAAATGACCAAGTCTCGAGAAAATTTCTGTGTGTGTGGAAAGTCTAGCACAAAAACGATAAGTCGTAAGAAACTTTTTTTTTTTTTTTTTTTAATAACTTCTTTATTTAAATTAAATTACAGACATCTTTACAGTGCAAGTAGAAGTCACTATCCCACTAAGGCAAGCCTGTGTGTGGAAAATTTCCCCTGCGCCAATGCAATTGAAGTACAATTATAAACAGAAAAAAGAAATAAAATATTAAGAAACAGTAACACAATACATAGTAAGAAACACTATAATAGTAAAAGAATATAAAAATACAATTATAAAGAAACAGTAACACAGTAACAGTAAGTGACTAAGCCAAAAAGCTATAAGGAATACATATACATATATACAAGATATAAAATTAAGGCATGTAAATACAAAATTGAATTGTATAATACCTCAATAATATAACAAAAACAATTATAAGAAATAGTAAAACAGTACACAGTAAGAAACAGTAATTGACTAAACCATAAAACAATAAGGAATACATATACATACATACAAGATAAAAAATTAAGTCATGTAAATACAAAATTGAATTATAATATATAAACTATATATTATATAAACCACTTAAATAATATATAAAACAATTATAAAGAAATTAAATATGCAATATCATATTTAAGACAAATATACGGCCGAGATGTTACACTATCTTTTCCACCAAAATCGGCTGACCCGAAGTATCGGTATCGAGCCTTTATTTTTATTTTATTTTTTTTGTTTTTTTCTGTTGATAAAAGACCTATTATAATAGAGGTATAATATACCGTAGGAAAGCGCAAGATTTAAGAAAACTTGATATGCAATGAAATCAGTTGTACAAGCTAACTGAATGTCGTTGTAAGCCCATAAACTTATGTACATATTATACTTTTAATGAGGGAGGATATGGGATTCAGTGTTGCCACAGAACAGAACCGTACAAGTCATATTCTTCCATGTAGTACGCTATATTTTAGAAACAATAATTTTTACCAAATCGTAAGTTGTTATAAATCCGTAAACTGGCATTGTTGTTAATTATTTCTACTTTAATGGTTATTTAATGAAAAAAGATGTTTCACTTTAAACTAAATGGGTATTTCATAGAAACTAAATTAAACTTTTTATGTATTTTGAATAGTTCTTTTGAAAAATAAAATAATAATCAACCGTATAAAATGGGAATCCTTATTATTATTTTTTTTTTTATATACATATCATCATCTGAATTCCGTCGATGCCAGGTGATTTATTATTTTTCAGCTTCATGATTGCTGTTTCCACTTTTTCATCATCATCTCGTGGCTCATCATTCGAGATGTCACCACTTTCTCCTGAGATATATCTTTCTGAAGTTATATCCTGATTTACTTTTCTTTTTTTTTACATTAGACTACTTGGTCATGTATATCACACTGAATTTCGGTAGCATTGGTATTTTGTATGAACTATACGTGATACGGAGTCGCCCACTAAGAATCTAAAGATATATCTAATATTTAGGTTTAGTCCTTCTTCAAGACAGCATCCTAGGACCCGTTCTTTATACAGTCTATACAGCTGATATCCCAACCCATCCTAACACTTTCCTGTCTATCAATGCTGATGACACGTGTGTGCTATCAGTAGATAATGATCCGGTTACTGCCTCCCACACTCTTCAGTACCACATCCGAAACCTTGTAGTATGGTGCCTAAATCGGAGGATTAAAACAAATTCTAACAAATCCCACCAAATAACCTTTACTCTTCGTCGTAAACCAATGACTTCCTGCCCTACAGTATCCTTTAATGACACCCCACTAGCCCCTGTTGAACAGATTCGATACCTAGGACTCCACCTTGACAAACGACTAACTTGGAATCCCTATACAAGACTGAAACGACAAGAAACTGTCCGGCGTTTTCGACTACTTCAATACTTAATGGACAAACGCTCCAACCTTCCACTTAATTACAAAAGACTTATTTATATGACCATCATAAGACCGATATGGACTTGCGGACTAGAGCTATGGGGTAAACCATCGAATTCTTTTGTATAAAATCCTTCGTAAAATGCTTAACGCTCCTTACTTTGTCACAAATAAGCTCATCCATAAAGACCTTGATGTCCCATATGTTACTGAATTAGCCCGAACCAGGTATCAATCATTCCATGAAAAACACCATTTCCACTCTAATCTACTAGTTTCTATCCTGTCATCCTCTTCGATTCCTGATAATCCTCCGAGGCGTTTGAAAAGATGGCCCCGAGACCTTCTAGTTTAGAATATTTAGAATGTTGCCAATGGGTAGCGTCTCTACATGTATTTCATGTCAGTTTACTATGTCCAACACATTTACTTGTATTTAATAATACAGTTGTAAATACCAAATTTAAAACATAAAAAAAAAAAGTTCTTTAGAATTTCGGGGGTCCTTGCCATTGAAATGATTGATTGAAGTGTTCCGCGAAAAATTATTTGTTGGGAAACACTGAACAAACATATTATTCGAAGATTCAGGTTACATCAGTAGACAGTGGGTATTAACGGAACCTCTGACTGGTAAGATTCTCCCAAATGTAGGCTTAAAAGAGCGCCTGAGAGGATAATAACTGATCCCGATGGGATGGTGAGGACATCCTCCAAGAAGTGGGAGTGGGGCTACCTGCCTTTGAGGCCCCACCGCCAGCCGGGCCCACAGCTAATGTTCACTTAAGTAGTCTTCACTAAAACCCCCACAGCTCCTCAAAGCCAACCTAATTCTCCCCGCATAAGCCGGGACCGATGTACCTGGTCGTTCCATCCGCACCCTCTAGTTTTCAAAAAGATCTTTCGAGTGGCAATATCCATTAGATAGGATTTATAGAGCTCCAAACGCGCGAGGTTTCATAGGCTCACACTTTGAGCGTTGCTTGAAATTAGCAGTTTAGTTTTTTTTTTTTTTTTTTTTTTTTATTAGCACAAAACATCTCGGCCATCAGTACACTCGTTTTAGAAAATCAATTTAAAACAAATAATATTATTTAAACAATAAATAATGATTTGTGCAATATATATTTGGCCGCTCTAGAAAAGATGTCTTTGATCATTATTTTTTATTATTTAAATTTTTAGACACTCACTATGTTTCACCTCTTGGGGCCATTTTCAAGCATCATGCATATCCATGTTATATATCTATTCCTTCACGCTTCATTTGCAGTGTCGTCATAATTATTGCGGTATCAAATTTTATAAGCACTTAACATTTACCGGCCGTTTTGGAGGTGTTCTCATGGACTAGGCCGATAAAGACATTGTGTTGTCTAAAAATTAAATAAATAAAAAAAATGTATTAAAGACTTCTTTTGTAGAGTGGCCAAATATATATCCCACAAATATTGAACCATAAGAAAACTTAGGATAATGATGAGAAAATAAATAATAATTTTAGTTTCACTTACCACCCTTGTTAATTCAATTCAAGAATTTTTATACATTAAGTACATTTAGAGATGAAAAATTAAATTAATTACCTAGAGTTTCAAAGAAACAGATTTTTTTTTTTTAGATAAAAAAAATTTATTTACATAAATGCAGGATGTAATGATATGTTAATGATTTTGATTTTCCTTAAATCAACAATTTAATTTTGGTCAGACACTATTTGAACATGTAGTAATAATAGTCAGGAAAAATATACACAAAAAACCTACTAAAAAAAAATAAATAAAATAAAGTAAAAAAAAATATATAATAATAAGAAATTAAAATAACTAAATTGACGAAAGTGAAAAATAAAAATTAAATATTAAAATAGATTGGAATAAAATAATAATTATTGTAAGTTAATAATAAGTATTTGTACTAATTGCAAATTGAGATAGTAACATGCTAACAATAAGATAGTAAATAAAAAGCGAGTAAAAACATTATATATTAACATATATGCATATAATATTGTTCAAGTTAGATTTATTAATAATAATACACATTATGAATTTAACAATAAATCTTTTGTCCTTTTATGTATGTAGCGTTTAGGAGAGCGTTCATTGTAATTTCCTATTTCTTTTATTAGCGGGTTCAGAGAGTTTGTGTTTTAAACATGTGTTTTATTAAATAATCTACTTTATTATTATCTACGAAAATCAGTTAGTTTTATCGGCTTTTCATCACTCTCCGTAACTTTATCAATTTTGTATAGCAGATAATATGTTTTCTAAAATATTTAGCTTTCCAAAGGTTCATTATACATCTACATTACTGTTAGTATGTTCAAAATACAAAAATTGCTTGAAAACATATTTTTGCTTTTTTCTCCTTTAAACTTATATATTTATCCGTTTTTTATCAATGTATGTGATTTTTATAGAATCTACAAAATTAAAGGTACTTCGGGAGAAGAAAATTTAAGCTATCGACATTTCCGCCCTGTCGGACTATTTGAATCAGAATGAAACTACATCGTATTTAAGCCTATTAAATCTCACATCAATATAGCGAGTTTAAACAAAATTGTCACAGCCGTTTTTGATAAATTCGAAAAAATTATGCAAAATGGATGGTAAAAGTAAATCTTCCGGTCTGCCGATTTTGAAGAAAACGTTTGCTGTAACATCACGGGCGTATAATTGTCTCAAATATGAAATTTCAGTTTCGTTCGACTTTTCACTTTCGTGCTAGACTCACCACACACAGACATTTTTTCGGGGGATCCTAAAACATGTATTTCGGTTGAAAACTGGAATTAGATAATTTTCACGATCACAATATTTCATATATAGGTAAGTGAAAGTAAAAAGAAATATATATCAAGTTAAAAAGAAATAAATGTTTAGTAGACAATAAGTCAATCCTATATCCTAGGATATTGTACCTTTTAGAAATGAACATCTCAATTAGTTGGTGAGTTATTGAGGGTGTTTAAGTTCTTATCGGTCATCTCTAGTTCAAAAGGGGTGCTCACCACCAGTTTGCAGCATGATTTAACAGTCTTATCGGTGGATGGTTAGCTGTATGATTTTTCCTATCAATTTTTGTATCAGGACGAGAGTTGCTGTATTAAAAATTTGGTACGAGCAACACATGACTTTCACTTATCACGGTTGATAAAATCTAGGGCTGAAAAAAGATTTTAAAAATAAAATAACCTATACCTTAACCACCCATAAAGGGTCTTTGGTTGAGTACTTATAGATATTTGTACTGTTTCACGGCCCACGGCAGTGCAAGAAGGTGATTAGGGCTAGATCCCGCCCAGCAGCCAGGTTTTTCCCCAATTTTCGGGTACTCAATTTATAGATGCTGGGAATGCTCCAGAGGCGTATCCATACCACAGGGTCGTTCCACGGCTGAATTAAATAATTCTGCCTCAACCGGAACTTGAGAATATCTGATCTACCCACTAACTACGTTGCTCTGAAAAAAAGAAAGAAGTTTCAAGAATCATATTCTGTTTCGTTGGAAAAATATGTTTTATATTAAATAATATAACAATATACAATTAATATTATTATATATATCGTATATGATATTATTATTATAATATTACAATTGCTAGCAAACTGAAAACCGTTAAAAATACAGTAAAGCCTTGGTCCTCATCATTTCGCTCAAGCCGCAGAAAGGAAGTTGTCCTAGTTAGATTGAGGATAGACCACACTAACATGACCCATCTTCATCTCATTACCAAACGACAACCCTGTAAGTGCCAACGCTATAATAATATCCTAAGCCACATTTTAGACGAATGCTCTTTTTATAGTACAATTTTAAACAAACTTGGACTCAGACATAATATATCCTCCATACTCTCCGATAATGAATACCTTATTTCGGCGCTGTTCAGGTTTCTTAAGAGTCACCTATTATTTAATAAAATATAGTATTTTAATTTAATTTAATTTTTATCTGCTATTTTATCTTATTATTATTATTACTATTATTATAAGCTTAGCTTATTAATTTTTATTTATTTATTTTTTAATTAAAGAGAACTGTAGGTGATTATGACCCCTGGGTTTTACGCCTCAAAACCCCAAACAACAACAACAATTGATATGTGCAATAATTGCTTAACTTTATGCCATGTTTTCACTTTACGCTGTCTTTCACACATTTTTATATAACATTTATTCTGAAATATTTAGCTTTTCAGAGGTATATTATAGATATATATATATTACTATTAGTGTGTTCGGGGAAAAAAAATTACCTAAAAAAGTTTGCTCTTTTATCCTTTAGTTAGTTGTGAAATTCGTTCAATTTTTATATTTAGCCGTTTTCGATCAATGCTGATAAGACGATATATTTATTTTTTTCGAATTTACAAAATTAATGGTGCTTTAGAAGAAGACAATTTAAAATATCGGCATTAAATCCCTGCCAGCCTATTCCAATCAGAATGAAACCTATATATTATTAAAACCCATTAATTTCTACATTGATATAGCGATGAATCAATATTTTCGTTCGTGCTGTTTTCGAGAAAATTCGAACAAGATGCAAAATGCATAGTATAAAGTAGCACTTTCTGTCAGCCGGTTTTGGTGAAAAACATGTGACATCTCTGGCGTATCATTGTGTTAAATATGAAAGTTCAGTTTCGCAGGACTTCTCGTTTTCGTGATAGGCTTACCACACACAGACCTTTTCGCGAGACTTGGTTATTTGCTGTCAATGGATCCTAAAACGAAAGTAAAAAGTGTCTTTTTTAGTGTGGTAGCCTAGTTACTCCAGAAAATATTCAGATTCATAAAGGAATCGAGTCAAAAATGGTGGTTCTCTTCCATTTTGAATCGTACCCTAGTTACCAAATATGTTTATTGTTAAGAATCCTTCCGTAAAATTTTAAAACATAAGCAAACCTACCCAAACGTTACCATTCAGTCCATTTGAACTTTTCTTGTCTGCTCTTTCTTTCTGTTTTGAAAATAAAAATATTTATAATATTATAAACGTATATTATTTATATAAATATATAAATGTGGATGCAACACCAGCGCTAAGTGGGTCTTTATGCTGAAGCCGTATCGGATATAAATAAAGGCCAATACGCAAGTCAAGTCCAAACAAGTAATTAAAACATTTCATTTGCTATTAGAGAAAAAATGGTTAGTCGAAAATTATCCACCTGAGTTATATGTTTTATCATCATCTTTACAGCCTTCTACACGGTACAAAGAATTTGATAACTGAATCTAAATCTTTGCAAATAATAGATTTTTTAAAATAATTATTTTACTTTTATTTTTTTTAAATTGATTTATTTATTGCTTTTATTTACCTACCTTGCCATATGGCAATACGGGTGTCGGTAGCCATGACTGAGATGCTACTAGTAGTAATCTTGAATTGTTTTCTTCTCTTCCCAGTTTTTCACTCTGGTCTCCCCTCGATGACCATATCTTCAGCTTCTTCACTCGGAGGTGGCCTTCCTCGACCTCGTCTTGTTCCACCTACGTTAAAAGCTGCTGGACCAAGTAAAGTTTTCCAAGCGTAAATAAATGGTAGAAAATGTTTATGATTCTGTTAGGACACCAGCTGAGGGAAATCGCTGTCCGTGAGGACCCAGAGCCCACATTCCCTCAGTAGTTATATTTTTTTAAATTATTGTTTAACACTCTTTCTTGCTCCATTAAAGGTAAACAGTACGGGTTCTCCTTTAGGTTACAACCTGTCCAGAGTTGAAACGTCCAGATTCATTCATTCGGGCTACCACGAATTAGATTTCTATCCTCCTAGGCCGGGTACAAACCGGCGCCTTTCGGCTTAGCCAGAGTGAATTCACTTTTCAGAAGGCTTGAGAGAAGCTCGTACATTTAATTCAGGAGAACCATTTTTCATCCTACCAATTTATTTTCTGTGGCTATTAATAATATAATAATCTATGGTATTAAAAAAAATAATAATAAAAAAAAATGGGATGGCCTGCGGTCTAATGGTAATGGCCTACAGCCTTCTACGCTCAAGTTTGCGAATTAAAAAACCCGCCAGATGACACTAGAATTTTTTAAAGTGAGTGAAAAATCCTTGGTTATGCCATTCTTCAGATGGGACGTAAAATGGTACTCGGGAAAGATCTCTTTCCTAAATAAACCTGCATAGGCAACATTTATGACTCCACTGTTCATCGTCCGATTAGCCATAGAAGCATAAAATAACGTAAAATGAATAAACAAAAAAAATTTAATCATACGCTAATTCATTAGTCTTTTATTAAAATCATTAGTAATGACTATAAAACAATGTATTGAATTTTGCGTTGAAATAGTCTTAATATGGAATTATTTTCTATCTGATTTCAATCTGGTCGAAATTTTATTAAATAAATTTAAAAAAACCTTGTAAGCTTTATAATAATTAAACCAACAATTATTATATTTGAAAAATAAAATAATAAATAAATTAAGTTGGTAGGTTAAAGAATATGAAATAATATAAAAATCAATTAATTCCGATAAATAACATGTTACATACGAGTTTTATAAACTTTTGTTTAAACAAACGTATTTTATTTATGCATAATTATTATTATTAATGATATTACAACCATATGTGGATGGGTGTTAGCTTCCTCAAGGAGCCTTCACCAGGTGGCTCTTCTAATGCAGTCACCCTCCAGTCACAGACGTTCAAGATATCCTCACATCTTGCGCTACAGCATCTGATCATCGCAGTCTCGGTCTCCCTCTTCCTGTGCTACGGTCCAACTTCCCTCGAGCAATCTCTTGAGAGGGTCTTTGTTACTCATTCTCGCCACATGTCCGGCCCATCTGAGTCTGTTCGTCTTCATCCAGGAAACCACATCAGGCTCCCCCAACAGTTCGTACTCTTCTCTGCCGTTTATATTAATTCCTCCGTAAATCCTCCGTGATATCATTCTTTCAAAGACCGCTATGTTTTTTTCTTTGGTCTTCGATACGGTCCATGTTTCGGAGGCATATGTCAATACTGGTCTAATGAGGGTCTTATACAACGTGATTTTAGATTGCCAAGATAAAAACAAGCTCCTCAGATGTCTGCGCAACCCAAAATAGCATCTATTAGCATTGAATATTCTTTTCTTTATTTCGAGGGACACATCATTAGAAGCGCTTACAATACTTTTTACAATACAATTTATTAGGACCCATTTCTACAAAGTCTTGGATTCTATTGTTTGTAGATTCACTAGTCCTCATAAATTTAGCCTTCTTTTTGTTGATGCACAGTCCCATTCATCTTCCGTCTTCATCAGTGACAAAAATGCTTCCTGCAATGCTGAAAATGAACGCCTGACAATATCCAAATCTTCTGTACATCCTAACAGTTGTACAAGTCTATTGTAAATTGTGTCATTTGTTTGGATTTTTGACTGCCTTACAAATTTTTTTAAGAGCAAATTAAACAATATGTCTTAGGCCTCTTGATGTCTTGAATTAGAGTAATAAATAATTTAAAGATTATGAAATAATATTAAAAGCAATTTATTCCGATACATAACATGTTACATACGAATTTTATAACCTTTTGTTAAATCCAATGTATTTTTTTTTTAAAATGCATTCAAATTAGAAATAATACTTTTTTTGATATTGTAAAAAAATGAAGGTATAATTTGAATTTATTACATTTAACTTTAACATTTTATGAAAGTCTTGAAAATTACCTACATGTGGGTATGAAAATGTGAACTTACAACCCATGTTAAAAATTTTAAAAAAAATATAAACGGTTTACTCTATATTTTAAAGTATTTCAATTAATTTTGGTTGTTCACATACTTCTACGTATGTTAATATCTGTCTATTCTGTGGATTTAGAAAGAATGGTTTTTTATAGCATTATGGTTTATTGCCCTTGAGTGTGGCTGTTTTTTTTTCAATAAATCATAATAATATATATATACATAAATATACACACACAATAATAATTTTATATAGCCGTAGCATGTCGATTGTCTAATCAACTGTGGTTTTGTAGTTTTAGACATTTACAATCAGACCAAATTTAAATCAAAATATATTTCGTAACTTAAAATACATACTAATGTCTAAATTTTTCATTGATGTTAGTATAAGAAAGTTGTTAAGGGGTGCGGTCATTGAAGAATTATTTTTAGAAATATTAAATACAATATTTTTATATTTATCGAATAAATTTGTTTTAATTGTATCAAAATTATTCTTTAATTTTTAAATTATTTTATTTATTTGACTTTATCATTGTATATTGTATATATTGTGTGAATGGGATCTTATAATCACTATTACTAATGTTCATATAGAAACAAATTGTAATATATCTCAATAAAAAAAAAAAAAAAAAAAAAAAAAAAAAATTTAATATTACTGCTCCCACGCTATTATTGGTCTGATTAACCAAAATCGACATTCATCTGCCTCTAAAATATATTTTATATTAATCTGTCCAATATTTACTTTTCATGCCGAAGTTAATTAAGTTCATTTAACAGTTTAATTAAGTTGCCGTTTTATATTACCAGGATAAATGAGATGTAATCAGTTAAATATTTGTTTAATTTCATATTGGTTGGTATCAATATTGGATGTCGCAACGTAAATATGTATTTATTCTTTAATTAAGTTTAAAAATTGATTAAACTTTATAATTCGGCTAATTTTCATTATTTTTTCAAAAATAGAACTGACGGTTATTCCAACGCTGATCTAATTACACTACTTAATATGTAATTCAAACAAATTTCATTGATTATAATTAATATTTTTTGGTGTATTATTTTTTACTTTCACTTACCTATCTATGAAATATATAGTAAGTGAATGTATTGTGATTGTTAAGCTATAGGCAACAACTAAATAACAAGCTCACTATCACAAACCATGCTGTGCTATACGCTGTGCTATTTTGTTTTGGCCTCGCACAATGGAAAAATATACCAATTTAGTGGCCAAAATACTATAATTTTTGATGAAATTAAGATAAACGAAAAATTCTTTTAACATTACGTCCTTTATAAGTGAGAATAAAGACATTGCACGCACGTGTCCCTAGATCTTTAAAATTACTTGTATTATGAATTGATTTCCTTGCATAATCAGGGTACTCACTACGTTTGCTATAGCATGCTATTTGTGTTGTTTTGCTAAACCCGTCGAGTTTCTACAGTTATTTCCTGTATAAAATTGATGGGTTTAGCACAATAGCACAAAAAGCATGCTATAGCAAACGTAGTGAGTACCCCTATTATATATTTAAAAAAATACTTCTATATAGGAGTATCTAAATTGTTATAAATCACCTATCATCCTTCTCTATAAAGGTTTTTGCATATATATATAGTTGCCTTTTTCTGGCATTTACTACATACACAAGACAATACGGTCTCTTTCTCTGACAAGGTGTATGAGGAGTATGTTTATTTAAAAGTTACAAATCATTTTCTGTACAATAAATATAATTACTATTAATTTATAACGAATTAATTTAATAAAAGCAAAGTTCCTAAAAAATATGGCGAGCGTAACACAAAATTTTCTCGTAACTAAGTTCTTGAAATAATAATTAAAAAAAAAAAAAAAAAATATATATATAATATATATATATATATATATATATATATATATATATATATATATATATATATATATATATATATATATATGTGTAGTAACTATTAAAAACTATTTGATAATAATTCAAACATAAACGCAGCAACACAATAGTGAAGAGCAGATGACTGTTTCTCGCTTGGTTGAACTCGGTCCACCCGATCGAGCCTTCAGAGCTTGACGGAGTAGCCTCACTCGCAGCCTACAAAAATCTGTGTATGGCGCGAGAAAAGAAGCTCACACTCCAATAAGATTGTTAGTACCCCTTGAAAGGAAATCTATATGAATTCTCGGGATTAAGTCATTATCTATCTTGCGGAGCTAGGGATTGATTGAAGGAATACGATGGTGCTAACGATGGGACTGCTCACGGTTCTTGGAAGAAAGAGGTGAAATGTTTGAAGCGGACTAACCCGATTACTTGGGTAACAGGGGAGATTGCTCTAATCCAACCTTCCCTTGCTAAATCCACTATCGCTTCTCCTCCAAGAGTTCTCCAACTCAGCAGAGCGTGTCATTTTATTGTCCACCGTCGTCCTAAACCTATCGCTAGTTTGCCACGACTTTGTTACGCCGGCAATGATCATGCTCCATGCCGATCGGAGATAATTAAAATGAGATTGAAATTATGGGTTGCAAAATAAGTTCGTAGTGCGTTTTAATGATTATTTCAATGAAAACTTTAGACTATTTTAAATATTTTTAATCAGTTGTATATATGCATCATCGCCATACACTCTGCAAATTTTGCTATCCGTTTGTCAGCGGATTTTCCTGTTTCTTATGAATTTTAATTAAATGATTTTTTTTTCTCATCCATTATGAGCAAGCAAAATACCACTTAAAGATAAGGAATCTCGGTTGAAACTGATGCATAAAAGCACCCTAACTAATCCTTTTTTATCATAGTGGATATAATTAGTTGACCGGTGAGAATTGCTGGAAGGAATTAGTCCGGGTGGCGGTCAGTGAATAAAACAATTGAGTAGTTCCAAACATTTATTTTCTGCCAACGTTTCGACCCCCATTGCGGGTCATCATCAGGACTAAAAGGATACAAAAGAAATACAATTTCAATAAGATTAAATACACTATTTTATAAACTATTGAGCTAGAGGATGTGAATGTTAAAACATAAAAAAGAGCTATATGTGTAAAGAAATCGATTAATTATATTACAATGACTAAGGTATTATAAAGTTTTACTCCATATACTTCATCCATCACAGTTCTTACTGATAAATAGATTTTTACTTTACAAAATTTGTTAAAAAAATTTCTAGTATCATTATTATATGTTTAATCTGATTACTTATATTTATGTTAGTATTACAATTTTACCATTTTTGTCAGATATCGCCTAAAATGCGGTACGTATTTTCCATTCTACCTACATTTTGTACATACTTTCTTATCTTCCTACCTACATTCCATTCTATCAAACTGTACCTAGTTTCCATTCGTCTACAATACCTCCATATTTCAATGTTTCTTATTTCATGTAATATTTGATATCTTTAGTCATTATCTGTTCTTTATAGCTCTCTAATTATTATTTCTTAGTCATTTTAATTTAATTAATCGATTTCTTTACACATCTAGTTTATTTTTATGTTTTAATATTTACCTCCTCTAGCTAAATAATTTATAAAATAGTGTATGGGGTGTCGAAACGTTGGCAGAACATAAATGGTTGAAACTACTTAATTGTTTCATTCACTGATCACCACCTGGACTAATTCCTTCTAGTAATCCTTTTTTTTTTTTTTAGAATATGTAAACATAATTTACCTAGTAACCATGATTTTATAACCACAGAGACAATTTTTTTTTTTTTTATTTATTTATTGTAATTTACAACTGTATTAAAGAACACAATAAGTAAATATGAGGAATGAAAAAAAAAAAAAATGTCATGAAAATGTCATGAGAAAGAACTACCCAGTGGTAGCACTTCACTAACTATTTTAACTCAGTAGGTCCCGAGGCCACCTTCTTTTCAGTCGCCTTGGAGGATTATCTGGGATATCTAAGGAAGATAAATTACGGACAAGAGGATTTGTATGGGCAGGGAGTTTAGAATGAAAAGAGGAGTATCTATCACGGGCTATGTCTGCAACAAATGGGATGTTAAGGTCATTATGAATGAGTTGATTTGTAACAAAATAAGAGGCATTCAGGATTTTTCGAAGGATTTTGGATTGTAAGGACTGGATGCGGGAGGAATTAGATGGTTTCGTAGATCCCCAAAGCTCGATTCCATACGTCCAAATAGGTCTGATAATAGTGATGTAAATGAGTCTTTTGTAATATACTGGAAGTTTTGAACGTTTGTCTAGTAAGTGTTGTAGTAATCGATATCTTCGAGCAGTTTCTTGTCGTTTTAGTCTTGTGTGAGGATTCCAAGTAAGGCGCTTGTCAAGATGGAGACCTAGGTATCGGATTTGCTCAACAGGAGTAAGGGTAATGTTATTAAAGGATACTGTGGGGCAGGAACTCATCGGTTTGCGACGAAGGGTAAAGGTGATTTGGTGGGATTTGTTAGGGTTTCAGAGAGGATTAAATTGAAATATTTAAAAACGATACAAACTTATTTTACAACTCAATACTTTGCATTATGGTCTGCTACTCGTGTTTGGCTACTTCAACAATTAAAGAACAAACGCCCAAAACAACAAAATACTCATGACTTTATTAAGGTCTGTATGGACTTAAGGACTTGATCTTTGAGGCTCTACTAAACCATCGAGCCCTGTCCGGTACTTAAGTCTAGGAGCTGAGGTCACTTTTATTTAACGGGCGGACATATAGCTACACATAACTTTAATTTATAGTCCTCATCAAGCACAACAAGGATCGTTAACTCATACTATGCAAACCGGGCGAATTGAATCGCGTAAAAGTAGTCAAAAGCCGCTTCTCAATGCCATTTTTGCAAATTATTCTCATTCAACTCAGAAACTATAGGCCGAAGAGAAATACCAGAGAGGGACAAATATATTCTTAATAAATTGCAAAATATTCCTACACACAAAATATTCTACTAATAAATTGGTTAATACTTTCCGGTTTGGAGCAATCAACATACGAAGTTAAGAATAGTTAGCAACATGTGACTATTCATTGCTTTTAGCTTTATTTATGAAAATATCACATTCATCCTCTAAAGATAAGTAAAATAAACTACAATAGATATTATTTAATTAATTGTTTAGTTCTACCGAAAACGTAAAAAACAAACAAACGTAAAACCGAAAACGTATTTTTTGCCGACAAAACTAGCAATCAGTAAGCTTCTTGGTAATTATTAGATCTACATATGTCTGATACCACTCAAATTAAAAATATTTAAATTATCTATAAAGTATTTTATTATTCCTTTCTTAGTAGGAAGAATGGTTTCTAAGTTATTGGTCTGAATATTTTTTTTGTTTATTGATATTTACAACTATATTGTTTAACACAGCAAGTAAATTGGCTCATAATATAGATAATATACATGAAGAGAATATGCCCATTGGCAACACTCCACTAGGTAATCTACACTAGAAGTCTCGAGGCCATCTTCTTTTCAGAGCTTCGGAGGATTGTCAGGAATGGAAGAGGAGGCAAGGATTGAAACTAGTGGGTTAGAGTGGGAGTGCAGTTTGTCATGGAAAGATTGATACCGGGTTCGGGCAAATAAACATAAGAAAAATTAAGGTCTTTGTGTTGTGGACGAGTTGATTCGTGACAAAGTAAGGAACATTGAGGATATTTCGAAGGAATTTGGATTGTAATGACTGAAGACGGGAAGAAATCGATGGTTTAGTAGTGCCCCAAAGCACAACTCCGTAAGTCCAAATAGGCCTTATGATGGTCATGTAGATGAGCCTTTTGTTGTTCAGTGGAAGGTTAGAACGTCTGTCTAGTAAGTGTAGAAGTAACCGAAAGCGGCAAGAAGTTTCTTGTCGTTTCAGTCTAATCTGCGGGTTCCATGTCAGAAGTTTGTCAAATAGGAGTCCTAGGTAGCGGATCTGTTCAACTGGAACAAGCGGAATATTATTAAAGGATACTGTAGGGCCGGATGTCATAGGTTAACGACGAAGGGTAAAGGTTATTTGGTGAGATTTGCTGGGTTTTATTTTAATTCTCCAATTCTAAAGCTAAAAATATGAACAAGAACCAGGGTGTTATTATTTTCAGGTTTAGTGGGTAACAGTAGCTGCCATATTTGTGTAAATACTTATAATACCTACAAAATCTCAATACTCCTACCTTTTTAACAAATACAATTAGTCATCAAGACCCCAACCAGATACTATTCTTTCCATGGCAACTCCATTCCCACTCAAACCCGCAGGTTTTAATCTTTGATTGCTCTTGGATTCCAGACAATCCTCCAAAGTGTTGGATAAGTAGGTCGATGGCCATAATTTTTTAGAATCGTTATTAGAGGGACGCCAATGGGTATTTTCTCTACATGTTTGTTTTATTTCATCATTATAAATACTTGTTGTATTAGTTAATACAGTTTCAAATGTCAAAAATTGGAAGAAAAAAAAGTGCAATACTATTTTTAATGGAAATTTTTTTCAAATATTATTATTTTATTAAAAAAAAAATCTTATTGCAATTTTTTTGTTTTTAATTTCAAGATTTTGTTAGATTTTAAGGTTTGCCTAGCTTCAATCAGAGGTAAAGTTATAAAACTATTATTTTAGCACCATTAAATTTCCATAAAGACCCTAAGTATTTAGATAATAGCCAGGGTGGTCCTTTCCTTTCTTTTGTTTTTTATACGATAAATTATTTAAAAAATTTTAAGTAACCCAATATTTTGTATGCTTACATTATATATTCATGTGACAAAATTATCATTATTTCGTTAAATTTTATAATTCAAACTAGAGGTTTGTGTAATATTGTTGGTATTGTTTATATCAAGCCTTTTTAGGATGTACATAATCATAAAAAAATAGTGACATGCTGATTTTCATGCTTTTGAACATTATTTTTTTAACAGTCGTGTGTCTGACGTGTTACAGCCAATGGAGAACAACCCGAAAATGAAATATGCTAAGGTCTCTGTAATGATTTTCAATTCAAGGAATTCACGTTTAAATGTACAAATATTCGATACAAAATCATTCGAAAATCCCTTTTTAGTGTAATGATTTATTTTTATTTTGGTTAGTCTTAGTTAAATTGTAGATTTTAAAATTTGAATAAAACAAATAAAGTCTTTTGAAAAAAAAATGTATATATTAAAATTATTAATCGGTAATTTTGTAATTTTTTTTTTATTGGAAAAATTCACTCAGGATATTAAATTTTATTTCTAATTCCCATCCAGCAGAAGAAAGAAACTCAAATGTTTGGACCGAATTCTCAACATTCTGTCTCTGATTGCGGAAGTTGGTAGTATAGGGACTCAGTTAAGGAAATTGTTTTCTTAAACAATGACAACCCACCTTACATACGAGGTAAGAATATACAGTATTTTATATTAATTTAATTATTTTGAAAATTATGTATATTATATTGCATTACTTATCATAAGTGTTATTGTGTTAGTTTTTACCAAATACAGTTATATTATTAAAAACCATTCACTGTTTTTAAAAAAGTTATTAATTTATATTGGTTCTGTAATATTCTCTTCTCTTATTTACAATTTGTTTTTTCATTCACCGAAAGTCGCGAATGATATTAAAATATTTAAAATCAACGTTTTCTATTTCCATTTTGTAATTAATTGATTTCTGTTTATATATTTGTATATTACTGTTATGTAATTTTAAGGTTGGTTGGTTTTTTTTATTCTTTAGCTATTTTCTTAAATTTTCCTCATTCATTAATTTCAAATTTTACTATTAAAGAAAAAAATCGAAAATGAGTTTTTTAAAATAAAATCTCGAAAATCGTTTGAATTAAAAAGCTACAAATTTGATACCAAATTGATCCCCCAAGTTTGAGTCAAAAAAGCTGCGGGGGGAAATTTACCATTCAAACCCGGCTTATACTCTTTATTTATTTATAATATGTATATTTGGCCGTTTCCAAAAGAAGTTTATTGATTTATTTTACTTTCACACCTTACAACGTTTCGGCTGATAGGGCCATTTTCAAGTATCCATCATGCATATTTATCTATATACATATACTCTTACACCGCTTCATCAGCAGTGTAGTCCAATTTAGCTTGTCATCATCTCATCGGCCGTCCTGTAGGTGTTCTATGCACGACTTTAAAACACCTAGAAGACTATAGTCGTGCATAGAACACCTACAGGACGGCCGAAGAGATGTTGACAAGCTAAATTAGACAAAACTGCTGAAGAAGCGGTGTAAGAGTATATATATATTTTTATATATATATATATATATATATGATAAATATACATGGTGGGTACATGAAAATGGCCCTGGATGCCGAAACGTTGTAAGGTGTGAAAGTGAAATAAATCAATTTTTTTTTTAATAAGATTTTTATTTTTTATAAGTTTACAAGCGGCCACAAGCCTCAGATTTTTTTTTTACATGTTGTGGTACTGCACCAATTACATGTTATTTTAGTAGTATGTACAAGCGGGGTTAGTGCTACTTATAGCCTAATTTATTATTAAAACAGTAGGAAAATCTGAAAACAAAACCCTACTCAGTAAAAAACAATTAAAGTAAAAACAAATTAAATTACAAAGCAAAACAAAATAAAATAACAAAACATTTTGGTTATATGCGAATATCTAAACTAATGATTATATATTAAACTTATATAATATTTTTTTTTTTTAAATGACCTTTCAGAATTAATGCAGTAATACGTGTTTAGTACGTTTATGTGTGTATCGTTTTAGAGTGTTCTTGTCGTAATCACCTTTTTTTTTTAATGAGTGGGTTGACGGAAGTAGAAGTAAGAGAAAAAAAAAATTGTGCCAGCGAGTACTATAGTTTTTATTCGACGGGAGTTGTAAATCCGTTAACATAGTTTTGATTAGAATGTAACGTGAATAATTATTAAGTGTTTTGAACTACTTTTCCAGTAATTAGAATCACAAGTGTTACTCCAGACCGGGGCAGAATATGTCATTATGGGACGGATGACAGTTTTATATAGAACAACTTGGTTTTTTGGTGATCATTTTGAGTAGCTATTGAAGTATGGGGTCATTTTGTTGATAATATTTTTGGCTCTATCGCATTTGTTATGAAATAAATTAATCAACTTCTAGTGGTAACGGCCAAATATATATCTTACAAATATTGAACCAAAAGGACAATGATGAGAAAATCAAATTTATTTATTTATATTGGAACAATGTTTGTAAGTTTAAAAAAGTTAATCCTTGAACAACATTCTATTATATTATGCCCATTGTACATTTGAAAAATACTAATCTCTCTCTTATTTCTCGCTTTTTTATGTAGGAGTATTCAAATATTAATTTATTGGGTCTTTAGCTCGGAATATCTAAACATGGTGTTATTAATGAGAGCACTCCGATTAAAGGATTCAGATGTTTATTTATGTATTTATTCCCGGCCTAGGAGACAGGTCGGGGGTCGGGAAGAAGGTCCATCGGTTAATTGAGATGAATCCGTGAAGGGCGGAGAGATACAAAATAAACAATATCCGAGATACGGAAGGGTTTATCAAGATGGGAGCCCTTTTGATGTGAGCCGCTGGGAGAGTACAAGGGACGCCACTATCCATGCTCCGTCTCTTCCTCTCAGCCTCCTCACAAGAAACTGAGCGAGTGGCTATTTTTCTCTTTGCCACCTAATGGGACTTTCATTTGAATATCCCTCCAGGTCCGCGGATCACCGCTTCTAGTCCTATCTTATTAGTCGGGGAGATGAAATGCGTTAGATATCCACCGCTTACACGACCCTCCATTATAAGAACGTCGCCGTAGAGGAGTAAGGCTTGGTATTGAAGCTCCTTGATGAGTTATCGACACATTCTTCAGAAAACAGAGTGACTAATAAAAAATCTGGTGTGGGCAACACACGTCTCTCACTTACCTCGACTGTTAAAATCAATTTAAAAAATTTTAAATATACTTAAATTTGGAAAATATTTTGAGTTGATTTTAATAAAACGTGCATTTATTTTCTTTGGAAACATATGATTGAAATTAAATAATATAACTGCACTAAAATATTAATCACTAATAAGTTTATTCCTTATTCGTCACTTTACTTTTTACAACTTTGCGTATCAGATAACATTTTTTCTAAAATCTATTTCCGACGGTATATTATACGTCTATATTACTGTTCTCAATATCAAATAAAATTAAAAAAAAAACAATTAAAAAATAGTTTTTATCTTTTATCCTTTAGTTGGTCATCAAATTCGTCCAACTTGTATATTTAGCCGTCCTTGTATGGTTAATCTTTTGAAATGTAGAAAATTAAAGGAGGTTTAGAGGAAGACCGAACATACAGTGTGTTCATTTTCGTTGGTAACATAAGATTTAGATTAAATAATATAACTTAATTAAATTTTTAATAAGTAATAAGTTTATTCCCTATTCGTCACTTTATATTACTTTTTACGACTTGTGTATCAGATAATATTTTTTCTAAAATCTTTCTCTTTCCAACGGTATATTTTGCATCTATATTACTGTTCTTATTATTAAAAAATCTGGTGCGGGCAACACACGACTTTCACTTACCTCAATTTTTAAAATCAATGAAAGAATTTTCAAATACAGTTAGAGATAAAAATACGTGAAACTATTAAGGAATTAATCAAATTGAATTTATATAGAAACATGTGTTTTATTAAAAAATCTATTATATTATTATCTAAAATAATCAGTTAGTTTTATCTTCTTCTCATCACTCTCTATTAACCTTAGCCCTGTCAGACCATTTTTATCTAAATAAAACCTACATGATATTAAAGCCCATTAAATTTTACATCGATATAGCGAGTTTAATCAAAGTCGTCGGAACCGTTTTCGAGAAAATCGAAAAAAGGTGCAAAATGCATGGTATAAAGTGCCTCTTCTGGTAAGCTCATTTTGATGAAAAAAGTTTTGTCAAGTCTCGGGCGTATAGTTATCTTAAATATGAAATTTCAGTTTCATAGGACTTACCGTTTCCGCCCGGGAGTTACCACACACACACACACACATACACACACACACACATACACACACACACACATCACACACACACACACACACACAGACCTTTTTGCGGGACTTGGTTATTTGGACTCAGAGGATCCTAAAACGTGTATTTCCTTTGAAAACTGGAATTCGAAAATTTTCAAGATCGCAATACTTCCCCTTACTATATATAGTAAGTGAAAGTAAAAAAAAAATAGTTTTTCTCTATTATCCTTTAGTTGGCCATCAAATTCGTCCAACTTGTATATTTAGCTATCCTTCATCAATTCCATTAAGATGATATAGCTAATCTTTTGGAATATACAAAATTAAAGGTAGTTTAGAGGAAGACAATTTAAAATATCGGTATTTAAGCCCTGTCAGACTGTTTCAATCAGAATGAAACATACATGATATTAAATCTCATTACATTTTACATAGATATAGGGAATTTTAGAGTCCAAGGAGGTTTGGTCCCAGGATAAATACTTTTTTTTTTCATTTTATTTAAAAAAAAATTAAATAAAATAGATAAAAGAAAATACAACAAATCCCCTCATTGCAAGGTCGTTGGTATAGACATGGTACGGATCTCTGCATACACTGAATCCAAGACCCTTTATGGATTGTAGAGGAACAGGTCTCTTATTATTATTTTTTTTATTTTATTTTATTTTTTTATTAAGAAAAGAATAGGCAATTCATTAAAAAATATAGCTGTATTATATTTCAGAAGACATTTTTGAATTCGTTATTTATTTTACCGATGGTATAAATCACTAATATTAAAGCCAATTCGAGGGTTCACCTGTGCTGTGTTAAGTAGTATTTTGCAGTAGCGGATTCAAACCTGGTAGGTGGCCTTGGGATTTTTAAACGGGAGTAAAACGTCTTTAGTTAGGCCGCCCGTAGGGAGGGCTCGGAAACATCTTTTTGTGAGTTACGAGCTCGTTTAAGACCCCTTTTCTAATTAAACCTAGAAATTCAAAATTCAGGACTCACATTGTAGCATCTTCCGTTTAGCCACAGCAGCATAATGTGACGTTAAATGAAAGAAGAAACAATAACACTAGTTAAAAATAAAACTGAATAAAAATATAGTGCGAACGTCATAAAAAATTTAATTAGACAATCACTCTAGTTAAAATTCATTTTTAAAATGTATTTTCTATTTAATAATCTTAAAGTAAAATTAGAAATTATTATCTTATATGATGGCGTGATTTTTGGCTGTTAAGAATATATGATGGGGACGTTCGTTGAGGATGCGTTCTTCAAGATTATTTATTACTAAATAAAACTTATTAATTGTGTTCCGATAATCTTACGGAGTCAACCCTGATGAAAGCTCACAATGTTAGCCGAAACGTTGGCACTCAATAAATAAAGTTTATTTATTAATGTGTTTTCCTTGAGGACCGCACCCTCAACCAACTTCTTGGTCAAAATATCTAATATCTTCCCTATTAAATTCATAACCTTATTGTCATAATCTGTTGCCTTTTTATGAGAAATATCAAAAGTGCTGAGCGTCTGTTTTGATGACAGAAGGTATCAGGAAAGTTAGTATTTGAATGAGGGTAGAAAAGCAGCATGGCGGATATGGGTCGGTAGATAATTCTAAAGGGTAGTAGAGCCGACAATAAAGGAAGGATAATAAATTTTAATTCTGTGGGTTGGATCGTCAAGATAAAAATAGCGCGATCTTGTTTCAAGTGAGTGAATATTTCAAGGGACTATTTCTATTCTATCGTTAGGTTTTCGGTTTTCCGACACACAGAAAAAGATCTTCATTTAATTACTTTTAAAATGGTACAAAACAAACCTACCTTCATAGCCCAATAAATGATGCGAGGAGCCAAGAATTTTAAAAAAATAGTACTAATAACAAAATTTGTATTTATTATGTGTCTCATGAATGTCTAGTCATATTGTGGGCGTTGATAGCAGACCTCAAGAGAAACAAAAGTTCATATGACCCGTAGTCCGATTGTCAACGGCTAGATAGAAAAATTAAGTAATCGTTAAATATTGGAATCCGTTCCTCACCGAACCCAACAACTTTACTCGCCCATTTGAGTCTCCGCGATGCTATTAACTCAATTATATTTACAGGATACAGTTCCGCGATCCTGCGTTGTGCAACCTTCTAAACTCCCAAGTGGCCTCATCTCTCTTCGGACCAAATATTTTACGCAGTACCTTATTTTCGAAAACCTTAAGCCGTTGTTCATCCTTCAAAGTAAGCGGCCACGTATCACATCCGTA
The DNA here is from genome assembly GCA_023052935.1 of Piezodorus guildinii. Classification (NCBI taxonomy): domain Eukaryota; kingdom Metazoa; phylum Arthropoda; class Insecta; order Hemiptera; family Pentatomidae; genus Piezodorus; species Piezodorus guildinii. The sequence continues at coordinate 124,029,027 of CM041295.1, read as the reverse complement.
AAGAACCGTCGGATGAATAATAGTTTTATAATTCTAACCTTTAAGTTTTTAGACAGAAGCCGCGAGCTAGTTAATTTAGCAACTGAATAATATCACGCATTTCCCGTCTTTAACCAGGACTTTATTTCTTCCTGGATTACATTTTTTCTTGTTATTTTGAACCTAAATACTTGAATTTCTCTACGTGTTCAAAAGTATGCTTTGATATATCAATATCACCAAAATCGCACTAATTAAACTTGGATAGACAAAATCGACCGATTAACTATAGCAGCATTATGTGACATCAGATGAATAAACAAATCTATAATATGAGCTAATTAATTGGTTTACCACTTTATAATATACCAAAACGTGCAATAAGTCGGCACAGGAGTAGATTTTTTCTTTTTTAGTACTAGTTTGTTCAGTTTGGTTATTTTGGTCATAGAGGAGAGCATTGAAAAGAGGCAAGATCAACAACTGTAGAGAGATGGGTGAAAGAACAATGGGCTAAACATTGACCCCTGACATTGAAGCATGCATTGAGGCCTGGCTCCTCCGAAAGGACACCTGGCCCTACACCCCTCGCCTTTCCAGCCCGCTAATGCATCCCAAATTGATTCACCGCTATCTGACCCTTTAATGCAAATCATTTACTAAATTTTTTTTTTTTTTTTTTTTTTTTTTTGCGGATCAATAAAATAACATTTTTTTATATAATTAAAGATAGAACTATTCTCTTCTTACAAAAGTTTTTATTTATTCGAATTATTACATATTCATAACCGTTGACGTTTCGAAGATCAATGCTTCATTTTAAAAATAGATACAAATTGCTTCTTGACTTCCACCTAAAATTGTTTTTTGTGCGATCACTAACTTTCATCTTTAACTACGGTGTTCTAAATCCATATTATTATACTTTTATAATTATATAATATAATATTATAATATAAATTATTAATATTAAAGCCAGGAATACGAAGAGTATATTTCATCAAGAAACAATTTGTATCAATTATAACATTAATAATTTATAGTATGGACTTATTATGGATAGGGAGCGGCGTGGTCTAATGGGTAGAGCGCTAGTCTACTGTGCTCTGTCCGGGTCCTGGGTTCAAATCCCGGATGTGGCGGAATATTATTTATTCTGTTATATCGATGTCTTATAGCGATCCTGGGGTATGGAGACACTTCGGGGCATACCCAGCCTCAATCAAGTGGGTACCCAAAAATGGGGAAAAACCTGGCGGCTGAGCGTGATCTCGGCCGAATCACCTCATTGCACGGCCGTTGGCCCAGAAACAATGCGACTCTCTACATGTACTGAGCCTAAGATCCTTCATAGGTTGTACAGGGTTTTTTTTTTTTTTTTACCAAATGTTAAGTGCATTTTAATAAAACATGACGATATTTTTCAACGATTTTGAATGTGTTTTTTTTCCGTTGTATCATGTTTCATGTCAAATATTTTCAAGCTCACTGCAATTGGTAATATAACATACTATTTACCTTATTCATATGAGTCAAATGTGAATAACAATTTCCTCTGTATGAAAAAAAAAGGCGCCCAAACTGGCTCATTTTAAATTAGAGCTTTTTTTCATTCTATATATTTTATAATTTTTATGAGTACTGAGGAGGCTCGGGGATGCCTGGACAAATGCCATTAAACGCTTTTAGGACAACCTTAAATAATACTTGAATGAGATAGGGAACAGTGTTGGGGGTGCGATGAGTCTGTAACTCTTCATGGGTTGTAGTGGTACAGGTTTTTTTAAAAAAAATTTTTATATGGATTTAGAACACCATATGGGTATTGAAAGAAGAAATTTATTGAACGAACTAAAAACGATTTTAGGGTGACATCAAAAAGTAATTTGTATCGATTTTGAAATGAAGCATTATCTTCGAAACGTCAGCGGTTATGAATATGTTATAATTCGGATAAATAAAAGGTTGTTTAAGAAGAGATTAGTTCTATTTTTAATTATATAAAACCAGCATATTTACTCGTTGTATTATAAAGTACAGTTCTAAATTTCAATAAAAATATATTTTTTTAAATATATTAAAAAAATGTTATATTATTGACTGGAAAAAAAAGAAGTAATAATTCGCATTAAAGGTTCAGATAGCTGTGAATCAATTTTAGGATGCATTAGCTGGAAAGGCAAGGATGTTAAAAATTGGAATTCGAAAATGTTGACGATAGCAATACTTTCCCTTATATATTTAATATAAAAAAAGAAAAACTGACACAGTGTGAATGGGCCGAAATAATGAAAATGCGTTGTGATGATGCTAATACTTTAGTTTGTTCAATTTTTTTTCTTGAATCCCAAATAATTGATATTTAAGAGGGGTTCTTCGTCTGGAATAGTTTTAAGCTAATTTGCATTTCTTCTATAAAAAATATATATATAATAATAAAAAATAAGAAAAATAATTATATTAACTTAAGCTGTGTCATTTATTCTCCACAACTTTATTGAAGAGGTCTCAAGAATAATTAGCCATATTCAGGTAATCACTATTCTCAGGTCGGGTTAGCAATTGTTTATATGACGCTATTTATAAATTAGATATTTGTGCAATTGAAATATTTAGCTTATTTATAATTGAGTGATTATGATTTAACTATAAAATTTCAAGCTTCACCATAGACTCAAAACTTAATAATGGAACATTATTTAAAATTTAAGCAGATGCCTTTCTTTTTAAGACAACTAGAGTGTAACCCCATAAAAGATAAAGTTTAATATAAGTTTTGATTTAAATATACTGCTAAAAAATAATGAGTTATGGAGGTATTTTCACAAAAATCAATTTTATTTTTGTAGTGTTCGTTTTGTAGGTATCGGCTAATAATTATCTATTAATATTTTTGTCCACATCTAATAGTATCAGAAATATTTTCAGCCTCCAAATAAATATTAATTATAGTACAACAATTAATATAAAACATATAAATATATGCTGTTGATTCATTAACTAAATTCCTTAGACAATGGAATTTTCATTTTCTCGAACCTTGGTAAAACCCGATTAAGTATAAAAATAAAACAAATTTTTTTTTTTTTAGTGTTTTTCATATCATAATTTTATTTTATTCCAACTAACATTGCTAGAACAGCAAATATAGAACGAGTTTTTTAACTTATTTTTTTAAAACTTATTTATGTTGTTCTCGATTGCTTTATGTTATGAATGTAATTGTGATCTTTTTATATAATATGATATAGAAAATGATCTTAATAGACAATATCATTTAAAAAAACAAAACCATTTGACAAAAAACTTTTTTAAAGGAAAATTTTTATGTTGTGGGCCCTTTAAAAATGTTCGAGATGGACATGAGTATATTTTTGTTTGGTACTCCTGCCCTTCATAACTTTAAAATTTAAATTGTTTTGAAGGTAGATTTGAATTATCTAACTTTTAATACCTTCTTATAATTTTGTTTTCTGCTGTTCTGTTTCATCTTTTGATCTGTTGCTCAAATTTTTTTTTTTTTTAGAAGAATTTTTTTTAGTCTATAGGTTGTCTTGATTTTCCTTTCATCTGTGGATTAATAAGTTATGGAAATATAATAAATCTTAAATAATTTATAAAAAAATGTTACGAAAATCAAATATTGGTTTAAATAAATATTTATGAATTAACAGACACACACATTATGATAATATGGGTGATGTTAACTACAGAACTGAACAGAGCTTATTGTTTAAAAACATACGTAGTAGGAGATAAGGGAATAAGAGTTAGTCACATCCATCTGCTTTCGAAAACACTTGGCATTCCATCTAGCTTTACACGTTAAATAAATAAATCTAATCCTTTTGAGAAATTAATTAATATGATTACAAACATAAATAACCATAAAAAAAATGTTTGCTCGTCTTTACGTTTATCCTGCTTTATTTGAGCAAGAATAAGATATCAGTGATCGTCAAAAAGATTGCCATAAAGTGGAAAATCGTTTATGTAAAATGCCATTTCCAACAAGACATTTGTAGTGAAAAAATGTAGTGATTTCATGGAGATTTGAAATATGTAATTTCCTATTTTAAATATGTAATCTGAGTACATCATTCTTGTTTTTGAGCTAGACTTTTCACCTACACAATCATACACTGAACATTTTACAAGACTTGGTTATTTGTAGTCAGTTAAACTTACAAAATGTTAGAGGAAAAGGCGTGGTCTAGTAGATGGAGCTCTAGTTTACTGTGCTCCGGGTTCTAGGTTCGAATCCCGGCTGTGGCGGAATATTATTTATACTGTTAGTTCAGTCGTGAGGGGGCGACCCTAGGGCATGGAGACCCTCCTGGGGCAGACCCAGTCTAGATAAAGTGGGTACCCAAAATGGGGGAAAACCCTGGCGGCTGAGCGTGATTTCGGCCTAGTTATCTCATTACACGGCCGTTGAACTAGAAACAGTACTAATCTCTTTATGTACTGAGCCTAAGATCCTTCATGGGTTGTTATGGTACAGGTTTTTTTTTTTTTTTTTTTACAAAATGTTAAGTGCATTTTAATAAAACATGACGATTTTGAATGTGTTTTTTTTCCCATTGTATCATGTTTCATGTCAAATATTTTCAAGCTCACTGCAAATGGCAATATAACATACTATTTACCTCATTCATATTAGTCAAAACATGTGAATAACAATTTCCTCTGTATGGAAAAAAAGGCGCCCAAACTGGCTCATTTTAAATTAGAGCTTTTTTTCATTCTATATGTTTTATAATTTTTATGAGTACTGAGGAGGCTCGGGGATGCCTGGAGCTGACAAATGCCATTAAACGCTTTTAGGACAACCTTAAATAATACTTGAATGAGATAGGGAACAGTGTTGGGGGTGCGATGAGTCTGTAGCTACGACCAATTGGAGCAGCAAATCCGCCCAGGTATGCCCTAACGAGATCCAGCGACTGCCGAGGATTTAAATATGTGTTAAGGGCTGAGGGATAGTTAAGGGCTCATTGAGATTCAAATATGTCTTTATGTCCGCTCCGAGTGATCAAAGGCGCAGTGTTGTAACTAAGTACAGCAATTAGTCTGCCGCGTGTGCCTGCCCTTGATCGTTGGCCCGTGGCCCGCCGCCTCGCAGAGCTGGTGGGGTCTGCCACCCTCTCGTTGCTATCAACTCATATTCTTTTTTATTTTAATCTTTTCTTTCCATTCCAGAGCTGGAGTAATGAGATAATTTTATGGATGACTTGGGAAGTGTATGAGCCTGAAATGAAGGTGGTGAATATGTTAGCAAGGAGAAAAGCTAAAAACGCTTTCCCGTTTGAGGAGTGTACATTTTTTCCTCTGTTTAAAATTTTTTTTCTTCAAGAAGCATCATATAGTGTTCGATAAAAGTCCAACAAGCAAACCGAAAGTTATTAAGATATTAGTCAAATCTTCTACCATGTCACATGCTAATTACTAGGGCTAGGATTTTCATTTAATTAATAATGTCAAATATGTAAATATATATGTATTGATTTCGATAAAAACGTGGAAATAATTATGTGAAATTAGTGAAATGTGTAAACAGTAAATAGCCTTCTAAAACAGTCTATACCCTCATAGAGATAAGCATGTGACATGAAGCAGTTTTGTGAAAAACACTCTAAGATGCTTTCCTGCTTTGACCATGTACGGAGCTCCATCTGATAAAAAACAAGTAGACTCTTTCGTGTAGTACACCATTTGGTTAAAGAATACTCATATTTTTCCAACTCCTGGCAACTTAAAAGAAATGGCTTTGAAAGATAATCTGGACAGAGACTTCCAACAATAATATTCGCAATGTATCGCCCTTCGACATCAGTTGTCTCGACAACTGAGACCCAAATTGTCACCTCCTTGACATTTTCTAGTATTTTTCCAAGAGTTTCTTGATATATATCTTTGGTGGATTCATCAGGCTTTTTTTTCAATTTCTTTACCAAAAATAAATTAAGAGACGGATTATTTATTTTGCTTAACGAAATGTCAGCCTGCACAAACGCTAGACATAAATCTGTATACAACTTGGACTTACTGTCTCCACTTGAGGTAGATGGTGTGATGAAACTTGGCTTCGATTTTGACCTTTACCTTTTGTTATAGAAGGGAGATGGAATCTCAGAATTGTTTTGTAGGGTTTGGTTCTAAGAAGCAATTAACAGCTAAAATAGAAAAGCTTTCTATAGAGAGCTTAAAAAAGCAAATTATAGAGAAAAATTTGTCTTCATGCACTAATAAGTCAGATTTGTTGCAAAGAAATATACAGGTTTAAAATAAATAAATATGGAGTAAAATTCATAAAGTATGTAAGAAATATGTACATTTAGTCAAATATGTATTATTATGTAATTTTAAATTAGCTTAATTTGATCATATCAAAGCATATACTATGAGTTGTTACAAGGTGATAACGAAGTCAGGAGCCAATATGTATTTACATAGGAATCCTAGCCCTACTTATCACATTAAGGAGGTCCCCATGACCAGTCAGATTCGGACATACCAATTTACATAAGCTGAAAAAAACAGAAAAAAAAATGGTTTTATCTACTATCTAAGAACACAGTTAATTTGCTAATTGATGTTTACATAGACAGCTTATGGAAAAAAAAAAGAAGCTTTTTTTTCAATATTTGCAAACTTGTACTCCTAACAATTTTTAAACTACTGTTCGCTTACAGTAAATTCTACTTCGCTCTTGCATTCCTCAGAAGCAAAAAGGCACTACCAAAATACTGTAATAATACTCTAAAAAAGTAACCCTGATGGACGATGAAGGTATCATAGAAGGGACTGAAGGTCCAAGAATAAAATTTACTTTTCTTTCTTTCTTTCTGTACTTTGTGACTGTGGTATATTGATATTTAGTTATTCGGAAATTTAAAACGCTAGTGAATTAAAACATTTATCTTTTCCTAAATATTTCGAAATTCAATTGGGGCGAATTGGATCACGACTTTTATTTTTAAATATGAAGCATCTGGAAATTTACTGTGATTTGAAATGAACCGAATGCTGGAGGAGAGGATAAAACAGGGAAAAATTTTCTAGAAATCTTCGGAAGTGACGGCTTATTTTGAAATCTATATCCATATCTATTATCCGCTGGCTATTCAGGCAGGTAAATTTTTTCGGATCGCATCCTGAGGAAAACCATCACTAGAATCATTGAATTCTATTCCACTGTGAGGTTTTGTTATGTTACGATTTTCGTTGCTGTTTTCCACCGTTCAGCAATGGTAACCTTGGCTCCCTTGCGAAGGACGCTTGGGGGATTGGAAGCAAGAACCACCACGGAAGTTGTTGAAGAATGATACATTCGGCAAGAATGGGGAAGAGAGTGGTGGGGTGGACCATGCGCACTGGCAGATACAAATCACCTAATCAATCGCTGAGGTTGGCACCCGATCGCAAGTCTCAGTCCACCTCTTCAGCCCGCGTCGGATCAACAAACAAATTTCGCCTCATCCAAAAAAAATCAGATTTTTAAAAATATTTTATTTTATTTTTCAACGAGCTAACGGAAAGTCCATTCGAATTAATGGCATAAATTATACAAATTATAGCAAAGAATTAAAAAAAAAAAATCTGGTACGGGCAACACACGACTTTCACATACCTCGACTGTTAATATCAATTTAAAAACTATTAAATATACTTCAATTTAAACAATATTAATTTTCGTTGGAAACATTTGATTTAGATTAAATAATATAACTATATTGAAATGTTAATGCGTAATAAGTTTATTTCCCATTCGTTACTTTATATTACCTTTGACAACTTTGTATCAGATATTATTTTTTCTAAAATCTTTTTAATGGTATATTATACGTCTATATTACTGTTCTTATTATCAAAAACCCAAAAATTACATAAAAAAATATGTTTGCACTTTTCTCCTTTAGTTGTTTATCAAATTCGCTCAACTTGCATATTTAGCCGTTATTTATAAATGCTAATGAGATGACGTGCCTAATTTTTTTTAAATCTACAAAATCAAGGGTAGTTCAGAGGAAGAAAATTTAAAATAGCGGCATTTATGCCCTGTCAGACTATTTCAATCAGAATGAAACCTAAATTGTATTAAAGCCCATTAAATTTTTACATCCATATAGCGATTTTAATCAAAATCGTTAAAACCGTTTTTGAGAAAATCGTAAAAAGATGGAAAATGCATAGTATAAAGTGGCTCTTGTAGTAAGCGGACTTCGATGAAGAACTTGCTATAACATCTCGGTTCTATAGTTGTCTTATATATGAAATTTCAGCTTCGTACGACTTACCATTTTTGCGCTAGACTTACCATACACACACACACACAGACTTTTTTTCGGGACTTGGTTATTTGGACTCAGGAGACCCTAAAACATGTATTTCCGTCGAAAACTGGAAATAGAAAATGTTCACGATCGCAATACTTTCCCTTACTATATATTTCATATATAGGTAAGTGAAAGTGAAAAAAATGCAACGGTCTTGAATGAAACATGAGCCATATTAGCTTTTGAGTACAAAGAAAATAATAATATCGTTAAAACAACTATAATATTATATGCTCATATCAGTTATAAATGGATTACAAAACTTTAAAAAATTCGATTCAAATTAATACAAAAAATTAGGTTATAAACCAGTGGTAGATCCAGGAGGAGGGGGAGAGGAAAAATCCTCCCTCCAAAATAAAAAAAAATAAAAAACGAGAAAGAATGAATAAGTACAATAATAATCATTGTAAATTAGACTAATGAATATTGGTCGAAGAGGGGGGCATAAAATCCCCGAAACCTTCAAGAAAATATATAAATTGCTAGGTTCTTTTTGTATAAAATGATGAATTTTCACTCAACACTTCTTTATTTCTTTTTTTCTTTCTCCCTACGTTTCGGACCTTGCCATTTTCAAGGGTTCTTTAATCATTCTATTTTATTGCACATATATAAAATACATTTTGTCATGTTAAAGAAAAATCTATTACAGGCTGAACTAGCCTTGTCAGCTTGTTATTATTTGCTGGCCGTAGGGAGAAATAAATTAAGAAGTTTTGAGTGAAAATGGATCATTTTATTTAATGAGAAGCTAGCAATACATTTATCCAATATAACAAATTGCAATTATAATAAAAATATATAAAGTAAAATAAAACTTTTAGTCTCTTTCATTCTTAGAATTGAATAGAAAATACTTTTATTCCGGGACTGGGTCCCTTAATACATTTGAAACGGATATACATATATATATATATATATATATATATATATATATATATATATATATAATATGTGTGTGTGTGTGTGTGTGTGTGTGTGTGTGTGAAAAACAGACAAAAGGAAAATAATTAACCATCATTGATAGTAGTGATAGAAGAAAGATGAAGAAATTATATGCTACAAAAAAAAAAAAAATCTTTAGAATACAATTGTGTTGAAAAAATTAATGAATTGATAAACGAAATTTAAATTTGGGCAGTAAAAAATTATTTTCTTACGTTCAAAGCTTGGTATTTAGAATTGAAATATCACAATTACTGAGGGTCTGGTTGCGATGGTAGAAGGTATCAGGAAAGTTATTATTTGAATGTGGTTAGAAAAGGAGCATGCGGCTCGGCAGATAATTCAAAGGGTAGTAGAGCAGACTACAAAGGAATGATAATAACTTTAATTCTGTGGGCTGGATTGTAAAGGTTAAAATAGCGCGATCTTGTTTCAAGTGAAGAATGTAAGTGAAGGAACCTTTGAATGTAGGGTGGATGCTGGGAGTAAAGAAATGATCCTAAAATTATTTTCTGCGAGTGAAGGGAAGGAGCCACTTATAGACGTAACAAAGGAATAAATGAATAAGGAATTATTTAAAATATGCTTAATAACCACCAGTTCCAATACTCCTTACTTACTGTGAATAATTTTAAATTACTATTTATTGTAGAATAATTCGAGCCGTCAATTTAATGTAATAATGATGAAAATTGAATGAAACGCTGGAGCGGACGAAAAGGGGAAGAAAAAATAAAGAGAAGACTAACTTCTTTTTTTTTTTGGAAGGGCAGGGAAAGTGAAGAGGTTTTTAGTTCTTAGAGTTTAATCAAAATCGTTAAAGCAGTTTTTGAGAAAATCATAAAAAGGTCCAAAAATCAGCTGATTTTGATGGAAAAACTTTATATAACTTCTCGGGCGTGTAGTTGTTTTAAATATGAAATTTCAGTTTCGTACGACTTTTTCGTTTTTGCGCTAGACTTACCACACATACACACACACGTTTTTTCGGGATTTGGTCATTTGGACTCAGGGTACCCTAAAACGTGCATTACCATCGAAAACTGGAATTCAAAAATTTTCTCGACCCCAATACTTTTCCTTACTATATATTTCATATATAGCTAAGTGAAAGTAAAAATGCGCTCTCGGTAAAAAATCTAAGATAGACTTATCCTGTTATTTCCCTTTACCCTTCAAATATTAAGTGGAACATGTATAATCCTTGCTATATATTCGATACAATTAGGAATGTGTGAAAAATGACTTTTCACCATAGTTATTGATAGGTTAACGCGTGAGTAACCGCATCTACCCAAACGGATGAATAGGAAGGTTAATAAGCGGAGAGAACATTGATAGAGATAAAAGATACAGAATAACGACGATACTCGGCCCCAGGTGGATAGGATAGGGGTGGCTAGCTGGGAGGGGATGGAAACGAAATGGCCGCCGGGGGACAATACAACCCCCTCAATACATTAGCATTTACATACGTTCTCAGTTTATTCATATTCAAATTTATCCATCCCCCCTTCACCATAGCCTCCACGATTAAGAGCTATAAATATGTATTATTTACTGAAGGAACGGAGGCAGGGGTTTTTGCCTTTGGGCTTCCCCCGAGTAGATTAGGCAGAACATCCTAGCCTCATCCCTTAACAAGATTCTTCACATGACAGAAAACGAGCATTTGTTGGAGATCTGATCAAGAATTATTAACCAGCTGTTGAATTATAGAAATTGCTTTAAATTTGGTGTCAGAAAACGTATAGTTTGACCTATTAAGAGTTAATCACTTTGGGATTATGAGTTTATCATAACAAAAATCTGGTACTACTTTCACTTACCTCGACTGTTAATATCAATTTAAGAACTATTAAATATACTTCAATTTGAAAAATATTTCAAATTGATATTAATAAAACGTGTATTCGTTTTCGTTGAAAACATATGATTTAGATTAAATAATATAACTATATTAAAATGTTAATCAGTAATAAGTTTATTCACTATTCGTTACTTTATATTACCTTTTACAACTGTGTGTGTCAGATAAAATTTCTCTAAAATCTTCCTCTTCCTAACGGTATATTATACGTCTATATTACTATTCTTATTATAAAAAAAACAACAGAAATTACATAAAAAATATGTATGCACTTTTCTCCTTTAGTTGTTTATCAAATTCGCTCAACTTGCATATTTAGCCTTCATTTATGAATGCTAATAAGATGGTGTGCCTAATTTTTTTAAATATACAAAATCAAATGTACTTCCGAGGAAGAAATTTTAAAATATCAGCCTTTAAGCTCTGTCAGACTATTTCGATCAGAATGAAACCTATATCTTATTAAATCCCATTAAATTTTACATCCATATAGCGATCCATATAATCAAAACTTGCTGTAACATCTCGGGCGTATTTTTGTCTTAAAGATGAAATTTCATTTTCGAACGCTAGACTTACCTCACACACACACACACACACACAGACCTTTTTTAGGAACTTGGTTATTTGGTCTCAGGGGACCCTAAAACGTGTATTTCCGTTGAAAACTGGAATTAGAAAATGTTCACGATCCATTTCCCTTACTGTATATTTCATATATAGGAATATTTTAACGAATATAATATCCAACTGAGGCTAGAAAGAGCAAACATACTTTTGTGTGCAATTTTTAGCTTTTTGAACATACAGTAATATCGACGTATAGTATAATATACAGTTGGAAAGCTAAAGATTAAAAACAAATAAATTGTAAAAGTTAATGTAAAATGTAAAAAAAATAAGGCATAAAATTATTTCTGATAATTATGCGTAACAATTTTATAATGCTATATTATTTAATCCAAGTCTTATGTTTCTAACAAAACTGAATACATTTTTATTTTTATTAACGTTAAATTTTTAAATTTAAATTTATTTAATAGATCTTAAATTGCTTTTAACACCCGAGGTGAATGAAAGTCGTGTGTTGCTTGCACTAGATTTTTTTAATTTTTTATAACGTTTATTCATTGTTGTATTTAATCCTTGGCAGAAATTAGAAACATAAATCGGTCAATAAATTATTCCTATTTTTCCGTTTATTACTATTTTATAATTTCAAACTAGTTGACCCTGCTTCACACTTCTCATATTATGAAATAATCTAAAATTAGGAATAAGTAATGACAATGTTAGTTTACAAATTTATACCCACTTTCCATTTATTTAGCTTACGTAGGATTTGATACGTAATATTCTTATAAAATATTGAGTACTTTATGGAAAAAAATAACATTTACGATACTGTACGGTGGCAACACTGAACACCACCTCCCTCATCATAAAATTACAAATGTGAGTGTTTTGCTTTATTTTTTAATCCCTTGTATTATATATAATTAAATTATTAAATCGAAAATAGTTTAATGTCATTTTGCAATCTTATCATGGGGATATTTTTTTTCATTTAAATGTTCAACTAATTCTCCGTTCGTCAATCTTCCTTTTTGGACATAGTTTCCGCTAACTTCCCGTATCCTAAAACTACTTCCTCGAAAAGCCATCCTATATCTTACTTACATCTGTAATGCCGTTCTCCGCTCCACATATTTTCCCGCTTCCTGGAAATTATCCATCATTAAAATGATCCCCAAACCCAAAAAGCCTCCAGAATACCCTTCCTCCTACCGCCCCATCTCTCTCATATGCATCATGGGTAAAATCCTTGAAAAACTTCTGCTTAAACGCATATATCCCATCCTTGATTCCAATCACATTATCCCAGATCATCAGTTTGGTTTCCGAACATCTCACTCCACTATCCAGCAATGCCATCGTGTGGTGGACGTTGTCTCGTCTTCATTGGAGCGCGGATTGTACTGCACGGGAGCCTTCCTCGATGTAGAACAGGCCTTTGACCGAGTGTGGCACCCGGGACTGCTTTACAAACTCCGTAAATTCCTCCCACCTACATACTTCCTTATTATCCAATCCTATCTCACAGACAGGTCCTTCAAAGTAAATCATAACCGTTCCTGTTCATCCCTTTTTAATCAGTATGCAGGTGTTCCTCAAGGCAGTATTCTAGGACCCATCCTTTACACAGTTTATACAGCTGATATCCCATCCCATCCTAGCACTTTCCTTTCTACCTATGCTGATGACACATGTGTGTTATCAGTCAACAACGATCCAACTATTGCCTCCCAAACTCTTCAATCACACATCAAAGACCTTGAAGTATGGTGTCAGAACTGGAGAATAAAAATAAATTCCAATAAATCCCACCAAATCACCTTTACCCTTCGTCGTAAACCTATGACATCCTGCCCAACAGTATCCTTCAATAACACTCCTCTTGTCCCGGTTGAACAGATCCGATACCTAGGACTGCACCTGGACAAACGTCTTACTTGGAACCCTCATACAAGACTGAAAAGACAAGAAACTGCCCGACGTTTTCGACTCCTTCAACACTTACTAGACAAACGCTCTAACCTTCCACTTAAGTACAAAAGGCTCATCTATATGACTATCATCAGACCGATATGGACTTACGGAGTAGAGATTTGGGGCTCTACTAAACCATCAAATTCTTCCCGTCTCCAATCCTTGCAATCAAAAATCCTTCGAAAAATCCTCAACGCTCCTTATTTTGTCACAAATAAACTCATCCATAAAGACCTTAACGTTCCCTATGTTGCTGACTTGGCGCGAACCAGGTACCACTCCTTTCATGGCAAACTCCATTCCCACTCTAATCCACTTGTTTCAATCCTTGCTTCCTCTACAATCCCCGATAATCCTCCGAGGCGTCTGAAAAGAAGATGGCCACGAGACCTTCTAGTTTAACATAGTCTTTGGGGAGCTGCCAATGGGTAGTATCCCCACATGTGAATCCATGCCATTTTTATCTTGTATCCCATTTACTAGATGTATATTATTATACAGTTGTAAATAGCAATAAATCTATCTAAATAAAATAAAAAGTTTCCGAAATTGGGATAATGTTAGGTACATTGTTATAAAATTAATTGGCGTAAATAATCTTGTTTATTATTTTATGAGGTGGCATTATCTGAAAAAAAAAATATGTTTGTGCTGTGTCCACATACAATACTTTCCATACTTAACAGTCCACTATAAAAACGTTTTACTATATCAACGTTTTCAACTACATACAAATGTCTTCGCTAATATTGGTCCAATAATGATTTTTATCTTCTTTATAAACCTATCTTTTATATGAGTATCTGAAGTATTCATAAAAACATGCGAAGAATACTGCTTACGTTTTTCGGATGTTGTGTACAAACTCAAGATTAGAAAAAAATCTATAAAAAAAAATAAACAGAAAAGTATTTAGTAAAAGTTAATTTTGTTGACCTTTGTTATTAGTGTTTTATATATTTTTCTAATATCCTGTTTTTACGCCAACTTCCCTATATATGGAATATATAGTAAGGAAAAGTATTACGATCGTGAATATTTTCGAATTCTAGTTTTCAACGGAAATACACGTTTTAGGGTCCCCTGAGTCCAAATAACACAGTGTGTGTTGTGTGTGTGGTAACTCCCGCGCGTAAACGGAAAGCCCTATGAAACTGAAATTTCATATTAAAGACAACTATACGCCCGAGATGTTAGAAAATCTTTTTCATCAAAATCAGCTTACCAGAAGAGCCACTTTATACTATGCATTTTGCACCTTTTTATGATTTTCTCAAAAACGGCTTTAACGATTTTTATTAAACTCGCTGTGTCGATGTAAAATTTATTGGGATTTAACATCATATAGGTTTCATTCTGATTGAAATAGTCTGACAGGGCTTAAATGCCGATATTTTAAAATTTCTTCCTAGGAAGTACCTTTGATTTTGTATATTTAAAAACATTAGGCACATCAACTTATTAGCATTCATAAATGAAGGCTAAATATGCAAGTTGAGCAAATTTGATAAACAACTAAAGGAGAAAAGTGCAAACATATTTTTTATGTAATTTCTGTTGTTTTTTTGATAATAAGAACAGTAATATAGACGTATAATATACCGTTAGGAAGAGGAAGATTTCAGAGAAAGTTTATCTGAAACAAAAAGTTGTAAAAGGTAATATAAAGTAACGAATAGGGAATAAACTGATTAATATAGTTATGAATTAACATTTTAATATAGTTATATTATTTAATCTAAATCATATGTTTCTAACGAAAATGAATACACTTTTTATTAAAATCAACTTATATAAATATTTTTCGAATTGAAGTATATTTAATAGTTTTTAAATTGATTTTAACAGTCGAGGTAAGTGGAGGTCGTGTGCTGCCCGCACCAGTTTTTTATAAACCGAAGTGTAAAATACATCAAAGAGGTGAAAGATTATATACCGTGGAAAAGATGATTCCCAGAACGCCATCTTATTGGCTACATAGAAATTGGATTTCCTTTGCTTGGCGGTACACTTTACGGACAATTTCAAAAGTTATGATTATGAAAAAGAAAAGAAAGAAAAAAAAACAGAAAAAAAAGAGGCTCCTTTCTAACTTGGGACATTACATTTTTTTCACTTGGCTGGCCACTTATTAAATTTTTAATTATGGTCTCCAAAAGTGAGTTAAAAGTTTCGCTTTTCTTCAGTTTTAATTAACCCTGCGGTCGGGTAATTAAGAAAGGGTTCCTAGTAATCCAACTCTCCACCCTTCTGCCCACTGCTTCTAGTTTTCTTTTTTTTTCCTTATCTAGCTCAGTCTGATAGAAACAATTAGTTTTCGACTGGATATAAATATATATCATAAATAATGATTAGAAGTATTACCATCGTGAATATTAGGAATCTGAGTTTTTGAGGTATAAGTCTTGCCGAGGATGCGTGGTTCTAAGTAACTAGAATTACGTTTTCCAGGTGGATGGTGGTAACATTGTTGCTAAAATCGATTGAAGGAAACAGCTTTGTTTATTTGTGTTTCAAGGTGTAAAACTTCTTAACGAAAGTGGTACTGTATATATATATATTTTTTTTTTTACGTAGTATTGTATCGCCTTTTATCATGGTCCCTTGTGGACACTATGCAGTTTCAAATATAATTTTAAAAAACCACTATTTTTTAAGATCAACAACGGTTCGAACAAATTTGATTACAAAAAATATATAAAAAAATATTCATAATAATACAGGGTGTCTAGCAACAGGGAAAATCGGGAAAAGTCAGGGGTTTTAAAAACACATGAAAAAGTCAGGAACTTTGTACTTTGGTCAGGGAAAATGGTCCCTAGATAACATTGTTTTTTCTTCACTCAGAAAAAAGTTCCCATATACCTACTTGTTGTGATGTTGCAAATATCATAAAGCTAGTTTTAAACTATCGTGTCGGGGAGTAAACTTTCTCCTAATTCTTGGAAGAGATTCAAACATTAAAGTAAAGCTCTTAAAGTTTATATAGATATATTGATTGTAAATAAATTTGTAGTCAGATTTGTAAATATTAATTATTACTAACAGCAGTATCCAAGTCCATCATAATTCATTTGTAAGTCAAGATAAACAACTACAATTTCAGCTGGTATCGGGTTGATATAGTTGAATCTTGTCGTAAAGTAATTAGTCATTTTATATATTTTTAATCTAATATGCGATAATAATTATAATTATTCTTTGTTTTGTTGAATTTCACTGTGATTTGGCCAAGTAAAAGACTTCTTAGAATATTGAGAAGTCAGGGAACCTCTTTGAGCTGATTTCCTAGATACCCTATTGTACATTTAATAAATAAAAATCCTTTATATTATATTCGTTAGTATAGTATACCAACAACAACAAATCATAAAAAGGTTATTTACAATACTATCGAATCTGGATATTCATTAACTGATTAAATGTGCGGGATTTGAAGGTAGAAAGAGAGTTGGAATGACGGATAGAAGGAGGAATATAATTCCATAGGATTGAGGATCGAATGAGAAAGGATCTGTCGAAATGTGCAGTTCGGTGGGCCCTACTTTATGAACCTGAAGGCCTAGAGCGTGTATAATGGGGATGGACAGAGGATTTGAATTGTAGACGGTCAAAATAGTATGAAGGACGGCGGGATTGGATAACTTGGTAAAGGAATGACGCAAGAGAATACTTGCGACGATTTGAAGGTTAAAGTCACTTCAACTCGCCTTAGGAACCTCGAAGATGAATCGAACAAAGCAAATAATTAAGCGTTTTATTTTTACCTCGAGATCCCCAGACAAACCACCGTATACCGTACAGCAATAGTCGAAGTGGGGAAATATTAGAGAGGTAACGAGGAGTTTACTGGTTTGATGTGGGTTAAGTTCGAAAAAGTACGACGGGAGACTTCGGAAATATGATTTTTGAAGGATAGTGTTTAGTCGAAGGTTACTCCCAGGTTCCTGACAGTCGGGCGAAACTTTATAGGATTAATATTTAGAAACAGGGTTAGAAATACGTGAAACAGTTTACAGGAGGTGATGGGATCATATTACAATTCCTTTTGTTTTTTCAACATTTATTTTTAACTTATTGACTACAGCCCAGTGACTTATTCCTCTTGTAGTATATATTAGATATTTAAAAATTATATGAGAAACTAACAGTTTTTCCAATAAGGTTTCATTGACCCCATTATACCTGAGAGCCGTACCACTCCCATTAATGTCTTGTGCTCTTAACCGTTTAAGAGATAAATCCATTCATTGTTCTTTCTAATGTTGCTATCAGTGGCACTTCTCAACACCACCGCTAACACAATGCGCCTCTGATCCGTGACTCCCCTAGCGCCGAGTCCATTAGATGCCGAAGATGAATGGGCCGGGCCTTGTCCCCTGCAGGACCCCCTCATTGTTTTTACTAAAGCAAACACTTTGCTCACTTCTATTGTAGAGGATTGTTAAGTACATAATGTTCTATAAAAGCTACAGGCAAACATCGCGGCACCCCTCGAGCCTAGCCAATAAAGATCGACGAGCGTAGGAGTCCGGCCCTCCGTGTAAACAGTAGCACGCCGCCGGCACAAATCCCTACCCCCACTCTGTCCCCCCTCCTCTACAGATGGTGCTAATAAACTTGTTCAGATGAGTCAATACACGTTTGCTTTTGACGTGCAATCGATTTTCGGCAACATTAATTAAGTGGTAAGTGCGGTTAATGGATTCCGGTTCCCGAGGGGTCGAATTTATTCCCTGATTTCGAAACATCAGCATATTAGCTTAATCCGACCATGGGCCCGAGTGAACATGGTTATGCTGAATTCATCATTATGTACATGAACCATTTCTCTTCTATTAACCTATAATTTACAACTAGTCGCTTTATCAGAACAAAGCTTCACGATGTCGAGAGGGTTTGTGAGATGTTATTAGAAAATTGCAATAAATTATCTTAAAGAAAAATATTTCTGAAACCTTCTAACAAGAGTCACACATGAATCGTATAGACAAATTAAATTGCGCTCGGTAACTGATATTAAATAGCTAGTAACTACATGGTATTTCTAAATTTTAGTAATTCACTGAGAACAATGTATTGCGGATTGTGGTCGGTTCTTAGAGCCCATGAGTCCAAGTAAAAAAGTCTCTCAAATAGGTCTTGTGTGTGTGTGTGTGTCGTACGAGTCTGAAATTTCATAATGAATAAAAATAGGGTTCCTTAATCTTTCAATAAAAGTCTATTAAACATAAAAATCAAAACGAGTCATTCATTTATTGAAAAATGATCAAAAATATAATGTAATAGAGAGTAAATTGATACAATCTTAATAATTGTATTCTTCCAAATAACTAATATTATTCTGAAATTTCATATCTTAAAAGCGTATTTGACGTTTTACAGCAACTTTTTAAACAAAATTGACAAACCGTAGAACTACTTTTACACCATGCAATTTGTATTTTTTTTTTTTTTTTTTACAATTTTCACAGAAACGGCTCAAAAAATTTTGATTAAACTTGCTAAATCTATGTATATTTAGTGGGATTTAATATCATGTAGGTTTCGTGTTGATTAAAATAATCTGACATGGGGTTATATGCCGATATTTTTAATTGTCTTCTTCTAATGTATCTTTAAATTTGTAGATTTGAACAAATGAAACATATCATCATATCATTGATAATAAACGGCCAAATATACAAGTAGAACGAATTTCATAACGAAATAAAGGATAGATATTTTTTAGGTTTTTTTTTCCCCCAATATAAGAATAGTAAATTACATGTATAATATTTTATATTATTTTTTTTAATAACTTCTTTATTTAAATCAAAATACAGACATTTTAGAATGCTAGTAGAATCACTGTCTTACTAAGACGACCCGTGTGTGGGAAAGGAGTTCACCTGCGGCGATTCAATAAAAGTACACTAACAACAATAACACAGTACACAGTAAGAAACAATACAATACTTAAAGAATATAAAAATACAATTATAAAGAAACAGTAATACAGTATAAAGTATGAAGCAGTAATTGACTAAGCCAAAAAGCTATAAGGAATAATATAAATATATACAAGATATAAAATTAAGGCATGTAAATACAAAATTGAATTATATAATACCTAATTAATACAAAAAACAATTATAAGAAACAGTAAAACTGTACACTGTAATAAACAGTAATTGACACAAGCAAAAGCAATAAAGAATACATATTCATATATACAAGATAGAAAATTAAATTATATACAGCTGAAAAGCTAAAATTTTTAGAGAAAATGTCTTATATATAGAAGTGTAAAAATTAATGCAGACACACGTACAGGGCATAAACTTAAGTGATTATTGTAGATATTAATTTCTGTTGTTAGATTATTTAATCTGAAACACGAGGTTTTCGTCAAAATTCAATGCATTCTATAACCTTTTTTCAAGTCTTACTTTATTTAAAAGTTTTGAAACGGACGTATGTGGAAGCCGTGTGTTCCGCTCTTAAGATTGTTACAGGTTTTATATATGCTACCGTTGAATTCGTATTTTTTTTTTTTTTTTTGTTTGATGTTACCGAAATACTTGAAGCACCTAATGATAGAGTAATTGTAACCTAGTTGTTAAGTACTAAGTACCTACTGGCCTGTTCTCAAATGGTTGCCTACGGCCCTCACTAAGCTCATAGCTACTCAGGTCCGTTACCTTGCGACCTCCCCTAACAATGGCTCATAATCCTCCTTGGCGCCTGAAAAGAAAACGGCCCCGGGATTATCTTTCCTAAAACTGTTACTTGGAGAGCAACTACCCGACTGGCTTTTCAGTAACATTTAAGGCACTCAATTTTCTGAAAATTACTTAAGCTTTCAGTGCTGTTTATACATTTTCAACTGTTATTAGATTTGTATGCATTTTGTTCAGTCGGCTGTGCATGCATTGTAAATATTCGGAATATATATATATATATACTGTTTTCATATTTTTTTAGCAGTTGTCTTTTGAGTTATTTTATTTTTTCATTTTAATAATTTAGTTCTGTTGTTATTTTTACTTATTATATTAATATTTCTAATTATTTTACTCCATTGTTTATTTCCTATAATATTATTCTTAAGAGACTCGTTCCAGAATAAATTAAGATTTATTATTATTATTATCATATATACTATTATTAAAAAAAAAAAGAAAAAAAAAAAAGCTGTACCACTACAACCCATGAAGGGTCTTGGGTACAGTACATATAGAGATTCGTATTGTTTCTAGGCCAACGGCTGGCCAATGAGGTGACGATCAGCCGCCAGGTTTTTTTTTCTAATTTGTGTAACCAATTTATCGAGGCTGGGTCTGCCCCCCGACTGAAATAACAGAATATAATATTCTGCCACAGCCGGGATTCGAACCCAGGACCCGGAGCACAGTAGACTAGTGCTCTATCCACTAGATCATGTCGCTCTTATACTATTATTGCATGTATAAATATATACAGTATAATATATATGTACTAGGGACCCCTCCCCACTCCAACACTAATTCGCAAGGCTACAATTTGAATGTGGTGTAATATATGTTCAAAACAGCATTGTTGGACCAGTTTAGAGTGTATCGCATTGTGAATAGTAGAAGTTCGTCATTACGAAAAGTGCATTGATTATTACTTATTATTTATTTTTGTTTATTTTATACATGTATTATGTATATAACTACTCATATTTCAGGAGAGATGACGCGATTACAGAATATGTTTTCTAAACTCTTGAATAACAGGTTTATTAATTCTAACCTTTAAGTTCCTCGATAAAATCCGCGAGCTAAGTAATTTCGCAACTGAATAATAACACGCGTTTCCCGCCTTTATTTATTTTTTTCTTGTTATCATTAAACCAAAATACTTGAATTTCTCAACGTGTTCAAACGTATGTCCTGAAATATAAATTTCACCAAGATTGTCACGGTTTCTTCTACTAATAATCATATGTTTCGTCTTATACGTATTTTTTTTTTAGATAAATACAAGTACGTTTTCATTAACGTACTTGTATTTAACTATACATGTAGTTTCCACGTCTTCGCGCAGTAATCTATACTAATATTATAAAGCTGGAGAGTTTGTTTGTTTATATGAACGGGCTAATCTCAAAAACTACAGGTTCGAATTGAAAATTTCTTTTTTTTGTTGGGTAGTCTATTCACCGAGGAAGGCTTTAAACTATATACCATCACGCTGCGACCAATGGAGTGAAGAATCAGTGGAAAATCTGGAAAAAACGGGGAAAATTAACCTCGCATCCCAATAATTCAAATGATTTACCTTTCGAATTCAATTTTCCGTTAATTTATTTTTTGCCGTAACAATTAGTAAATCACAGGGGCAATCATTTAAACACGTAGGAATCGATTTACGTCATCAGAATGTCAGAATATCAGAATGTTCTTCTGCCACAAGAAAATAAAACTAAAAATGTATTTACGCTGAGGTACTTAAAAATATATTATTATTTAAAAACTTTTTAATAGCGATCAAACAACAAAAATTGACGCATACGTAGTCGCGTGCAACATCTAGTAAATAGTAAATACTTATAATAAATACAAGAGGTTTGTCTGGATGTTGGTAAGGTGAGGCCATTATCAGCGCTCCTCAGGTAGAGCTGCTAGAAAAAGACAGCAATGCTTGTTCCTACATGAGTTTTGAGGTGGTCTCATCAGTGTTCGGGTTCTAGGGGTATTCCGAACTCTTGTTGCACACAGGCCTAAATTAATCAGTAATTATAATAACTAAATAAACAATGTTATGCGTTAGTAACATTCCATGTTGACAGCAGAGAATGGCGCAGAGCTCGCTATTCGGCTGCTCTACCGCTGGACACTCCGGGATCAACCAGCTCGGAGGAGTCTACGTCAACGGGCGACCGCTTCCTGACTCGACGCGGCAGAAGATCGTCGAGTTGGCACACTCTGGAGCCAGGCCCTGCGACATTTCCAGGATACTCCAGGTCTCCAATGGATGCGTCTCCAAGATCCTTGGCAGGTATTGTCATAGCAAGTAATTAAACATAACGTAGTGGTTAATGTAGTTGTAGGGATTGAGAACATAAGTCTTAGGAATACAAACAGAATATTAATTAATAATCTGCTAAATATTAATCTAAGCTACTGTCATGCTTTAATACGTACAAAGTATTTCGATCGCAAAAACAATCTCTTTTCTATAACTTTTATAAATAATTTATTTTTTTGAGTGAATTATTGTTTTTTTTTTTAAATATTTGTGATCCAAATTTTCACTCAACAACATTTTATTTTTCCATTTCCAATATTTCGGCCCTAAGCCATTTTCATGGATCCATTACTCTGTCATATTCCTATTACATATATATATATGTATGCAGTCACATTTAAAATATCTTCGGCTAAACCAGCCTTCCCAGTTTTTTTTAAATACTCTTATTGATATTTAAAAGTGATTTATACATATTTATATGTATATATTTAAATGTAATTGGAATAAACAGATTAATAGACCCTTGGGAATGGTCTAGGGCCAAAACGTTGGTAATGGGAACATTAAATGTTATTGAGTAAAAATTTGGGTCACAATTATTTAAAAAAAAAAAATCTTTTCTCTGAAACGATTATAATGATTTTCATTAAACTTTGTACATCCTAACATACAATATTTGTTAAATTGGTTTTAATATCATTTAGGTTTTATCATATACGTAGGTTTTATCATTGGGGTAAATAAAAATTATAAAATTAAAATGTGAAGTATATAGTAGTCAGAGATTGTTTTTTACTTCCAAGCACGCACTTAATTTTCAAATTGCTGATTAATTAGTCATATGCTAAATACAAAATAAAGTAAGTTACTTGTCATTCTCTAGGACAAACCCTATTTTCCACTGAAACGTAAGGAACGTTTAGGGTCATTACATAGCTTCCTAAGAACTAGTTCTTACTCCGCTACCCAGGGATCTCCGAGGTCTTATTTTTCCCTCTACCAGTGGAGGTAGAAAATTCGATCTGAGTTTCTCTGGCTGATTAAACTATTGTACATAAGGATGCCTCTGTTAAAGAAGCTCATTTATTTTAAAATTTAATATCGTTTATTTATTTTTTGTATAGTCATTCGACTTTACTTTAATTTTTGTAAATAATGAGTAAACAAGTCTCAAAACAGTAATGTCAATGTCCTCACTGAGATATAATGTAATATTACTGAAGAAATATTTGTAATAATAAAAATAATGATAGCATATAGCTATCGTTATTTTATTCTGTTTCAAATAAATTTGAATTCGGTAATAATATATTCTGTCTCAATGAAAACATCATTCAGTCTTAATAGTAAACTGTCTTGTAAATTCTCAATTAGTTTTCAATAGAAATTGGAGATTTTCTGTTTAACAGTTTGTATGATGGGAATACACATTATTATCGTTTTTTTCAAGTTCACCTTTTCAGATTTAAAAAATGAACCCAATAGATGCTCGAATTCTTGTATGAAAAAATTGTGGTCTTCTGAAAAAAAATTGTGTAGATAAAATTAAAATAGTAGGTTACTATTTCTTCCAAAAAAAAAATCTGGTGCGGGCAACACACGACTTTCACTTACCTCCATTTTAAAATCAATGAAAGAATTTTCATATACAGTTAGAGATAAAAATACGTGAAATTATTAAGGAATTAATTAAATTAAATTTCTATAGAAATATGTGTTTGATTCAAAAATCTATTATATTATTATCTAAAATAATCAGTTAGTGTTATGTTTATTTCATCACTCTCTATTAACTTTTAAAAGCTTGTGTATGAGATGATAATTTTTCTAAAATCTTTAGCTTTCCAACGGTATATCATACATGTATGTTACTGCTCTTATGTTCAAAAACTAAAAATTGCATTAAAAAAATATTTTTTCTGTTTTCTTCTTTAGTTGGGTATCGAGTTTATTCAATTTATATATTTAACTGTTTTTCATCAGCGTTAACAAAATAATCTAGTTATTATTATTGAATCTACAAAATTAAAGGTACTTTAGGGGAAGAAAATTTAAAATATTGGTATTTAAGCCCTGTCAGACCATTTTTATCTAAATAAAACCTACATGATATTAAAGCCCATTAAATTTTACATCGATATAGCGAGTTTAATCAAAATCGTCGGAACCGTTTTTAAGAAAATCGAAAAAAGGTGCAAAATGCATGGTATAAAGTGCCTCTTCTGGCAGGCTCATTTTGATGAAAAAAGTTTTGTCACGTCTCGGGCGTATAGATATCTTAAATATGAAATTTCAGTTTCATAGGACTTACCGTTTCTGCCCGGGAGTTACCACAGACACACACACACACAGACACACACACACAGACCTTTTTTCGGGACTTGGTTATTTGGACTCAGGGGACCCTAAAACGTGTATTTCCGTTGAAAACTAGAATTTGAAAATTTTCACGATCGCAATACTTCCCCTTACTATATATAGTAAGTGAAAGTAAAAACTTTATTATAATAAGTTTAAATTGATCCTCCCTGATACCCTGGATCCCTGAAACCATAAACCTGTTTTTATTATTAATTTAAATAGTTTCAACCATATGAAGAAAATAAGAAGAATTTATGTTGACAAATTAACAGATATATTAAAATTGAGTCCTGATGATGGGGAAGGCCTCCGAAACGTTGACTTGAAACCTACTATTTTAATTATATCTGTTACGGTTGTAATATTAATAGCACCGGTATATTTAAATAATATTAGTAATATATTCTGGCCGTACCTAAATACGCAAGTAAGTAGTGGTGGGGAGGCGCAGAAGGTGCATGCTTTGAGGCTTTATTCGCGCAATATTCACAGAATAAAGTTCAGCAGAAATGTAGTGGAGGATGCTATAGCCACAATCTGATCATTGTCTGAACTTCCATTTTTTTTTATTCACAAATATTCTCAGGGCCATTTCAACCTAAAAGTAATAATGATATGATTTTCATATTGGACTAAGGTTCAAGATAAATAAACTGTAACTCTAACATAGTACATAAGATAGTAACAGGAACAATTATATAAAAAACTCAAAAATATTACATGAATAAATCAAACCTCAAACAAACAAGTTATAGGTAAAAACCTACAGGACTTACAGGGGCGTAAATAACGAAAATGAATCCGATGTGATAAGGGTTTGCGATTGTGCCAGTTTTCTGGGAGGCGCAGTATACTAACGGGTAATATAAAAATAAAATAAATAAAAATAATATTTTTAAGAAGGAAGCAACTACTTTCGGTTTACTGCGTTTATCACTGGGATATGTTGTGCCAATGGTTAAGAATAACGTTGTTACTTTTTATTAGAGAGAAGGCAAGTGCTAAAATAATAAGCTTGCATTAAGCACATTTTTCTTGAGCACGCAATTTCCTGCATAGAATAAAAGTATAAAAATACAACCCTCAATGCTGGCCTATCTACTAAATATATCTGGAGCATCGCACAGAGTATGAATACATGGCCTTCCTTCGCAGCTTAACTTCTGACTTGACTCATGTTAGTCATACATAACATTTTTTTGTTGTATTATTTTTACGATTTCTATTCCAGATAGCTCTGTAAAATATTAAATTTTACTTTCATCTACCTTAATATGAAATATATTGTGAGAATTGCGATAGTATAAAGTTAAGGTCCCGAGAGACCAAATAATTAAATCGTACGAAACTTAAATTTCATATTTTAGAAGCGTATATTTCTTAGATGTTATAGCAACTATATGTTATGGCTAACCAGAAGACTAAGGATTTTGATTAAACTCGCTGTATCAATTTAAAATTTAATAGGCTTTAATACCATATAGGTTTAATTCTGATTGAAATTGTCTGACGGGGATTAAACGCTGAATTTTTTCCTTAAAAGTACCAGCTTATCCTTAATTTTTTAACCAGCTAAAGAAGAGAAGAGCAAACAATCTGTTTTAGATTTTTTTAAAAATACTTTTATAAAACATAAGAATAGCAATATAGATGTATAATATATCGTTGGGGTGGTAATTTAAAAATTATCTTATACACGATGTGAAAGTTAATGTAAAGTGACGGATAGGGCATAAATATAATTAGTTATTGAACTAACGATTTAATATAGTTTTATTATTTAATCTAAAACATAAAAGTCAAAAATTTCTCCCAAGATCAAACCAGGGTGTGTGCAATGTGATGGGTACCCGCATCGGGGTCCTTACCTCGTCCAAGTGTGATAGGAATGAGACTCTACTGCACAAAATTCTGGAGTGCCCAGCTTATATGAACGAAAGAAATAAATTCTTAGATTTTTTAAATAACTAGAATAAATTAAATTGGTATTGAAATTTATTGACTTTAAAAAAAATCTGATGAAATCGTAAGGGTGACATAGTTCCTAAACGTAATAAAGAAATATATATATATGTATATATATATATATATATATATATATATATATATATATATATATATATATAGGAAGAAATTAAAAATATTGATTGCTAGTTAGTAAATATTTAGTAATGATATGATGATCCTGCCTGTATGAAGAGCTCCAATACCAAGAAGAAGAAATTTAACCAAAAAAAACCAACAAAAAAAACCGGTTGTTGTTAAAATCGAATAAAGAATTTTCAAATAAAGTTAACGATAAAAATGAGTGAAACTAATAATTAATTAAATTAAATTTCTATAGAAACATGTGTTTTATTAAAAAATCAGTTGCGTTATTATCTGAAATAATAATCAGTTAGTTTTACTTGAAGGACTCCAGAGTTTCCAGACAAAGCCCAAGCGCATAACAGGCAAGAAGTGGACCGAAGAGCGGAAACGGGAGCATGCAGAAAGAATGAGACAATATTGGGCCAAAAAAAAAAAAAGTAGTTGCGTGGTCCCAAGTTGGCCGAAACGAAAGAAAAAAAAAATCAGTTAGTTTTATCAGCTTTTCTTCGCTCTTTATTAACATTTACAAGCTTGGGTTAAAGATAATATTTTTTCTAAAATCTTTAGCATTTAAACGGTATATTACACATCTATATTACTGTTCTTACGTTCAAAAACGAGAAAAAATATTTTTGCAGTTTTCTAT
Organism: Piezodorus guildinii; assembly: GCA_023052935.1. Classification (NCBI taxonomy): domain Eukaryota; kingdom Metazoa; phylum Arthropoda; class Insecta; order Hemiptera; family Pentatomidae; genus Piezodorus; species Piezodorus guildinii. Next base: position 124,001,264 of record CM041295.1, on the reverse strand, counting down.
TTTAGTTAGAGATCGAATTCGTTCAACTTATATATTTACCTGTTTTTATCGTTGATAACAAGATTATATTGTTATTTTTTGAGTATCTACAAAATTAAAGGTACTTTATACGAAGAAAATTAAAATATTGGCATTTAAGTCCTGCCAGACTATTTCAATCAGAATGAAACCTACATCATATTAAAGCGCATCAATTTTTACATCGATATATAGAATTTCATAAAAATCGTTAGAGCCATTTTTGAGAAAATCGTAAAAAGGTACAAAATGAATGGTATGAAGTGGTTCTTCTGGTTAGCTGATTTTGATGAAAAAGTTTCTGTAACATCTCAGGCGTGTGTATAGTTACCTTAAATATGAAATTTCAGTTTTTTCAACTCTAACTTTATTTAATGTATTTAATATATTACTGGCCTAAATTGATTTTAAAAAACGTTAAGTGAAAGTGGTGTGTTGCCCGCACCAGATTTTTTATCGAACCTATAATATACTTGTTTTACAGCTCCCTGAATAGGTATCCTATTATAGATATCTGATCGTTAGGAGGTCGATAATAGAGTGCTTATACGGAAGAGCGAGTAGGCATTAACACACAGCTAACGAACACACCTTTTAGTTCTAATTATTCGGCCATGGGGGGGAGCTTACAGTTTGTGTGGGCCGTAACAAGCCCTCGTTAAGAAGAATTTGAAGGAGGGGGGCCATGCTCAAAATCATTAAGTATTGTGAGCTGGAGCAAAAATGTTTCTCAAACCATTCAAACGTGTTTAGTTCTTAAATAATTGCTCACCTTTTGTTTGAACCTTAAATAGTATTTAATTGTCATTATCAGAAATTTAATTTTATTTCTGGATTCTCCTGAAAACCTTCGACATTAGCTGTGTATTATTCTATTTCAGTAGGTTATGTGGCTATGGTACATAATTGACTTTAATGCTTATTCCAGAAAAAACAATAATTATAAATAAATAAATTGAGCTTTATTGATTATAACAGTCGAAGTTTCAGGTCTGAAATTAAAACAGACTTACAAATAAATATCTGTACCGTAAAAATAAAAATCTGGTGCGGGCAACACACGACTTTCACTTACCTCGATTTTTAAAATCAATGAAAGAATTTTCAAATACAGTTAGAGATAAAAATACGTGAAACTATTAAGGAATTAATCAAATTGAATTTATATAGAAACATGTGTTTTATTAAAAAATCTATTATATTATTATCTAAAATAATCAGTTAGTTATATCTTCTTCTCATCACTCTCTATTAACTTCTAAAAGCTTGTGTATGAGATGATATTTTTTTCTAAAATCTTTAGCTTTCCAACGGTATATCATACATGTATATTACTGCTCTTATGTTCAAAAACGAAAAATTTCATTAAAAATATATTTTTTCTGTTTTCTCCTTTAGTTGGGTATCGAATTTATTCAATTTATATATTTACCTGTTTTTATCAGCGTTAACAAGATAATTTAGTTATTATTATTGAATCTAAAACATTAAAGGTACTTTAGGGAAGAAAATTTAAATATCGGCATTTGAGCCCTGTCAGACCATTTTTATCCAAATAAAACCTACATGATATTAAAGCCCATTAAATTTTACATCGATATAGCGAGTTTAATCAAAATCGTCGGAAACATTTTCGAGAAAATCGAAAAAAAGGTGCAAAATGCATGGTTTAAAGTGCCTCTTCTGGTAAGCTCATTTTGATGAAAAAAGTTTTGTCACGTCTCGGGCGTATAGTTGTCTTAAATACGAAATTTCAGTTTCATAGGACTTACCGTTTCCGCCCGGGAGTTACCACACACACACACAACACACAGACCTTTTTGCGGGACTTGGTTATTTGGACTCAGGGGACCCTAAAACGTGTATTTCCGTTGAAAACTGGAATTCGAAAATTTTCACGATCGCAATACTTTCCTTACTATATATAGTAAGTGAAAGTAAAAATCTGGTGCAGGCAGCATATGACTTTCATTTACCTCGGCTGTTAAATTCAATTTAAGAACTATTAAATAAAATAAAAGTTACGAAAATTTTCAAGTTAATTTAAATTACAAAATATTCAGAAACATATGATTAGTTAGTCTAATTTGGTTAAATTATTAAGTGATCATCATTACATTTCGTAGGAATTGTTATTGAAGATTTAAACATTAAAAAAAAAAAAACGTAACCGCATGCAAAAGTTAAATTATTTTTTTCGAAAACCTTTTTGTTTTTTGTGAATTATATCTGAATGAACGATTACGGTTTGTTGGTTCAAGAGTTGTAAAAGTTAGCAAGCGATTTAAACTTCTAAAAACTTGTTTTTCGAACTTTCCTCTTTAAAACTCTTCCAAGTTTCTATCTTTCTACTTCAATAAGTAGTTTGGTAACAGATAAATATTTTTTTATTACCAAAAATCTCTTTTACAATAAACGTAATATAGCGCATATAAATAAGATGGAATCCCTTATTATTTTTGTCCAATTCAATTAGCTTCTTCCTCCAGTGGCGCGACAGGACTTGTAGGCCCTTCACCGCGCGGTGTATTCTGCTACGAGAATACACTCGTGTTTCGCGATGAATTTTATAGGGTAGGGTCGTCCCTCCCTATGCCTATTTTCGCGAGTGGCCACCAGTTGGCTGACGGGTCTCACATACCCGGGGGAGTGGCAGTGGGTGAATCCTAATTAATTTAAATGCTTAAAAAAGTCCCTCCAGGACTGGGATTCGAACTCAAAACCTTTGGCGTGGGGGACTAGGGCGCTAGCCACACAGCCACGGGATAGAGGACAAATAGCCCTAGAATAACCGGGACTGGGTCATTTGGAATCAGGGGACCCTGAAACTTGTATTTTCGTTGAAAACTGAAATTCGAAAATTTTCGTATATTCGATATATTTCGTATATAGTTAAGTGAAAGTAATATACCGTTGTAAAGCTAAATATTGTAGAAATATTATTATCTTATATACAAAGTTGTAAAAGATAATGCAGAGTGACGAAAAGCGCATAAAACGTAGTAATTGTTGTGGATAATAATATAATATAATTAATTTGATTCTTTTAGTTTTTTCATCTCTGATTATATTTAAAATTTCTTAAATTGGTTTTAACTATGGAGTTGAGTGAAAGTTGTGTGTTGCGCCCAACAGATTGTTCTATAGACTATATAAATACAAACAAAGTTGAGTGCTTAGATGGAAGTATTAAAAGTTTCTAACTACACTTTGTCCATATTTGCTTTGCTTATTTCTGTTACTTTCATTTCATACTTTGATTTCATGACAATTAATAACAACAATTAATTGTATAATATGTTTGAGAGACTATGAGGCTTTTGTTCTGGAATCTGCTATTTTGAAATATCATCTGAATGCATGAATACTACAAAATATCATCTGAATGTTTTTTTTTTAATTATTGCCTATTAATGAGATGCCACCAACCAAATAATGTTAACCCTTCTGTCGCACTGTTGGTCTGCCTTATGGTTCAGGTATTACGAAACTGGATCCATCAAACCTCGTGCCATCGGTGGTTCGAAGCCGCGGGTTGCGACCAACGGGGTTGTCACGAAGATCGCCGACTACAAGAGGGAATGCCCATCCATCTTCGCCTGGGAGATCCGTGACAGGCTGCTCTCTGAAGGGATCTGCACAAACGACAACATCCCAAGCGTAAGTACCTCTTTTAACATCTTATCTTGTAAGAAATGTTCTCTTCTGCCATGAACAATGATCTCCGAGAAACTTTTACGATGTTCCAAAATGCGTGTTCTATATGACAATGTGGAATTGAATCGAGGTTTGTAGAACTTGAACTGTATTTAATTTTCCAAGCTAATATTATTATTTATTTATTTGTCTTTGGGGAAATCCCCCTTACAAACACATTTGGTCATTGTTTGTAATGCAAAGTTATGCATTATCTTGATATAGTTACATAACTGAGGATATTATTGTAAAAATTATAATAAAATATTTGTACACATGTACAATTAAAAAAAAAAAAAAAAAAAAACCAAAAATAATAGCAGGACAATAAATTTCAAAACAGATACCAAAAACCTAGGAACACATTACACAGACATAAATAAGGTAAAAGTTTTGGTTAGGCGTTGATGACCTTAGGGTTTTACGCCTTAAAACCAAAACAAACAAACTAGGTAAAATTTTAAAATAAATATAACAATAACCCAAAAATCATAATTAGAACATATAATTAATAGAAATAAAAATGAAAATAAATACAGGGCACAGGGATTACATAGGAATATTAGAAAGGCACAAAGTGTAAAATTGGAAAATAATAGAAACAGTCAGCCAATAAACCTCGATGTAGACGAATAGTAGTAAGCTATAAATGTGAAATAATGAGTGATATATTTAAAAGTGTTTTTAAAAAAGGTAAATAATATTAATAAGTTTTAAATTAATAATGAAAAATTAACGAAGATAATTTTCAAAGACAAATATTTAGATGGTGTAATTTCACCAATTAAACTTAAAAAAAAAATTGTTTCAGTCTTGATAATGGGGAAAGAACCCCGAAACGTTGAAAAACGATGTAAACAATTGTGAAAGAAAATAAATATTTAATAAAAGGAAGTTAAGGTTTGCATATTTGAGTGTGAAAAATATTCGATTGAATCAATTTTATCTCGATAAAAAATCAAAACACGGGTGATGTTTCAATTTCTATGTTCATGACTATACCTCTGCTACCGAAACTGCTGTAAATTACTTGAGAATTAAAAAAAAAAAACATTTCTAATTGTTGTTCTAATCACCCCAGACGTCGATTAGACGATATTAGCTAGGACACCTACACTAACTACTAGATTTTTTCCGCCTCAACTTTGTTTTTTCTTTCCATCCTCTCATTTACTTTCTTTAAAATTGGGATTTGATTATGTATCTGGCGGTAGATAATTAATAGCTAACAAAACCACTATTTCGTCATACATTTTTTTTTTTAATTTCTAAATAATATAACTTTCTAGCGAGTGACGGCACTTAGTTCTCTTGTTTTTGGCATTAGGATCGGTTAAATGAAAATGAAGTTGAATCAAATTAAAATACTCATATTTTTTATTGATAAACAAAACCAGATATTAAAGTTGTATTTGAAGTTAATATATAATTTGTGGTCATTTAAAATAAATAAAATCATTCAATAATTTACGTAGATTAGGTGAGGAAGATGGTTGGGGGTGCGGTCATTAAAACAAGTGATATTTTAATTATGTGCCAACGTTTCGGCCTACATTGTGGGCCTTCATCAGGGTTGACTCTGAGACGGTGTCTAAAGGGTTGATGAAGGCCCACAATGTAGGCCGAAACATCGGCACATAATTAAAATAGCACTTGTTTTTATATGTGTTTCTATTTAATGACCGCAACAAACAACCAACCATCTTCCTCATCTAATTTCTCAACGGTCAACAAAAACTCCTTCATTCTGAATAATTTACGTAGGTAACATCAAATGGAAATAAAAGTTTTGAAGAGTGCAAGTGAGCTTTGAAACTTTGAAATCTATTTTGGACAAATTACAGTGATTTTATAAGTTTTTGAATTTATAATGAGAAACTCGTAATACGTCCCATTCATTTTATAATATAAAAAAAAAAAAAACTTGCATTGAATAAAATTAGAGGCTGATTTATACTTCACCACTCTTTTATTAATTAGTTAATTAGTTATTGTTTCATATTTATCAATTAAATTTTAATCATTTTAATTGAATTTCAACAAAGATGAGCATGGTACATGAGCTGATTCCTTTTATATTTCATTTCTATAATGGAATTATTTTCATTGTTCTTATTTTTTTTTCATGTTTTATTTGTAAATTTTTAAATTGTTTTGATAGTCTTTTATGAATTTTACGTTAATCTCATTGGTTATTAACAATTTTAACTGCATAAATTTTATTTTTTTTATTGTATATTTTCGTATTGTTATATAATTTTCATGATAAAATTGTTAGATGGATTATTTCTGATTGTGATGATATTTCGTACATGCAGATAAATTAGTTCCTTTGCACCTGAAGATGGCATTTTAGCCGAAACGTCGTGCATTAATTTTTAATAAAAGAGTGGTGAAGTATAAATCAGCCTCCAATTTTATTCAAAGAATTTGACCTTCACCTTAAAGAATCTACACCTTATTAAAACTTACATTAAGGTTACATTATAAGCGTCACTCAATCCTGTTTGTTCTCCCCCCATAGAGACGAATTCAATGGGGAATCCAGGCCGTATCCAATTTCAAGGCCTAGTGTGAGAAAGGACTTGTGTATGCGTAACATGTATCTCTATCAGTAAGGCAACCTCAAAGGATAGGGGGATGAAGAAGGAAAAAATGGGAATACAAAGAAGAAGAGGGTGGTGCTAGGAGGCAGAAGTTAGGAGGGAGGAAGAGAGAAGAGAGAGGTGGTTGGAGGGAATAGGATCCCTATTGTGCCCGGGATTAGGAATGGTTAACCTTTGATGGCTTTATCGAGGGAGCCAACAGCGAATCCATACAACAATAACTCAACGCCTCGGCTTATCATCAGGAGCACTTTACTTACTAATCCGATTCAGGCGGGCGATATGTATCAATTGTTCTACTCTTTGTTCATTTTATGTGTATCTTATGTAACATAAATGACACGCTCCTCACTATCATAATATATGGCTAACCCCAGCTTATCAAGAAGTCCTAGGGCACACAGTGGGCAAAATCACCAATTTAGGTGGACAAACGTTTGGAATTTTCTAGTGATTCACCTTTTTATTATTAATAGGCAAGACCCTTAATACTAATATTTCCCAACATACCGTGTTTACAAATAAATAGTAAATGATTGAATAATTCTTGTTCGCACAAGTGCCTAATAACCGACAGTGGGATTATCTTTATTCGGTGGCCATTTATTGTGTTCAAGGTGTGTATAGCTCAATCTTTTTGCTTTTATTTAACAATGGACATTGCTGAGACAGATAAGACATTATATTTCCAAATTCTTTATTGAATATACATTGAAATCTACCTGTAGAGTTCATTTAGCAATTTGTAAATGTAAGCCCCTATTCAATAACTAAAAACTATATAATCCCTAAGTTACCCCAAGGATTTGTTCGATCAATCCTAGTCTATAAATATTACCAAGAATTTTTGAGATTTTTTTTTCGTTTTGGGTGATACATTTGTTTTCAGACACAACACTTAGAATCAAAAGTTTTACAATTTATAATTAGAAGAGTTTCCTAAATGATATAAAATACATCTATCAGCAGGTTTCAGCAACTCCGAGCCATAATTAGATTTTTTGTATTATTTTTCCCGTATTCTGGGACTTCAAACGTAAAATGTACGGGTTTTAGATGTTAGCAAATAAATTTGATGTTTTACCACTGTACGCTCGTCAGTCCTGTCAAAAAATGAATTATTTTTTAATATTTCCTCATAATCTTTTCCCTAATCTGGGACCCCAAAGGTGAAATATGGACAAGTTTCAGAATTTTGTCCTCCTAAATCGGTCATATTTTCCACTGTGCGGCGGTACGGTTCTGCACTGCCCTTCGGTTTGAGAGTGCTAGTACTGGTACAAGTTTCCGATCACTTCAAAACGGAAATAGTAATCAGTGTCCTCTGTTTCCGGAAGAATTAGGAACATTCGAGACAAAACATCTGCACTTTGCAAACACCCCCTGTTCGCTACTAAAGGATAGATGCAGGGATCTCTTGGGCCCTGCTTTTCTCTTCATACGTGGAAGCATAAGCTAGACTAGGGGTTCCTCGGCCGACTATAAATATTGAACGTAGGTTTGCGTGCATTTAAGATTTATTTTTACCATTTAATTTTTTGTTTATTTTATTTTGGTCAATTTTATGTGAATGAAGTATTTCGTCACTATTACGATTGTCCCTGGGATATGGGACAGAATGTAATATTACTAATAAATATTTATATAACAATGAAACTTTTAAATCGACTGTTTTATTTTATGAAATTATAATTTTCCAACGTTCCAGCCTTCAGGCCATTTTAAAGGGCTCTACCTTAATAATCAATTCACATTAAATATTTAGTAAAATTGCATTAATTACTTACAGGTTGATGGGCCTAAGTATGATATTACTGAATAGTTTTAGACTTTGGCACATGAGACTATGATATATTAATGAAACCCTCATGATAGTACCAAGAGAGAAGGAAAAGTGTGATTATTTTGAATAATGACGTAAAATAGCACTAAAAATACATAACAGAATCTTATAATATCGTTTATCATAAATGGTAAAGTTAAAGTAAAAGAAACAGTTGTTCTATACGCGTTATGAAAATATGTTTGTTGGATTTAAAAAAATAAAAATATTCTTCTAACTTTGTTTAATAATATCTGTTGATTTTTTGATGCGAAACGGCCTTGAAGACCACGCAAATATCATTTTCTCCCAACTTTTCCCACACGTTCCACTCTTTTTCTCTCTTCCCACCTCTTCTTCATTCTCTCAGACTGGACTGTTCTCTGTTCCTCGCTCCATACTCTCCCCTTTCTCTCGTACTCATCCTTACCATATGCCCGTAGAAATGCAGCTTCCTTAAACTAATGTCCATTTCCAGGTCATCCATTACTTTGTAAAGTTCTCTGGTAGGCCTCAGCCTATATCCCTCTGGTAACTTTACTGGCCCATAAATCTTCCTCTCAATTCCCAAAAGATAATAGATGTTATATTGTTATATAACATGACATATTTTGTAACAGAGGCAGACACCAGTCTACTGTTCTCCGTGTCCCAGGTTCGCACGCCGATTGTGGCAGAATAATTATGTATTTTGTTATTTCAGCCGTTGTGCGACTCTGGAGACGGAATGTCCTTCTAGGACACACCCAGCCTCTATAAATCGGTTATCCAAAAATTTGAGGAAACAAACCTGGTGACTGAGCGTGATCTCAGCCTGATCACCTCCTTGCATGGCCGTTGGTCTAGTAACAGGGCGAATTTTTATACGTATTGAACCCGAGTCCCTGCAAGGGTTGTGAGAAGAAAGAAAGAAAAGTAAATTTTACTCTGGGACCTTCAGTCCCCTAAGAACAACAGTGAAGTACAAAAACTGAATCTTGTGCCTGGCACAAAAATAAAAACATTACAAACAATAAACTTAAGGTTACAATTATATTATTAATAGAAGTAGTAAATGTCACTGCTTTTACGACATACGACTATTACCTACATTATTTGTGAATTGAACGATAGTAGTTTATATAATAATAAACATATTTTTATGTAGAAATATTATAATTGTTTTTCTAACTAATAAAAAAAGTTTTTGTTTTCATATTAGTAGTGGTTTGGAATAGAATATGACCATTATTCCATCTTAAATAGATCAATGATTACCGAGGTATAAGATCCCAATAACACATTCATAGCTACCTACTATATATAGGATGAGCGTGCCTCAGATGGTTCTACTGTCATACGAGTCAACGACTCATAAAGTGCTATAAAACTCCCATATGTCTTCCACTGAAGCGCTGCATCCCGTTTATAAAGCAACTTGATTATACAGTTCCATCTATTGTATGAATGAATGAATTATTGAATGAAAAGTCATTTTTATTCTGAGACACTTCGTCCCTTAAGAATGAAGTAGAATAAACAGAAGATGTCCGATTTGTCTGGCTTTATTTATTAAATGATTATCTAGTCAACAAGTCCTTATGAAATTATTTAAAGTCTCAATTAATAAGAGATACAAATAGAACAGATGCCAACTTCGAATGAATTTAGTTGCTTATATTTAAGTCAAGATATATCACACATATGCTGAAAATTGATTTTCATTGAGGTATGCAAATAATAATAATATATAAATAATAAAATAATAATCCGCCTGCACAGACTCGTCTAATGTTCCGTTTAAGCCCAAGCCCCTGTGATCAGCCTTAACGCAATCCTCCCATCGACGCTTCGGCCTACCTTTCGGAAGCCTACCATTCGGATCAGCAAATACCAACTTTCTCGGAATCCGTTCCTCACTAAACCCAACAACTTTACTCGCCCATTTGAGTCTCCGCGATGCTATCAACTCAATTATATTAACAGGGTACCAGCTCCACAATTCCGCGTTGTGCAACCTTCTAAACTCCTAAGTGGCCTTATCACTCTTCGGACCGAATATTTTACGCAGTACCTTATTTTCGAATAACTTAAGCCGTTGTTCATCCTTCAAAGTAAGTGGCCACGTTTCACATCCGTAAAGAATAATAGTTTTATAAATTCTAACCTTTAAGTTTTTAGACAGAAGCCGCGAGCTAAGTCATTTAGCCACTGAACAATAACACGCATTTCCCGCCTTTGACAGGGACATTATTTCCTTTTGGATTTCATTTTTTCTTGTTATCATTGAACGTAAATACTTGAATTTGTCAACGTGTTCAAAAGTATGACCTGATTTATCAAGATCGCCATTGTTTCTGTTACTAATCATATATTTCGTCTTATCGGCATTTAATTCAAGTCCTATTTCTTTTCCGGTTTTTATTAACACACTTGTATTTAGTTGTATGGTTTCCGTGCCTTCACCTAGCAGTACCAAATCATCGGCATACCCCAAAACCGGAATCTTATCACCCATATAAACCTTTCTCGGTACACGTCACCTTTTCTATGATATACTCTGTTACAAACCCGATCGCACCTCAAATTTCTCGGAGTAATTATGACCGTGGATAAATAACAGTAGAGTGAATAAATAATATATGTTCGAATGTGGTTAGTTATGATACTTTACGAAAGGAGGTAGGTAATGAGTTCATAAGTGTGGTAGCACAGGTGATAAAGATATTTATAAAGGAAGCAGTTTTATGAGAGGGTATAAATAGATGGATAGGTTGAGATCTTGTGTTTATGGTATGCACGGAGGAGCACGGGGTAAGGAGGTCAAGGAAGATTTTATGACTCTTAGGGATTAAAATAAGAAGATACCAAGTAGAAATTTTCTTCGGGATTTAAGATAGAGCTACCCTTGACTAGAACAACAGTGAATGACGTTTGAACGCGGAGTGAGGCCGTGCATAAATGTTACAATGCTATTCAAATCGGACTTCCTCTGTTCATTGTACATAATTGAGACGTTGATTTCTAAAAGGTACTTTATCCATTCTAGGAAATTTTACAAGAAGCGCGAAAATCTCTCATTACTATATTATTAAACCAGCTAATTTAATGCTTTTCGCATTAAAATCTAGAATCGGGGTTACCTGTAGCATGGTTGTTAACATAACAGCCTCCTGTGCCAAACGTTCCGGGTTCAAACCCGCATGTGGCCCTAGGATTTTATAATGGGAGTAAAAAATCCTAAGTTATACCGTTATTCGGAGGGGGCGTTAAAAGGTGGTCCGGGCCTGTGCGATTTCAGGTGCTCGTTAAAAAACCCTCTCCTAATTAAACCTGGATAGGCAAAATTTAGGACTCCCTCTGTAGCATCGTCCGACTAGCCATAGTAGCATAAATAAAAGAACAATCAAATCTTTATATTATATATTTATTTATTCGGATATATTACAGTTTGTCACAATGGACAATAATAATATTGCTACAGGATTACACTCATACAATATTTACAATATAAAAAAAAGGTAAGTCAATTTACATAAAATGAAACTAAAATTAATAAAGGTATAAACAAACAAATCTAGAATTATTTTTTTACTGTATTAATATAAACATATTAAAGTTATGAAACGAAATGTTTTAGTATGACTTGGAACGAAACTAGATGTGTAATTAGTACATTTAGAAAATAATTTATTCTAAATCGCGTTATGAAAGGACTTGAGTGTTCATTAGATAAAATCAAACAGAAGGTTTAGATAAAACCGAACGATGAGAATACAGATATGTAAAAAGAAATCGTAAAAAAGTCCTTTGTTTCTTTTTAGAAATCAACGTCTTAATTCTTAGGGGACGAGATAATTCAGAATAAAAATTACTTTTTATACACCCATTCATCAATCGATTCAGCGTCATCTCGTTTTCGCCACTGGATCCTTCATACACTAGGCATCCTAATATATATCTAGAGACGGGTATTGTATGAAACAAGGTAAAAATGTGAATGTTTCTTATTATTAACCAATTAAAAATTAAATATCGAATGATCTTCCAAAAAAAAAAAAAATCGCCAAGAAGCATTGAACCGAAAAGATGAGATTTTTCAAACTCAATTCTCTTTTATCTCTAATGAAGTTAGTTTAGATTTTGATGCATTATGCCACCCCCCTCCACCCATCCCTTGCCAAGCTTGAGAATTTCATTAGATGCAACACCCATGAATAATTTAACTTCAATTTAGTTGGTGGGATTTAACCCTCCTACACTACATTGCTCAGCCAAGCCATGGTTCAAAATATTTCTCTCTTGAACAGATTTAGCTTTCTCGCTTATTTAGTTGTTAATTTCAATTCGTAACTGTTTTATGGTTTGCGAGAAGACGTAAAAGGTTTGATTAGCCTCTTGTTAGAAGTTGATCGAACGGTTAGATACTTCAAAGTAAATAATTACTTCAATTAATAAATACTTTTTAGTTCATAAATAAATAAATAAACGGAAGAAATTTAAATTTTAAAAATTAATTCACATATAGTTAAATTGTAATTATTTCATTTGAAATAAAATTAATTAGTGAAATAAAATAATAAATAGTTAATTATATAAATCATGTAAAAATATATCCTCTAAAACACACATTAGTTTGTTGTGAGAACTATTTTAAAAGCGAATATTTCAAAATTTAAAATTATTTATTGTATAATAATATTTATAACTAAATATGATTAAATATAATATAGCTTATTCTATAAACTATTTTAAGATGACTGTTATAACTACAGATTATGTATTTTCTAGATCTTTTTTTTTTCTGTTAATTTTATTTATTTGAATTTATTCATTTCCGGTTTTATGTAATTTGACTTTATCATTATTTTCTGTATATTTTGTATCAATGTGTATCACATCACTATTACTACTGTTCATTATGAAACAAATTGTAATAAATCTCAATAAATAAAAAAAATAATAATAAAAAAAAATTTAATACATTATCAGTTTTGTTGAAATCAGTCTGTTATTGTTTAAAAATTCAAAATATAACACGTTTTAACATACTATAATATTATTAGTATCTCCTTTTTTAGATTTAAATTAATTATGATATTGCAATATTCGGATAGTGAAGATGGAAATATTTTATGTTTTTTTTGTTGATTTGTTAGGTGTCATGTCCGATATGCCATGTTCCATTTTTTGATATTGGTTATTTATTTAAGTAACGGTTGACGGCCATGAAAAGAAAGTTGAGTCGATCACACGTAGATGCACATAATTTAAAACAAAATCTCTCTCTACATTGCTATTAAGTTTTTATTCGGAAGGGAAAATTGATCTTTCTGTAATCAAGGCATCAAAAAATCTTTTCTGAAATATGAGTAGTAATGAAAACGTATAATATACAGTTGGAAAGTGCATATGCAACATAAAGAAGTCGAACAAGATAACAGGAAGTTGTTATAAGCGCATAAACCTTTGAACATCTGTTATCTGAAATGTAGTGAGGGAAGTTCCGGTGCTCAGAGTTGCCATCCTACAGTATCGCACAACCTCTTCCTTACAGTTCGCAAGGTTTTAGAAAAAATATTACGTACGAAATCTCACGTAAGTTGTTATAAATCTATAAACTAATATTGTTACTAATTATTTCGACTTATATATTATTTAATAAAAACATGCACTGTCCTCACTACATACGCCGATGACACATGTGTGTTATCTGTAAACAATGATTGCTTCCCAAACCCTTCAGTCTCACATTGCTTCCATTGAAGAATGGTGTCAAAAGTGGAGGATCAAAATAAATCCTACTAAATCACACCTTATTACCTTTACCCTTCGCCGCAAACCTTTGTCTGCCTGTCCCACTATATTCTTTGGCAATATTCCACTCACCTCAGTTGAACAGATCCGGTACCTTGGACTGCCGACTGACGACTTGCTTGGAATCCTCACACTAGACTGAAACGACAAGAAACAGCTCGCAGATATCGTTTATTACAACATTTGCTTGACAAACGTTCAAAACTTCCCACCTACTACAAAAAACTAATTTATATTACCAAACTTAGGCCTATTTGGACATATGGAATTGAACTATGGGGATCCACCAAGCCATCAAATGCCTCTCGCATCCAATCCTTGCAATCCAAAATCCTCCGAAAGATCCTAAATGCCCCTTGCTTTGTCACCAATAAAATAATCCATAAAGACCTGAATATCCAATTAGTTGCAGACTTGGCCCGAATTAGATATACTTCCTTTCATTCCAAATTACGAGTCCACCGAAACCCACTTGTCCGCAATATCTTATCTCCTTCTATTCCTGATTATCCTCCGAGGCGCCTGAAAAGACGACGGCCTCGAGACCTACTTATCTGAATAATCTTTGAAGTACCACTGGGTAGATTCTTCTCACGCCTATCATGTCCATATGTCAATGTTCACATTTACTTGATGTATTTTTTGTTAATACAGTTGTAAATATCTCTATAATAAATAAAAAATAAATAATAATAAAAACATATGTTTCACTGTAAACTAAGTGGGATTCCCATTATTTTAAGGTGTTTTAAATAGTTCATCTCTATATTTATAAAATGATGTAGCGATTTTTGGTTTCCGCTAACTCCATCTAAACCTCGCGAGAAATTTTTATAGGGTTTTCTCTACCATTTAGGGCAGTCTTTCATGTCATTTTATTGCAAATAAAGTTTTCTTTATATGGGAAAATTATATTTTCAGTAATCAAGGCATCAAAAAACTTTTCCTGAAATATAAGTACTCGTATAGACGTATTATATACCTTTCGAAAGTGCTTTTATTCGAAAGATTTTAGAAAATTAATATGCATTCAAATATGTTTTACAAGCTAACATAATGCCGTAATCAGCCCATAAACTAATGCTTAAACCCCTTAGTTTTCAAAATGAATGGAGAGTTGTTAATAATCCATAAACCGACATTGTTATTAATTAATTCCAATTTAAAGATTACTTCATGAAACCGATGTTTCACGTTAAACTAAATGGGAATTTTATAGAAACTAGATTAAACTTTTTATATCTATTTTAAGATTGCCCATGAAAGTTATTTATACTTAATAGAAAGTTGTTATAAGCCTATAAACATATTAATATATATTATTTGTGATGTTTTGTAATGAGGGAGGTTATTGGATTCAGGGTTTTATAGTTTATAAAATAAACGGAAAGTTGTTAGAAATCCATTAGGTGACATTGTTTTTAATTATTTCCACTTTAAAGATTACTTCATGAAAACCATTTAACCGATGTTTCACTTTAAACTAAACGGGAATTGGAAACTAAATTAAATGTTTTATATGTATTTTAAGTTTATCCATAAAGTTAATATACTTTAATAGAAAGTTGTTATAAGGCTATAAATTTATGAATTTTTGTTATTTGTGTTGTTTCTAATTAGGGAGGTTATAGAATTCAGGATTTCATAGTTTGAAAAATAAATGGAACGTAGTTATAAATCCATAAGCTAACATTGTTATTAATTAATTCCAATTTAAAGATTGCTTCATGAAAACCTATGTTTTACTCTAAGCTAAATGGGATTTTTATAGAAACTAAATTATTTTTTTATATGTATTTTAAGTTTATCCATGAAAGATTATTGTACGTTAATAGAAAGTGATTATAAGCCTATAAACTTATGAAAATTTCTTCTTTAATAAGCTGATGATCCCAAGAGCGATTATGTGGGGACGTTTTATTTTATTTTTCTCCTGATTAATATAAATTTATTTATTTGAATTGGAACAATTTTAAATTGTCAAATGTTTTTTAAAATATATTTTTACTTATTTTGGTTTATTATTTTTAATAATCAACCTTTGTAATCGACCAAAAAAAAAAAAAAGGTGTTGAGGTTTTACGTTTCAATAATAAAAAAAAATCCGTTTGTCCGCCGACCGCGGTATATCTCTGAAACTACAGGACCAATTTTTTTAAATTTGCCACAAAAATACTAGTCCATTCAACGATGATTCTAACGCCTAGACGTTGATATCAGCTGGTTAGTTTTAAAATGGCAGCCGATTAAAAGGATTTTATTCAATAACTCAGTTATTTTTTAAGATAAAAAAAAAATTATTAGTGTTTTTAACCAACAAAACGCGAATAATTATATAAAAGAGAAAAAGAAAAGAAAAAAAAAATTGATATTTTTCACAAAAATACGCTCATAACTCAGTTATTTTTGACGATAGAGAAAAGTGTGTATAGAGTTTTAGAATCAGTAAAGTGCGATAAACAAAAAAAAAAAAAAAAATCACATGTCAATAATACTATGAAAATTAATAGAAACTTTATTAGAATCAAAACAATTATCTTGAACTAATGATTTACGTTATGCATTCGGTAACGACAAACTAAACTTTGCCATACAAAAGTAGATAGCAAATCAGGGTTCCAGGAGATCCCAGTGCTATTCTTAAAAAAAATTTGAACCAAATGAAAAAAGA
Source organism: Piezodorus guildinii (assembly GCA_023052935.1). Taxonomy (NCBI): domain Eukaryota; kingdom Metazoa; phylum Arthropoda; class Insecta; order Hemiptera; family Pentatomidae; genus Piezodorus; species Piezodorus guildinii. The sequence continues at coordinate 123,984,655 of CM041295.1, read as the reverse complement.
ATCATTGAATTTGGTTTATAACTAGCTTAGATATTGCGTTTTGAAATCAGTGGTAGTGTTATGATATGATGCTTTGAATTAGTGCTTTTCATATTACTTCATTGCCTATCAACAGCCTTATAAACAGTTGTACCCCAATATTGTTATTTGGAAATAATAAACCATTGTGTAATAATTTGCAGCGTTTTTATAACTGTGTATACAATATATACAAGTATAACGGCTAAAAGTACATATATGGCAAGAATCTTGTGAAGAGGCTACACAGCGGTAGCACTCCAATCATTCTTTTAGATAACACTGTAATGATTATTTCATTAACATGTCTCGAGGCCACCGTCTTTTCAGGCACCTCGGAAGATTATCAGGAAGAGTTGGAGATGAGAGTTGACGGACAAGTGGGTTTGTGTAGGCTGATAGTGTGGAATTAAAGAAAGTGTATCGAATTCGGGCTAAGTCTGCAACTAGTGGGATATTAAGATCTCTATGGATGATTTTATTAGTAACAAAATAAGGAGCAGTGAGGATTTTGGATTGCAAGGATTGGATGCGGGAGGAATTTGATGGTATAGTAGAGCCCCATAGCTCAATGTCATATGTCCACATAGGTCGAAGAATGGTTATATAAATCAGTTATTTGTAAGTTTAAAGAAGCAAATGCTTTAACAACTTTCTATTATATTATGTCTATTGTACAGGGTGTCTAGCAACATGTAAAATCGGGAAAAGTCAGGGATTTTAAAAACATATGAAAAGTCAGTAAATTTGTACTTAGGACAGGGGAAATGGTCTCTAGATAACATCGTTTCTTCTTAACTCTGACAAAAGTTCCAATATGCCAACTTTTTGTGATGTTGCAAATATCATAAAGCGAGTTTTAAAATAAATTTGTAGTCAGATTCGTAAATATTGATTATTACTAACAGCAGTATCCACGTTCATTATAATTCATTGGTAAGTCAACTTAAAAAAACTACAATATCAGCTGGTGTCGGGTAGATATAGTTGAATCTTATCTTAAAATTATAGATATATTTTTAATCTAGTATTCCATAATAATTATAATTATTCTTTGTTTTGTTGAATTTCACTGTGATTTGGCCACGTAAAAGACTTCTTAGAATATGGAAAAGTCAGGGAATATCTTTGAGCTGATTTCCTAGATACCCTATGTACATTTAATAAATAAAAAATCTTTCTATTGGGTTGTTTCACATGAAATGTCCGTTTTTATAGTTTCTGAAATACATAAAGAATTTTGCAGGTCTAGTGGAAGGGTTTAATAAACAGACCATTCGCCGTTGGTTTATTAAGTTTTCAGCTGGGATACCGGCTTGGAAAAATTGCCCCATGGAAGACCTCCGTCCGTAATAGACAACGATGTACTCAACATACAGTAAAAGCAACCCCTACCAAGTTAAGGACTTTCAGCACAACTAAATGCAGGCATCTACCGTTTCCAGATATTTTAAAGTTTATTAGGAAAGTTAAAAAAAGCTCGATACATGGGTACCTTTGCGCAGAAAGACCCCATGTTTCAAAACATACCGTGCAAAAATTGAAAGAACTGGGCTACGAAGTTCTTCCGCACCCACCATATTTCCCGACTTGTCTCCAACAGATTACCATCTGTTCAGGAATTTAGACAACTTCGTCAAAGGAAACTTTTTGACAATGACGATAAGTGAAAAGTGCGTTTTCAGATTTGGTTTCACTTCAAAGCTCAGATTTTTCAGTCGGGGATAAAAAAAGTTGTGTCAGTTGGAAAAAGTGTAGGAAAAGAAGGTAAATACTTCGAATAAAATTATCTTGTTTTCATATCGTATTTTAATAAAATCCTTTACCTTGGAAACGGACATTTCATGTGACACAACCCAATATTATATTCCAAAGCGATCAATTAAATCGGTCGAAAAGTCCTTCAGGAATTTGTCACTAGTTGGGTATTGTTTTCGTTTGGATACACATATATTTTTCGTTTACTCCCCGTTTCTTAAGATAAAAAAAATGTATTTTTTCCTCCAAGAAAGGCTCCGCCGATCCCATCTCGGACCAAGCGATGAAAGAGCCGCCGGTGATTTTTTCTGTTTATTATATATATATTTTTTATTTACATTCTTTTTGTGGAGAGATGTGAGTGGCTTGCGGGGAGGGGCCGGATTATCCTGACCTAGGAAAAAACTACAAATAGCCAGAGCTGGAGTAGGTAGATCTTTTGATGCAGCCGCCCTCCCAGCTGCCGAGCCACATGCCTAACCTAGCCTAACCTATATAGCTACACTTATTGTGGAATCGTCTCAGCCCACAAAATCACCTGCCATTCCTACTCAATCCTCTATTTGACCTATCCTAACCAAACCTAACCGCAAATTATTAAAGTAACCAGTAAATTTAAAAGAGCTGGTGCGGGCGACACAAAACTTTCACTTACCGCGACTGTTAAAATCAATAAAATTTTATGAATATTATAAAACTGAAATATCATATATTAGAAGCGTATATGCCTGTGACTGCAATTTTTTTCAATACAATCAATAAACCAGAAAAGCCACTTTATACCACCCATTTGCACCTTTTTACTATTTTCCACAAAAAGGCTCAAAGGATTATGATAAAACACGCTAAAATGTCCCTGATTTAAATAGTTTGATAGCAACTTTTTCATCAAAATGAGCCAACCAGAAGAGCAACTTTATACCATGCATTTTGCACCTATTTACGATTTTCTCAAAAACGGTTCAAACGATTTTGATTAAACTCGCTATGTTGATGTGAAATTTAATGGGATTTAATATCATGTAGGTTTCATTTTGATTGAAATGTTCTGACAGGGCTTAAACGCCGATATTTAATAATTTCTTTCTCTAAACTACCTTTAATTTTGTACATTCTAAAAGATTGACAATATCATCTTAATGACATTTAATGAAGGACGGCTAAATATACATGTTGGACGAATTTGATGACCGAATAAAGGATAAAAGAGCAAAGCATTTTTTAACGTATTTTTTGTTACGTTTTGATAATAAGAATAGTAACATAGACGTATAGTATACCGTTTGAAATAGAAAGATTTTAGAAAAAATATTTTCTGATACACAAAGTTGTAAAAAGTGATATAATGTGATGAATAAGGAATAAACCTATTACTGAACAATTTGATATAGTTATATTATTTTATCTAAATCATATGTTTCCAACGAAAAGGAATACACGTTTTATTAAAATCAACTTCAAATATTTTTCAAATTGAAGTATATTTTACTGGCTCATCAGTGTTCTTTTGGTTGAATATTTGTTCCATAAATATTAGGCCGTTCTACAAAAGAAATCTTCGATAGATTTTTTTATACAATTTATTTAATTTCTAGTCATTGCAACGTTTCAGCCTCTGGGGCCATTTTCAAGCTTCATGCATATCCATGTTACATATCAATTCATTTCACCGCTTATCAGCAGCGTCGTCATAATTTTTTAAAAGTATCATTTTTCAAAAATACTCAACAGTTTTCGGCCGTCTTATAGGTGCTCTCATGCGCCTATGCGAAAGTGGCCCTAGAGGCTGAAACGTTGCAATGACTGGAAATTAAATATATTGTTTAAAAAAATATATCCAAGATTTCTTTTGTAGAACGACCTAATATTTATCGGACAAATATTCAACCAAAAGAACACTGATGAGACAATAAAATATACTTTAATTTGAAAAATATTTGAAGTTGATTTTAATAAAACGTGTATTCCTTTTCGTTGGAAACATATGATTTAGATAAAATAATATAACTATATCAAATTGTTAATCAGTTATAGGTTTATTCCTTATTCATCACATTATATCACCTTTTACAACTTTGTGTATCAGAAAATATTTTTTCTGAAATCTTTTTATTTCCAACGGTATACTATACGTCTATGTTACTATTCTTATTATCAAAACGTAACAAAAAATACGTTAAAAAAATGCTTTGCTCTTTTATCCTTTATTCGGTCATCAAATTCGTCCAACATGTATATTTAGCCGTCCTTCATTAAATGTCATTAAGATGATATTGTCAATATTTTAGAATGTACAAAATTAAAGGTAGTTTAGAGAAAGAAATTATTAAATATCGGCGTTTAAGCCCTGTCAGAACATTTCAATCAAAATGAAACCTACATGATATTAAATCCCATTAAATTTCACATCGATATCGGGAATTTAATCAAAATCGTTGGAGACGTTTTTGAAAAAATCGTAAAAAGGTCCAAAATGCTTGGCATAAAGTGGTTCTTCTGGTTGGCTCATTTTGTTGCTATAACATCTCAGGCACTCATATTTATACACCTATTGTATATTACTATTCTTCTGTTAAGAGAAAAAAAAATGTAACTGAAACAACATTTTTGCATTTTTTTTCTTTATTTCGTTATCAAATGTTGTCACGTTGTGTATTTACCCGTTCTTATCAATGCTAACAACATGTATTCGTCAGTGTTTCTGAATCAATAAAATTAAAGGAACTTAAGACGAAGAAAATTTAAAATATCGACAAACCTTGTCAAACTATTTAAATCAGGGACATTTTAGCGTTTTTTATCATAATCCTTTGAGCCGTTTTGTGGAAAATAGTAAAAAGGGGCAAATGGGTGGTATAAAGTGGCTTTTCTGGTTTATTGATTGTATTGAAAAAAATTGCAGTCACAGGCATATACGCTTCTAATATATGATATTTCAGTTTTATACTACTCATAAAAACCAGACCTTTTACCTTGACAAGGTTATTTGGACTCTAGAGACCCTATAACGTATATTCCTTGTGAAAACTGTAATTCGAAAATTTTCAAGATCGTAACATTTTCCCTTAATATAAATTTCATACATAGGTAAGTGAAAGATAAAACCTATGCATATATCTATATGAAATCTTCATCCAATTTCATCTTAAGAACACATAAGTCATGAAAAGCGCGTTTGAATATTGTAGTTGTTTCCAAGAAGTACTAACTTAATATTTAATTTCATTCCATACACACATTTAAGCAGACTAAAACATTATCTTTTATATCGTAAAAATAAGAAGTTATATTAACATACAAAAAATCAATTCTATTGTAGATTTCGATGCAAAAATAATAGAAAAAAAATATTCTGGGGCTTGGTCGCTTATGAATAACAGCTACATACAATAAAAATATAGAATAAATTATATTGGTTTAATAAAAAATTTCGGAATATTAAAATGGATATAGTGCTTATTGCAAATCATCGGCTTAATTTTACGTCACAGAAACCTTTTGTTATTGAAATAATGGACAAACGATTTAGTGACGGCGAAAAAAAAAAAAAAAAATGTTAAAATTTCTAGTTTATTTTACGAGGTTCGTATTACTCCATTTTACGAAATAGGTTTAACTATTTCGTAATTGCCAACTTTTCGACCTTCATAAATTCATTGCTGCTATAATAAAGCAAGCAGAAAATGAGTAAGTATTATCGATATCAAATGAATTTTATATTTTGCCATTATTATTAAATAAATAAATATATATATATAAAAACCAATAGATTAATAAACCTGAGTTTACTAAAATAAAATTATAACTTTTAGCAGAGATCGCGCCACCTAATATGTAAAATTATTAGATTGTTCTTAAAACATGCAGTATTGCGGTTTTAAAATAAAACTAATATATATTAAACTTTAAACTAGTAATTGGCTTAGGACTGTCGAATTTAAAGAATTGGGGGCTTGGAAAATATTGTACGTCCAGGCTCTAAGATCTAACTACCATCCGAAAATATCTCAGATAAATGACTTACTAAACACTACGGCAGCTTATAACAATATAGCACTATGTCATAACATAGGTTTGCTATATTTTGCGGTTTTCACAAATAACTCGATTTAATAAAGATAACTTACTGGACAAACGCTCCAACCTTCCACTTAATTACAAAAGAATTATTTATATGCCCATGATAAGACCGATATGGACTTACGGAGTAGGACTATAGGGCTCTACTAAACCGTTGAATTCTTCTCGTATCCAATCCTTACAATCCAAAATCCTTAACACTTCTTACTTTGTCACGAATAAGCTCATCCATAAAGACCTTAATGTCCCATATGTTACTGAATTAGCCCAAACCAGGTATCAATCATTCCATGAAAAACTACATTTCCACTCTAATCCACCAATTTCTATTCTATCATCCTCTTCGATTCCTCATAATCTTTTGACGCGTCTGAATAGAAGATGGCCCAAAGACCTTAGACCTTAGTTTAGAATATGTTGAGAGTGCTGCCAATAGGTAGCGTCTCTACATGTCAGTTTACTATGTCCATCACATTTACTTGGTGTTTATAATACAGTTGTAAATATCAATAAATATGTTTAATTTAAAAAATAAAATAAAGATAGTGAGTATCCCACTGGTATAAACAAAAAAAAAAAAAAAAAAAAAAAAAGACTGTCCTAATTAGTCCTTTACGTCATCATCACCAAGCCCATCTTTGGTTCGCAAGAAGAAAAAAACCACGAACACATCAGAGACGACAGAGCTTTAACAAAACAACAGCGTATGCAAATGGGTAACGATTCCTTCAGATTTGGCGATAAACGTTTTTAAACTAAAAAAAAAAAAGAAAAACTGAATAAGATAAAAAAAATTCCGAAAGAAGTGGAAAGTAAAAGGAAGACTAGTCGGAGAGTTGTATTAGGAAGAGATGAGCTGTGTAGTTTGAAATTAATTCCATCCAGCTTTAATCCCGCGGTACCTTTGACTGGGAGAGGGCCGACTTTTTTGCAGATTATCGGCAGAGAAGGAGTGCGGTCCCTTGTGGGCAAACATCCTCTCCCAGGCCATACCTCAACGTATTTTCCATTCTAAGCCCCTTGAAATTGCTTAATGCCGTGCTTTCGAGGTTAGTTTCGCTTTAACGGTGTACCTTGCATTATCGCATCCTCAATGCTAACATCTTTCCTTTATTTCGGTAAACGTGGAATAGGTTTTCTCCCAATCCACGGCAAACACTGGTATAATGTAACGTTACCGCTTTTTTTTTTTCTTTTATTCTGTTAGTTAACAGAATAATCTGGTTGTGTTCAAGAATAAAATTAAATATAGGTAACTATTTTGTATTTGCCAACTTTTCAACCTACATAAATTCATTGCTTCTTATAATAAAGCAAGTAGAAAATTAGAAAGTATTATCAATATCATATGAATTTTATATCTTCACATTTTTATTTTTTAATTTATTTATAGTAATTTACAAATGTTTTAAAGAACACAATAAGTAAATATGCAGAATGAAAAAAGAAAAAAAGCCATGCAAATGTCTTGAGGAAGAACTACCCAAGGGTAAGGGTAGCACTTGACTATTTTAGGCAGTAGGTCCCGAGCCCACCTTCTTTCAGTCGCCTTAGAGGGTTATCAGGGATATCTAAGGAAGATAAATTACGGACAAGTGGGTTTGTATGGGCAGGGAGTTTAGAATGAAAAGAGGAGTATTTATCACGGGCTATGTCTGCAACAAATGGGATATTTAGCTCATTATGGGGGAGTTGATTTGTAACAAAATCAGGCGCATTCAGGATTTTGCTAAGGATTTTGGATTGTAAGGACTGGATGCGGGAGGAATTAGATGGTTTTGTAGAGCCCCAAAGCTCAATTCCATATGTCCAAATATATTTTTATTAAATATATTTTTTCAATGTTTCGAGAATTTATTGTTCTCCTATTCAGGCTTTAACAGTGTAAATTCAGAAAATAAAAAACAGAACATTAATATTTTTATACATCCCATTTTTTTCTTCTCCACTGTTGATTTTTCTTCTGATTTACTCTTGATAATATTATTGTTTAATTAGTTCTCGACTGTTGACAATTTGAGTTTTCTAATGTTCTTAGGTTTCAGTCAATAAATAAACAATTTTATTTATGTAACGTTCCGAAAATTTATTGTTCTCATATTCATGCCTTAACAGTGGGAAAACAAAAAACGTGTATAAAAATATTAATGTTCTGTTTTTTGTTTTTCCAATGATAAGCCATGAATATGAAAACAATAAATTCTCGAAACGTTGCGTAAATAAAATTGTTTATTTATTGACTGAAACCTAAGAACATTAAAAACTTTATATATATATATATATATATATATATATATATATATATATATATATATATATAACCAATAGATTAATAAACACGATTTTACTCAAATAAAATAAAATTGTAACTTTTGGCAGAGATCGCACCACCTAATATGTAATTATTGGGTTATCCGGAAAACATGCAGGATTGCGGTTTTAAAACAAAACAAATATTTATAAATGCTTTATTAAACAAAGTCATTGTCGGCCCACAGTGGAAAATTTTAAGTTGGACAAAATTCTGTAACTTGTTTATATTTAACCTTTGGGTCCCAGATTCAGAAAAAAAATTATTTATAAAAATTGAATTAATTTTTGACACGATTGGTGAGCGCGCAGTGGTCAAAAATCAAATTTGTTTGCTAAAATCCTAAAACTTTCCTACTTTTAACGTTTGAAGTCCCAGGTTACAGGAAAAATAACACCCTACTAATAGACGTATTTTATATCATTTAGGAAACTCTTCAAATTATAGATTGTAAAACTTTTGATTCAGAGTGCTATGTCTAAAAAAAAATAACGTATCACCCAAACTCAAAAAACGAAAAAAAATCTTTATAACAAATCCTACAAACAAATCCTTGGGGTAACTAGGGGGTTATATAGTATTTTGTTATTGAATAGGGGCATACATTTACAAATTGCTTAAGTAACTCTAGAGGTAGATTGCAATGTATATTCAATAACGAGTGTGGAAATAATGTCTTACCTGTCTCAGCAATGTCCATTGTTAAATATAAGCAAAACGACTTTGCACTACACATACCTTAAACATAATAAATCTCCATCGAATAAAGATAATCCCACCGCTGGTTATTAGGCACTTGTGTGAACAGGAATGATTCACTCATTTACTATTTGTGTTGTAAACACAGTATGAAGCGTCTTACCAACTAATAATAAAAAGTTCAAGCTCTCAGAAATTCCAAACTTTTGTCTACATAAACTGGTGATTTTGCCGAGTAGACGACGTGTTGTAGCTTTTAAAGAATTTGGGCTTGGAAAATGTGCTATTTCTCCTTAGTCGAGCCACCGTTTTTTTTGTTTCGTCAAAAAAGTGAAGTACTTATTTCATAACGCTAATGTTATTGTTTTTTTAACCGTCTTTTTATGAGTGAGGAATCCAACTTATAAGTATTTTTACCTTTCCAAAATAGTCTTGAGGTGGTCTATCAACGGTCGATTTTCTTACATAGAGTTTCCTTCTCAGTTCTCAAACAGCTGTCCTGGGATTTTCTTCCACGAAAGCTCGCAGAACATCCGTTATCAGAGGAAGAAGTCCTTGCACGATCTTCTTTTTCTTGCAAGCTGAAACCAACGTAGAACGGTGCACTTACTGGTGCTGCTCTCCCCCTACACTTCGTTCCAGGCAATTTGGGACTCATTCCGGATGGGTTTTTACTCATAAAATAAAATTATGCGTCACGCTTTGAATTATTTCCATCTAGCGAAATGAAACACAGTTAAAAAAACATTTTCTTTTATAATACGTTTTGACATTCTTAAAGATTTATCCAGCAAACGTAAACGCTTAAGGCGATTTTAAAGAAAAAACCCGAAAATCCTGCATTATAAGTTAATATTAGGTCGTTTTCCCCCCCTCATAAAAGTGGTTATGGAATCAAGCCTTAGTAGGCTCGCATTGCCTGAATTATCAGCTTGGCCAACCATTTTGTTGTTCTATTGTGCTTCATTTAGTAAGTTGCGAAGTTCGTGCCATATGCCTTGGTCCTGAGCCAGTACTCATTTCCTCTCGGTCCGTGCCTCTCTTATAAAAATCAAACATCCACAACTTAATCACAGATTTTCTATTTTCTTCTTCGTGGCTTCTTGCCAGACAAATATTCCAGCCTGAAAATAGCCAGTAAAATGCGACTCACCGATCATAAAACTATTTCATTTCTCGTCTTAAGTGATAAAGGTATTAAATTTAGCAGCTCGATCCTTGGCAAAACCATCAACTTATTTTTATTTTAGTAAAGTCGCGTTTATAAAGTATATTTGTCGTCCGTTGGTTGCTGTCTTATGCACGGATAGCTTTATGGAATACAAATATATTTAAATCATTTTTTAGCCCGGAACAGGTATCTATCCTTTCATGACAAACTCCATTCTCACTCTAATTCACTAGTTTTCAACCTTTCTTCCTCTTCAATTCCTTATAATCCTCCGAGGCGCCTGAAAAGGAGATGGCTCTGGGCCATTTTTGTTAATAAAGTTGTAAATATCAATAAACATGTTTAAAAAAATCAATTTTTAGATAAAAAAATAGCTAAAATAGCACAGCCAACTTAAATAAATAAGATGTTTTTATTTTATTTGTTGAAATTTACAACTGTATTTGATTATAAAACAAGTATGATAAAATGTTTCAAACACATTTAGAACAACGGCCTATTGGCAACACTTCAGTAAGTAATCTAAACAAGAAGGTCTTGAGGCCATCTTCCTTTCACGCCTCGAAGGATTATCAGGAATCGAAGAGAAAGCAAGGGTTGAAAATAGTGGGTTAGAGTAGGAGTGAAGTTTGTCATGGTTCGTACCAAATCAGCAAAATGTGTAATGGTATTTATCGATGAGTTTTTTGTTGACAAAGTAAGGATTTTACGAAGTTATGGATTGTAATATTTCGATGGTTTATTAGAGCTCTAAAGCTCAGAAGTAGATGAGACTTTTAGTTAATTAGAAGATTATAGCGTCTGTCCACTAAAGGCAGCGCTTACACTATCAAGTACTTTCAAATAATATAATAAATATTCAAATACTACCGAATTTTATATATCTTTTTTTTTTTTTTTTTTTTTTTTTTATTATAAATAATGTTTAATTTCTTAAAATCGAGTTTCCACATTTAAAAACATGTTTTCATGATGTATATATTACACTTGTTTGTTTTGAAATAACTTTATCATTTAGTTTAAAAAAAAAAAATGATATTTAATGATACTATAGGATTTTTCTTAAAGTAATATTTGATGTCTTATCAATTTTTTTTTTTAAATAAGCCTTCCTCTCTTTGCTACTTTCGTGAACTCTCATCCCTCCCTGCTGCTTTCACCTCTCCTACACAGACACTATTTCTCACCGTGTAGCGCTGCTGCCTTATTGTTGAAGTTTTAGTTTCGTATCGTTTTAGTCTTGTGTGCGGATTTCATGTTAGACGTTTGTAAGTACGTTGGAGTCCTAGATAGTGGATCTGTTCAAACGGGACAAGCAAATAGTTTTAAAGGATACTGCAAGGATTTCATAGGTTCACGACGAGTATTTAACAGCCGTATGTTTTGATGTAACTTTAAATTTATTTCTTTTAGCTTATATAAAAATTAATATTTATTGATGTAATAAGATTTTTAAAAGTAATGTTATATTTATTATTATAATCAAAATCTCACCCCTTTCCTGCTATTATAGTGAAAGTACTGAGAATCTCAGAACTGGAAATCTCATCGTGAAGCACGGCAGTTTGGATATTAGAGATGACAAGGGAAATGGGAAAACACGATTTTCTCAGAAAAAAACAGTAAAACTATTTAGTTTCAGAAGCACGATTAAATGTTTTTTTATAAATTATATGCTGGATACGTTGTTGAGAAAGTTTGTTGGAAACCACGTTAGCAAAAGTTTATCTCTTCTATTCATCGGGAGTTGAAGGAGTTTCTATAAACCGGGTATATGCTGTATAACTATCTTCAAGTGGAATAATGAAACATTTCTCTTTACTTAAAAATCGGTTTCTCTGCTGTCAAACTTTGTTTTGTTTGTTCAATGTGTGCTTTCGCTGAAATCTAAATCAAAGATAAAGATTTATGCTTTTTTTTTTTAATTTAGATTTTGAGAACCCTCACACAAGACTTAAACGACAAGAAACTGCTCGAAGATACCGATTACTGCAACACTTACTAGACAAAAGTTCAAAACTTCCAGTATATTATAAAAGGTTCATTTACATCACTATTGTCTGACCTATTTGGACATATGGAATCGAGCTTTGGGACTCTGCTAAACCTCCCGCATCCAATTCTTACATCGAAAATCCTGAATGCCCCTCATTTAGTCACAAATCAACTCCTCCATAATGACCTAAACATCCCGTTTGTTGCAAACATAGCCCGTGGTAGATACACCTCTTTTCATTCTAAACTCCCTGCCTACACAAACCCACTTGTCCGTAATTTATCTTCCTTAGATATCCCTGATAACCCTCCGAGGCGATTGAAAAGAAGGTGGCCTCAGGACCTACTGACTTAAAATAGTTAGTGAAGTGCTTTTCTTCATTCTACAAATTTACTCATTGTGTTGTTTAATACAGCTGTAAATTAAAATATACAAATTTAAAAAAATAATTATAATAAAAACGTTATAACATTCTGTTAAGATAAGACTTGATTTTCTCAATATTTATAAAAAACAAAATTCCACTGCAGATCAGATGTTTTTCAGTCACACATAAAGACAAAATTTAAAAAATCTTTTTGTGTTTTAAAAAATAATAAGTTGCAGCAAAATATATATTAATATATATTTTTTTTAAATAATTGATCAAGAAAGAATTTTTATTATCAAATGTACAATGTACATAATACGGTAGGAAGTTGTTCAAACATTAGATTTTTTAAACTTAAAAATTTAACATTGTTCCAATTTAAATAAATTAAGAAATTTACATTAATCAGGAGGGAAACAATTAATAGAAACCCTCAAATTTTAGACAGATTTAAATTGAAAGAAACTAATAAACATAATTTTTTTTATCATTGTGGATGTAATTAGTGGAAGGATGATGACCCACAAAGGGGGTCGAAACGTTGGCAAACAATAAAATAGTTGAAACTATTTAGTTGTTTCATTTAATGACCGCCACCCGTACTAATTCCTTCCAATAATTTTTTTTAATTTACAGAACTACACTGTTAAAATTAAATTAGAATAACATTTCAAATAAAATGTAATAAAAACGAACTTAAAGTACCACATGTTTAAGTGTTCTGTGTTTATATCTTTGCAGCATGAAGCTCGCGAAGTGTGCTTATATGCTCATATGGGCCGTTCTGGGAATAGTTGAAGATATCAATCGTTAGTTTTGGATCATGTTTTTGAAGTTCTGGAATATTTAAAACCTCACGCATGTGTATTCATTGGGTTGTCTTGGAAAAGAGCCTATCGGTCTCATGGATTTATTTTTCACGATTTGAACCTTCAAGTAATTAGACGCAAACGTATTTGACCATATCGGGCATGCATAGAGCAGAACTTGTCTTAATAATAAATGTCTTAAGTAATATACCAACCTTCTCTTAGCCAGTTTAAGGTATATTTTCTGTTTAGGGAAACAAAGTTAGGAGTAACCCGATTGCTTTTTCTATCGCATTGATTGTTTATATGTTTGGTAACGTCAAATACGAGTCTAAGGTTACACCAAGAAATTTAACATTTGACTTCCACTCTATACTCTGTCCCTCTGCTCCAATGTTGCTGCTCATGTCAAGCCTTCCTCTTGTACATACGATAACTTCTGTTTTACTAACCTTAATTTTCCATCCATTGAAATGTTAAATACTTTTTGTACTTTAATGGTTAGTTGTTTGGCAATAGTGTATACCCCGTTTGAGGCAATACAACATGAACGATACAAGTATTTAATAATGAATATTAGAATAGAATAGAAAAGAAATTTTATTTGGGACTTTGTCCCTTAAGAATAACATGAAATTACAAGTAAAGGTAGCACATCTGGCCTAGAAAAATTAGATAGATATAACTATGTACATAGGTAAAAGAAGGTAGAAAAAGAAATTTATATAAATGTATGGTACATACACACCTCTATGTACCAAAGAAAAGAAAAAGCATAAAAAAGTAAAGTAAACAAATAGTAAATGGAAAGTAAAAAACAACAATTTTGAAACACTAACAAATAAAATAATAATAATATATACATATATATTTGAAATAAAATAAAAAGGTAAACATAAGATATTTAGTCATTATAATGATTCAATTTTAATGAAAAATGTAATTTAAAATTAAAGATCAACAAGCGTCAGTTGGGATAATAGGTGTTGGAAAAGGTGATATTCGAATGTGGATAAGGAAGAAGCATGGCGTATATTGGAAGGAATGGAATTCCAGAATGTAATGGTACGGGCAAGAAAGGAGCGATCGAAGGCTTTAGTTCTGTGGGATGGCATATAAAGGTAAGAATGGCGCGATCTTGTTTCAAGCAAGTGGACTGAGGATTTAAATTGAAGGAGACTGTAGATATAGGAAGGATGCTTGGATTTTATAGTTTGGTAGAGAAATGACCCAAGGAAGTAATTTCTGCGTAAGGAGAGATCGTTATTATTTGGATAAGTCGACTGTAGAAACTATTATTGGTGGAATAATCAGGAGTCATTTTTTGAAAATTTTAATTTTTCTTACGTTTCGGTTCAAGCTTGTGAGTCATCATCAGGGCATAAGAGTTTATGCTTGGACATGACTCAGTAATGCCCTGATGATGGCTCACAAGCTTGAGCCGGAACGTAAGAAAATTAAAATTTTTCAAAAAATGACTGACTCCTGATTATACCACCTATGATAGTTTCTACAGTCGACTATATATCCTCAATATAATTCACTCCATTTGGATAATAATTATTTGATTATTATTTGGATATAATATCGTAATTAATGGTATAATGTAATAACTAATGTAGGTTATCCAAGATATAGACGATGAACATTTATATTTATTTTATTGTTATTCGCGGATTGCTTGTGTTCATATTAATGAAGTAAAACATTGTTAATATTGGTCCATTAACAGCTCTCTATACAATCATAGGTCTTAAAAAAAAAAAAAATTATTGACTAATATCATTTCAGCAGGATAAAAAGGATGAAGTTGAAAAGAATATCACTCAAGTTTTCATCTTAGCAAAGGAGCTGAGGGAACAAGGTCATAAACCATTAATTTAAGTTCCATTTTAATTTGACACTTCATAAAGTCAGTAAGCACTAGGACTTTATAGAATAGAAGAGAGGAAAGGAGATTATAATCAGTCTAGCTAAAAGCTAATTTAATTTCGAATGAGATTTTTTAATGACTTCTAGCATTGTGAAACTATCGCATTTAATGTTATGGTGAGGGGCATTACCCGATGCAATTATTCTCTAATGAAAGGAATCGAGTTTTCGTTGTCTCCGATCAATCGAGTTGTTATTAGAAAAAGGGAATGCAGTCGTATGGAGGCGTTGAGTGAATGTGTTATGATCAGAATAAGAGGTCAACATCCTGGATTTAAGGAATCGAAAGTTATAGTTCCTCGCCGTTTTAGGCTACTTCAAAACTTATTAGACAAACAAAAAAGGCTCATCTACATAACTATTATAAGACCTATCTGGACTTACGGAATAGAGCTGCGGAGCTCTACTAAACCATCGAATTCTCTCATATCCAATCCTTACAATCCAAAATACTTCGTAAAATCCTCAACGCTCCTTACTTTGTCATGAATAAACTCATCCATAAAGACTTTAATGTTCCCTATTACACTGCTTTGGCCCGAACCAGGTATCAATCCTTCCATAAAAAACCCCACTAGTTTCTATCCTAGCATCCTATTCGATTCCTGATCATCCTCCGAGGCGTCTGAAAAGTAGAAGGCCGCGAGACCTACTGATTTTTTTTTTAAACATATTTATTGATATTTACAACTGTATTATATACATCAAGTAAATGTGATGGACATAATAAACTGAAATGATATACATGTAGAGACGCTACCCATTAATATTCTAAATTAGGAGGTCACGGGACCATATTTTTTTCAGACGGCAGGGATGATTATCAGGAATCGAAGAGGATAATAGTATAGAAACTAGTGGATTAGAGTGGAAATCGAGTTTTTCATGGAAGATTGATAACGGAGTGTCATTAAAGGATACTATAGGGCAGAAAGGCATTGGTTTACGACGAAGGGCAAAGGTTATTTGGTGGGATTTGTTAGAATTAATTTTAATCCTCAAATTCTGGCACCATACATCAAGGTCTCGGATGTGTGATTTAAGAGTGTGAGAGGCAGTAACTGCATCATTATCTACTGATAGCACACCCGTGTTATCAGCATAGGTAGAGAAGAAAGTGTTAACTTTCTGATTTAAAATTTCTAATGGAGTACTGGTAATGGGTAGTGTCTCTACATGTATTTCATGTCATTGTTAGTAGATTTCTATCACATTTTGCTTGATGTATTTCTTAATATAATTGTAAATATCAATCTATATGCAAAAAAGGAAATTAGGATCATACTATTTTTAAATACTATTTATCTACTTTTATTTCATCTTATCTATGAATGAAATATATAGTAAGAAGAATTGCGATCGTGGAAATTTTCGAATTCGAGTTTTCACCAGAAATACAAGTATAAGCGTTCCCTCGATTTTCACTTCGATTCGATTATCATGATTTTCTCGAAAACGGCTTCAACGGTTTTTATTAAACTCGCTATATCAATGTAAATTTTAATATCATGTAGATTTTATTATGATTAATATATTTTTATAGGACTTAAATGCCGATATTTGAATTTTTCTTCCTCTAAAGTATCTTTAATTTGGTACATTCGAAAAAAAAAAACCATATATTGTAAGCATTGATAATAAAACGATTAATATACGATGCGAATGAATTTTATAACTAACTACAGGAAAAAAAAAACTATTTTCCGTCTTTTTGTTCCGAACATAAGAATAATAATATAGGTATATAATATAACATTGGAAAGCTAAAGATTTTAGAAAAACATATTATATACTAAAATAGTTGTATAATGTAATGGAGAGTGATAAAAAGCGGATAAAACTTAGGGATTGCTATAGATAATAATGTAATAGTTTATTCAATTAAACAGGTGTTTCTATCGAAACTCAATGTAATTCTTTAACTTCTTTTTACCTCTAAATTTATTTAAAAGTTCTTGATTTGTTCATATAATGGAGTTCAGTGAAAGTCTTGTGCACGCACCAAATTATTTTACATTATGAACGGAAATATTTTGCTATTGCAGTATTTCAACGCGTTTTAGAGGACATTTGTCTGTCTTTAGATGAAATCTCAAGACGGATTCTGATAAAACTAACATAGAATCAAATATGCCAAAATATCAATTTCGTAAAAATGTCCTTTAGTAACTTTTGGAAAAAAAGTGACTTAAAAATTAAAAAACTTCGGTATAAATAATGATATGTTTATTTTTATGATTATGTATGTATTTAATTATTATTAACTTAATATAAAACAATGTTTATGATATTTAAAGAGGTTTTTAAGCTAAAGCTTATTTAAACCCTAATCTCACCATGAAGTTATTGTTGACATTTAGAATAAGTTATTGGTGGGGTAACCAATAAAACACACCAATAAGACAAACTTATTTTATTTTTATGCCGATGCTTCGGCCTACATTGTTGACCTTCAATGTTGCTAACTCTTAGAGAGTATCTAAAAAAGACATTTTGGCATTTCAAAGTATTTTATACAGATATTTAAAAATAATCTCTCGGAGTCAGCCTTAATAGAGACCCACCATTTAGGCCGAAACGTCCGCATATATGAATAAAATAACTTTTTCATATTAATGTGATTTCGTGATGACCGCCAGCCAACTTCTCCAGTTAATTAATGCCGTATATGAAATAGAAAGCAGATTTAAAAGAAGAATGTTGTTACCTCACGGAGGTAGTTCTGCGGCTAGATTACTTTTGTAAATATCATACCACACAATTAGGATTTAAGGTGCTAAACGCCATTAAAAACGCGTCAATTTGGAACGGTCTGCCAAGAATGCGGTAAAATAAAAAAAAATGTGGGTATTGATTCAAGATATACGGTTACGGTGTGGGAAAGGTGGTCTCGTCAAATGGTTCGGATTAACCTTGAATCGGTTATCTTCAATTCTTCTTTCCTCTAAGATACTATTTTATATAAGACTGAAGGTGTAACATTAAACAGACTTTAATTTAATGTAGATTTCATACTTATTGAATTAACCTGACATAGCTTAAATGTTAGATGTTTGAAATGTTGATGTTGAAATAAAAGACCTTTCATTTTGTTGATTCAACATAATCAAACATTTTTACTTTCACTTACTATATATAGTAAGGGGAAGTATTGCGATCGTGAAAATTTTCGAATTGCAGTTTTCAACGGAAATACACGTTTTAGGGTCCCCTGAGTCCAAATAACCAAGTCCCGCAAAAAGGTCTGTGTGTGAGTGTGTGTGTGTGGTAACTCCCGGGCGGAAACGTTAAGTCCTATGAAACTGAAATTTCATATTTAAGACAACTATACGCCCGAGGCGTGACAAAACTTTTTTCATCAAAATGAGCTTATCATAAGAGGCACTTTATACCATGCATTTTGCACCTTTTTTCGATTTTCTCAAAAACGGTTCCGACGATTTTGATTAAACTCGCTATATCGATGTAAAATTTAATGGGCTTTAATATCATGTAGGTTTTATTCTGATTAAAATGGTCTGACAGGGCTTAAATGCCGATATTTTAAATTTTCTTCTTCTAAAGTACCTTTAATTTTGTAGATTCAATAATAATAACTAGATTATCATGTTAACGCTGATGAAAAACAGGTAAATATAGTGTAATAGAGAGTGATGAGAAGAAGATAAAACTGATTATTTTAGATAATGATATAATAGACTTTTTAATAAAACACATGTTTCTATATAAATTCAATTTGATTAATTCCTTAATAGTTTCACGTATTTTAATCTCTAACTGTATTTGAAAATTCTTTCATTGATTTTAAAAATCGAGGTAAGTGAAAGTCGTGTGTTGCCCGCACCAGATTTTTTTTGTTAAAATTGTTAAGCAAATGGATAAATATGAAAGAATTTGATAATCAACTAAAGAAGAGAAGAACAAAAATATTTTTGCGGGTTAAGTTTGTTTGATGTAGTAATATACGGTTGACTTCCTCTGTACATTGTACATAATTGAGTGGCTGATTTCCAAAAGGTACTGTATCTATTCTAAGAAATGTTACAGGAAGCGCGAAAATCTCTCATTACTCTACTATCATACCTGATAAATTCATTCTTTTCGCATTAAAATCTAGAATCGGGGTTACGTGTATCATGGTGGTTAGCATAACAGCCTACTATGCCAAAGGGCCCCCGGGTTCTAACTCGCATGCGGTCCTAAGATTTTTTAATGGGAGTAAAAAATCCTTAGTTATGCCGTCGTTCGGAGGGGACGTTAAAAGGTGGTCCCGAGCTTTGTCAGGTAGGTGTACTCGTGATAGATCCCTATCCTAATAAAACCTGGATATGCAAAATTTAGGACTCACGCTCTAGCATCGTCCGATTAGCCACAGTCGCGTAAAGTGACGTTAAATAAATAAACAAACAAGAAATAAAGAAATGTTGAGTGTAAAATGGATCGTTTTATAAAAAAATGACCTAGAAACTAACCTTTTAGTTTTTCAATCTTTTACTAAAAAATATGTTTAGCGATGTTTTGTAAATTGAAATATAATGTTTTTTGTACCCTTTATCATAATTAATCATACCTTCCACTCTTTCTTGCTGCTATTTTGACTGTATTGATTCACAAAATTTGTATAGAATACACCTGGTAAATTTGAACCCTCTCCCCTAAGGAAATTCCTGGATCCCCAGTGTTCATATGGTTCTCTTGATTGGTTGGATTTTTCAGAGTTCCAGTACAACATTGAATATTTTGCTGGATTCGTGGAAATTCACAAGGGGTTGAAGGCATGAATTCTGACTGCCCCCACCCCTTCCAATGGTAGAGAAAAGGAATAAAAGTGAATAAAGTAAGGGGAGGCTAATAGAGAGACAAATATTGACTAAAGTCAGGTTTGGAGTCGTGTAGCCTGTTATCTTAGCAGATTGTTTTCCTTGCCCCTACCGACAGGGCGATGTCCATTCTCGTCCCGGCAAATACCTCATGCAAATATGTCCCGAGTCTCCGCTCCGTCCAGTCCCATGGGACAACTCCTCTAGTAGCTACCATCCCTCGTTACCATCTGATATCCTCCTACAGTAGTAAAAAATCTGGTGCGGCCAGCACACGACTTTCACTTACCTTGATTGTTAAAAACGATTTAAGAAAAAATAAATATAGTCAGAGCTGAAAAAAGTTCAAAAAATCATATTCAGTTTCATTGGAAACACATGTTTTATTTATTTATTTTTTTTCATAATCAGAAATATTAAAATTTGTCTCAATGGACGATAATAATAGGGCTGTACGGTCACATTCATACAATATTTACAGAATAAACAATAGAAAAGTCAAATTACATTAAACAAAAAAATAATAAAGGTATATGATAACAAAATTTATAAATTAAATAAATACGCGTTAACGAATAAATGAACACACTCATACCTATGTAAAATATTTAAAATATGCTGGGAACTCTGGACGAGCCCGAAAGATCCCAGCGCCTCCCACTCAGCTGCGTCACTGTGGAGAGCCAGCGGAAGCTGAGTGAGGGCGCAATAGCCACTAGCACACCGCACATAAAAGGAGAATCTGACCAGTGTCAGAACTCCAGCATAAGTATTTACAAAACGTCTCGGGGCCAATGCCGTTTTAACCTTCTAGAAAGGTTGTATGGATGAGTGGAGCTGGATAGGGATTGAGCTAGAGGATTAGGATGATGGAATTTGGAAAATTTGGATGGAATTAGGTCTAAAATAAATGGAAGATTAAGGTCGTGGTGCAAGGCATAGCTGGTGATATAATAAGGAGCATTTACTATTGTTCGGAGGACTTTGGATTGAAAGGATTGAATGCGTTGGATGTTAAAACGTTTTACTGTCCCCAACAGTTCAAGGTCCAGCCAGATAGGCTTCAGTATTTTCTTGTAGATAAATAATTTATTGTCTATTGAGTTCTTTTCTTGATTTAGATTAAATAATATAACAATATACAATTGTTTTTTACATTAATCACTAGAGCTTTTGCCCTATTCATCACTTTACATTACCTTCCACAACTTTGTATATAAGATGAAGTTATTCTTAAATCTTTATCTTTCCAACGGTATATTATACATCTATATTACCATTGTTATGTTCGAAAAAAAAATACCTAAAATAATAATTTTTCTGCTTTATCCTTTAGGTGGTTGTTAAATTAATTCAACTTGTATATTTAGTCGTTTTTTTATCAATGTTAACCAGACAATATGGTTAATTTTTTCGAATCTATTAATTTAAAGGTACTTTAGAGGAAGAAAATTTAAAATATCGACATTTACGAATATTCCTAACTATATGAATCAGAATGAAACCTACATGACATGAAACACCATTAATTTAATATTGATATAGCCAGTTTAATCAAAATCGTTAAAACTGTTTTTAAGACAGTCCTTAAAAGGTGCAAAATGCATATCAGGCATAGTAGGTTTTTAAAATATGAAAACTCAGCTTTATACAACTTTTTCGGGCAAAACTGACCAAACACACACAGAGACCATTTTGTATGAATTGGTTATTAGGACTCAAGGAACCCTTAAACGCAAACACGAATTCGAATATTTTCACGAATGCAATACTTTCTCTTACTATGTATTTCATATATAGGTGAGTGAAAAAAATATATTAAAATATCTAAAAGATATTTCCGTATTTTAATATAATCTCTAAACTCAGATTAAAAAAAAAACTCATGCTCTATAAATTAGTTAGTTATACGATCACAACTTACTTAGGCTTCACACGTGCATAGTTCTACCTGCAAAGTAACAGCAAATAGCTCCAGATAATCCAAAATATATGCATGAGAACAATTAATAGTTAACCTCCTTACTATTACCATGGATATAAAAAAAAAAACCATAATGATTGCAGATCTGAAACTTCACTCAATACAAGAACTAGTTTTTTTTCCACGACCATGACATATTCTAGAAAAAAATAAAGGCTCTCTAAACCCTCTAATAAAAGAGATCGGCAATCACATTAAATGCTCTCTTAAACGTTACATAGAATAAAATCTGGTGCGGGCAACACACGACTTTCACTTACCTCCGTTTTTAAAATCGATTAAAGAATTTTTAAATACATTAAGAGATCAAAATGAGTGAAACCGTTAAAGAATTAGTTAAATGTAATTTCTATAGAAACGTGTGTTTCATTAAAAAATCTATTATATTATTATCTAAAATAATCAGTTGGTTTTATGTTTATTTCATCACTCTCTATTAACTTTTGAAAGCTTGTGTATGAGATAATATTTTTTCTAAAATCATTAGCTTTCCAACGGTATATCATACATGTATATCACTGCTCTTAAGTTCAAAAACGAAAAATTGCATTAAAAAAATATTTTTTCTGTTCTCTCCTTTAGTTGGGTATCGAATTTATTCAATTTAAATATTTATCTGTTTTTCATCAGCGTTAACAAGATAATATAGTTATTTTTATTGAATCTACAAAATTAAAGGTACTTTAGGGGAAGAAAATTTAAAATATCGGCATTTAAGCCCTGTCAGACCATTTTAATCAGAATAAAACCTACATGATATTAAAGCCCATTAAATTATACATCGATATAGCGAGTTTAATCAAAATCGTCAGAAACGTTTTCGAGAAAATCGAAAAAAGGTGAAAAATGCATGGTATAAAGTGCCTCTTCTGGTAAGCTCATTTTGATGAAAAAAGTTTTGTCACGTCTCGGGCGTATAGTTGTCTTTAATATGAAATTTCAGTTTCATAGGACTTACCGTTTCCGCCCGGGAGTTACCACACACACACCCACAGACCTTTTTGCGGGACTTGGTTATTTGGACTCAGGGGACCCTAAAACGTGTATTTCCGTTGAAAACTGGAATTCGAAAATTTTCACGATCGCAATTCTTTCCCTTACTTTATATAGTAAGTGAAAGTAAAAAGACAGAACACTTATTGTTAAGTTAATAATGTATATGATACCTTCATCAATATGTTATTAAAATTAAATCTTAATAAATTTAAAAATCTTGTATGCTGTTATGTAATTTTACTCACTTTGATTTACTAAATAAATTCATAAAAATATTATTTAATGTGAAAGGTATGGAGAGTTATTAATGCGTATGAACATAAATGATTGATGTAGATAATAATTTCCATTGTTATGTTATTTGGTCAGAATCATTTTTTTTTTTTTTTCGACTTTATGTTTATTTACTTTTTTTATTCGACTTTACTTCAAAATGAAGGTTTATGAAATTGGAGAATGAGGGAACCACATTTTTTAAAGATAATAATATTGCTTTATTGAGAAATAATACAATCTGCCACTATCTTGGGCAATAAGTATTAGAGCTAAAAGAAGTCAACATTTTTTAAAGATAATTATTCTAAATTAAATAAAGATTAAAATAATATTTTAATACAAAATTAATAAATCTCTTCTAATTTACAAGCGGAGCCATGGACCTGAAAAGATTTAAACAGTCGGTAAGGGCGGTAGGAAATCTAAAGGGCAAAGGTCCCTTCCCTTCATCCCTCTACCATCAACGTTATTTTTCATTTTCATAATAATTTATCAGGGAAATTCTACGTAGGTTTTAAATAAATAATAATAAATGAATAAGGGAACTTCGATATGAAATATATTAAAAATGCCAAGGATAATAAAATCATTAATCATATATTTTATTATCTAATTTAAATATTTTTTTCGTTCAGCTTAGCCCCTGTAATGAAAATTCTGCACACGCTCTTGGTTCCATTTTATCTATTTTTATTATTATTATTATTTTTTTTTTTATAAATTCGGATGGCTAAGTTTGATAAAACTAAACGATTAGTATACAAATATATCAGTATCGTAAAAATTACTGTCCCAATTAAAAAAGATCTTCCTTGAAAAAATTGATCTGCTTATTTTTATCATTTATGCATGCGTTTTACGTTTTATAAATAAAATACAATGTTTATAATATATTACAGTGGTTTTATATATTAAAAAAAAATGAAATCAAGGAAGAAATAAAGTCCCGGTTAAAGGTGGGAAATGCGTGTTATTATTCTGTTGCTAAATTACTTAGCTCGCGGCTGCTGTCTAAAAAGGTTAGAATTTATAAAACTATTATTCTTCCAACGGTTCTTTACGGATGCGAAACGTGGCCGCTTACTTTGAAGGATGAACAACGGCTTAAGGTTTTCGAGAATAAGGTACTGCGTAAAATATTTGGTCCGAAGAGAGATGAGGCCACTGGGGAGTTTAGAAGGTTGCACAACGCGGAATTGCGGATTTTGTACCCTGTGAATATAATTGAGTTGATAGCATCGCGGAGACTCAAATGGGCGCGTAAAGTTGTTGGGCTTAGTGAGGAACGGATTCCGAGAAAGTTGGTATACGCTGAACCGACTGGTAGGCGTCCGAAAGGTAGGCCGAAGCGTCGATGGGAGGATTGCATTAAGGCTGATCTCGGGGGCTTGGGCTTCACCGGTGAACATTGGACGAGTCTGTGCAGGCGAAGTTTGGTGGTATCGGCATCGAACCTTCGGGTTCGGTAAGCCTATTATTATTATTATTTCTATGAAAAAGGTTATGTAAACTATACTTTATCGATGGTAAAATTTAGTAGTACCTTTTGGACATGAGCGCCACAATTTAATCCAATCAGCAAATTTCCCCTGTATTACTTTTTATTTTCACTTACCTTTGTATGAAATATATAGTAAGGGAAAGAATTGCGATCGTGAAAATTTTCAAATTCCATTTTTCAACGGCAATACACGTTTTAGGGTCCCCTGGGTCCAAATAACCAAGTCCCGTGTGTGGTAACTCCCGGGCGAAAACGAGAAGTCCTGTGAAACTGAAATTTCATATTTAAGGCAACTATACTCCCGAGATGTTACTGAAACTGTTTCATCAAAATCAGCTAACCGGAAGATGTACTTTATACCATGCATTTTGAACCTTTTTACGATTTTCTCAAAAACGGCTCTTACGATTATGATCCAACTCGCTATATCGATGTAAAATTTAATGAGCTTTAATAGCTTGTAAGTTTCCTTCTGATTGAAATAGTCTGACAGGGCTTATAAGCCGATATTTTAAATTTTATTCTTCTAAAGTACCTTTTATTTTGTATATTCTATCAAAATAACCCTATTATCTTGTTACCACTGATGAAAAACAGGTAAATATATATGTTGGATGAATTCGATACCCAACTAAAAGAGAAAACTGAAAAAATATTTTTTTATTGCAATTCTTTGTTTTTGAACATAAGAACAGTAATATAGACGTATAATATACTGTTGGAAAAAGAATATTGTAAAAAATATTATCTTATACAAAAGCTTGTAAAATTTAATAAATAGTGACAAACAGCCGATCAAACTAACTGATCATTTTAGATAATAATATAATAGATTTTTTAATAAAACACATGTTTCTTTAGAAATTGAATTTATTTAATTCTTAAATGGTTTCACTAAATTTTATCTCTGACTGTATTTAAAAATTCTTTAATAGATTTTTAAATCGGAGGTAAGTGAAAGTTGTGTGTTGTCCGCACCAGATTTTTTATTCTTGTTTAGGTATAAGTGATAGCTCAGAAAACAAAAACATCGAGCGGGTTGCGGTAAATAAGAAAAAAAAAAGACAGAGTAAATACTACTTCTTTGCCTTTAATATTTACTCATTCACTATTAATTCTCGACCAGTGATATCTTCCAGTTGAATTTTTCTAACGGTCAAATATTGATTCCATAAAGTGATTCCGTACTCTCTTACGGTTTGCTTACAACCCATGCTCTTTTCGAAGATCTATTACTGAGAATTCTTTTATATTTTGGTTATATTTAATACATATACGTTCTATCATAACTTCAATTAAAACGGGTATATAAATACTTTTACTTCAGGAAATAAAGTAAAACCAATTCTATTTGATGCATTTATGAATGTAAAACGTTCAAAAAAAGTTTTGATCATAAGAGCATCTGTGGCTTGGCTAAGATTCCAATTCTGACTAGTTTTAGACTGGAGCGTTTGAAAATTAAAATTCTTGAGACCCACGCATCAAACTTCTTTTAATTAAACGATTCTCGTTCTATAAGAGGTTTCAAAGGACCGGTTTTTTTTTACAGTTCCGAAGATTTAGTTTTAAACTGACATTTATTTTACTTAGGTCTTACGAAACGCAGATGTTACAATAAGAAGGACACGAAAGCAAAATGTATATTTAGAATCTTAATGCTTAAGTTTGACATACGGCGTAGAGCTGTGGGGCTCTACTAAAAAATAGTACTCTTCTCGTATCCAATCCTTACTATCCAAAATCCTTCGGAAAATCCTCAATACTCCTTACTTTGTCACGAATAAACTCATCCATAAAGACCTTAATGTTCCATATGTTGCTGACCTGCCCGAACCAGGTATCATTCCTTCCATGAAAAACCATTACCACTCTAACCCTTAAGTTTCAACCCTTGCTTCCTCTTCGATTCCTGATAATCCTTCCAGGCGTCTGAAAAGAAGATGGCCCCGAAACCTTCTAGTTTAGACTCTTAGAGTGCAGCCAACCGCTAGAGTCCCTACGTGTTTTTCATGTCATTTTCTTAATTTCCATCTTAGTTACTTGATGTATATCTTTATGCAGTTGTATATATCAATAAATATGTTTTAAAAAAACATCTGGATTATGGAATACAAGTGAATGTGAGTAAAACTATAAAAAGCATGATACACTTTAATAGAAGCATCCCACATGCAGCACTCTAAAAATATTCTAAACTAGTAGGTCTTGGGACCATCTTCTTTTCAGACCCTTTGAATGATTATCAGGAATTGAAGAGGAAGAAAGGATTGACTAGTGGGAATGGAGTTAGTGACTAGAGGAATAGTATACAGTTCGGGCCAATCGAACAACATAGGGCACATATAAGACTTTATGGATCAGTTTGTTCGTTACAAAGTAGGTAGTATTGAGGATTTTGGATTGTTGGGATTGGCTACGGGAATAATTCGATTGTTTTGTAGAGACCCATAGCTCTACTCTTCCTATTTAAGGTTAAACAAGAGAAAAGTGAAAAATTACGTGGACTGAAAAACTTATGGGACAGAAAAAATAATTGAAAATTTTCAAGTTGAAAAATAAGCATCTGTGTATGTAAGGGGTTGATCTAAGGGCAGTTCATGAGCCCCATAACAAGCCATCGCTCCTTCAAATATTGACATGTGTAATTGTATCTCTTGTTTGCCGTTGTTTGTTTCCGAGGGTGAAAACCTTTTATTGTTAGTACCTCGTTCGTACTTGCGCCACTCCTCGACTTGAAAAATACCCACTTGACTTGGATATTGAACACAATTGTACTTGTATGTATTGGATTCGTTTCCTAACGTAAGCCAAACAAAAGGCTCGACACATGTATAATAATGCTAACAGAACAATACGTGGTTAAGGACCATTCATAACATTTGGACAACAATCGATTAGGGCTATCCCTTGCCAATATTTTAGATTATTGATTAAAAAGAAACAGAAAAATCTAGTTCGGGGAACACGCGACTTTTGCTTGTCTCGGTTGTTAAAATCAATTTAAGAAGTTTTAAATAAATTTAGAGTTTAAAAAAGCTTAAAGCATTAAATTCAGTTGAAAAATATGTTTTAAATTAAATAATATAACATTCTTAATATCTATATTACTATTCATATTTTCGGGAGCTTTTCAATAGTCTTGAAAATGAGGAAGAAAATCCAAAACGTCGAATACATAATGTAAGAAGTTTTTAAAATAATAAAAAGTGACTGGAAGAACGAAATACTTAATAGAATTTATATTTTTATTTGGACTGCACCTCGACAAAAGACTTACTTGGAACCCTCATACAAGACTGAAACGACAAGAAACAGCACGACGTTTTCGACTACTTCAACACTTACCAGACAAACGTTCTAATCTTCCACTTAACTACAAAAGACTTAAAAAGGAGGGAAAGGAAAGGAAAAACAAAAAAGAAAGCCCCCAATATTTTTGCTCGTTTTTCCTTTAGCTGGTTATCAAATTCGTTCATCTTATATATTTTACCATGTTTTTTTAATCAGTATTTATTAGGTGATATGGCTAATTATTTTGGAACTATACAACTTTAAAGGTACTTTAGAGAAAAAAAATTTAAAATATAGTTATTTAAGCCCTGACAGACTATTTTAACCAGAATGAAACCTTCATGATATTAAATCCTATTAATTTCACATTGATATAATGAGTTTAATAAAAACCTTTAAAGCCTTTTTTGAGAAAATGCATTGTATAATTAATCAGTACAGTCTGGAATTCTCTACCAACTCTTATCCGCCACACGGCTTCTTAATCCACATTCAAATACCAACTTTTCCAATGCCTCCTGTTATTCCAAATAGATGATTAGCAAATATGATATTTCAATTCTAGACATCTACATCGAATGAATGAAAATAACTGTTTACCACCCAAATTTTAATGTTGTTTTAAATTAATTTATTTATTATTTTGTTGAAAATATATTGTTGTTTTTTTTCTGCATCATATTTCTCTTATTTGATCACTGTAAATAATAATTAATTATGTTTCTTTTGTCTGATGGCCAGACATATATATTTCAATTGTACATAACTGTTATTTTTAATGGACCTTGTCACAAGATAATTTTTTTTCTCGATTCTATTCCATGAAGTGGTCCTTCTGATTTTGATGAAAAAGTTGTTATAACATCTCCAGCGTGCAGGCTTTAAAATATTAAATTTTAACTTATGGTTTTTAAAGCTAGAGTCACCACGTTCTGACACACGGACTCACAGAACTTTTAGCGGGAATTGCTCATTTGGACTAAGGGGACTCTAAAACGTGTATTTTCGGTGAACACTCGAATTCGGCACTATTCACGATCGTAATACTTTCCCTTACTATACTATAATATATATTTATATATGATATAATAGGTAAGCGAAAGTAAAAATTAAAAAAAAAAAAAAAAACGGGAAAAATAACTATCAAAGTTTTTATTCTTCGGAGAAACATTTTTAGGGGATGTAGAAGTAAAAAACAGAAATGTTCTCTTTTTGGGGTGGCTCCCCCATTCCACCTCCATCCCCTTTTTGGTCATAAGACTTTTTTATTTTATTCAAAAGAAGTCTACTAAGTATAACCACTAAAATCTCTCAATCTTGTCACCGCGAACCATTTATCGATCGAAATAAAAATAAATAAATTAAGCTGTGGTTTGATTATTATCTTGGAAGCTGTTAATGTATTGTTAGTTAATGTATTAATTTTTAGTTTTGTTCGAGACATTTGTCTATCAGAAACTATTTATTTATTTTACTCTTTTGTTTTGTTGTACATGTTTTCTTCTTATATCAATGTAAATAAGAATTAATTATGATTCTCAGGTTTTTGGGCCGACACATTGTATATCATAATTGTACGTATCTGTTGTTCTTAAGGTACCCTGTCTCAAAATAAAAATTATTCTCTATTCTATTTTAATTTGCGATGACTGATGATTTTGATCACAGGTTCTTGGGTTCATTAAGTATAAGGTTTCACTAACGACTATACAAGTTGGTGATTAGGCCAGAGATCAAGTTCAGCCACTCGATTTTTCTCAAATTTTTGGGTATCCAATTCATAGAGGCTCGGTGAGCCCGAGTTGGTCTCCCTACCTCAGGGTTGTACCCACGGATTAAACAACAAACTACTTATTTATCCTGCCAAAACCGTATTCCGCCTTGGAGATGATTAGTCCCATACGACCATCTAGCCCTCTAAGAGGAAATTTTAAAGTACATAATATCGGATAAAAAAAAAAAAGCCCAAGTTAGGGAAAATTAGGGCGAACTCGTACGCTAATGGAGTTTTAATCTTCTTTCAGCTCTTACACCGTATCTCTAAAACAGTTCGTCCCATGTAAAACATTTCACAGGGCCTTTTTCGTGCAGGTATTCGGAAGGAATATTTTTGTGATAGTATATTTCTTTAAAAAATAAAATAAATGAATTGAAAATGTTTTGTTTGAGGAATGAGAAAGTTGTGAAACGGAGCGCCACCCCAACCCTTGTTTATTCCATAAGGAGTAAAGAACCCTCCTCTAACATTTTAAACTCCCCGGGACATCTTTTATGGAATGGCAGTTGTGGCCGTATTTCTTAAAGCCTCTTCCAGTGTCCTTGTAGTTTCTCCAGAGGTCGGCCATAAAATTTCATGTTTACTTCGAATACTGGATTGCTCCAGAATATTAAGTTGTTTGAAAAGGAGGGAGTTTATGCGTTTAAATACTTATATATCTGTATTTAATAGGTGAGAACATACTATGTAATATTTTCTCATCATAATCAACGGGCAGTTCTCTTCATTTTTTTTTCTTGAATTTGATCATTAATCAGCATATTTACTTGTTGTATAATAATATACAGTTGTAAATTTCAATAAAAATATATTTAAAAAAAAAATTATATATATATATATATATATATATATATATATATAATTTATATTTTGACATTGTGAGTAAAAACCGATGACACTCGTGAAACATGAAAAAAAAAAAAAAACATAATCAAATAAGCTATGTGAAAATTGAAAAATTATAAAATGTATATTAATATCATAAAATTATTTTTTTGCAGACATTGGCCGGAGAGGCCGAAACGTTGTAAATTATGAAATACAATTATTTTCTTCTTAGGATTGGCCTAAAAATATGTCTTAATATATATAATAGCTTTCTACTTTGTCAGGGATTAAATTATTTCTGGTATAATTGCATGGTTGTTTATGTACGAGACACTTCGTGATTGAAAATACTAGTCCCCTTCTTTCACTTCTTGAAATCAAATTTTAAAGTTTTAAATAAAATTTAATTTGAAAACATGAGAATTATATACAAATTAAAATTAATTTACCATTAAATAACATAACAATAGAAATTATTAGCTACAACAATCAAGTACGTTTATGCAATTTTTATCACTCGAAAAAGCCGATTTTAATTTTTTTTAAAATCGCTATAATATCCTATACATATACCTACCTTAATTATTTAATTTCGTTTTTGAACGACTTTTGCTGTCGAACTTGACTTTCCTCATACAAGCTGACAATTTTTCAATACTTGCGTATTTGGGCTGAAGTAATCCTAAAACATGCATTTCCGTTGAAAAATCGAATTCGAAAATTTTCAGTATTGCATTACTTTCCACTAATATTGGATGTATTTCACAATTGAAATAGGGACATCGTAAATATAAAGTTGAGGTTAAAACTGAGAAATGAGACCACTTGTTGAAAGTATTTGAGAGATTCATTGCCAGCATTTATTCCAACGGTCGTAGTATTTTTGATATATTAATAAACGAATATGTAAACAAGAATAACATTAAACATTTATAAACATTCATACAAGAATTTCCTTCTTTTTTTTTTTTTACTAAAAGAGTCATGAGTCGATTTTATTTCATTATTTTCCTGCGGATTTTATTCTTAAATGACATCATAGTCATCATAGTTTACTAAATACAGAATTTTATTCTGTTATTGTAACTTTAACGATATTTTTTTAGGAATCATAAAAAGCTGACCAAACATAAATATTTTAGATATTTTGAGAAGTAAATTAGGTAAAACTCTAAGATGAGTAGTAGATTTGATTTTTAAATCCCTAGGTTCTTAAAGTAAAATTATCACCTGTTTAAAAAAATACAGGTTAATAAAAGTATGAAAAAGAACAGAAATATTATTTTTTGTTTTTATTCTCTGTAATATTTAAATTTGTATTGAAATTCCTGAATTCACTATCCAGGGTAAATATTAATGGGGAAAAAACAGATTGGGAATAAATATTTTCTATTTGAAATGTGTTTTACAATTTGATTAGTTTTACTTTCGTCATTTTCATATATATATATATATATAAATGAATCCTTATTTTCCTTTGGTCATGGAATCACGCATGAATGGCTGGACCGATTTTGCTAATTTAAACCGATTTTTTGTCGTGTAATAAATTAATATGGTCGTTAGGTTTTCTTTAATTAAGGTAATAATAATCTCTCTATCTATCTATTTATATTGAAATACATAAATTAATCCCTTTTTCCCTTGGTCATGGCATCACACGTGAACGTCTTGTAAAAATAAAAGTTTTAAAATTACATTTCGAGTTTTATTTTTCTTTCTTCCTCTGAGTCTTAAAACATAATATTTTAAGCTGTGCTTCAAAATGGACGCATTTTGTATTATCTTAGGAAAATTACTATTCATTAAGTTTTATTTTTTTTTGTCGGATTCACTGACATGATGTATGATATATGTGCTATATGATAAGTGAGATGTGATCAATGAGATAAAAGCTTTCCTGCCGTTGTTTGTTGAAGGATTGTACTGCGACCGGCTGGTTGGAAGACGGGCGTTTGTTTCACGGAGAGGAAATTGACGGAGACGGGTTGGTGGAGGGGGGGCGGGGAGGGGGGGGGGGGTTGGATTTTTCATATGAAAATATCAGAGGGGAGGCTATTTCCCTTGATTTTAATCTTTGTGAGATTTGGAGGGGGGATGGTGGGGTATCGACGAGGGGGCTGGCGCGCATGCGCGGGTGCCCACCATTTTACACGGTTCACCGCCCCCAGACCGCACGCCCCAGGCAGTCGATAAATTTGGACTTTTTGTCTTTTCCCTTGGTCCAAAATGTTCACCCTCCCCTCCTCACCCCTCCTCCTACCCCCCTCCCATCCCGCCTCCAATTTTCTCATCTCCAGCTCTCATGTGATAAATCTTGTTCCCTTGGCCCTCTTATACCCCATTTATCGCTATTACACATCCTATAAAACACACCTCAAGTATTAATTACAAGCTTTTTGTTTCGTTTTCTTTTTTTGTTTTTGTTTTTGTTTCTGCCATAAATTGTTTTACGGAAGAAACATCTACAATAAATAGATGGTTCTTAAATCTTGCTCAAAAATTAATTTTTACATTAGTAATAATAAGGTGTCAAAGTTTCGATTTCCCATTTTCGGGACTCAATGATAACAATACTTACCTCAAACAAGTATATATCCATTTTAATTAATATCTTGTCCATAATAAATTATATTAAAGTCATTAAAATTTATTAAAAAAATTAACAATGAGAGCCACCCATCGCAACCAACATATTCCTTGACACCAAATCATTTTTGAGGAAGATTTAAGAGCCATCTATTCATTATTAATATATATTTCTTCCGAATAATTAACTTTATTAGCAGAAATATATTGAAACTTCCTGTTTAATTTATCAAGTCATTGATATTCTGTATATGCGTCAATCGATTTAAATCGTCCAATTTTCATTAATTTTTCGCCTCAACATTTTTGATTTTCATGATTTTTTTGCCAGTTTTTTAATCTATCCTTTCCTGAATATAAACCGCGAATAATTTTTAATTTTTTTTACTATGTTTATAGCAGCTATTAATTAACCCTAATTAATGAAGTATAAAATTTGAGTATATCAGACTACAATTAACTAAATGTTCGATCTATCCTCCCTAATTAGGGGCCAGAATTTTTAACTCTTCTTTAAATCAAGGAATTACTCCATTTAAAAGTAAGGAATACTTTTAATAATTCAGAAAAAATGTTAAGCGAAGTTTATTTTCTCTATTTTTAATGGAAATATTAATGAGAAACATTATTTTTATTAATAAATATGTATAATATTAACATACATTATCCTAATGTTTTTAAAACGGCCGAAATAATATTAAACATCTTAAATTCCTTTGCTAGCTCTACTGGTTTAGCTATTGAGAAGTTATGTTGACAGGAGTGACAGGGTATATAATTACTGGCACACAACACAAGTCTATTTAGTTCCAATGGAGAGCAATTTAAGTTCGCCCAACTGCGTACTCAAGGAAGCCACAGTTAATGAACCATTAAAGCCCCGTACACAACAGCTAGCGATAATATACACGTGTACCGCCACAACTCCCAGTCAGCTTCCGGACACTTTTTCCTTGTACACAGGACTTTATGGGTTTGCAAGGGTCAGTATTCAACCGTATGGGGGCTTAATGGGACTGTTGCGTCACATTTTCATGAAGCTGAGTGATGGGTGCAGCTGTTAGTCACTGATAATTCTAGGGTTAATTTTGCATTCCATAAAATTGTAATAATGCTAGTACGATTATGAATTAATGAAAAACAATTTTTGAATGAATCAATAAATAATCTCTATACATATAAAATAATACTGCAATTCTTGGTTTTCGTGAACTACTTAATAACGGTTTTTACTATAATTTAGGGCATTCTTTCAAAGTGAAATACATTACAATTTAACTTTTCTTAAGCAGAGAAAAATAAATTTTCTGTATCCAAGTCATAAAAAAATTATTCCTGAAATATGGGTAGTAATATAGACGTATAATATACCGTTATATTGGAGTTCTAGCATTTACTAGATTCTCCACTCACGTGCTGTATGTTAGAGGATTGTAAATAGGTATGAGTGACTTCTAGAGTCTGTACTTATTTTTATTGATTCTTTATTGTATATATATATATATATATATATATATATATATATATATATATATATATATATATATATATATATATATATATATCGTATCATTATTTTATTAGTTTATTGCTTTGCATATATTGTATGAAGTTGTACTTGATCACTATTATAAATTTCCTAATAAGGACAGATTGTAATATTACTCAATAAAAATTGTTTGATGATGAATTATATATAATATACCGTTAGAAAGCGCACGATTTTAGAAAATTCAATACGCAATAAAATAAATCGTACTAGTTAATATAAAGTTTTTGTAAGCCCATAAACGTATGAACATTTTGTTATTGGTAAAGAGGGAGGTTATGTTAGTTCAATATTTTTCCATACAGTACGCAAGATTTTAGAAAATATATTACAAACTCAATCGTTGCTAAAATAAGTGGAAAGTTCTTATAAATCTATAAACTAAAGTTGCTATTAATTATTTCCACTTTTAAATTATTTCATAAAAACAGACGTTTCACATTAAATAAATGGAATTCCCATAGAAACTAAATTAAACCTTTAAAATATATTATAAATAGCTCATTTGAAATATAGAACAGTAATGAACCGAATAGGATATGAACCTTTAGTATTTCTATAGTTTTTAAAAAGATACATTGCAATCAAGTTTAGATGGGAAACTGAAATTGTCTCTAATCTATGCTTCACTTTAAAATAAAAACCAATAAATTGAACGAATTTTCATTTATTGACTAATTTATGTCTGCCATTTCTGCCGATGATTAAATATAATAATGAATAGACGTTAAAAAACAAATAAATAAATAAAAAAGGTTTCTGAAACATGATACATTTTGCAGTACCGTTTATATTTACTTGGTTTTTAAATTCTGGAAGTATACATTACTTGTCAAACTTTATTAACTTAATAATTAAATGTGTTCATATAAAATATTATTTATTGAAGTATTATTAATTATTTATTTATATCCTTGTTTCGGAATAAATTTCCCATTTCATGTCATGTCTTCACTTCACAACCTTTTTTGGATATGTTTCCTTTCTTAATATTATATTACTATTATACAAGATACTCGCCAAAGTCCCATTACCGTCATACTTATGTTACACTCTTACTAAACTTTATTATTAAAATATAAATAAATTGATTCACGATGCAAATGAGTTATTTGTAGAGAGATGACTTGGAAAACTACGTTTTGTACTAATAAAGTTTTTTGATCGTATTTCAACTTCCAGATTTTGAAATAGTGCACTTTTTCTCAATCAATTACTCCAAGTGTAGTTATTTTTTTTAAAATTATATCAACTCGTTTAAATTTTTTGTTAAATATTAACTTCAGAAAATATTATAATTACAAAGTTTATAAAATTTCAGAAGAATAAATATAACCCATCAAATTTTACTCGTCTTTAATTAATTAAGACACATATTGAAATTTTGTTCCTGCAAATTTTTCAGCCGTCCTGTCCCGAAAATAATTATTTAAAAAAAAAAAAAATAAATAAAAAAAAAAAAAAAAAAAAAAAAAAAATATATATATATATATATATATATATATATATATATATATATATATATATAGTCTTTATTATTATTACAGGTTTTGGTTTATTTATATTTTTCTTTCTTTTCTTTTTTTTTTTTTAAATTGTTTTCTTATATTTTGCTTGAAATAAATTCTTCCTTCGTCTTGTATTTTATGACCATCATTATTGTATAAAACTTTTACCGACTTTTTAACATTGTTAATAAAAGTTAAAACGAAATAAATAAATGTTTCCAATTGGACAAGTAAGCCCGAACTGGCTAGATTATGGGGATACGGGACAATTGTATGGGGACAGAATGGGACCAGTGTATTGCGACTGTTGTCTACAACTATACAATGCCCCCATACATTACCGCAAGGTGTGTACTAGCCTTAAGGCTGAACTTGTGGTTGCTCACCTTACCCCTCCTGAATTAGTCACCATATAATTGCTCGACTAACTCTTCAATACACAACATTATTAACACGAATTCGAACAGTATTTCTCATGTATCCTATAAAATATTATCCAGGTGACATTTCCAGGCTTGTTTAGGTTACTATTACCGTCTTCGTAAACCACTGATTTTTTTTTTTTTCTCCTTTCGATTATATATAGTTCTAATAAATGATTACCTGTTGAGGTGAAAATAAATTATTTTATATATGTACTTTTTGTTATAAAAGTATTTCAGAGGATAAAATAAATAAGAGGTTTTATTGTAGATTGGAATAATCGGGAGTCAGTATTTTTAAAAATTTTATTATTTTAATTTTGCCTACGTTTCGGCTCAATCTTGTGAGCCATCATCAGGACATTACTGAGCCATGTCCAAGCATAAACCCGATTATTTCCACCTACAATACTTTCTACAGTCTACTATACATCCACAATAAGAGGTTTTATTTTATATAAATACGAATTATCAGGGATTATTCAGGGGTAGACTGTAATATGTGTATTTGGATATACTTATTATTTCCTCTATGGAATTCCTCTCATAAATAATTAATAAAACCATGGGACATTACGTCATAAATTTTAATAATAAATTATAAATATGTTTCAAACGATTTTACGTCCATTATTGGATTAATGATGTTTTAGCCTTAATTGTTTTTTTCCTGCTGTAATTCTGTCCCCATATTGAAATACCTTTAAATGTGCTACTTTGTTTATTTTATTAAATTATTATTATTATAGTTTACAAATGATAAATTTAAATTAAACATTAAAAGGTCTGTGTCAGTGTTATGCCTAGCTCGAAAACGATAAATTGTATAAAATTGATGAAATTGAGATGAAGTTAATTGAAAATAAAGTTTACTTAATTATATTTAAAATTATAATTTTTATGAAAATCGTATCCCTTGGTGTGCCCGTATTCACCTTTATACGCTTTATATAAATAAATAAATATAAATGAGTGTTGATAATTTAAGGTCAAGGTCAAGAATTCATGAGGAAATTAGAGGATGTTATATTACAACACTTTAATATTAAAGAATATTGTATACAGTTATGATTGTGTGTATGATGTTCATTTATTTCAATTATAGGTTGTTGTTGTTTTGTTTTTTTGTAAATATATGTATTTATTTATTTTATATTTTTATGTAATTTGACGTTGTTTTCTGTAGATAGATATTTTTTACTTATGTGATGAAGTAGTATAACAGCCTCTAATTTATTATTAAACAATTGCCATTCTTTTAAACAAAAAAAAAAGTAGTTTTCTAGATCAATAAGACTTAAGGAAGATTTACTTAGTTGTACATTGGTGAAACATCTAAAAAGTTAAAAACTTGATTATCACAACACATTTCCAATTGCAAAAGTATAACAAATTCAAATGCTATAGCGTTATCAACACATATCACAAAATATCAACATACATTTAATTTTGAAAATATAAAAATACTAGATACATCTAAAAATAATAGAAATAGAAAAATGCTAGAAGCAATTTATATAATCAAAATTAACAATAAAACCGTTAATTATAAAACAGATATCAAAAATCTACTCTGTACTCATTACGCTGACATAATAAATAATATAAAATTTTAATAAAAAATAGAACAATAAAATAGTGAAAAACAAATAAATAATAACATCGAAATAGAAATAAATACAGACCTCAGGAATTAGATTAATGTATCAATATTAAAGTACAAAGTTTGCAATAGAAAAAGCAGTGAGCCAATAGTCAACATTATAAGCGGATGTTGCTGTGAGCTGTAGAAAATTATTATGTACAGATAAAAAAGGTAATTTTAGTTAATTATATATTATAAAAATCATTTAATAAATGTAACTAAAAGCAAAATGTTTTTAAAACATTTTTTAGTCTTGATAAAGGGGAAAAAGCTCCTAAACGTTGACTACATGTGACAATTAGTGTAACAATGAAAATAAAAAATATATGGAAAAAAAAATTGTGCTGTTTTAATAAAAAAAAATATTTTGGAACATATGTGCTTATTGAATAAAATATTAAGAATAAAAATAAAGTATTTTAAACATTGACATATGATTTTTGCGCTTGATGTAAATCATTCGTGAATAAATTTTTATTTGCCTTACACGAGTTTAGAGGATTATCGTCAAGGACTTTAAAACCCAACGTGGGGTATCCCCGAGGGATTACCCGAAGGGTTTAACGGAACGGGGCCCTTTATCGCATCATGATAAATAAGAGCGATTCGCCTCTTGAAGCCGACGTTCGATACAGGAGGCTCATCTGCGATCCTCGGCGACGGCAATATCCAGGAGGCTGTGGGGAGGGTGAGGCTGGAGGGGAGGTCGGCCATGTTGGAGCACCCCATCCCGCCAACCCTAATGCCGCTTCGGGATTATATCAATGGTTACCAACTCTACCTCCCCAAATCACTTGCCTGCATTCCAGGATAAGCCGCTATAAACCTATAGCTTCCCTATTAAAATAGCCACTTCCAAACCCTACCAATTTATTCTCAACAACCACTTGAGTTTATTGAGAAGGGCTCTTGAGGAAGTGTTTAACCTTTCGGTATCAATCATATTCCATTTATTACCAAATCCCAACTGTTCCGAAAACTATAAGGAATCCATGTGCCTGCCAAACTCCTAAAATCATTCCGGATTCTTATATCATCTAATATTAAAGGAAAACGTTCCAACAAGAATGAATAAATGAGCTTACTATTTATATGACTTTTGGTACAAAAATTGATCAAGCGTGACTAAATTGGTCTTATAGCATTAATTCTATTTTTATTCTTTTTTAAAACATTTTATTGGTATTTACAACTGTATTAACAAAAAAAAAATGCATCAATTAAATTTGGTAGTTATGTAATACAATGGCTTGATATACATGTAGAGAAGCTTCCCATTGGAAGCACTCTAAAAATATTCTAAACTAGAACGTCCCGGGGCCATCTTACTTTTCAAGCGCCTCGGAGGATTATCAGGAATTAAAGAGGAAGAAAGGATTGAAACTAGTGGGTTAGAGTGAGAATGGATTTCGTCATAAAAGGATTGGTACCTTGTTCGGGCCAAATCAATAACAAAGGGAACACTAAGTGTTTATGAATGTGTTTATTCGTGGCAAAGTAAGGAGCGTTGAGGATTTTACTAAGGATTTTAGTTTGTAAGGATGGGATGCGGGAAGAATTTGATGGTTTAGTAGAGCCCCATAGCTCTACTGCGTCCAGATTGGTCTTATAATAGTCATGTAGATGAGCCTTTTGTAGCTAAAAGGAATTTTTGGCCGTTTGTCTAGTAAGTGTTGAAGTAGCCTAAAACGGCGAGCAGATATTATTTAAAATATATTTTTTTATTGAAATTTACAACTCTTTATTATAATACGACAAGTAAACATGCTTCTAAAATATAGTGTACATGAAAGTCTGTGTAAAAAGGGATGAATAGGAACTATTGTGATCAATTTAGAAGGATATATCAGAGAGGTAGGATTGATGATTCAGGAAGTATGTGGGAGGAAGGAATTTACGGAGTTTGTACAACAGTCCTGGGTGCCAAACTAATTATATTTAAATTGGTCTACATTTATTTATCCTTGTATAATTCAATTTTGGCGCCCAAGTATCCACTAAAATCGCCAAAGCCATATCTCTAAGTCAAAGTCTTATACACAACTTCTTCTATAATGTATTATACATGTCACAAACAGACTGGATTCGAAATTCAATTTAGGTTCCTATATGTTGTATTGAGACTTGCAGAGAAAGAGATACCTGTCCTTTGGCAATAAGCTTATACCCTCAAAGACCCGTTAGCCCGTAATCCTTCGGGAAGCCTGAGAAGAAAGTGGTCTCATGATCCTTCCTTTAATAGTCATTAGGAGGAATATATTACTAATGATGCCCTCTTCTCAACGCCACTTCTTTTACATGTGCCGGGAAATAAATTTACTTCTCCAATTATCTAATATTTATTTTTGGGAAATAAATGTAAGATTTTACACATAATGTCCTATGGGTTAGGTGACTTGGTGACATGTTGCAACTTTCTTTTCTTTTAATATCTATTTGTGACTATTGTATGTATCAATAGTTATTTTAGCACACTTGCTTTAATCATATTAAAATACATTTTGATAAACATAAACAACCACAATACCTGAGACAACTGATAGACCAACATATAACAATAATACCAACAATATACAACACTACGGTCTTCAACAATATGTAACACGTGGTCATGGTTATTATGCTGAGCATATTATCTACTCGTTTTTTTAGCACGAAGTAGCACGAAGAATAATTTAACACACTACACGATTTAACAATCATTGTGTGCACTTCTATATTAGCCCGAACAAAAAAAAAAAGATTCAAGTTTTATATATATTTTTGGCCTTTCAATGTAAGATGGGAAGCATTTTATGTTAAAGATAGTTTATTGTATTATAGTTCATTCTGCTGACCTTGTTGATGCCTGAATTTGCTAAATATCGAAACATTAAATTCAACTTACATCCTTCTATAATAATTATTAGTCTTTTTAGTTATTAAGTTTTATTATTGCTGATAGAATTATATCGCAAATATTAAATTGTCTTTTCTCATTAATTCAAATTAATTATTACTCGACGGTCTTATATTTCATTAATGATTGTTAACATTTTATTAATATCCATTTTAGCTAAATCTGAGGATATTCGTTGAGCATTAACTGTTGGAAGGGAACTTGTAACAGGTGTAGGATCAGATGGAAGCCCCACGGCTGAACAAATGCGCGCCAGTTGGGGGTTTCTGATGGCTACATGAATCGGATTTATATTATCGATATGATCGCTTATTTAATTTGTATTTATTTTTAATTCGCTAACCGGGCCTTAAATAGATACGATCTTGATCTGTCCTTTGATGCGTATAATTTAATTTTTTTTTTTTTTTAGAAAAAAACAACAGTGTTCATGCTGTCAGTGTAAGATTGACGTGTGTGACCGTGACATTTAAAAATCCCTCTTATTCTCATAATCGCATGGCGGTACATACATATTTTTGTACATAATTACTTCCTGTAAGCATCTTGGGTAATTTCGTGTGAAAAAATGGGTATTCTGAGAGCACATTCAATCATATTTAACATGCTATATAATTACGATAGTTAATGAAGGGTCATGAGCTATCTACTATGCTATTGTATGTTACTAAATAGATAAGGAGGCGCTGTTTGAGATAATTAGGAGCAGAAATGTATTATTTATGATAGTATTTGATGTCAGTTGTTAATTTATTAAAAATTAAATTGTTATGAATGATTGAAACTTTTTTTTTAATATTCATTTTACTCATCATGCCTAAACTTGATGAGAATAATGTTAACTGAAAAAAAAAAAAAAAAAAAAAAAAAAATACAAACCTCAGGTCTTTTAACAGAGCTAGGGAAATATCTAATTCGGTATTTAGAGTGGTGTGGTGATTCGATGAATAACACAAATAACACGACTTAACTTGCTATATGAAAGATTGCGAGTACTGCTGACATGTCTTGGTATTTTTTGTTTTTCAATGAAAATATGTTATGTAAGTGATTAATTAGTTGCTTAATTGATAGGAACATTAATTATTGACGGATTTTTTTTTTTTTGTTTAATGTTGTTTTTATTCGAAGGGAGAAGTTTAAATGTAGTATCCACATTGAATAAGGTCTAACATGCTTAATACAATATAATGTAAAGAAATGAAAGAGTATATTTTTTGTGGCCGTTTCGGAAGAGCAAATTACAACCAACACTCTCCTCCTGCATGTCTCGCCAATTCGTTTCATTTGAAATAGACATAATGCGTACAAAACATATTCATAATAGGAGATTGAAATCAGAACCAAGTATGCTATTTGTCCGAATCGTCAAAATAGGTCGTAATAAATATTCAGGTATGCTGGAATACAGTTAATATATTTGTATCGTACGAGGTAATAAAACGTATTCAAACAGGTTAAAAAACAGAATTATATAAAAACCGACGAATTTTATTTATATCTAAAGAGTGATGGCGCCGCCTGATACTGATTTTGAACAATTGAGCACTTCTTCCCCCCAGACCCCCCTCTAAGCCCCAGCACACCCCTACTTAAAATTCCTGCTGTTCCCGAGTTCATTTCGGAAACACGTGGTTTGCCCTCCCTCTCATCTCTCTACCACCATAATGTAACATCCAATGGGGAGGATCCAGGGGCGGGTGTTAGCTAGGGTATTAAATATAAAGAAGGGAATTCTTTATTTGAGGTCCCTACGTTACGGAATATGAATTCGATCAATGTTTGTTTAGAGGATGGTTTTACATCATAGGAGTTTTTACGCAATATAGACACACTGTAAGAAAATGTATGTGAAATACGGAAAAGGAAACCTGGAAGCTTAGTTCTTATACAATACTCCAATTAACATTGTTGTCAACTCTTGGAAACTTTACTAGTGAGTTTTGAGCTCACTTTCATTCGGTGAATCCATCCATTCATTCCCTTACACAACTATTTTACAGTTCCTGATTGTGGGGCCATATTAAATTTCTACTCCACCTATCTCTATTATAGCCAGATATTTTTTTTTTTTTATTGAGATATATTACAATTTGTTACAAAATGGACAATAATAATATTGATAAGAGATCACATTCATACTATATATACAGAAAATAATAATAATGGTCAAATTACATAAAATATAACATAAATTCAAATATATACAATAAAATAATAATAATAAATAAAAAAACAAAACAAATCGAAACATAAACCTATTATTGAGATAAATAAAAAGTTGGCAAATAAATAAACATCTTACACACAATCATAACTATATACAATATATACAATTGCTAAAGGGACCCCAGCAAGCGCTTTTCCCTCCAAAGCGGAATCCAAGAGATCCCAGCGCCTCTATCTCAGCCGCATCACTGGTCTGAGCCAGCCAGATATAGTACAATATTCTTAATTAAAAGCCATATAAATAATATATGAGAGCGGCTTGGTCTAATGGATAGAGCACTGTAAGTATACTGTTCTCCGTGTCCTGGGTTCGAATCCCGTCTGTGATATAATAGTATTTATTCTGTTATTTCAGTCGAGGACAATCCTGGGTATGTAGAATCTCCTGGGGCAGACCCAACCATTATAAAACTTTTTTTTTTAATAAATAATATCGTGTCGAATTCCATGGATGGTATTTCCTTTATTACTTACAATCACTTAAAATCGAGTATTTCTAAGTCAACGGTCGTTCAAGGAAGAAAGGCTCAATCACGTTTTCCCCCAATTACGGGTACCCATTTCATGGAGGCTGGGTCAGTTTCAGGAGGGTCGGTGGACGGCTAATATGGAGCATGAAGCGTGTAACCTTTGGCAGGCAAATTTCTGAGCGAACCCAATCTCATAAGTTAATAGCCTAAATTAGTGAATTTCAATGATTAATTATTAGTTAGGTAATATAAATTTGTTAAAAAATTTCAAAATAAAATACATTTTTTAGTACATTAGCGGTTTTGGACGCCTTCTGCAAACTAGTGGGTTGGGTTCGGTAAGAAGAGCCGAATCACTCCCTCTACCCTCGATTACCCAAGGCTCGGACCATAAAAAATAAATTATTATCTGCCTTTGCTGAACTCGAACCAGTGACCAAGAATTATGACTAATTAGCGAATCTTTTTAATGCCTCAAAAAGAAAGTTTTGTTGTGTAAATCAAGATATCCTCATCTCAATATTAATCCTCGAAATTCAGTGCATAGTAAGATTAATATAAAATATATTTTATCGCCTAACAAATAAACCATTGAGCTTGAAAGACGTTAGTCGTAGCTATAGTCAACGTTATACTCGGAAAACATTATTGAAGTGAGAATGGTTGAATGTGTGAGTAAGTGAGAGAAGTTAGTTCAGGATGCAGTCAAATGGACACACAATTAATAAAAACTTAATAGACTGGTGCCGACGTTTCGACCTAAATTATTGGCCTTCCTCAGGGCGTTTGAAGGAGAGCGTCAGAACAATACGGCAGAAACGTCGGCACCCAGTCTATTGAGTTTTCTTAATTTTGTGTTATTTTGACTGCACCCTGAACTAACTTCTCTTATTAAACAATATTGTGTTAGGAATAAATGAGTCAATTTCATCGAGAAACAGTTTAATTACACTTTAAACTGATTTATTTTATTATTTTTTTTTTTTATGGATATGTTTTTGTTA
This sequence comes from Piezodorus guildinii, assembly GCA_023052935.1. NCBI lineage: Eukaryota > Metazoa > Arthropoda > Insecta > Hemiptera > Pentatomidae > Piezodorus > Piezodorus guildinii. Next base: position 123,939,720 of record CM041295.1, on the reverse strand, counting down.
CAAAAGCGGACTGGTCGAAGAGCAGTGTGTGGTTCAGGGGTTAGGACACTTGGAATACCAAGTTCGAATCCAGTTGTGACAGACTTATACATTATCTATTCTGTATTTAGCGTGGGCGACCCTTTAATAGCGACCTCTGGGGCTTACCCAGCCTCTATATAGTGGGTTGCTAAAGTAGTAGAAAAAAACTGATGGCTGACCGTGATCTCCGTCTATCCACCCTGCAAGGCCGTTTGCTTTAAACATAACAAATACCTGTATGTACAGGACCTGACTGTAAAGGTAGAATTTGGGTTACGAAACAAGAAATATGTGGAAGTAAATACTATCAGACGATTGCGTAACGGGCAAAGAACTAGAATGCTATTATCAGGAGTAGAGGCGGCAAATATGCCATTAAGGAAGATGATAGGCCCATGATGGATGTAATACTCCAAGATGATTGGTCGAGGGTCGCTGGAAAGCTTGCAATTAAAAGGGACCCCTCCCAAGTGACAGATAAGAGGCAAGCAGCCCCTGGGGGAGGATCGCGCCGAATCTTTGGATATATCCTTGACAAGAACAGCATCAATCCCTTTATTTTTAAGGATCTAGGGATTATATGGATTAAGATTCTCAACTGAAACAGCTATTTCTGCTCGAGAAAATAAAAAAATCTGATGCGTGCAGCAAACAACTTCAACTTATTTACCTTGTTAGATTAGAAAAAGAAGTTTCTTCATCTGAAAAAAAAAATAAAAAATTAGTTTCGTTGGAAATAATGATTTGAAATTACATCCATTATGTAACACAACTTTGTTAGTTTACCTTTATTGGAAATATTTAGCTTTTAAATGGTGTATTATATATCTATCGTATGTTGAAATTCTTTCAGGAAAACAAACATTAGGGAACATTTGTGCGGCTTTATATTTTAACTGTTTATAAAATTCTTTAATATTTCATATTTAAGGTTTTTTTCTCAATGCCAACAACGACATATGGTTATTTACTTCAAATCAACAAAATTAAACCTTAACGATCCGGTATTCAAACCCTGCAAGACGTTTACCAGTCTACAAGACATAAAAACCGGTTTAATTTGACATCAGTATCCTTTAATGACACTCCACTAGTCCCTGTTGACCAGATTCGATACCTAGGACTCCACCTTGACAAACGTCTGACTTAGAATCCCCATACAAGACTGAAACGAAACTGCCCGACGTTTTCGACTACTTCATCACTTACTGGACAAACAATCCAACCTCTCACTTAATTACAAAAGACTTATTTACATGACCATCATAAGGCCGATATGGACTTAGCTATGAGGCTCTACTTAACCATTCTTTTTGTATCCAATCCTTACAATCCAAAATCCTTAACGCTGCTTATTTTGTCACGAATAAACTCATCCATAAAGACCTTAATATTCGATATGTTACTGAATTAGCCTGAACCAGATATCAATCATTCCTTGAAAAACTTCATTCCCACTGTAACCCACTAGTTTCAATCCTATCATTCTCTTCGATTCCTGATAATCCTCCGTGGTGTCTGAAAAGTTGATGACCCCGAGATCTTCTAGTTTAGAATATTTTTAGAGTGCTGCCAATTGGTAGCGTCTCTACATGTATCTTATGTCAGTTTACTATGTCCATCACATTTACTTGATGTATATTATACATTTGTAAATATCAATAAATATGTTTAAAAAAAAAAAATTACATCAATTTAGCTAAATGTAAATCGTTTATGTGGTGTTTTTAAGATCCGACCAAAAAAAAAAAAAAAAAAAAAAAATTGTAAAATATATGGTGCCATTGGAAAAGTTGCAGACTTTTTGGGAAGACCTTATCTTACACTATTTGCATTTGGTAACTCTATCTTATATGTGGATTGTTTTGGCACGGATCGGAGATACCTATTCGGGCTTGTTAAATGCCTCTTGAAGTATTTAAAACCAACAAAGGCGTGATGAGTCAGTGGCGGAGATGAACCCGGAGGCGCCGCTGACAGGAGTTTAGTTACACTTCCCCTTGTTCCGGAGGCACTCCAGTGGCTCAGGTCACGCTCTTCCTGATTATGAAAACATTTTCCCACCCCTACATGAACATCTAACTGGCGGAACGGGAGTTGGACATGATCGAAGACAAGACTCCCTGATCCTAGCCTTTCAGAATTTTTTTAGGGGTTGGTTTCATTGATTCAGGAGGGCTGGGGCCGGGTGAATGGGCTCACTAAACCATGTGAGGCTATTCAGAACCGCTCACATGTGAAATAGCTTCCCGGTACCCCCCCCCCCCTCTAACCTACCCCTCACCACCCTTATTTTAAATTTTAATTCTCTTCGAATTCATGTGGCGAGGAAGCAACCCACAAATCAACTCCCCGTATTTAAACAAAACTTACTTTTCCCCATGCAAAGGTGCTGGCCGCTGCTCGGGCAACAATGTTGAAACAATGTGTCGGGAAGTTGGATAATGTTCCTTTTAAAATTATTTGAATCATTACCCTTGGAACGGTTTTAGAATCGCGTTCGTTAAAAAAAAAAAAAAAAAATGATTTCGTGTAACCTTTAAGCGCGATTGGAATAAACCTTTATTGATATTATATCTGTCGACGGTAGAGTTAAAACTAAATCAGTCATGTTAGACTTTAAAAAAGGTTGTGCGGGCAACACACGACTTTCACTAACCTCCATTGTTTTGTTGTTTTTTTAAAATAGATTTATTGATATTTACAACTGTATAATGATATACATCTAGTAAATGAGATACAAGATTATACTGTCATGTGTCACATGTGGGGATACTACCCATTGGCAGCTCTAAAAAAACTATGTTAAACTAGAAAGTATCGGGGCCATCTTCTTTTCAGACGCTTCGGAGGATTATCAGGTATTGTAGAGGAAGCAAGGATTGAAACCAGTGGTTTAGAGTGGGAATGGAGTTTGTCATGAAAGGAGTGGTACCTAGTTTAAGTCAAGTCAGCAACATAGGGAACATTAAGGTCTTTATGGATGAGTTTATTTCTGAGAAAAAAAGGAGCTTTGAGGATTTTTCGAAGGATTTTTGATTGTAAGGATTGGAGACGGGAAGAATTTGATGGTTTGGTAGAGCTCCAAATCTCTACTCCGCACCTCCATTGTTAAAATCAATTAAATTTTTTTTTTAGAATTTTTAAATACAAAAATAAAATGTTAAATAATTAATTACATTGAATTTCAATAGAAACATGTGCTTTAATTAATCTATTATATTATTATGTATGACAATAAGTTAGTTTTATCAGATTTTCATCGCTCTTCATAAACTTATACAATTTTGTGTATAAGATAATAATTTTTCTAAAATCTTTAGTTGTCCAACGTTATATTATACATCTATATTACTGTTTTCATGTTCAAAAGCACCAAAATGCATAACAAAAATATTTTTAGTCTTTTTCCTTTTTAGTTTAATATCGTATTCGTTCAAATATTTATCCTTTTTTCATCAGTGCCAAATAGATTATATAGTTATTTTTATAGATTCTACAAAATTAAAGGAAGAAAATTAAAACATTGGCATTTAAGCCTTGTCTAACTATTTCCATAAGAATGAAGCCTACATGATATTAAAAGCCCATTAAATTTTACATCGATATAGTGAGTTTAATCAAAATGGTTAGAGCCGTTTTAGAGAAAATAGTAAAAAGGTGGAAAATGCATGGTATAAAGTGGCTCGTCGGGTATGCTCATTTTGATGAAAAAGGTTGCTGTAACATTTCGGGCGTATAGTTGGCTTAAATATGAAATTTGAGTATTATGCGACTATTCGTTTTTGTGCTAAACTTACCACACACACACACGGACAAAAACAGACACTAAGACCTTTTTGGCGGGAGTTGGTCATTTGGACTCAAGGGAACCTAAAACGCGTATTTCCGGTGAAAACTGGAATTCGAACATTTTCACGATCGCAATACTTTCCCTTACTATATATTTCATATATAGGTACGAAAAAGTATATATTGATAATAAAACAACAGTAATATATAATATTATTTACATAGAGAGTTATACATTATTTAAATTATTATTGTACTTCAAAAATGAATAGAAAGAATCATGGTAAACTAAAATGAGAAAATTAAAATTAAACTATAATTGCAATTTTTCTACATTACTTGAGTAAAAAAACCATCAATTGAGACGTTAATTTTCAAAATGTACTGAGATTTTTGTAATGTCATCATTTAGTTTTATCTAAATCTTGTATTTGATTTTATCTAACTCTCAAGACCTTTAAAAACACGATTTTCTGAAGATCGTAACTACCAGAACTATCGTAAGAAAACCATTTTATTCCATAACTTTAATATAGTAAATATATATCATTCATTTCTATATTTTTAATCCAATTTATTTTACCCATTTCGCATTAAAATCTCGAATAAGTATATATATATATATATATATATATATATATATTATATATATATATATATATAAAATAGTAGAATAAAACTACTGATAAACACAAGGATCAGATAACACAAATTAAGTGGAGCAGATGGTGTGAAATGCCCTTGTCCTCCGCTGCTATATAGGATCTGGAATAACTGACCCTTAGCCACGATGTTTACTTATAGCATTTCTGTATTTTTATTTTATTTATTTTTTTTTTTTTAGTAACACCTATTATTATTTTAGTAACATATTATAATCAATATTCAATTATCGAATTTTCTGTATTTCTTCATAATTTATTTTTATTTACCTTATATTATAAACAATGTATAATTTCTTAAAATCGAGTTTCTACGTTTAACAACAGGTTTTCATGATGTTTCTATTACATTTGTTTGTTTTGATACAACTTTATCATTCAGTTTTTATCTTTTAAAAAAAAATAATATTTAATGATATTATAGGATTTTTCTACAAGTAATATTTGATGTCATTATCCAAATTTATTTTGCCTCCTGCTACTTTCGTGAACTCTCACAAGACCTGCCTCACAAGACACACATACCCTATTTCTCACCATGTAGCGCTGCCTTTAAGTATTACCTAAAAAAATGTAAGTTGCCGTTAGACGAGGGATGCATTAAAGCATTTTCCGAAATGAGTTGGAACAAGGGAGGCTCTCCTGGACTGATCCGACAAAAAGGTGGCCACAAAGAGCGTTACTTAGTCGGAGGATTAGCTCTTCCTACCTGCTCTTCTTCTTTGTCGGCAATGCGGTTCTCCTCAGCCATATCCAACAAAAACTATTCGGGGATCACACTGTTACAGTTAAGCTTGAGGCTCGAAAAAAAAAGTTACAGAAATTCGTTAAAGCTAAAATTTTAACACAATATATGATGAACGTAGTGAAAACCGTTGCAGGAGGAAAACTGCGCGTTTATACTGTACGCGTTTGAAGCGGTAAGCGGGTTTCTAGAATCCAGTATCGGGCAGGCTTTCTAGGAAACCGCTTACCGCTTAAGCCGTCCAAAACTCGTGTGGTATAAACGCGCCTTTGAGCTGTGGAACCCTGATTGTCTGTAAGCGATGTCTAGTCCGCTGTGGGTTGCGAGGAAACTATATGGGTTAGTCCGATTCACAACGTTCAGGGAGGAAAATCAAATTTTGAGTATTTTGCTATTATTCATGGTTTTCATCAGTAAAACTCAAATATATCTACTCTGTGCGTACCATGCACAGAAAAACAAGTGGGACCCAAAGAAAAACGAGGAAATTTCCCAAAAGGTAAAGACGTCAATCCCTCAAAATAAGTAAGTTTCATGCTACGTGATCCAGACAATTAAATTTTAATATTTCTTTGGATTACTTTGGACCAATTCTTAGTTATGCCGTCCTTCGGAGGGACGTTAAAAGGTGGTCCCGAGCCTGTGCGATGTCATATACTCGTCAAAGATCCCTATCCTAATAAAACCTGGATAGGCAAAATTTAGGACTCCCACTGTAGCATCGTCCGATCAGCTATAGCCGCATATAGTGACGTTAAATAAATAAACAAACAATCTTCTATCGTTCGATTTTAGATTTTCCGGATCACAGAAAAACATCTTTATTTAATTAGCTTTAAAATGGTGCAAAACAAACCTGCCTTCATAGGCCAATCAAAGTTGCGAGGAGGAAAGAATTATGTAAAAAAGGGCAAAAAAGAAAATGTGTGCTTAATATGTGTCTCATAAATGTCTATGTTATATTGTGGAAGCCGATTTTAGACCTCAAGAGAAACAAAAAAGTTCCATGACTTATAGTCCGATTGTCAACGGTTAGGGAGTAAAATCAAATTTTGAGATTTTTGCTCTTCAATGAAAACCATGGATAACAGAAAAAATCTCAAAATTTAATTTTCTTCCCTAACCGTTGAAAATAATTCTATTGTCTAAGGTGTTGAGATCTAGGATCGAACGATAGAAGATTGTTTGTTTATTCGTTTAACGTCACTTTTATGCTACTATGGCTAATTGGACGATGCTACGGTGGGAGTCGAAATTTTGCCTATCCAGGTGTCATTAGGATAGGGATCTTTGACGAGTACATGACATCGGGACAACCATTTAACGTCCCCTCCGAAGGACGGCATAACTAAGGATTTTTGACTCCCATTAAAAAATCCAAGGCCACCTGCAGGTTTGAACCCGCGACCTTGGGCATGAAAAGCTGTTATGCTAGCCACTACGCTATGGGTGACCCCGACCAGACATTTATGAGAAACATATTTTCTTTTTAATCATTTTTTTTTTCCTTCCCTTCTAGCATCCTTGATAAGGCCTATGAGACACCCTGTATTGGTAATTGAATGAAAATATTATTGAGTAAAATACAAACAAATACACCTCAATGTATCGTATATCATGAACGGAAGCAATACAGACCGTATAATACATACAGGATTGTTGATCCAGCATTTATATTTTTTATTCTCTCTCTTTTCTTTATCCGAATTCGAAATAGGTCTGAGCCTAATGGAGGCTCCTAACGACTTTCCGGTCAATTAGCAGAAGTGTGGCCTCTCAGAAGGGAACTTTTTTAATTGCACCCTTCCCAAGGACTGTAATTTGTCATTTAAACCTTAAATAACTGCACAACAAATCTAGGAACAGTGTAATGTTCAATGCACAACTACAATACTTACAAATATATTTCTCAACATCGACGGCAGGAGATAATAGGGGTACTCACTACGTTTGCTATAGCATTTGTGCTATTGTGCTAAACCCATTAATTTTATACAGGAAATAACTGTAGAAACTCGACGGGTTTAGCAAAATAACACAAATAGCATGCTATAGCAAACGTAGTGAGTTCCCCTTATATAATATACACTCGAAATCTTAGTTAACATTGTTATATTGCAATTTATGGGTCTTTTTTAGCTCAGGATCAGTAAGTTAAATAAAACATTTTTTAGTTATAGCTACCTATATAAGGAATACATAGTAAGGAATAGTGTTCCGATCGGGAAATTGTTCGAATTCTAATTTTCACTGAAAATACACGTTTTGGGTCCCCTTAGGTCAGTGTGTGTGTGTCTGTGTGTTTGCTATGTCTAGCACAGAAACGAATAGTCATATAAAACTGAAATTTGATATTTATGACATCAATACACCCGATATGTTACACCAACTTTTTCGCCCAAAATCGGTTGATCGTAAGAGCAACTTTATACTACGAATTTAGCAGATTTTTACGATTTTCCTGAAAACGGCTGTAATGATTTTGAATAAACTCCCTATACTGATGTAAAATTTAATGGGCTTTAATATCACGTATGTTTTGTTCTGATTGAAACAGTCTGATAGGGCTGAATGTTCGATATTTTATTTTTTTAACATAAGAAATATATCTACATATAATATATTATATATATATATATATTTATATATATATATATATATATATATATATATATATATATATATATATATATATTGGGCTGATGCGAAATTAATGCAGGTTTCCTCTATTGCAATATCTTAATTCCAATTGTGTAAACAAAGCTAATCCTAACATTGATCATTATTATACCAAAACAAACCTTATCTAATACCCTCTCTTTCACCATGAATTTGTTTAGTAAAATCGTTTTGTTCAGTGTGTTCAAAGGTCTTGAATCGAAAATGTCAAAGTGCGATTTTCGTCAAATTTATTTTTACGAATTTAAATTAGGGCGCAGCGCTGCGCAAACGGCTCGTAATATTAATGAAGTGTGGGGTCAGGGGGCTATTAATGAGTGCACGGTGCAGCGTTGGTTCCAGAAGTTTCGCAGAGGAGATTTCGACCTCGAAGACAAGGAAGGTCGTGGCCGTCATCTTGCTCTGGACAACGACCAGCTGAGGTCAAAAGTGGAAGAAAACCCAACCAAAACCACACGAGAAATGGCGGCGGAACTCGGTGTGAACCAATCCACAGTTGTACGCCACTTGGAAGCAATTGGTAAGGTAAAAAAGTTGGCCAAGTGGGTGCCAGTAGTAACGCCAGACCACACGTTGCACAACCAACGCTTCGACGACTGCACGAGTTGGGCTACGAAGTTCTCCAACATCCGCCTTATTCACCTGACCTCTCTCCTACAGACTTCCACTTTTTCAGGCATCTGGACAACTTTTTGAGGGAGAAAAATTTTCAAAACCAGGACGACATTGAAAATTCTTTTCGTGATTTCATTGAGTCCAGGGATTCGGGTTTTTTTTCTGGTGGAATAAGAAAGCTTGTTGAACGTTGGCAAAAGTGCATTGATTCAGATGGAAATTATTTTGATTAAATATATATGGTTAAAGTAAAGATATGGCGTATTTACAATACCTACTAAAAACCTGCATTAATTTTGCATCAACCCAATATATATATATGTATAATTTGACTATTATTATTATTTTCTGTATATATTGTATGAATGTGGTCTCATATCACTATTACTACTGTTCATTTTGTAACAAATTGTAATATATCTCAATAAAAGAAAAAAAAAAAAAAATATATATATATATATATATATATATTTTTTTTTCTTTTATTGAGATATATTACAATTTGTTACAAAATGAACAATAGTAATAGTAATATGAGACCACATTCATACAATATATACAGACAATAATAATAATAGTCAAATTACATAAAATAGAAAATAAATAAATTCATATAACATAAATATATTAACCACTGGAAAGCTAAAGATTTATAGTAATGTTGCAAACAGGGTATAAACTTAAATCATTTTTGTACATAATTTTATACAATTTTGCATAATTAGATGTATAACATATGTTTCCAACAGTACTTACTTTAATTCTTGAAACTTTTGAACTCTGACTTTATTTAAAACATCGAGTGAAAGTCGTGTTTTGATACACCACGTTTTTATGCTTATTTTTCGTTTTTTTTTTTTTATTTATGAATCTCTATAAATTTTGTTATTGTATACGTTTATTTATTTTTATTTTATTTTATGTAATTTGACTTTCCTTTTGTTTATATTGTAAATATTGTATGAATGAGATCCTGTAGCACTATTATTATTGTCTATTATGACAAATTGTAATATATACGAATAAAAAAAAAATTTATGAATCTAGTCAAAATTGTTGCACACATTTAATATGGGGAAAGATTACTTATGTTTCAATTTTGAGCATGGAATAATCATTAATATATCAACCTTGACCTATCCAGCCCGAAGAGATACCTGTATAAATTGAAATTATATCAAATGTTTGTTAAATATGATTGATAAGATAAATACGATTTTGATTTAACTCTCTGTATCGAAGTAAAATTTAATGGGCTTTAATATCATGCATGTTTAATTATTATTGAAATAGTCTACCAGGGCGTAGGTGAATTTTTTTTAAATTTACTTCCTTTAAAGTACCTTTCATTTTGTAGATTCAACAAAAATACCCTTACCATCGTGTTAGCAGTGACAAAAAAACGGCTAAATACATAAGTTTAACTAATTCGATATTCAACAAAAAGGAGAAAACATCATATTGTTATAATGCATTTTTTATTTTTGAACATAATGACAGTAATATACATGTGTAGTATACCATTGGAAAGCTAAAGACTTTAGAAAAAATTCTATTTCATATTCAAGCTTGTAAAAAAATGTAGAGCGATTGAAGTCCGATAAAACTGACTGATTCTTATAGATAATAATATTAGAGATTATTTAAGAAAACACGTGTTTCTATAGAAGCACTATTTAATTGATTCTTTAACAATTTATTTTTATATTCAAATGTTTGTCTGTTTGTTTATTTAATTAACGTCACTTTATGCTACTGTGGCTAATCGGACGATGCTACAGTGGGAGTCCTAAATTTTGCCTATCCAGGTTTTATTAGGATAGGGATCTTTAATGAGTACCTGACATTGCACAGGCTCGGGACCACCTTTTAACGTCCCCTCCGAAGGACGGCATAACTAAGGATTTTTCACTCCTATTAAAAAATCCTAGGACCACCTGCATATTTAAATGTATTTAAAAATTATAAAAATTGATTTTAACAACCGAAGTAAGTGAAAGCCGTGTGTTGCGCGCACCAGATGTGTTATCGTCATTCGTTATTACCTTATCATCATTCATCATTTATCATAGTCATCCGTTATTACTTAAAATCTTTTAATCTTTACCTCGTCACTATTTCTTACAATTTTATTAAATACTCATAAGTAATAACTCAAGTACTCTCAAGTAATAACTTTTGGCTATTTTTTAACAATCGAATCAGTAAACATAACTTAGCTTCTTGGAATTTTCCTAACGGACATTCTAGTTCTCATATTTTCCGTTCCACGCAATGAGCGTTTTTTAAACTGGGAAACATCACTCCTGTAGGCAAAGCATTCACGTAGTCACGTATGTATTGTTTTTTTTTTTGTTTTTTTTTCTTATTGATAAGGTTTTTTTTTTTTTCATCGCCCATTTCTTTCTCCCCCTTTCCATACTCATATCTTTCTCCGTTACATATCCTGACATATAATTATTAGTTTAATATTACATTATTTTAAAATTTAAATTATTTTTTATTCATACTGTTTCTCTTTTGTAATGACTATATTTTTTTATATATTACCTATACTCTTAACTATGTTTTTAATATATTACCGTCATATATCAACTCAAAATTGTTAATATTTAAAAATTTTAATTTTTCACATATTTTTCCTTTATTATTTTTTTTTTATTTACTTAGTCTCTTTATATATTCTCATTACAATATTATCATCTCAATTATGTTTACTTCCATACTTTATAACTATCATCTTAATTTTGTTTATTTCCATATTTTATAACTGTCACCTTATTTCCATACTTTATAATTGTCATCTTATTATCATTTTACATTTAATATTATTTATGTTCCCATAATTTATTACTGTCATATTATTATTATATACCTAACGCATTATTAAGTCTATAATTACATTGGTTTTTATCTTGTTTCTTTTAGCCCTGATGAAGGCCCACATTGTAGGCCGAAACGTCGGCACATAATTAAAATAACACTTATTTTAAATGTGTGTTTTTAATTTATGACCGCACCCCCAACCATCTTCCTCATCTAAAATAAAATCAGTTCCGAGACTTTGATTTTGTAAATTTTATATAAATCGCTTCGACAATCCGTTAAGATGATTTATGTTTTGAGGTGTATTTGTCCAGTGTATAATTGAGCATAGTAGAAGCTATGTCGAGGCTAATGCTGTATTTACAGGAGTTTAGAGTTTGAAGGGGGGCTAAGGAGCTATGTTTAAGTAAAGGATAAATGGTAAAGCGGGTCAAACCAAATCCCATTTCCCATTTGGAAACATGTGGGCATTTTGTTTAAAAGTCTTAATTGATATAATGTGGAGGGGAAGGGGAGCGGATAGGTTTCCGGCTGGGCTGTTCGGAAGAATATCGCCGGGACAATGGGAAGAGGGAGTGCATCTGTCGTCCGGGGGATTAACTTATCAATGCCTCCAGCACAACTCCGCAACTCCTAATCGCGCCTTTCCCATCAGCTCTCTGCTCTACATACGAACTTTTCCTCTTCACCTTTCATTTTCTTCACACCGACAACTAGTCTAGGAGCCAAAGGACGGACGGATCTATTGCTACAGATATTCCTTATCGAATACCATAAGGATCATCAAGTTTTACTGGTCCAAATTTGGTGCATTTTCGGTGAAATTTGGCCTCAAAATAGTCAACCCTTCCCCCACAACAATGTAATTTTTGCCAGTTTTTCTCATTTAATTCAGAAACCATAGGTCGTAAAGAAAACAGAGGTGGACAAAAATATTCCTGTTTTAATTCACTATTCAGGACCTTCATATATACTCTTTCCGTAAAAATTATTGCACCACCCATTCTTTCCCATTCTCGTTTTTCTTGGTTTTGAACTTAATCCAGACTTTTTTATATTTATAGTTATATTATTTATTAAATGAGAGATATTAGGATGGATTAAACATATAATTGTATTCACTGTTTAACAACAAACGATGGAATTTTGTTTCATTCATTTCAAATTTCCTTTGGATTGGGATGGGGTTTATCTTGGGAGGCGCGCACCGAGTTAGTGCCAATACAAGGAGGGACTTTGAATGCTTTGAGGTATGTAAGAATGATTCTTCAAGATCATGTGATGTCTTTTATGCCATTCATAGGCTCTGAATCATTGCTCATGCATGATAATGCTCGTCCTCACAAGGCAAGATGTGTTTCTGAATACCTGAACACAACAAATATTCACTTCAGTGATTGACCAGCAAGTCCTGGTACCTTAACCCAATCGAGCACGTTTGGGAGTATCACAAAAGAAAGGTTAGGTCACGAGATTCACCTCCCACTACCCTTAAACGCTAAAGACAGCTATTGGAGGAATGGGAATACAAGATTTTCTTTAAATTATAAAAAAAAGAAAAAAAAGAACGTTATTGTAAAATTTAAATATTTTTAAGTGTTGCAATATTTCCTAGGCCTAAACATCTTTACTGACACTTTGTGTGCCAGGGTTTGGTAGAGGCGTAAGCTCACTTTTTGAAGTTTATATTTTCCCATATAGATGCATCTTAGCTAGATCTTGTACCCAAGGACTTTCTTCGAGCCAAGTGCATTTTTATTATCATCAATCAAAAGTACAACTCATCAAATACAACAAGGATTTTCAAAAATTACTGTATTATTACGGGCGCAAAAACATTCCTTATATAATTCGACAATAAAAGTATTCTATTTATAAATTGGCTATTGTCGGTTTGGAGTAACCTACTTATAACCAACCTGAAGTTGGAAATAATTTAATGCGCGGAATAATTTAGGGCTAAATGAACTACAATCACCAACTTCAAGCTTAATTTAAGCCAATATCATGGTAAATACTTTTTGTTCCCAGATATGTATAATCAACTACTATATATATGCAATAAATAAAAATGTTTTAAACCAAAAGCTTGTTCGGAGATTTTGGACTTTACAAGATGTATAGAATAGGTGAAAGAAAGTTTTAAAAATTCATTGAACGTGTCATAAACTTGTGGATACGAGGCCTTCGTAAATGAATAGTATTCAAATTTAAAGTAAGCTTTTTCTTCGTCGAAACAACAGTTTTTAAGTTTACTAATAATAATTCTCTGATCATTATTGACCAAAATTTACTATAATTTAATAGAACTATTCATGTGTTATTGATATACTTATGTATGAAAGGAAAACATAAAAACTGTAATCCGGCCAAAATTTGATTTATTATTCTTACTGGCGTATCTAAGGATATGCATGTATATATGTATTCATTATTAGTCGTTATAAAAGAACGATACTCCAAAGACTGATTAGTAAACAACAACACCACCTGCATATAATTTAATTTTATAGATCCAGAGATTTTTTGCTTCATGGTTATATTTACTAAGAGTCTAACCCTTGGTTATCTAATAATACAAACAGGGTGTAAAAAATTGTTACCTGGACACTGTTACCATTGCTCGGATGTTCCGATACACACGCCCTTTGAAAAGACCTATTGTTGTTGGGATCCCGCCATAGCCACTTATAACCGCCTATTATATTCCGCTTTTGTATAGGCTACAGAACCATCCCACTATCGCATATCAGAAAACCGCCACTTGAATATCTAATCTAATGGCTGTGCAATGGGCTCATCATCAGTGGATCATCATAATGTTCTGATGCAACCTTACTTTCTCTTCCAGCACCTTCTAACATCCCAAAATGACGCTGCCTGACATATATTTTAAATATGAAATATATTTTTATATTTTTTTTTTCCTTTGGTTCAATCTTTACAGTATTTGTTTAGTTTTTATATCGTTTTTGTTACTAGAAGATTTCATTTCTTATATTTGTATTTATGTTTTAATTGTATTATCTTTCATTAATTCTTGGTCTAATATAGATCCTTTATTATTTCAGAGTTAATGTTATTTTAAGAATACTAAGTATTAGTACAATGTTACTAATTTGTTTTGTTTTATTTAATTTTGTTTGTTTCTTTTTTAATTTGGATTCTGTTATCAAATCATATATTTCTCATTTTTTTCTAACATAAATTAGCTTCTGAAGATTGTTTTTATTTTATTTATTTTATGTTATATACAAATTCATCAATTATTGTAAATAGAAGTTAGTCATGTTCATCGTGTCTGTTGGCCAGACATATTGTATATTTAAACTGTACAAACTTGTTATTCTAAAGGGACCCAGTCCCAGAATAAAAATTATTTTCTATCTATCTATCTATCTACTTTTATAATCCCGTTGAATTAGAACTTGGAAACTATATCTTCTCGATTTGCGGGAGTTATATGTGGATTTTATGGAGCTGATTTTGGTTTAGCTTATTAAATGTTTTAGGGGTAATAGGGGTGCTGGAGGGGGTGGTAAAGGCAGGTGTTACGCATTTGTAACGACATGCACACTCATACACACATTTTCATACACCCGTTTATAAAATCACATGATTTATCCTTAATGAAAACGTTAATAATACAAATAATACAATAATACATAATTAATAATACAAAAAGTAAAATAAGGTTCCTCATTAGTGTATGTATTTCTCTACCGGCCTTCCCTTATATTTTTCTTTCTAATATCGTCAATTTTTCAAATATCCCATTGAAAAATCAGAAAATTCGTAAACAAATGAATATAGTACGAATACCAAGAATAGGTTAAAGATGGAAACCACCATATGCATCATGAGTTATGGTAGGAGCAGATTGTGACATACCTCGGACGGTTTATTATTAAAGAAATTTTATTATTAAGGCCAATTAAAAAAAAACAGCGTTTGTTTTTGTTAAATTTGGTCTTAGTTCATCCAGTAATATGAGTTGATCTCATTAGTTGTTATTTATTGTCTAAAAAGGGGTTATAAACATTGAACACGCCTGCTGAAAAAAAATCTTGGTCCCAAGCCTCTTAGGAATAGTTGATCTTACAGACAACATTATGAGTGGTGTTTTACTTTTAAGTATTTATGTTAAAGCGTCTGTTTTCCGGGTCTCAGGTTCGAATCCCGGCTGCGGCAGAATTATTTTTTCTGTTTTAGATTCAATTTCTAATCATGAAGAGTATAATTATACTAAATAAATGGTTTGGAATCATCTCATCTTTTTTTATATTTATTTATTATTATATTAATAATTCATTTAGAACGTTTGGAGGTCCAAACGCCTCATCTTCAGAATCAAAAAATTTCCATATTGTTGCAATTATTTAAACTAGCTGATATATGTGATAATGGAATTGATTATAGCTAAATTAGTGACCAAATAAATGAGATGACCATAGTTGACATATAAAAATAAAGATATGTAATTATGACCTGTATTGATTCAATATGTAAAATGTTTGATTCTGAAGATGAGGCGTTGGACCTCGAAACGTTATAAAGTGGAATGACCCTGGGGTATGGAGACCCTTCTGGGGCATACCCAGCCTCTATAAAGTGGGTACCTAAATTGGGGAAAGCCTGGCGGCAGAGTGGGATTTAGGCCTCCTTGCACTGTCGTTGGCAATGAAACAGTACGAATCTCTGTAATTACTAAATCCAAAACATGGGTTGTAGAGGTACAGGTTTATTTTTTATTTTTTTTTTTATTTATTTATTTTATTTTATTTTTTCATTTTTTACTTTCGGGAGCAAGTCAGACAGGCTCAGTTCTTATCTACACCTATATGATTATAATTAATTTTTAAATTTAATTTCGCTTAGTGTCTAACTTTTTGGAGCTATCAACCTGAGGATTGAGGATTGATCAACCTGAGAGCACCTTTCTGTTCTATTCCATCCACGCCTTTTTATATGCCTTCGCTGACATCTCTATAGTTTTTCTTTTTTAAATACTGTTTAATTTAAATGGACTAATTGGAAATCCACCATCGGATTTTGCCAATTGGAACCTACACTTTGAGGTTAAAGCGCCATATCTTTCTACAAATCGTAGAAAATTGCTTTTTGTAGGATTTCTTCTTAAGGTTTTGAGTAATATCCAGGACTCCTGTTTTTTAAAAACAGACGCCATTGAAGTAATAAAAGTGAGATAATGAATCCCTCTTTGTAAGACCACCTCCCTAGCCCTGAGGCTGGCATTAACCACAGTTGTAATTCCCTTTTGCCAACACTGATATAACGGCTTGTTCACCACAAGGTAATTTGAAGGCCGGGAGTACACGTGTTGGGGAGTGGTGAAGTGGCTTAATCAACTTCAAAAGGACAATCTCATTCTCTAACCCCCTCCCCCCACCCCACGCCTCCTCCTATTTTATGAAGGGACAGTTACATTTGTCCCCACGGCTCTTCCGTGCTTCCTTTCTTGTTAGAGGGAATTTACATTAATGTATTTTAATTAATGTTGCCTTTAAACATTTTTTTGGCTCCAGTTTAATGTTAGAATAATTCGAAAAAACATTTCTTATGGTGTTGAGTACACACGCATTACCATGCGTTGGCAAATCAAGCGATAGAGGTTATATATAGACCAATGTTTGAGATCAATTGGTTTGCTTGCAGAAAGTGCCACATAAGCACTAGTGTATTGATATTAAATAATAATAATAAAGACATACTGGACGTCTCATAAATGTCTAGTCTTTTCTTTTTTTTTTTTTTTTTTTCTCTTTTTCACGAATGGATGGCATTGATGGTCATACACCATACAGCCATTTTATATATTATATCTATCTTATTAGTGAAAACTATTACAATGACCATATTATCAAAGTCTTTTGTTAATCTATTGTAAATATTTATTTATACTGAAAATGTTTTTGTTGTCCGTAAATTTTAATAAATTTTCCTAACTAATGTTCTGATTATTATTTATTTAAAATATCATTTTTTCTCTATATTTATATGCCGGGAACTCCAATATTATGTGTTTTAGGGCCTCCCTGCCCTATACGCCTATTTTATGAAGGTAATTGGTGCAGATCCCGTGATTTGTCCTTATTCTAATATAAGTTTTTATTATGTCTTTACTTAAATTTGTTTCCGCGAACTAGGGTTTTCTAATAATTTTGGGAAACATAATTTTGTAAAATTAATAATCGAGGCCTCCAAACAATAAAGTAAGTGTAGCATAATGTAATGCAGAAAATTAATTTTAATTTGTCTAAGAATATTCGCACATTTCAAGCAAATATTACTCTTATATCGTTAGATTATAATTTTCCCTGTTCACAATAAAATATCTTCATTTAATTAGCTTTAAAATGGTGCGAAGCTAGCCTTTCTTTATGGGCCAATCATTAATGGGTGTGATGAGGCAAGAATTAAAAAAAAAAATAGAAAATGTGTGCTTAATATCTTCATCTTTGTGAATGTCATTATCCCGTTAATTTTTTTTCTTCTTTTTTTATTGAAATCCAAGCAGTCGAATGAAAATACCCATATATATGAGATAATCTGTATACTTACGACCTATCAAGGGTCCTGGGTTAATTAAATAGAGGGATTTATACTTTTTATGGGCTAATGTCCATAAAAGGTGGTTAGGCCGAGATCGCTTTTAGCTAAAAGGATGGATGCGACCAAAGAGGGTCTGCCCCATAAATAACATAATTATCCTGCCCCAGCTGAGTTCGAACCCGGCATCTAGAGAACAATAGTAATTTAAAATAATAATGTGAAATGTTTATGCATACATTTTTGTAATACCGTATTTATATATTTTTATTTTGTAATTTAAATTTGCTTTATATATTGAATTTATTTAATATATTTCTGTTGTATTAAAAAATATATAACTTTTAACGAAAGGTTAGAAAAAAAATGATGTTCACCATTTTTTCATGTAGCGTTTCTTTACACTAAATACAGTACTCTCATTACTTTAACATTCCGTGACAAAATCTCAAAAATATATATTTTTTAGACGGTGCCTTGAACGGATAGAATTTGTTGATAATTTTTTTTGGTGTAAGTTTTTGGTCTGCGATGTCTGTGTCAAATTAGTTGGGTGAATTTGATAAATATTTCTTAAATATGTCATTATTATATTACCCGAAATAATTGTAGTTATGACTGTGGTACATAAGAAATTTGGCTTGCTTTTAATTCTTTATAAAAATATTTTTATTTAAAATAAAAGAGATTTGGTGAAAATGTTTATAGGACTCTAGGATCGAAGACTAGTTTCCTTTTGAACACTACGATTAGAAATGAAAATCTCTGACTCCTAAATATGTCCATATGCCAGCTGTTAATTTGATTCAGGCATATAGGAGAATGAATCTACTCAGTTGGGATTCAAAGATGGACAATCAAAAATATCATAGACACTATATTTCAAAATATCACCATTACTTGTTAAATGTCTTAATTTTACCTCTGTGTATCTATATCTCAAAATAATAACTGCACACTACCTCCTAAATTACCGAGTACTTGTGAACAGATTTTACAAAACATTTTTACTTTCACTTACTTATATATGAAAACCATAGTATAGGAAAGTATTGCGATCGTGAAAATTTTCGAATTCCAGTCTTCACAGGAAATATACGTTTTAGGGTTCCCTGAGTCCAAATGACCAAGTCTCCTCAAAAAGGTCTGTGTGTGGTAAGTTTATCACGAAAACAAATATAGTGCAATACTGAAATTTCATATTTAAGACAACTATACGTCAAAGATGTTATAGCAACTTTTTCATCAAAATCAGCTAACCAGAAGAGCCACTTAATACCATGAGCACCTTTTTGCGATTTTTTCAAAAACGTCTCTAACGATTTTGATTAAACTCCCGATATCGATGTATAATTCAATGGAATTTAATATCGTTCTGATTAAAATAGTCTGACAGGGCTAAAATGCCTATATTTTCTTCCTCTAATGTGTCTTTAATTTTGTAGAATTAGTATAACATCTATTTAGTACTGATCAAAAACGGATAAATATATAATTTAAACAAATACGATAACCAACTAAATATTTTTTTAATGCAATTTTGGTGTTTTTGAACATAAAAAACAGTAATATAGACATATAATATACTGTTGGAAATCTAAAGATTTTAGAAAAATTATTATCTTATACAAAAAATTGAGAGTGGTAAAAATCCGATAAAACTGATTGTCGTGGATAATTATATAATAGATTATTTAATAAAACACTTTATTATATTGAAATTCAATGTAATTAATTCTTTAACAATTTATTTTTATCTCTAAGTGTATTTACAATTTCTTAAAAACTATTTAAATTGATTTTAATAACGTAGGCTGTGAAAGTCGTGTGTTACGCGCACCAGATTTTCAAACTAACTCTGTACAGTGCGGTGTTCAAGGACACCTTCCCTTCACACTTTTTCGATTTTACAAGTTGCTTCAGCGGCTATGACAATTTTCCAATAATGCCTTCTTTGAAACAAATAACTAAATTGAGTCTTTTTTTCTTTTAAGAATCCGAATGGTATTAAATAAGCTCAGAGAATCTTCCAAATGGATTATTAGGTCTTCTTAATGCCTCCCATGCCAAAGGTGGGGGTTCAAACCTGCAGGTGGTCCTAGGATTTTTTAATGGGGGTAAAAATCCTTAGTTATGCCGTCCTTAGGAGGAGGCGTTAAAAGGTGGTCCCGACCCTGTGCGATGTCAGGTACTCATTAAAGATCCTTATCCTAATAAAAACTGGATAGGCAAAATTTAGGACGCCCATTGTAGCATCGTCCGATTTACCTTAGGAGCATAAAGTGACGTTAAATAAATAAGTCTTGGTAAGTATTAAACAGGGGGAGCCCGTGGCTGAATGGATAGTCTCGCACGTCTAAGGTTGTTAGTGAGTTCGAATCCGAGCCCCGGTGGACTTTTATAAGCATATAATTAAATGGGGATTAAATCACATCCTCTCCCTCCCCCAGGTATGTGAGGCCCGTCAGCCTACTGGTGGCCACTCACTAAAATAGGCGGAAGGAGGGAGAAAAAAAAGTATTAAATAGTACGATAATATTAAAAATCTTCTGGATTTGATAAAACTGTCATTTTTTTTTATACTCCCCATTACTTTCGGCCTGATGATTTCTCACAAAGTTTAGGAAGAAACTGTGACTTTTTCCTTTAAGTTCCACATCACAGTAAGTACTGTGATCCATTTTTTTTCAACCAATAATTATATTTCAATCTTAAATTGCGGATGTTGTGTTAATCTATATTACTAAACTAAATATTGATGAATATAATAATATTTAGACCCGGGCAGTTGGTATTGACCAATATCCATTTACATGAGAAGCTCCCCGGAACCGCGAGTGATGCCAGAGGCCCCCGGTTGCGGCTGTGGGGTGCCCCCCGCTGCACCATCCTATTACCCTTTCCAGTTCCCACATCCTCCGTGCCAAGAACAATCCGCCTAATCCATACCCTTCTATTAGACAACCCCAATTTAAAATTCCATCTAAGCGGACTTGAATCGCCCTAATGAAGTGTGAAACCGCCTGCCATTAGGTGGGGACCTCGGTGAGCTATTTTCGACGTCCGTTGGGCCGTGACTCCCCAACCTCCGCTTGGCCTCAAGGACATTTACACGCCAATTAAATGTTCCCTGGGGCCTATGAGAAATTTTATCTTCTCGTATATTACATCGCTCATCGCTTCCCCCAACTTGGAATAAGTGAGTAACAAGATTTACGTCAAAGTCACTTTTACCATGGCGATAGATCATCGTAAATGGATTGAAATCTTGGACCATCGCTTCTTGTGTCTTGAAAAAATCTGGTGTGGGCACACAAGACTTTCACTTACTTCGACTGATAAAATCAATTTAATATCTATTAAATGTACTTATATTTTAAAAATATTTTGGAACATTTAAAAAAGCACATACTACCTTCCATTCATCATCTAATCACTTTATTTCATTAGTCCTTTAACATTTTTTCATCCTAGTCGACGTTTCGGGGTTGTTTCCCCATTTTCAAAACTTATTCCTTGCTACAACATTTTTCATCCTTCACTACATCTCATAGCCACTGCTACTTGTCCTATATTGGCTCACTTTCACTTACTTCGACTGATAAAATCAATTTAATAACTATTAAATGTACTTATATTTTAAAAATATTTTAAGTTGATTTTAATAAAACGTGTATTCATTTTAGCTGGGAGCATATGATTTAGATTAAATAATACAACTATATAAAATTGTTAATCAGTAATAAGTTTATTCCCAATTCGTCACTTTATACTACCTTTTACAACTCTGTGTGTCGGATAATATTTTTTCTAAAATATTTCTCTTTCCAACGATATATTACACGTTTATATTACTGCTCTTATTATGGAAAAACCAAAAATTACATTTAAAAAATAGTTTGTTCTTTTAAATTTTAGTTGGTCATCAAATTCGTTCAACTTATATCTTTAGCCCCCCTTCATCAACGTCATTAAGATGATAAGGTTAATCTTTTGGGATGTAAAAAATTAAAGGTAGTTTAGAGGAAGGAAATTTAAAATATCGGCAGTTAAGCCCTGCCAGACTATTTCAATCAGAATGAAACCTACATGATATTAAAACAGATTAAATTTTACATCAATATAGCGAGTTTCATTAAAACCCCTAGAGCCATTTTTGAGAAAATCGTAGAAAGGCGCAAATGCATGGTGTAAAGTGGTGAAAAGAACATAATTATTTCTTTGGGTATTTATTTATTTTATTTTTTATTGCCATAGGAATATTAATGTAGATGTATAATAAATACACCGTTGGAAAGCTAATGTTATAAGAAAAATGTTATCTTATGAAAAATTTTGGAACGTATAATATGCCTTTGATGTTACAGGAGCTTTTACACCATAACAGGCAAACCAAACTTGCCTCAGGGGTCACCTGTGGTGTCATGCTTAGTATAACAGTCTTCTATACCCAAGGTCGTGGGTTCAGACCTAGCAGATAGCTTAATGATTTTTTAAATGGAGACTTTCGGAGAGGACGTTTAATGGTGCTCACGGGCCTGTGCGCTGCTTGATACCCACTACATATAATGTATTTTACACTTTTAAAAGTTCAAGATTTCTTAAAAAAGGGCAATAACGATTTTAATAAGTCGCAATATTGATTTAAACTCAAAAGGGCTTTAATATGATGTAGGTTTTATCCTTTAATTTAAATTATTCGAAATAATTAACCATTTATCGTTGTTTGAATTGATACAAAATGGAAATATGAAAGAATTTGATAACCAACTGTAGCAGAAATAGTTTTATATTATTCCCCGCTTATATGAACGATATTAAAGATTTATAATATAATATATCTTTGGCAAGCTAAAAAAGACTTTAGAAAAAATGTCATCTAATTAACAAAGTAGTTTACGGTAATGGAAGTAACAAAACTTACTTTAACTCAAGTTATGTTTTAGATAATAATTGAGACGTTGATTTCCAAAAGGTACTAAAGGACAATTTTCACGAAATTTTTATGTTGACATATTTGTATTCTCATTATTCAGTTTTATCTAAATCTTCTATTTGATTGTATCTAATGAACTCTCAAGTCTTTTAAAAACGCGGTTTAGAAATTAAATTATTTTTTAAAGGTACTAATTACACATTTAGTTTCAATCTAAATCATACTAAAACATTTTATTTCATAACTTTAATATAGTGTTATTAATAAAGTAAAAAAAAAAAAAAAGTTATAGAATTTAGTGTGAACAGAATTAAATAAGTTGGTTTAATAATGTAGTAATGAGAGAGTTTTGCGCTTCTTGTAAAATGGTTATAATACCTTTTAGAAATGAACATTTCAATTGCTATTGTCATATTATGTAATCTAAAATATGTTCTCAATCTTTCTTTCTTTATTTTTATAGAGACAGTGCTGTTAATAAGGAAGTAAGCAATTTTGTATATAGGCATTAAATATTGGAATGGCTAATTAGCTAGGAAGGGATGAGGTGGGAGGGGTGGGGAAAGGGGCTGCCAATCAGGATGCCCCAGCGTCCGACGTATGATTGATAAACCGCCAATTTACGACGAACCACTGCGTATTGCCGATATCGGGCTCAATGTTACGGCTACGTGATTAGGAAGCCAGGTCTGCCCTCATCTAATCTAATGGCTTCTATCCTCAATACATCGCTAACAAGTTCCAGTCCCCCCACCCCCATATATCATCCCTTATGTGCTTAGTCTGAATATCCATGTTCTAGTTGGAACGCAATAACACATCAAAGGCTTTAACCATTAATGCAATAACCATCATTACAGATAGGAAATAGGATTTTTCCAGCTTGTTTCATTAAAATTTTATTTATTTGGTTATCAGGCTAATGGTAATCAGAAGACTTCGTTCTTCACAAAAATAAATTTAATTATTATAAGCCATAAGGCTATAAGGCTCGAGCCCTGAAGGAAATTTTGGGAAAAATACATGCTAAGTTTTGTTAGTCTGCCTCAAAATAGTCGAAATGGTCAAAATCCATTGATTTCTTCACGAGATAGAGCCGGAAAAGCTAATGGAATTTCAGAGGCAAATGATATGCTGATTTTCGTGTTAGTCTGAGTCGAAATAGTTGGAAATTATTCGAAATGGTGAAAACCCATTGATTCGTTCAAATAATTACGAGTTCGACTCTCGTGCTGGGGGATTTTATCTCGCAATATATCACCCGCCCTCACCCCCTGGCCCGAGAGAACCTTTATAGCCTTCAAAGGCGATGTAGGGGTGGAAAAAAAAAAAAAAAAGATTCGTTCATGAGATAAAGCCGGAAAAGCGAATAAAAATTAGCCTAGCATTTTAATTTTCATTTCATGGGAATTTTCATGATTATTATACAGCGAAATTGGCTATAGAACTTTTAATTTAAGAAAATGTATTAAGCGCATCACAGTGCTTCATAAAGAGTATTTTGCTATAATGCTCGAGCCTTTTAGCTGAGGGCTCGATCCGAGGCTTCTAGGCAGGAGCTTTCAGAGCTTCCAATTTTCGAGCCTTTTATTGAAACACTACTCATACGTGTATAAAATATTTACGATCAGCATGGGCAATTCAGAACCAGGTTTACCCCTCTACTTAAGCAGGACAAAGGAGATCCCAGTGCTCCTCTCTCATCTGCACCGCTGGTATTGATATCCTATGGAGAATGGGTAAGACCGTAATAGCCTCAAAAATACTGCACCTGAGTGCCGAATTTGGCCATTACTAGAACTCCTAAATACATATTTACAAAAGATCTCCGGGTCACTGCCGTTTCAATCTTTGACGAGGACTATAGGAATTGATGGAACTAGAGAGTTATTGTGCTATAGGAATAGGTTGAGGTCGGTGTAGCAGAAGGGCCTCCCTCTTTTTTTGCGGAGGATTCTGATAAAAATCGATCGCTGACAAAAATAAGATTAAAAAAAAAAGAAAAGTGGTCTAATTCGTAATTAAATAAAACTTTCAATATGTTTGGTGTGAGTTATCGAGGTCAGGAAGACTTGATTTCTTATAAATAGATTTTTTGTGCTTATATAATGAATGTACTCTCTATATTATAGTTAATATATACTCTGACTAAATTGTTTATTTTTATACCGACCTTCAGAAGTTGAACATTATCATTCACTATACTGTTCTTTAGGTTTATTTTATTCTAAACCACAGGCTACAAATCCGAGGAAGATATTCAACCAAGCCGAAGGGTTTTTAACCCTCAATTAGAAACTTTTTTCCAGAAAGCAGACCCAGCATTATGGTTTTGTCAAGTTGAAGGAGTTTTCAAGTTAGTAAAATAACTTCATCTAAAACAAAATTCCAAACGATACTGCCAAAGCTCGTGTACAAGATATTAACTCAAGTTTCAAACATAGTTATGGTTCCAACAGACACGCTCTACGAAATATGCCAAAATGGTATAATGTCTAAAATAAATCGAGCATTGATGTCATGACGTATTGTTGGTGACATGTTTTATAGCATTAAATATCGTTCGGAGAATTGTAGATCAGTTATTTGAATTTTATAATAATACTAGTGAACAGCCTTTGCTTTACTCGGGTGCAATTTAATTATAATTATGGCGTCATTTATGTTTAATAAGTTCAGCTTGATCAGTTAAGAGTTTATCACTTTGAGATTATGAGTTCATCATAACAAATAGTGCACTTAGCAAGAAATATTAAGATTATTATATATCTTCTATACATTATTATACTTAAATTAGATACATAAATTGTTCAAGAGATAAAAATTGGTTCATTTGTTACGGTTAAAATTTTCAAAAAGAATTCATTTTAATTTAAAAAAAAAGCGAATTTCCTAACCGTAACTATGCCCAAGATACTCAGTGGAGACGGGCGGGTTCCACAATAAATTTATCTCGAGCGCCACGCTATTTGTTAAAAAAAAGAAATAAGGTAAATAGCGAAACCCTTTAAATTAATAATATTTTTAATGAAAATAAATAAAAAATTAAAATTAAATTTACAAAAAAAAAAAATATTATATAACAGGTGGTTACGAACTCGTTACCACACAGTCTGAATTCATATATCAATCCCATGAGCTAGGGACTCATATGATGTCACTATACCTTTACACATTATTAGACTCGACGAGGGTTGTACAATGTTACCTTGTTAAGGTTAGTATTAATTACAAAATATTTAAGAAAATATTACTTAAACAAAAAAAAAAAAAAATACAAAACTTTATTTCTAATAGTAAGACAAAATAAATGATTCTTTAACAACAAAAAAAAAAATGAAAAAAAAAAGAAAGGAAAACTTATTACTACTTATATCCTAATTTGTTTTGGTCTAAAAAAAAACACATATTTGTCCTTTATCTTCCAGGACCGAAACCACTCAGGTTATAAGTTTATTAAACAAAATAAATCACCTTGTTCCTTCTCCCTCGGGAAACAACCTCCTTTCCTTCTTCCCTCTTCCAAATCCGCCAGAATTCTTCCGTCGAGTGTCACTCGCCACACTATTACTATTTGCACTACAACTCCAAAAATCTTTCATTGCAAAATGTTTTCCTCTTACTCACGACCCCAGACAGACCAAACATTCTCCACAACAATCACCTTAGCTCCAAAAACAAAAGTCTCTTAACATCCGTTTTTTTTTTTTTTTTTTTTTTTTTTTTTTTTTTTTTTTTTTTTTAACATTTTTATAATTTGTGTAACCCTCTTCGAGGCAATAAAAAAACTTAATTATTATTTAATAAATAATTCATTCAACTTAGATTCATTTTTTTTTTTTTTTTCCACGTAACACATTTTATTTGTTTGTTATGTTAAACGGTTCTTATTTCATTCGATTTATAACTATTTAATATTTAAAATAATATTATACATTTTAAAACTTAAATTTAGTCTCCATAGTAGTCCCATTTAGCTTACAGTGGAACATCTGTTTTTATAAAATAATCTAAAGGTAGAAATAATTATTGAACATGTTAGTTTTTGGATTTATAACAATACCATTTCTTTGAACAAATTATGTACGATTTGCCACTTAATATTTCTCTTAAAATCTTGAGTGGTGTATAGAAGCATATAACTTATACCTTACTGTACGGTGGTAACTGGATCACCACAACCTCCCTCATTACATTACAAATAACATTTGTTCATAAGTTTATGGGCTTATAACAATTGTATATTAACGTGTAGGACTTATTTTATTGTATATTAAATTTTCTAAAATCTTAGTCTTTCCAACGGTATATTATACTCCTACCGTAATATTCATGATTCAGGAATAATTTTTTGATGGCTTCAATTCAAAAAATTTAATTTTCCTACCCAAAAAAAAAAAAAAATTACTATTAACTTATGAATCACCAGAAAAGAATTCCATAAATGATTGGATACGCCGTATTATTCCATCTCGTGGTTTGGAAGGAGTTCGCGGAAACTAGAAATCGCGATATATGATAATAATAAGAAGAAGAACAACTTTATTCTGGAACTATGTCCCCTAACGTCTGTCTGGCTGATAGACCTATAAAATAAATTTTTTTCACAAATTTATTAAAAAAAAAAAAAAAAAAAAAAAATCCACTTAAATAGATATGCACAAAATAAATGGAAGCAAACGAAAGAAATCTGTTTTAAAATAATAGATCTGAACGATTTCTAAATAAATGTATTATTCCATTTTGATAAAATAAATGATTTCGTCTTACGTTGAAAGTAGGATGGTGGATTTACAATGCGTCTCTTTGGGATGCTAGAAGGTGTTGGAAAAGATGGAATTTAAATTAGAGAAGTGCATGGCGAATATGATTAGGTAGGGAATTCCAGAGGGAAGCAAAACGGATATAAAAGGAATTATCAAAAGATTTAGTTCTATGGGTAGGAATGTAAAGGTCAGAATGGCGTGATCTGGTTTCAAGTAAGTGAACTAAGGATTTGAATTGTAGGATACTGTGAATGTATGAAGGATGTTCAGATTTAGTGATTTTTGTTGAAGTATGTTCCGAGGAAATATTGTCGACGAATCTTATAAACATATTCATAATCCGTTTGAGTCTCTCATCAAGTACAGTAAATAGCCCTCCATATACAACGCAGCAATAATCCAAGTGGGAGAAACAACACACACACACACACACACACACACACACACATATATATATATATATATATATATTCATCATTATATCCCTTCCCACAGAACAAAAAATATGAATGCTCCTTTCTGGCCCGTTCGACTAGTTTCTGGAATTCCCTCCCATCAAACATCCGTCATGCTCTCTCCCTCCCACATTCAGATACCTTCTCTTTCAGTACCTTTTAGCATCCTAAAATGACGTTGCCTAACAATGTAATCATTTTTAATAAAACTGTATTCAATATTCTTATTATTTTTTATTTCTACAAGTATTTATTAATGATTTTTCAATTTTATCTTATCTTAATATCTTGAAAACTTCTTTTGTTTCAATCGTAACAGTATTTTTTATATTGCCATTATAAGAATTTGTTTTTTATTTTTGTAGAATAATATTTTCATTTATGTTTTAATTAGTTTATTTTTTTATTAATTCTTAACCAATTAAAGATCCCTTATTATTGTAAAGCTTATGTTATTCTTAGAAGCTTAAGTATCAGAATAATTTAAATATTCATTAATTTATCTTCTTCTTTTTGTTTTATACTTAAAATAATTTATTTTTCATTTTGTTCAACACAATCATTTTCTGAGGATTGTTTTTATTTTATTTTATTTTGTATTATTTATAATATAATTGTATAATTGTAAATATCACTTAATTATGTTCATTTTGTCTGTTGGCCAGACATGTTGTATATTATAAACTGTACAAATTTGTTATTCCCAAGGGACACAGTCCCAGAATAAAATTTACTTTATATTCTATATATATATACACATTAAAACAATCTGTATATATACAGAGAATAGAAAATCGGGCTCGGTTTCTTTCATTTCTCACCGGATCAGAAATGTGCATTGGCATGGTTGGCTCCTCCGGACAACGGCACGTCACAAAAACCGTGTTGCTTTGACAGAAGGTCCCACCACTCCCAGTCAAAGAGATGGCACACTGAGATAGGACGAAGGGGGGCTCCTGTTTTTAACCAGCGCCCTAAACTCTACACGTTATCTTCTATCTTACACTATTATCCTCCAGCCTTTGTGGACATAGGCTTCACGATAGCTTCTATCCGACCAACCGCCGACTACCAAAATACCCGAGGGATCCTAATAATGGATCTTTTTCTCCATTCCGTACCGGAATAAGTTACTTCACACCTAATATTCTAGGCTTGATACCATGACTCAATTAGACATTTAAACTAGACACTTATTGCGGAGGGAGGCCCTGCACGTGCTCGTCATAAGAAAGGGAATAAAAATGTGGGAAACAAATAAAGGGCGGAGAAGGGGGACTACAATGGCTAGAGTGGACAGGGCTAACGAGCCCCGAGGTCCCTCGTTAGAGTCGCTCGCAGCAGACCCGCTACCTTCCTCTTCGCGCCTCCCGCCCTCAAATTCTTTCGGGCCCCACATTTACTATCCTAATTCCTTATTTGATTTTAAAAAATAGTAACGCCCAGCTTGCTTTCCGTCCCTGATTAAACTAAATCCGATTCCCCTACTACAATCGGAAGATCTGAATTGAACATTTCTGGAGTATATGCAGTGCTAATGGAAGAGAAGGATGTTCCAGTGACCAAGAATAAACCTCAGCATATCCTTCCCTCCCTAGTGAATATAATTTAACGTTTTCGAGCCAATCGTATAAAAATCTTTTAATATATATTTATTTATTCGGATATATTACAATTTGTCACAATGGACAATAATAATATTGCTACAGGATTACATTCATACAATTGCTAAAATATAAACAAAAGGAAAGTCAAATTACATAAAATGAAACTAAAATAAATAAAGGTATATAATGATAATAATAATAGGCTTACGATACCACTAAACTTCGCCTGCACAGACTTGTTCTATGTTCACCGTTCAAGCCCAAGCCCCCGAGATCAGCCTTAACGCAATCCTCCCATCGACGCTTCTATCTTTCGGATGCCTACCGAGTCCAACAACTTTACTCGCCCATTTGAGTCACCGCGATGCTATCAACTCAATTATATTCACATAGTACATGCTCCGCAATTCCGCGTTGTACAACGTTCTAAACTCCCCAGTGGCATCATCTCTCTTCGGACCAAATATTTTACGCAGTACCTTCTCGAAAACCTTGAGCCGTTGTTCATCCTTCAAAGAAATCAGCCACGTTTCACATCCGTAAAGAACCGTCGGAATAATAATAGTTTTATAAATTTTAACCTTTAAGTTTTTAGACAGAAGCCGCGAGCTAAGTAATTTAGCAACTGAATAATAACACGCGTTTAAAATACATAATATATATATAATAACAAAATTTATAATTTAAACAAATACTAGGTTAACAAATAAATAAACAAAACATGAACACACTCTTACTTATATACAATATAAAATATTATTAAATCTCAATGTATTTTCTTTTTCTATAAGTGCCCGTTATCTTTAGTGTCTTCTTTGATTCTCCCCCACTTTGACTATGGATGCCTAGAATATGGTTGACTCAGTGGCGAAAACGAGAGGAGGCTAAAAAGATTACTTAATAGGTTTATAAGATTTATATATGGTCTCTCTAGACAGTCACACGTCTCTCACTGGTATTCTGGTCAAAGGTGGCTCTATCCGGAATCCCGAAGAAAATCCCTACATGGCATCTTCCTATTTCAATCCTTGCAAACCAGAAAACCCTCCTATATCTTCGACCTTTATACTCCACGCTCATCCGTGCACACCCTAAATACAAGATTCCAACCCACCGATCTATAACTACCCTCTCATATAACTATCCCTTACCACATTTAAACACCAATTATTTAACTACCTCCTAAAAAATCAATCTTCTGTACTTATGTGATAAATCTAGACTTTGATATTACTTTACTAAACACATTTGACATTGTTATCTGTTTTGTTTTTTTCTGTATCTTTTATTCATATTAACCTATTATAATTTAATTGACTAAATAATCATATATCAAATGAAGCCAGACAAATTGGACTTTTTCTGTTCATTGCATATTATTTTTAGGGGATATAAATTATTTTTCATTTTATTTCATTCTTAACTGCGTCGACGGATTTTGTTACGGTTTTAACTATCATTTAGGACATTCTTTCTTGAAGGTTTATAACTGTAATACAATGCAATTACGTTTTTTATTAGAAGAAAAATTAAATTTTCTTTAATCGAGTCATCAAAAAGTTATTCCTGAACACCTTTAGAAAGCGCAAGATTTCAGTTAATTGCAACAAAAGAAGTCGTAAAAGTTAACAGTAAGTTGTTATAAGCCATTATGAACATGAATTACTTGTAATGTTGTAATGATGGAATTTATCGGTGATTCAGTGTTCCCAGTTACAATATCGTACAATTTATATTCTCCTATACACTACATTTTTAAGAAAAAAAATCTGGTGCGGGCAACACACGACTTTCACTTACCTCGATTTTTAAAATCAATGAAAGAATTTTCAAATACAGTTAGAGATAAACATACGTGAAACTATTAAGGAATTAATCAAATTGAATTTATATAGAAACATGTGTTTTATTAAAAAATCTATTATATTATTATCTAAAATAATCAGTTAGTTTTATCTTCTTCTCATCACTCTCTATTAACTTCTAAAAGCTTGTGTATGAGATGATATTTTTTCTAAAATCTTTAGCTTTCCAACGGTATATCATACCTGTATATTATTGCTCTTATGTTCAAAAACAAAAAATTGCATTAAAAAAATATTTTTTTTGTTTTCTCCTTTAGTTGGGTATCGAATTTATTCAATTTATATATTTACCTGTTTTTCATCAGCGTTAACAAGATAATATAGTTATTATTATTGAATCTACAAAATTAAAGGTACTTTACGGGAAGAAAATTTAAAATATCGGCATTTAAGCCCTGTCAGACCATATTCATCCAAATAAAACCTACATGATATTAAAGCCCATTAAATTTTACATCGACATAGTGAGTTTAATCAAAATCGTCGGAACCGTTTTCGAGAAAATCGAAAAAAAGGTGCAAAATGCATGGTATAAAGTGCCTCTTCTGGTAAGCTCATTTTGATGAAAAAAGTTTTGTCACGTCTCGGGCGTATAGTTGTCTTAAATATGAAATTTCAGTTTCATAGGACTTACCGTTTCCGCCCGGGAGTTACCACACACACACAGACCTTTTTGCGGGACTTGGTTATTTGGACTCAGGGGACCCTAAAACGTGTATTTCCGTTGAAAACTGGAATTAGAAAATATTCACGATCGCAATACTTCCCCTTACTATATATAGTAAGTGAAAGTAATATTACGTACTAAATCGTGCATAAGTTGTTAAAATAAATCGAAAGTTCTTATAAACCTGTAAACTAACATTGTTATTAATTATTTCTACTTTAAGATTTTTTCAAGAAAAAGTATTATATGACTGCATTTTCAACCTATATAAGCGACTAGCTCCCTAACGAAGGTTTAGCTTACGCTACTGACAGGCAGACAATTTTCGATCCCTTTAGCTGCTATTTAAATTCATTGTTTTTTTTTGTTTTTTTGTTGATGACCGTTGATTTTTCCTACTTTCTTGACTTACCATAAAAGTTGTAGGAATAAAAGAAAACCATACCTCTACACTACATGAAGCGTCATTTCATCTTGCGCCATGATTCCCCTGAAGCAGTCTCCACCCGGAGACCCGAACGGGGGACTAGTTTACCTCCGGATAATGAACGTTTTACCTCATAGGAATCCATGACTGTTAGTAGTATTTTGTGAACTAAAATATGTGAGTAGGGCGTTCAAACCTACGTCGCACTCTCCAGCAAGCCTGAAGGGCCGCTCTCATTGTTGGTCAGCGAGTCCATCGGAATTAGCCGGGAGGAGCTTCCGAGGAATTTCCACCGACTATCCCCACATCCGCCACCCGTGGGATGCTCCAGATACGCGGTAATGAGATCCGCTCGAGGAAATATAAAAAAAATGGAGTTAACTCTCAAAGAGACAGTTAAGGTTAGTTTTGTGTTGGTAAATATACTTGTATTTTTTTTTTTTTAATTAGTAAATAAGAAGATAATATTCACTCTGTAAGAGTATTTAATATTATAATAAATATTACTCATATTTAGTAGAAAACAACAATACAAAATAAATCTAGGTAATTTCTATTTTTGCGACGAGTTTGGATTTCAAAATTCTTCAATATCTTCACGAAGCGTGGAAGTTGTTAAAGGAGAAGAAGTAGAAGGGAATCGATAGGACGGATAGACAATCAGGTCGTTGACATAGGGTTGTTAGTTATAGCCCGCGGCCCCACCCCCAAATTGCATTCCCCCTAACGCAATTTGTACAATCATCTGAGTTGCGTTGCGCTGCACTTAATACTGTTAGTCCCTTACCGGATAAGCCACGGCCTGTAAACACGCCCCTCCCCTATCATCTCGGATCCTTTTATGTTAATATAATATCAGCCATTTGTATAGGAGGTAATGAAGCCGTTTCCCATATGGCAACTGGCCTCCTAGAGCAAGTCATCCTCCACATGCGGCAATAACTGTCCTTCCATCTGTATTATCTTCCAATGTCATTGCCATTTGTATTAATGGATCGGTAGGGGAGCTGCAAGGGAATTATGATATTGCAAGATTAGTCGTAATGAAGCGACTTTTTCGAATTGATGTCTTGAAACATGGTGTGATTGCGTTTGTAGTACCATTGGTGTTGTCAAGAACAGGATTTCTGTAAGATGAAAAAAAAAACCTGTACCTCTACAGCCCATGGAGGGTCTTGGGATCAGTACATTTAGAAATTCGTACTTTTTCTATGACAACAGGCGATTAGGCCGATATCGCACTATTGGGTTGTGTCACATGAAATTTCTGTTTTTATTAAAAATACGATATGAAAACAAGATAATTGTATTCGAAGTATTTACCTTCTTTTTCTACACATTTTTCCCAATGTGACACCAACTTTTTTATCCCCGAACTGAAAAACTCTGAGCTTTGAAGTGAAACAAAATCTGAAAAGACACTTTTCACTTGATCATTATTTTAAAAAAGTTTTCCTTTGACGAAGTTGTCTAAATTCCTGAACAGGTGGTAATGTGTTGGAGACAAGCCGGGAGAATATGGTGGGTGCGAAAGAACTTCGTAGCCCAGTTCTTTCAATTTTTGCACGGTATGTTTTGAAACATGGGGTCTTGCTGCCGCTCAATGAGATCATGAGGTACCCATGTATCGAGCTTTTTTACTTTCCCAATACACTTTAAATTACTGGAAACGGTAGATGCACTTGCATTCAATTGTGCTGAGAGTCCTTTAACTGTTTGGTAGGGGTTTCCTTCTACTGTATGCATGAGGACATCGTTGTCTATTACGGACGGAGGTCTTCCTTGGGGCAAGTTTTCCAAGTCGGTATCCCCAGCTGAAAACTTAGCAAGCCAATGGCTAATTACCGTTCATTAACAGTCCCTTCGCCAAACGCCTTGCAAATATTTCTAGCGGCCTCAGCTGCTGAATGGCCGAGTTTAAACGCGTACAAAAATATTACTCGAAAATCGCGTGTTTCCATGTTCATATTTGGAGGTATACTGAAAAGTGGGTAATTGATTGGGAAGCTAATGTTTATAATACAAAGGTAGATGATTAGTAACTGTTTGCTTTAAATATGTAAACATTTGGAAGAAAACAACAGAGACCTGCAAAATCCTTTATGTATTTCAGAAACTGTAAAAACGGAATTTCATGTGAAACAACCCAATATTTTATAGAGGCTGGTTCTGCCCCAGAAGGGTCTCCATACCCCAGGGTCACCCCACAGCTGAAATAACAGGATAAATAATTCGAACCCGGTACCCGGAAAACTAGCCTAATGCTGTATCCACTATACTACGCCGCTCCTGTTTAAATAGATAACCAATAGATTAATAAACATGAGTCTGAAAAAGAAAACAGAGTTACGCTTTTAAAAGAAAACAAATTTTACCAGCTTTATTAAACAATTTCTTAAGATGGAGTTTCTATTTTTTTTAAATAAAAAATCATAATGTGTATATATATATATTTCTGGCTACAAATGAAATGTTTGATTCGACTTCCGAAATTTGGAAGCTTTTTTATTTTGCAATATGCAGCGAAATTGTTATGTTACAGGTTGCAAAGATCAAAGACTAGTTTGGACATGTCAGAAAAGAGTGAAAGAGGAAGAGGGAGTGAGGATAAGATATTTTAATGAAGGACGAATGCATAGAGACAAAGACAGAGTGAGAGAGAGAGAGAAAGAGAGAGGGAGAGAGTGAGTGAGAGGGAGTGTGTGAGAGATGAGACGAAACTAACGGGGCAGCCAGCGCGGTGCCTTTAGTTGAAGCGTCCCAAGGTTCAACACCCCCCTCCCTCCCAACGGTTCTTTCTTTGTCTCCATGCCTTATTATTTTTTTTTTTTTTCCCTCCCCTTTAATTAACAATGTTTCATCAAAAGAAATATATATATTAAAAAAAAGATATATGTTAAAAAGAGAAATCCTTAATATCGCTTAAATGTTGATTTCTTTTCATATTAATTTAACTCTATGTAGGGGGCTTACGTTTATGATATATAGATGAAAAGTTTTATAATTAATTATATCACTTTGGGCTTAATAACATGTAGCATGTTGGAATAAAATGTTGCATTCAAATACATGTTGCAACTTGCTTTGAATAGGTTCTATAAAAGGCAATTACTAATATCTGTAAAATGTTGAGCTTACTTTTTTTTTCTATATTACAAATTTATTTATTTATTTGTCTCGGAACGGCATTTAAGACCACGCGAAAATCATTGTTTTTTTTGTTTCTTCGTTTTCGCCTTTCTCTTCTCCCAGTACCTTATCATCATTTCTGCGTGTT
Source organism: Piezodorus guildinii (assembly GCA_023052935.1). NCBI lineage: Eukaryota > Metazoa > Arthropoda > Insecta > Hemiptera > Pentatomidae > Piezodorus > Piezodorus guildinii. Next base: position 123,903,810 of record CM041295.1, on the reverse strand, counting down.
ATATTTACATATATCTTGTATTACAAATTTAGTTATATTAAAAAAAAAGAAGTCTTTTATTAATTTTTTTTCGCACATTTAAGAGGGAAAAGTCGATAAACAGGTTGTAAAATATTCATCTTGATTAATGCATGTTATGTTAATCTTTCAATTCTTCCACATAGTGTAAACGATTCGGTAACTCCTTAATGATTGGTGTAATAATATATTTTTTGAAATCTGATTTAATTAGCATTAATACAATCTGTCAAACTCTGCGCGATGAGTACTACAGCTATGAGAAATCATTCATCTCGTATGAACAGAGTTAACAAAAATAAAATAAAAAGTACATTATAAAGAAAAACTAATTAAAGAAGAAATTAAAATATAATTATAAATAAATTACCTTGACAACGTTCAATTACTGTCCTTAGCAACACCGAATTAAACCCCGAGACCCGCTAGTGGGTGTCGAGGAATAATGCCAGGAGATCCCAGTGCCTCTCATTCAGCCGCGTCACTGGACTTGCAAGCCATTGTAGACTATGTGAAGGGGCTACAGCCGCCATATACTCTCAAAAGAAGAACGTAGAAGCTGGCCATCGCCAGCACTCCAATGGCATAGGTACAAGAGATATCTTGGTCACTCAACCGAAGAGGAGGTTTATAGGGATGGTTGAACAAGATAGGGACTATGCCAGTGGATTAGGAAACCGTACCCAAAAATTAGTTTGACGAATAAAAAAAAAAAAAAAATATAATATATATATATATATATATATATATATATATATATATATATATATATATATATATATATATATATATTATAAAAAAATCTTTCATTGAAATTTACAACTGTACATAGTACAATAGGGGTACTCACTACGTTTGCTATAGCATGCTATTTGTGCTATTGTGCTAAACCCATCAATTTTATACAGAAAATAAACTGTAGAAACTCGACGGGTTTAGCAAAATAACACAAATAGCATGCTATAGCAAACGTAGTGAGTACCCCTAATAAGTATATGAGCTATTCACAGAAAAAAATTGGCAAGTTGTATCTACCCAGTGGTAGCACTTCAATCTTTATTTGATCAGCAGCTCTCGAGGCCACCGTCTTTTAAGACGCTTCGGAGGATTATAGGGAATAGATGTAGATAAGAGGTTACGGACAAGCTGGTTTCTATGGGCGGGTAATTTGGAAGGAAGAGGTGTATCTTTTTTGGGCAATTTATGCAACTAGTGGAATATTCAGGTCTCTATGGATGAGTTTATTGGTAACGTAGTAAGGGACTCGAGGATTTTGGATGGCAAGGATTGGTTGCGAGAGGAATTCGGTGTTCCAGTGGACTCCCATAGCCCAATGCTATAAGTCCAAATAGGTCTGATAATGGATGTGTAAATGAGTTTTTTGTCGCAAAGGGGGAGTTTTGATCGTCAGTCAAGTAAGTGTTTTATTAGTCGAAATCTAGGAGCAGTTTCTTGTCGTTTAAGTCTTGTATGACTATAAAAAACATAAACATAAAAGATAAACAACTAAAATAATGTATTAGGGTTAAAGGAGTAGTTAGAGACACTTTTATTTCCAAGCACGTACTTAATATTCAAATTAATATGAGTATACATAGTGCTGGGAAAAAGTTATATTTTAGACTAATTTGCCCCCCTCCCCCCAACAATTTTTGACCGATTTGGCCCCCACCCGATTGAAAATCCTGCGTATGCCCTTAGTTATAATAAACAGGTGTTAGAGATCTGCGATGTTGCAACTTATCCATGGTTAACAGAAGGCTTGCGAGATCACAATACCCATTACTCAGGAGCACCATTTTTAGGCATACCAACTCGTTATATCGAACTATAATTATATTCTTTGAAATTTACTACAAAACAAGTAAATAAAGTGGGTGTAAGTAAGTCTAGTGATTTGACCATTATGCTCTACTGATAGGTCCCTCCCTCCTCAATTTAAAATATTAATTTTACATAAGCTAAATGAGTCCGAATATTCAAAATGTGTTTCCGTGTAGGAGTCTCAACTTTTTAATGCTTCGCTAAGGTAAAAAATAAATAATTTTTTCTGAGGTCGATCCTCGATTACTGTACCACGAAAAATGGCATCTGCCGCAGCCGGATTCGATCCAAGGACTGGGAGTCAAGTGTCTCACCACTGAGTATGCGATTCAAATTTATGTAATTTAAATACTGTTTCTATGTCTTTGAGATCTATTTACATTCCGAGAAAAGGAGAGCATGTTAAATTAATTAATTAAATTACATGTAATCATAATTTCGGTTACAATAAAATTTCTTGATTTATGGAGTTGTTCATCACAGATGGGCATAACCGTTAATTTCAATTAGCAGTTAAAACCATTGCCGCTAATTTGTATTAACAATTAAAAGAGACAGTTAGAAATAACAGTTGATAGAATGTGATGTTTTTCACGTTACGGATGTATAATTTATTATTATACGGAGATGTGGATTCTCGATAAGAATTACGAGACAATCCCCTTGACATGCTTCATAAAAATGCCAAACCACGTTCTGTTACAAATAATAAAAAGTAATTTTAAAAACTCAGCAATATTTCAGATTTATTATCAAAGTTACACTAATATTTTACTTGAATTATTTTTAGATGAGGAAGATGAGTTGGGGTTGCGGTCATTAAATCGAAACACAAATTAAAACAAGTGCTATCATGTGCCGACGTTTCGGCCTACATGGGCCTTCATCAGGGTTGACTCAGAGACGGTGTCTAAAAGAAGAAGAAAAAGTGTCTAAAGTTGACTTCTTTAGACACCGTTTCAGAGTCAACTCTGATGAAGGCCAACAATGTAGGCCGAAACGTCGACAGCACTTGTTTTAATGTGTGTTTCTATTTAATGACCGCACCCCTAACCGTCTTCCTCATATAATTTCTCAACGGTCAACAAAAACTCCATAATTTTGAATTATTTTTGTTATAACGACTAAAGTAAAATAAATAATTGAGAACTTTATGATAATTAAAAGTGGTATTATGTATTTATATGTACTTGAAAATCCTCATTTTAAGGAAGTATTAATATTTTCTAAAAAAGCAGGCTGTTTTTTTTTTTTTTTTTTTTTTTTTTTGCAATATTTGATTAATTAATGCTGTATGAACAAGTTTATTTACTTTTTCAAAATTTATTTGGAATTTAAATCCATATTATTATTTTACACTGGTTCATTTTAGTCAACTTATAGATACAAACACAACAAAATTGTTAAAAGTAATAAAAAAAATAGCTTAGCACATAACCACACCTAAATCAATTTAAGAATTTTTAAATAATATTTGAGACAAAAAAAGTTTAAAAAATATATATATATATAGATTCTCGTTAGAAACAAAAGCTTCATTAAATAATCTATTATATAATTATTTACAAGAGTCACTTTGTTTTATCTACTTCTCATAATTTTCTATTATTTTTAACGATTTTGTGTATAGCTTTCCAACGGTATAGTATTCATCTTTATTAGTGTTCTTATGTGCACAAAAAAAAAAAATAAATATAATAAATGTTACATTCAACAGTTTTTCTTTCTTTCTCCCTTACTTGGATATAAAATTCGTTCAACTTATATATTAAACCGTATTTTATGAATACAATGAAATCGTGAATTGTTTGAATCTACATAAATAAAGGTACTTTAGAAGTATAAAACTTACAACATCGGCATTTAAGCCATCTCAGACTGATTTAATCAGAATCAAACCTATAGTATATTAAAGCTCATTAATTTACATTGAAATAGCGAGTTAAATCAAAATTATCAGAGCTGTTTTTGAGAAAATCGTAATGAAGTGCAAAGTTCATGGAATAGAGTGGCCTTTCTGCTCTGCCTATTTTGTTTAAAAAGTTGCTGTAACATCTCAAGTATATACACTCCTAAAATATGAAATTTCAGTTTTATACAACTTACTGTTATCGAGCTAGAATGGCCAAACACGCACACACACACACAAACCTCAAGGGACTCCAGAACGTGTATTTTCGTTGAAAACCGGAATTCGAAAATTTTCAAGATCGCAATACTTTCTCTTACTGTATATTTCGTATACAGGTAAGTGAAAGTAAAATGAGTTTTTGATGTAAATTTACGAAAACCAAGCAGAAGGGTCTAAAAATACAATTCAAGTAGTTTTGGAAAGGAAGTTACTGTAGAATGCAGAAGAACGGATTTTTAAAATTTATTTAATTAAATGTTTGGAATGTTTAGTAGATTTAAATTTCTTTTACTCGTTCGTAAAAAAAAGAAATCGTTAATAAATAATAAACAAAATAAAGGACTCTAAAAACGGTTAAGCATTATATTAATAATATTGTAACTCACGCTTATTAGCTAATTCAGTTTATTAATTTAGTTCAACAATTTTAGTTGAGGTGTACGACTTAACTAATATTGTTTGCAGATATTAATAAAGCAATATTGAAAAAAATAAAAAACAGATATTCCAAAAAGAGGACATGATATTTTTGGTTGAAAAGTTTTCAAGTTATTTTTATTTTTTTAATTAAAAATAATATAATAATTAAATGTAAAATTGCGTAGGAATCGGACATTGTTGATATTAAATCCCTATCTTGTGCAGCCTAATCCAGTTATTAACCCCATTCTTGGAAACGTTAAAGTTCTGTTATTAAAATATTTAATGGAATAATCCCCACTCGCTATAAACGAGAGCTTTATGAGTATTCGTTTTAGTCTTGCAATTAATAGAGTGTTTTTTTTTTGCTTTCTTTTTTATTTTTTTTTTTGTTTTTATTATTTTTACAGTATTAAAGCAGTAACACCATTAAAATAGCCAGTTATTAAAATTATTTATACAAAAATTGGAACATAATGTTTAAAGAATGCCTGATTTAGATGGATAAATATCATTTTGTTGCGCACATTATAATGTTATATTTGATTGGACATTACTAGCTAATATATTTTCCTTTAATAAATATCGGAATGTAAATTTTCTTCTATTTAAAAACAAATTTAGCTGACATCCTCTTTTCATTCTGGATAATTATATATATATTATATATATTATAATATATATATTGATAATTTACAACTATATTGTATGCATCAAGTAAATTTGATGGACATAGTAAACTGAAATTAAATACATGCATTGACAGAAACTAGTAGGTTAGAGTTGAAATGGAGTTTTTCATGGAATAAACATTAAGGTAATTAAGTATTCATGAAATTCAGTAACATATGAAACATTAAGGTCTTTATGGATGAGCTTATTTTTGACAAAGTAAGTTGCGTTAAGGATTTTACGATGTATTTTGGATTGTAAGGATTGGTAAGAGAAGAATTCGATGGTTTATACAGGCCCATAGCTCTACTCCATAAGCCCATATCGGTAGAATGATATTCATATAAATAAGTCTTTTGTAATTAAGTGGAAGGTTGGAGGTTTTGTCCTGTAAGTGTTGAAGTAGTCGAAAACGTCGGGCAGTTTCTTGTCGTTTCAGTCTTGTATGGGGATTCCAAGTTAGACGCTTGTCAAGGTGGAGTCCTAGGTACCGAATCTGTTCAAAAGGGGCTAGTGGAGTGTCATTAAAGGATACTGTAGGGCAGGAAGTCATTGGTTTACGACGAAGGGTAAAGGTTATTTGGCGGAATTTGTTAGAATTTGTTTTAATCCTCCAATTCTGGAACCATACTTCAAGGTCTCGAATGTGGGATTGAAGAGTGTGGGAGGCAATAACTGGATCATTATTTACTGATAGCACACACGTATCATCAGCATAGGTAGAAAGGAAAGTGTTAGGATGTGAAGGGATATCAGCTGGATAGACTGTATAAAGAACGGGTCCTAGGATGCTGCCTTGAGGAACACTAGCAGATTGAGAAAAAATGGAGGAATAGGAACTATTGTGATTTATTTTGAAAGATCTATCAGTGAGGTAGGACTGGATAACAAGAAAGGAGGGAGAAATAGACGGAGCTTGAAAAGCAATCCCGGGTGCCAGAGTCGGTCAAAATTCTGGACATTACGTAATGAATACGAGGAATATTTTTTTTAGGAGTAAAGGTAATATTTATACCTGGGTTACCATTTGTCGAATTATTTATTTTCCGTAATATATAGTTTTTTGGTTTAACTAATCTCAAATTCGTTAATTCTTATGCCTAATAAAATTTTCTTTTCTTTATACAATTACAATTTCATATACTTAAGCCTTTAAGGAAGAATGCTATTTTTACTATCTCATCCTTGTTAAAAATATTTGCTTTTATTCGATATATCTGTAGCACTAAATACTGGTTCATGAGATAATTTTCTTTTGATATTCTTATTTTAGCTCATGTTTTATGTTTAATCTTATAAACTTTAATGATTTAGTTTCTAATTAATCGATAAGTTATTTTTTAATCAGGATAAAACAGAGAGAAATATTATAAATATCTGTTATAGTGCTAAAAACCCGGTGCACACAACACAAGACTTTCATTTACCTCCTTTGTAAAAACCAGTTTAAGAATTTTCAAATACATTTAGGGATGAAAATAGTTTGTTAAAAATTTATTCCATAAATTTATTTTGGAACAAGTCCCTTCATAATAATATTACAGTAAATATAAGATAGAATTTAGAGTCTTAGAGTAAAGTAGCTATAAATGAAATAAAATAAACGATCAAAATGAACAAATAAAGAAACTTAAGAGACAAACTCTAATAATATTGCATAATAAAAAAAAAAATATATATATATATAAAGTTTAGATATAAACATAAATTTACAATACCTCTGCACTTTTTAAAATAAAACACTAAAACCTCTTGAGACTACTAAAAGAATAAAAAATAAAAATTCCCCCTTAAAAAAAAAAATAGAGTGAAACACTAGGAGCCATGGAAATGGAAAAAATAATAGAACGATTTAATAAAATGCTGGACGTTAAAATTTAATCACTCATAAAAAGACATACCATCATCAGAGGATTTTAAACTGCTAGAAAATAAATTAATTCTAGAAAATGAAGAATTAAGAGAAGAAATTAAAACAATAAAAGAAAGATCTCATCGAGAATTCAATTAATAAAAATACAATGAAATAGCCTATTTTCAGAGGCCTGAGAAGAAGTGACGAAGATATTTCAAAAACTATTTATGTGACGAAGTGCAGTTAAAATAAAAAAAAAATAATATACAAAAAGACATAATTATATCAGAATTCGATAATGAAAGAATTATATATGATATTTTAAAAAATTCGAACAAATTAAAAGTGAAAGGGATCGTTTATACACAGGGATCTTTCTGGTAGAACGACGAAGAGAAAAAAATTCCTATGGAAGATAAATGAAAAAATTATGCAAATGGATATTAGCGCTAATATCCGAATTAGAGATTTTTACTTTTTATTTAAAAACAAAATGTTTTCCTGGAACATTGATGAGGGTCTTAAATGTGATGAAAAATATGGGGAATAAGGATGCTAGAAGAAGTGATGGGAATTACATTTTCGGAAGAACTGACGAAGTGTTATTGTTAATGTATCCAGTCATTTTATTCATTTATTTAATAAATAAAAAAATTAAAAATATATGTAAATCTGAATTTTATATAAAGTAATATATCAATTAATTTTAAGTCTTTTAATTTAAAACTTTGTAAATCCATATTTTCAATTTGCAGAATAAAATAAATAAATAAACTTACCTATCTGTTTATTTTTTTATTTTTATTATAGTATAATTTTGTAAACAATTCAAGCTCGTTAACCGATGGTCCACGTCTGATGTGATCTCCCTGTTGCTTTACAAAAGTTACGAGTTATTGTCATTAATCTGTGATTATAATAATACAGAACATTATAATAATAAGATTTTAGGTGAAGCTAATATTTTTAACTGTTGGTCCATACTGCAGTAAGTTCAGACCCCACTGACGGCTGTGCTGGAGATCCCCAAGGCAGATGTGTTGTTTTGAAGAAAGCTCAATTATCGGTTGGCCCCGGTCCAGCTCCAACGAGTAAGACATGTGATAGGGCGATTAGTACCGTATTTAGGGGGGTGGGGGGGAGCACTCCAGCACTCCAGCGGGCGCCTGGATCGCAACGCCGTCTCCGATGGTCACGTGCCCATTCAGAGGAGCCGATAACAAAGCCTCTCTTCACGCCCCATAAACCTTTGTTGTATCGAAATATATCACAGTTGGCCAACTTTATACATAGTCGTTAGTAGGCGATGGTGTGTACAACTACCATTGCCGGGGGTGGCTTGACTCGCCCGAAATCCGTTTGGAGGTTGATGCCTTATGTCGGAACTGTATAGAGGAAAGAACCCTCTGGAAGGTCGAGTGGTGTCTTGCCTAGGTCATGGTAGTATATTATTCACTAGTGTCTGGGCGTGTACAAAGAATCATTTTGAGGGGTACGCCGATGATTTAAACTAATTAAATCAAAGTACGTTAATGAATGTCGGTTAAGAGATAAGGGATGAAATTGACATGTGTAGAATGAAATATATGATTAGTGGTTGAATCGGTGATGATTTTGTTGATATTGATATATCAGGATATACGTTTGAACACGTAGAGAAATTAAACACGTTTACGTCGACGTGACCCACTTGTGGGTCACTCTTAACTATCCCGTGGGGCGATTTGCATCTCAGGTGAGTCACTGGTTTTTAGAAAATAAGTTTATTTTATTTTTCCTTAACATTATTTGTTGTTGGAATTAACAAGCATAACGGCTTATTTATTAAATTTTTTATGACTCTCAACGGAGTCATAAAAAAAAATCTACGTTTTTTTCCACCTCAAAAAGGACTCTTATCGGTTAATTTCACTTTATTACTCTTCTTTAAGAATTTTATTTAGCTGTGCGTGATTTCTTTTCATATTTTTATTCCATAATATGATGTAAGAATATAATATATAATAATAATATAAAAATCATCTTAATAATTAATAATAATATAGAAATCTTTTTTCAAAAGTATAAGTCATATGTATATATCAAAACTCGCATTTAGCGCGTTCGAAGCCTGAAACTGTTGTGATCTGACATTAAACACGTTGGAACTTGAAACAGTGTCGTCATCCCCCCCTCCCACCCACGAATAGTAAGCAGCTAACACAGTCCCGCCTCACACGGAAAAAAAACGTAGATATTCGCCCCGGCGTGAACGTGTTAAATATTGCGGTTCTATGATAACTTAAAAAAAAAAAAAAATTCCAGGGGAAAATGAAGTCACAGTTAAAATGTGTGTTATTATTAATTTGCGAAATTACTCAGCCCGCGGCTTCTATTAAAAAACCCTAAGGTCAGAATTTATAAAACTTAGTGTGAAAAGGAATGATTCACTCATTTACTACTTATTTTTAAACACGGTATGGTGGGAAATATTAGTATTAAGGGCCTTTCCAACTAATAATATAAATTGCTGGAAGGAATTAGTCCGGGTGGCGGTCATTAAATGAAACAACTAAATAGTTTCAACTATTTTATTGTTTGCCAACGTTTCGACCCCCTTTGTGGGTCATCATCAGGGCGCATGGTGGGAGAATGGAAACATTGGTTTCCAAAAAAAATTGGTAAAAAATTGGTTTCCATTCTCCCACCATGCGCCCTGATGATGACCCACAAAGGGGGTCGAAACGTTGGCAAACAATAAAATAGTTGAAACTATTTAGTTGTTTCATTTAATGACCGCCACCCGGACTAATTCCTTCCAGTAATTCTCAACGGTCAACTAATTACATCCATAATAATATAAATGTTAAGCACTGGGAAATTCCAAACTTTTGACCAAATTGGCGTTGTAGGATTTTTGTCAGTATCGATTGGTTAATCCGTATTACTATTACCTTTATGGAACTATGTTTACTGCCATCTGTTTACTGCCCCCTCAAATCGAAAACCTTGACCCTAGCAGCCGAAGAGTGCAATATCTTCTGGAGATGATTGTCCGGAAGCACCCATCGTTGCCCTTCCGATGATATTGTCCTCTATTGAAGGTTACAAAAGAACAGAGGCAAAAGCTCTTACGATGTTAAGCGGACACAAGAAAATGTAGTCTGTGGAAGAATGAGCTGGACAATAGAGAGTGGGGAGGAGGGGGCGGGACCTACCTGCGGTACTATCCTCACAATTAGTGGCCATCTTCCTGGGCCCACTGGTCAACCTTCATTCCATTCCTATTTACCGACATTCATCCAACTTCGGATTCAGTATAAAATAGTTTGATGATGAATTTTCACTATCACTTAAGGCAGCGCTACACGGTGAGAAATAGGGTATGTTTAGGTAAGGTGAAAGCAAGTATTGTATGTGTTCACGAAAGTAGCAGGAGAGGGGGAAGGCTTATTTAAAAAAATAATTTTGGATAATGACATCAAATATTACTATCAGAAAAATCCTTTAATATCATTAAATATTTTTTTAAAAGATAAAAAAAAAACTGAATGATAAAGTTATATCAAAAAACAAATGTAATATACACATCATGAAAACATGTTTTTAAAATGTAGAAACTCGATTTTAAAAAATTAAATATAATTTATAATGAAAATTCGGTAATTGAATAATTATTATAATATGTTGAAAGTATGTGAGAGTGTATGATATTCACTTCCACCAAACCTCACTAATTTCACCTCACCTACATCTACCTGAATTATCACCGTTTATCGCTGCCTTTAGTGGACAGACGCTATAATCTTCCACTTAAATACAAAGGCTCATCTACTTCTGCGCTTTAGAGCTCTAAACCCTCGAAATCTTACAATCCATAACTTCGTAAAATCCTTACTTTATCAACAAAAAATTCATCCATAAATACCAATCCATATTTTGCTGATTTGGGACGAACCATGACAAACTTCACTCGTACTGTAACCCACTATTAAAAAGATGATTCTAGTTTATATATATATATATATATTATATATATATATATATATAAATATATATATATATATTTTTTTTAATATATATATGTATATATATATATGTCCATCAAACATCCGTCGAGCAACCTCTCTCACTACTTTCAAATACGTTCAGTTTCAGTATCTTCTCACTTCCCATAATGCCGCTCGCTATTTGACAATAATGATTGTGCTGTTTGATGATAGTCAATATTTTTAGTTTTTTTTACAAGTATTTATATGGTTATCTCAACATTATCTCATTAATTTTGTATCTTGGCCTGATGTATGCATTTTATTATGTCAAATTCCATGTTATTTTTAGGGGACTTAATCCTACTATAAACTTTAAAGTTTCTTTCTTCTTCTTTTTATATATAAAATGATGTCACAATTTTTGGTTTACGCGAACTTCAAACTAAACTAAGTTGTGATACGGTTTTTACTATAATTTAGGGTATTTTTACCGGAAGGTTTATAAGTAAAATACATCGTAATTAAGTTTTGTTGGGAAGAGAAAGTTAAATTAACTGTTATCAAGTATTCAAAAAATTATTTCTGAAATATGAGAAGCAATGTATACGTATAATAAATCTTTGGAAAGCTCAAGATTTTAGAAAAGTAATTGTGCAATAAAATAAGTCATACAAGTTAATAAAAAGTTCTTATAACGCCATAAACTTATGAGCATCTGTTATAAGTAATGTCGTAATGAGGGGGTTAAGGTGATTCAGTGTTGCGACCTTACAGCATCGTACAGGTGGTATTCTCCCATACAATAAATGAAATGAAATGAATGAAATGAAAAAACTTCTTTATTATCCTGGGACTAAAGTCCCTTAAGAATAAAATAACATACATAATTGATGACCGGAACAGTGTGGTCATGGCTTAGAATAACAAAATACTAAACTAAAAAATAATTAAGGTAGTAATATATGTACATCTTTACAAGTCAGAGTTTCGGAATAAGAAAAACAAAAAAAAAACAGAAATAGCTGGTTCATCAATGATAATTTGAGTAATATAAACACACAAAAAAAAAAATAATAATAATAATTATATTGAGGGTGTATAGTCGACTGTAGAAACTATTATAGGTGGAATAGTCAGGAATCAGTAATTTTTGAAAAGTTTTTAATTTTGCCAACGTTTCGGCTCAAGCTTGTGAGCCATCATCAGGGCATTACTGAGCCATGTCCAAGCATAAACTGGCATAAACAGTTTATGCTTGTACATGGCTCAGTAATGCCCTGATGATGGCTCACAAGCTTGAGCCGAAACGTTGGCAAAATTAAAAACTTTTCAAAAATGACTGATTCCTGACTATTCCACCTATAATAATAATAATTGGTATTTATAGCATATGCAGTTTGAAGTTATTGTCTGTTTGACTGGGTAAGGAGAAGGTGGTTGAAAAGTAGCGATTTGAAGGAGGAAGCAGTACTTACATGACGGATCTCAGGAGGAATAGAATTCCAAAGAGTGGTTGCTTTGGCTAGAAAGGACTTGTCAAAGGCAGCAGTACGGTGAGGAGGAGGGTAGAGGTCAGAAAGACGGGATCTAGTAGAACGGGACTGAATTGATGATTTAAATTGAAGGGATTGGAAGATGTAGCTGGGACGATGAGTTCTGATAACCTAGTAGAGGGAGGAAGCTAGGAAATACTGGCATAATATATAAATGCGTTATTTTAAAGTCGTATACATCCAGCAGCCGGAAGGGAGTTTTATTAAAGTGAAAAAATGATGTTAATATACCTAAGTAAGCTCTTAAAATAATGAAAACTGTGAATGTATTATAATATATGCAATAGTATGTAAATTTATAATAAACATTCTTGCCTGAACTTAAAAATGGCCCCAGATGGCGAAATGCCTTTATGTTTCTAAAAATAATTGAGTAAATTATCTTACTATACCGGTTTCATGAGAAATAGTCTAATATGTTTGTTAAAACTACCGTTTTTTCTCTTATTGATTTAGATATATTATTTTGAACTCATGTAGCAGAATGTCTCGTGAATTAGTGTTAGACCAAATTCATATTTTAAGAAATGAAACGTAAATAAACATTGTCGGCGTTTTACGCTACTTCAACACTTACTAGACAAACGGTCAAACCTTCCTCTTAACTACAAAAGGCTCATTTACATGACTATTATATGACCAATCTAGACTTACGGAGTAGAGCTATGGGGTCTACTAAAACATCAAATTCTTCCCGCATCCAATCCTTAGAATTCAAAATCCTTCGTAAAATCCTCAACGCTCCTTACTTTGTCTCGAATAAAGTCATTCACAAAGCCCTTAATGCTCCATATGTTAGTGCTTTAGTCCAAACCAGGAAAAACTCCATAGTTTTTATTAGAAGCTCTAGTTTCCGTCCTTTCTTCCTCCTTTATTCGTGATAATCCTCCGAGGCGCCTGAAAAGGAGATGTCCCCGAAACCTTCAAGTTAAGAATATTTTTAGAGTGCTTCCAATGGGAAGCTTCTCTACATGTCATTGTATTATATAATTATCACATTTACTTAATGTATATTTTTTTTAATACAGTTTTAAATATCAATAAAAATGTTTTTAAAAAATATTGTAATCTTGTATTTTCTTTAATTATCGTTATATAGAGTATTACAATTAATGTGTGATTTTAAAATAATATTTCTCAAGTGTCATCAGAATATGTATTCTTGTCGATACAAGACAAATAACAACAATAAAATATTAAAGAATATAGTAATTTTATTTCATTCGATCTGCTCATGAAGGAGGGAGAAAAATGAAATTGCAATCGGGGGCAAATGTATTTTGGAACGGTTCGGGAGGCAATTATCTGAGGAAAAAATCTCTACAGCATCGCTTCCAAACTAAAATTGGATTATAGAGTAATAGAGACGCCGGGGATGTTGTCATACTGGCAAACCTGATTGGTTAAGTTCCAGTAGGGCTGGAGAATAAAGGATCATTAATGAAATGGAAATTCCATTGGGGCTGGAAGATGAGGGTAGCGGCTGAGCGCGAAATTGCTCCAGCTTCCTCCTCCACGCATCTCCTTAGTTCCCACAAAAGGCCCACTCAATGTTACCACTTCCTGTCTCTCCAAAGGAAAATGTTTTATTTTGAATTATTACCTTAATTCTCAACATTTATTTTCTGAGTTTCAAGGCAATGATCTCTTCCAAATTAATTTAAAAATTCTTTCTTTTTTGATGCTATTGTATATAATATTTTCGCGGATCCAAAGCCAGGCGCTGAGCTTCAGAAATCAAGAATGCAATTGAATCATCAGAATGCTGTAGCTCCACCATTAAATTGCAAAGCAATCCTGTACCATATCTTGTACTTCACGCGAAATACCACTACTACCGAATCTACGTATGCCAACAATAGAGACGTCGATTTCCAAAAGATACTATATCTATTCTAGGAAATTTTACAGGAAGCGCGAAAATCTCTTATACCAATATTATATAGATAAGGAGTAGGTATTTTCTTCAGGTGAAGGTGAAAAGAAGAATTTTGATGGGAAACCGGTGCTACTTTTGCCTCCGAAGAGAATTCACTTCCCGGCTTCTAGACAGGCCGACTGACGTTGTTTCGCCCAGTCCTGTTGTATGGATCAGAAACAACGACTATTAGTAAAATAACTGAACGGGACCTACAAGGCTTTGAAAGAAAAATACTTCGACGAATTTTTGGAGAATGGACATTGGAGAAGGCGGTATACATGTTTTAAGGACAATGATGTCGTTATGACCTTGAAGCTTGGCAGACTGCGGTGGGCTGGTCATGTGGCTAGAATGGAGGATGAGGCGATCACTAAGGCCGTTTTGACACAACCTCTCCACGGCATCAGAAGAAGAGGGAGACTGAAACTTAGATAGACGGATGGTGTGACAGCAGATGCAAGGGATATCCTAGGAGTGAGAAACTGGATGACAGCTGCACAAAATGGAAATGATCTCCAGGCCCCAACAAGTAGGAAGTCTAAATCACCCTCTGCCAATCATTATTGTGCTACGATTCTTTGACAAGTCTTTGTCAAGAAATTGTTAGCCACTAATATTTAAAATAAATCAGCGAGCTGGATATCTCTAAGATTATATTTAAATGTCTCTGGAAAATAAGAACTGTATTTTTGTTTTTTTAATATTTATCGAGATATGTAACAATTTGTTTCAAAATGAACAATAGTAATAGTGATATGATACCACATTTATACAATATATACATTAAAAAAACTAAACAACAACCTATAATTGAGATAAATACAAAACAAGAACTGTATTTGTGAAGGATTTGGCGCAGTTCCAAATATACCGCGTTTTGTGGCTTTGATTTACTGGCCCATCAACATATAAAATTTTAAATTATAAACAAACTGTACAACTACTATCCAAGGATATATGTGTACTGTTTCTAAACCAATTAAAATGAGTTTGGTCGTGATAAGGCTCAAACGATTTTTCCTAAATTTTCGGTTATTCGTTTTATTGAGGCTGGGTCAACCCACAGCTGATAAAAAACAAATAATTATCCTCCCACTGCCAGACTTGAACACTGTACCAAGGGTTCTCTGTGCCTTACCATCTATGCTACCTGCATTTATTGTAAACTTTACTTCTTCAAAATGTTTAAGGGGCCTGATAATGTTTGTTAAATCGTGTTATTTATGTTATGCGTTGAATTTTTATAATAACATGCGATAGAAAAAACTATAACAGGCTTAGCACAACAAATACAGAATACGCCATTCTGCCTGTGGCTTTAATTAGAGGATTTTGAAATCTCACTACTTTTAGGCGTGATGGGTTTGAGGAATAGTTAAAAATTAAACATTAAGCCACTTAAATAAACAAAATAAAGGTTTCATATAAGATTTTGATTTCCCTCCTAGTAATCCGGATACGAAATCTTTCACAGTTTGGAACCGCAATACACCAAACGAATTTGAAGGCTTTCTCGACATCCGCTCAAGGGGTCGCTGATGTCGGTGGATGGTATAGGAGAGGGCGGTACCTGACAGATGGATGACGAGCTGTTGACCAGTGTTTCCCCTACAAGTCATAGCGCATACAATTTCTTCAATCAGGGCCCTAGAATGAATAAGAGCACTCAATTATGCCTAAGTGAAGCGGCAAAGAGCACTTGAAGCTCTCCCTCCACCAGCTCCTCCTTACAGCAACCCTTCCAGCTCCACAAACAACAAACATAACAAGGCATCTTTTTTTTCCTTCTCTTATAATTTTTGAGTATATCGTTATTTCTAATGTTTGAAGTTTTTATAGCGAACTTAAGGAGAAAATCGGGTGCACCTATCACGGAGCTATCTCATACAATTATAATAAATCTTAAAAGTTTCATTTAAAAATTTTAATTAGTTTCATTTGAATGGCATTACAGTAAATAATATTGTAAACAGCAATACAATACTTGATGAGTTTTTGTTGTTGTCAATTTTCATTACTTTCTACGTACATATATCGTAATTTATTTATTTTTAAAATACGTCGATCTCTTCTCTCTCTCTCTCTCTCTCTCTCTCTTCTCTCTCTATATATATATATATATATATATATATATATATATATATATATATATATATATATATGATAACGCGATTCTTTCCGGGTGCTCATTCTAAATTACGCAACGGACTTTTTAGACTCATGATTTAGTGCATTTTTCCATGAGAGTAAGTAAAATCCATTGCAACTTAGTTCATCTTTATAAAATTTAATTTGTCTGTAATCAAGGCATCGATAAATCTCTTGTGATATATGAGCAGTAATATGGACGTCTAATAATATATCGTTGGAATTAGCAAGATTTCAGAAAAAATAATATGCAACAAATAAAACAAGTAACGCAAGTTAACATAAAATCGTTATAAGCCCATAAACTTATGAACGTATGTTATTCGTAATAAAGAAGGTTATGGGATTCGATGTCGGCACCGTACAGTATCATATTCTTTACGGTTATATTCTTTCAAACAGTATGCAAAATTCTAGAAATGATATTACGTTACAAATCAAGAGTTGTTAAAATAAATGCAAAGTTGTTATAAATCCATAAACTGGCATTGTTATTAATTATTTATTGGAATTCCTTGGAAACTAAATTAAATTTTTTATAAGTATTTTAAATACTTCATATGAAAAATAAAATAATAATTAACCGAATAAAATGGGAACTGATATTATTTCTGGTTTTTTTTTTTTTTTTTTTTTTTTTTTTTTTTTTTTTTTTTTTTTTTTTTTTTTTTTTTTTTTTTTTTTTTTTTTTTTTTTGTCCGATAACCTCCCTGGTGTAAGAAGGCGTAATTTTATTGTTATATTATTTTATCTATATTTTATTGTTCTTGAGTCTCTTTGAGTCAAACAGTACATTATTAAACATTCAAATTGCAACCGAGCAAAGCAGAGACGACTCACTAGTATACTATAAACTAAGGGAGCGTCTGAGCTACCAATCTCAGAATCCTGGGTTCGAATCTAGCTTTAGTAGAATAATTTGTTATTCTGTTATTTTAAACTTGAGGCACCCCTGGGGATGAATTCAAAATATCCCTGTAGAGTACCTAAAATTGGTTTATGAAAACGTGGAGGCTGAGCGCGATCTCGGCTTAATCATCTCCTTGCACGCTCGTTGGCTATGGAACAGTACGAATCTCAATTTTCGTTGAACACAAGACTTAAGACGCAAATATTTCGAAACATCTGAATCGCGCAAACTCATACACGTTTACATAAAAATAAAGTAGCTTAGCTCAATCTCAATTTCACTGAAGTGTTACATCTGTTGTTGCAATTTCACCATAAAATATGAAAGGGGAATTCTCTGTCACCATTTACAGAGACAATTACCATCTGCCAAACCTGTACAAAATTAATTCACAATTTCATAACTGAAATCAAACTCTTGATTGGACAGGTTTTAATGTATACTGCAAACAGTGACAATTAAGGTTGGGAACTAATAAAGTTTGCAAAAGAGAAACAATTATAATAGTGAGTTTATTGGGATTGACGCAGGTTGGAAATTACATTGAAAAGTTAATTATGCTTTGTAATGAAACTCTGTTACTAATGGCTTGGTACAAAGCCAGGTGGTTGAAAGGGGAGGAAATCAATTTGCTTTATCCAGCACCATTTTGCGAATTCCTATGCGGAAAATGTATTCGACCCCGTGGCGACTTTTTGTCCAATGTCCCTAAAGCTGCGTAAAAATATTTGTCTGCGATGTCCATAACTAGAATTCATGGATCATGACATAAAAAAAACTACGTGTATTTTCCAGAAAAATTGTTTTGCATCAATTCCAATAAAAAATATAGCCACCTGTTGAATTGCATCAAGTACTTATTTAATTTAATAAATATAGCTTATTATTATTAAAACTCATATCAACTTCTAAATTATTCAATGGAAAATTAATCGATGCTTTTCAAAATTTTACTAGCGTCAAAACTAAAACAGCATTGTTTTAATTGAATTTTATTGTTTCGAAGTTTAAGTAAAGTGTGCCTAAAGAGGGATAAAAACGTTATGAAATAAAATACTATTATTAATATTACTACTAAAATATGAGGGCAGTATCACGCTCTTAATTGCGTTAGTGGTTAAAATTTTTGCAAATGACTTTATTTACTTTAATGACTTAAGTGTTTATTTGGTCATTTTTTATTTATATATAAATAAAAAAAAAAAAAAAAAAATGTACCTATAAAATCTATTTAGGGTCTTGGGTTCAGTACTTACAGACACTCGTACTGTTACACGGCCAATGGACCCGAGTAAGGAGGCTATCACACGTTTATCACGCTCACCCATTTCCCAATTTCCGGATGCCCACTTTTAGAGGCTACGTGAATCCAAGGATGGTTTCTACTACACCTAAACCAACAGAATATATAACTGTCCTGTGGATTATTTAAAAAATGTAAAATTATTATTAATGACAGTATGAAGTATTGAGGTATGAGATAGGAGGAATTTCGGAGTTCCCACTTCATTAAGGCTGGGTGTGTCCTGGGAGGTTCTCCAAACCTCTAGGTCGTTCCACGGCTGAAGTAACATAATAAATAATTCGTGTCAATCGTGATTCAACCCGGGACCCGAAGAACAGTAGACTAGTGCTTTAGTTTGATATATGAAACTATAAAATATAGTTTTCTATAAATATTGAGCTATTATATATAAAAAAATAATATTTAAAACTTCCCTAAAATTTGCTCTGGCGATATAGACCTGTAATGGGCCTACTGCATTGCCACCGGATTGGAGCGGATATAAAAGGAATAGATCAATATACGCATTCTTACTTGGAACAGTAAAAAAGCGTTGACCGGCGAAACGTTTGTTAAAAAATTAGGCGTTCTAAACCAGAAAATGATTAGGAAGATTGCATTGATTACACATCAAGTTTTGTCCTGGCGGTACAGACTATAGTTTCGAAATATGAAAAATTGTTCATGGCAGTCACGAGGTCATTATTAGCTTACATTAGGTATATATAGTTATTTTTTATTTCTGGTTCCTTGTGACTTACGATTTTGTGTAAGACAGGTGTCGTCGATAAACCGAGTGCTGAGGAACCTAGCGGCGCAGAAGGAGCAGCAGCAGGCGGCCAACGCAGCGGCACAACCGGAATCCGTCTACGACAAGCTGAGGATGTTCAACGGGCAAGCTGCGGCCGCGGGCTGGGCGGCGTGGTACCCCGCTGCCGCCCCCGGGCCTCACCTACCCCTTGCACAGCCGCCCCCCATCCACCTCACCGCTGACAAAGCTGGTAAGTACCTTTCACCTTAGAGCTTTAGCCAGTAGTGTCATCCAAATCTAATCTAAAATTAAACTTAAAATCTAACATATTACCTAGTCTGATACTACTCATTAAGGGCTTGTTTATATTGGAAGTGATTGGCTAGAAAACAATAAGATAGTGAGTTCCTTGTCGGTATAGGATTCTCAACCCATACTATCAAATCATGGGTTTATGGAATATTCAACGGAAATTAATAATAATAACAAGCTTAGCGAATCTGAAGGATCGATGCCGATTCCACCAAATGTTGCCTACATACACCTGTCCATTGATCACCATCCAAGCCCAAGCCCCCGAGATCAGACTTTAGACATCGAAACTTCGAGCTACTTCTCGGAGGCCAACCTCTCTCTTAGCCTAACGACTCTACTTGCTCATGCCATCAACTCAATTATACTGACTGAATACAAATTCCGTTTAATGCAACCTTCTGAATTCCCCAGTGGCCTTCGGACCAAATATTGTACCTTGTATTTGAAAGCCTAAAGTAGGCTTCATAGTAGGCGACCACGTTTCACATCCTTATAGAACCGTTGGGGTTATTATAGTGTTGTGAATTCTAACCATTAAGTTTCTTGGCAGAAACTGGGAACCTAGTAATTTCGCAACTGAACAATAACACGCATTTTCTGCACTTAACCGTAACTTTATTTCCTCCTGGATTTAGTTTTTTCTACAGCGGAGATTATGAGTAAAAATTTAGGCTACTTTTTAATGATAGCTATCCTCATCCAGATGATAAATATCATTACCCATCCTTATTCTGTATCTTCATCGGATGGCGTAACAGGCTGTGTAGAAGTTTGGCCGCGCGAAGTATCCTAGGATTCCATACAGTGATTCTCGATTATCAGTTATATGGCTAGGTTATCAATTTCTATGAGTTGCCAGTTGGCTGATGGACCTTATACCCTGGGTAGAGGTTTTGAGTGAATTCCAAAGAAACCATATGTTTGAAAAAATCCACCCAGGTCTGGGATTCGAAACACAACATTTAGCGTTTTGTAACAGCCATGGGCTCTCCACCTATCCGTATCATAAAAAAATATATAAACAACCGCGTGATTTTAAAGATTTTTTTTGCAACAAATATACTGCTAACAATACTTTAAGCAAGGGAACTTTCACGATAGACAGTCTGATTTATATATTTCACGTTATTGAGGTAATCAATTTTCTTTCGGCGTTACGAGGGCCAATTCAACTGAAATATTTTAAAAAATGATGTGCTTATTTTTATACGTACACACAAACAGACTGTCGTTGTCTAAATTACCTTACGTAAAGATTTTTTTTTTTTTAATATCTTTCTATGAGTGAAGATTTTTTTAATCTTAAATATCTGTATTAAAATCTTATCTCAAGATGAAAGTATGAAATTTATAAAAGCCCACCTGAACTGTTTGATTAACACGTTCACGCCGGGGTCACACTTGACTTTTCCGTGGTGTGGAGTGCATTCGAATCCTGGAACTGTTGTGATCTCGTATTAAACGCGTTCGAACTTACAACAGTGTTACCCAGCTTCACGCGAAAAACGTAGATATTTGTCCCGGTGTGAACGTGTTAAACTACCTACGTGTTTTCTCCGATTGTTTTTTTGAACACGCCAATATTTTTATTTAATGGGTCTGTTAGGCACCTAATGAATGTTTTTATGGTAAATAGCCGAAATAGGTGGTTTAGTAAACACTTCATCACTATATATACAAATACTCTCAAGACAAAAGAGAACATGGAATTAGCATAGATTTCAACGGAACAAGGTTGACGGTTTTGACTAACACGACAGTTATTGAAGTATGCGACGCTTCTTAACAGGTAATCGCTGCCGTATCGAACTGTAAACATCTTTGTTTATATTCTCAGAGACAATAAACTCTAATTATTATTTAGTTATAAATTTTGGTTATATATATATATATTGTATATCATTGACAAAAATAATAAACATGATAGCAATCTAATACAGTTATGCAGCACTGTTTCGTTTTGTACTTTTAATATAATAAAGCCTTCCTTCTCGTGCTATTATATTTTAGAATTATTTTCCAATATCCATTCGTAAAGTATTATCTTTAACTAATTTCAAACACCAACTATTTCTCCATCTCCTAAACCAGCAATCTCCCCAGTATATATAATATTGAAAGCTACATACGAGAGTCGTTTTGGAATCTGATCCATTTTTGTTTCGCAGACCTGGCAAATATCATTTATTTTGTATATTTATGTTATTCTTAATGTCCTTCATTGGCCATAAATTCGTGTTATAGAGTTATTCTTCTGTCCCAGAATAAAATTTAATTTTCCATATTCTCATAAACATAATCACTAACTTCCACAATATAATTTATCCTTTTCAAATTCAATTACATTTTTTTAACGTTTCGATGCCCATGTTCAAGAGTTTTTATGTTGTTCCAAAAGCTCATCCATTTTTTCTTTAAAATGTGAAGAATATTTGATAATATGGTTAATGCTGATTTCCATATTTTAATCTAGTTTCTTTTAGGATATTGGGGCTTCCTGGCATAAACGAAAAAAAAAAAATATTGTAATTGTCTTAACTGTGTGATATGTGCCTTCGAGGTAATACGATTTCACCTTGTAATAACTACTATGTATCTTTTAAAACAATTAAAAATTAATGAAGCACCACATAATAGCGGAATCTTTTACAATGCGGTTGCCTAGTATTCGTCAACTAATCTTCATTCAACCTTATCCTTTTAAGCGGAGTAATGAAGACCTAATTAGGAAATTGGCCCTCAGTAATGACTTAGTGAATGTTTTTAAGGGTGAATACGGTAGCGTTTGTTTGGTGAACCCCAGGGGGGCTGGTTGTCGGGTGGGGGCTGGTTGGTGGTCGCGGTAGGGGGAGAAGTGAAACCATTTGCCCCGGGGGCAGATAAGAATCGAATCTCGCTGGCTATCTCCGCCTCTAAAAAGAATCTATTAACGGTCCTAACTGTTATCTGCAATTTATCGGCAAACATGTTTCTGTTCTTTTAGACCATATTTTGGAAGAATGTGGTGAGAAATGTGTTATTCATTTTTTTTTTTTTTTTTTTTTCGAGCTTCAAAAAGTGAAGTATAGCAGATATATGTGAGAGAATTGGAATGAAAGAGCCAGTTTACTAAACATACCAACAAATTATACTTTTTATTAAAGAAATGACGATTTTCTTTTTCAAATTATTCTTTATTTTCTTAAGTAGTTAATTCCGTATAGAAAAATCTTAAATACTATAAAAAAGTCAACAAAATAGTCATTTTTGAAAGATAAGTCTTTTGGCTCTTTCAAAACAGTTGAAAACGGTATTGAAAGAGCTACTAGAAGTTATGAAAGAGCTAGTCAGCTAAATTATAAAGTATAAATTTTGCAAAATAATATTAATTGAACAATAATAAAAACAAAACCACAATTCTGACGAATCCTTTGTAGTAAATAATGATATTTTCAAGAAAACTATTAATTGTATGAGGCATCCTTGCAATCATCACTCGCATTTTAACTTCCTTTTCATTTATCTGGGCAGATATCATTGGCCATGGCATAATCGAATGCTAGCTTCTTAGTTTAATGTCTTGTTAAGCCATAGCATATTTTATAAGCAGTCTTTAAATAATCCGCAAGCATCTTCTCCTGGTTTGTTTTTGAAAATATGCCTATTTCCTATATCAGGACAGTGTTTGTAATCCCCTTGATATATTTATGATGAGTGAAGTTTTATTTATGGACTGACCCTTTTCTAGAATTTCATTGACTGCTTCTTCTATTACCGTTTTTCCGGTCTTCTTTGTTTTGTTTTTTTGGACTAGTCTTTTCCATAATGCAATATCTGAAGCAAATAATTTAATAATATATGAATAAATAGTATATTTAGTATAATCTTATTTTATTTGCAAAATTCAAATGCAGGGCTATGAAAGATCTAGCTCTCAAGGCCTATTCACCCGGCTCTTTCATGACTTTGTTTGTTTGATATGGAGCTCTCTTATCTGGATGGACTTGTTTCTGATGCAAAAATCACAAACCTTTATACAGTTGAGGATCGGACTATGGCTCATATGCACCCCAACCATTTTCTCCATCTTATATTCTCTACGGTCAACTTAAGCTCCATCATTGTAAACAAGTTTATTCTTTTGATTCTGAAGGGTTTTAATGATATAATATTTATAAATATTGCTGAACTTTTAGTTGTAAAAAGGTAATATGGCCAAGTTCTTGCCCGATTGAGGTTATCTATTTTAAAGCGGCTGGATGCACTCCATAAAGGTCTCCCTATCACAGAGCCGATCCAAGCCTGATTTAACAGCATTAATAATTAAATGCTATAACCAGACTCGAACCCCATCATCTCTCTGATATACCACCTTTAATAAAATAAGTAACCATTGAATCAAAATTACAAGACAAGAAAAGATCAATAACATCGGTATTCATTATTTCCTCTAAATAATTAATAGTAATTTAATTATTGACCATGATATGAACGTTAAAAATCAATGAAGCTTTTACTAGATGTTTTAAGTCGACTCAAAGCCTTTGAGTTGAAAGCTCGACGAAGTTAGAAATAAAAAAAAAAAAAAATTAAAAAATTAATTTCGCTTATTCAGACTTAATAATACTTTCATTTTTTCCCTTAACTACTTAAGTTTCTTATTACGACTCGGCACTTTGTGAATGCATAGTGAGCCCAGGTCTAATCTCAGTTGAAAAAAAAAAAGGACTGCCGGTTCTTCCTTGCGAGAAAGAGGTGTAATGAACTTCTTCTCATCAGTCGGCTCATTTTCTTTTAGATCATTGTCGTTTCATTAAAAAGGTCATTAACAATTTTATCTGTTAGCATATTTGCTTGATTTATTATTTAAAACGATTATATAATTCAATAAATACAATGTTTTTTAACGTTTTAAAAGTTCAGAAACAAGGAATGATTTATAAAAATATTCCAGGTCTTACGTAAAAAAACAACAAAAAAAAACTAAATATAATTCTTTGAAGTTCTTTCAACTCAAATTTTATTTAATAGTTCTTAAATTGTTTTTTAAATCCGAGGTAAGTGAAAGGCTTGTGTTACCCGCTCCTAATTTATCAAAACAAAATTAAATAACATAGATATACGTTTAGTTGTTTCAAATAAATATAATGAGAGGTACTTTAAAGGGAGCAGTTTTAAACATTCCACAATATAAGCCCTTTCAGACTATTTCAATCTGTATAAGTCCTTTTTGATATCAACTGGTATTACAATTATACATTGATATAATTTGAATAAAATTGTTAGAGCGTTTATGGGGATCCTAAAAGTGTGTAAAATCAAATCTAGAATATATTTTAATTAATTTACTAATATATTAATCCGGAATATATTAGGGGGGAAATGAAAATTATAATTATACACTGATTCAATTTGAACAAAATTGTTTGAGCATTTTTGGGGGAAATCCTTTAAAAAAATGTATAAAATCGATTATATTAAACAGACTGTCAATTTTGGTGAAAAAGTTGCTGGAACATCCTATAGTCATAACTATATCAAATACACAATTATAATTTTTTTTTATAATTTTATAATTATTAAATTAAACCTATTTTAAAAATAGGTTTACCTCTCAACCATATTGCTAAATTAAAAAATCATATAACCTGTATTAACTATAACTTTTGACTTCATATTCTTTATAATATATAAATTAAGTAATTTAAAAAAATAAAGTAAATTTTATTTTAAAACTTGCTGTAACTAAACCGTTCACATTAGTGGCAAACTCCAACTGAAAGACGGTTTTTAAAAACTTGTTAGATGTTTTGCTTTAGAAATATTAAGTAGTATATTTAATTTGATGCATGGAT
The DNA here is from genome assembly GCA_023052935.1 of Piezodorus guildinii. Lineage (NCBI taxonomy): Eukaryota > Metazoa > Arthropoda > Insecta > Hemiptera > Pentatomidae > Piezodorus > Piezodorus guildinii. The sequence continues at coordinate 123,878,202 of CM041295.1, read as the reverse complement.
CTTTTGTACATATATTTTTAGACGTTGACTTGTAAAACAAACGTCTCTTTACATGAAAATTTCTGAGTTACAGCAATCAACGTTACAATGGTTGGTCCCCTTCTAAAGTACACCTCCCTCCTCCAATACAAATATTTATAAAGTTTCAACTCTTGAAAAAAAAAAAAAAAAGAATTATAAATCTTTATAATTCTTTTTCTTGTTCTAAAAAAATCCAATTGTAAAATGTAAATTAAAATATTTGAGCAGATTACAAATGATATAATCCTTAAATATTTCGTTTTCGGATTTTCAAATGTAAATATACGTTGTAGCTGGTTCAAGTGTAATATAAATAGAAAATTCGTACATAAAAACACATATTTAGGTGACCAAGTGATGTTTTTTGTAGTCCTTACAATATCTAAAAAGGCTGATGAAAGTTGAGTAAATTACTTTATCATTTTTACTTTTTTTTTTTAGATAAACTTTTTTTAAGCCTTAACGTTCCCTATGTTGTTGACTTGGCGCGAACCAGGTACCACCCCTTTTATGACAAACTCCATTTCCACTCTAATCCACTAGTTTCATGGCATTTGTATCTTGTATCTCATTAACTAGATGTAAATGATTATCAATATAAATGATTATAAATATTAATGATTATAAATCTAATAAAAAAAATGTATTTACGAATTGGCACAAGATTTACAAAATATTTCTTATAAGACATCCTTACAATCGGAAACATCATTTTTTTTTTTAAATTATATTACAGTAGCCTAAATGCAATAAATTTAAATTAACATTATTGTGCAGTTCTGGTAAAAATTATACGGATATATTAATTAAAATCATAAAATTTATAAATTATATAAACTAATTCAACTTAAAAACACATGTTTTGTTCTGTTATAAGTGTAATGTTCGTGGGAATGTTTGTTGCAACTTGAAATTTTATTGTCGTTATGACCCTGTTGCAGAAATTTATTACATTGGACGTTAATAATCTTCGAAAATGCTATGTATGCTTACTTCACTGTATATATATATATATATATATATATATATATATATATATATATATATCTGTGGCGGTCGTGAATAAGTGGTTAAGTCAAAATCTTTCATTTTACAGTTGAGCGACTTAAACTTTACGTAATACCCCAAATAGAGTTATTACATTCAGCTTTCTTTCCACCTGAAATTTCGTTCACCAAGAAATTTCTTTAACCAATTTAACACGACGTGGGAGACGGTCTGAGGGAGCGATACGTGGAGTTAACTCATTTTTGATATAACTCGAGTTATCCAGTTTTTCACGACCGCCACAGATATATAAACATATATGTTTTGTTGTTGTATTTATCAATGTTTGTTCACTTTTTATTTCCCCTAACCCCTTAAACATCTTATTAATAATTGTTTCATTCATGCCAATGGTATTTATGATTTTCCATAATTAGAAATCCTAAAAAATCTCACACACACACACATATACATGTACAAACCCCCACACACATAAAAGCACCTGGGATACGAATCATTGGATCCGGGTGACGAACAGAGTCGAAGGCAATTTTACAGTCGTTAAAGCGAGGGGGGTTCGAGGATCTGAGTCACGCCACTTGACTACCTATGTTGGCCCTCCAACGGGACAAATGGCAGTTTGGAAAACAAAATTTGTTTGCTAAATGCTTGTTCCAAGGGTTAGGGCCAATTAGTTGTGATTGGACTTTATGATAGAGTTAGGCCTTTTTATAAATCAGATTTTCAATTAGGATAGGGAGATAATCTGTTTCGATTACAACTTCTTAAAAATAACTATATGTTACTCAAACAATGTGTTTCTTGATAACAAAGTATCTACTATTTTCTTTTCTTTTGTACTCATTTACTGACCAAAATATTGTTTGTAAAAATGCGTTCAATAAACAATATCATGCCTACTACCACATAAACTATGCTTGAAAAGTTCATGCAGATACAATATTATTCCATAAATTCAGCCGAACAAAAACGGACATAGGATACAGTATAGATACACGTGTCCGAGTGCTGAATTCGCGACACAACACTTGCTTAGTAGAAATCGGCGTTTGTTGTTGGCAGTCTCGTATTGTTTCTGACAATAGGTTTTTCAGATAGCACATTTTTTATTCGGTTGCTACAAATTCAAAAGTGACAAAGCGATGATCTTTTTTTTTAAATACTTTTGTTGTTTTATGAGTTTAAACTTGGTAAGTCGGCGTGCAAAGTTGCAAGGAATGTTGACCAGCTTTTGTTGAAATGAGTTTCTATGAAAGAACCTTTCCTCACTGGTTTTCTAAATTTTCTTTAGGAGATCAGGAATTCTAATTCGGCGTTGGATAATCGAATCCGTTGATGGCCTCTAACGTCAATTGAGGACGAAGATCTAAACGAAGCTGAGGGAGTACAGTCGATCTCGGTAAAAGTCGAATGATTGTTCAAGAAATTGATTGTAAAATGACAAAGCACTATTCCTTGGTTAAGCACGAGCTGAAAGAGAATTCCTGACGTAACCTCTGTATTATATCTTCTATTTTGATCTATCCTCTACAAACCGCCACTTGCCTTGGGCTTGGACAACGTTTTGCGATAGTTTAAAAAAAGAAATTTCAACCCAAGACTGAAAAAAGTTTTTAGTTTGGGATAGAAAACTTGCCATGTCATTAGTAAAAGTGAAAAAGGTAGTAAATATTTTGAGTGTGTATTTGATTTGTTTCGTTGGCATTTACCGAACATATCAATGGAAAATCCGAAAAACCCAAAAGTTTTAATTACAAAATATTCCCATAATTTAATTAAAAAATTCAGATTATACTCTCAGAACGAGCCATTGTTCTATAAAACCGTCATACGTGCTCAAATCTGTCATGTCTCTCCCGTCTGGAACTTTACTTGTAATATTAATCATAAAAAAATTAAAACAGTACAAAAAACATGTATGCGAATCATAAACAACCCACGGTATACTAAAATTTCAACAATGCTCTACCAACTAAATTTTCTCGCATTAAAAGAGTTTATTTATTCAGAAACCAAAACTATTTTGACCAATTCCGAAAACTCGAAATTGGTAATTACTAAAAAACATTACTTAACAGATATACTCAAATAAAATATTTTACAACCCTTAGCTAAGTCGAACAATGATCAAAACTCTATTATTATGAAAAAAGGACAACCGACGCACAGAGGATATGACCGATTTAAGTGGACAAAATTCTGAAACTTGTCTATATTTAACCTTTGGGGTCCCAGATTACGGAAAAAAATTCAAAGAAAACATTATAAAAACTAATTAATTTTTTGACAAGATTGGCGAGCTCACAGTAGTCTAACATCAAATGTATTTGCTAAAGTCTAAAACTTACCTATATTTTACGTTTGAAGTCAAAGAATACCGTAAAAATAATACAAAAAATCTAATTATGGCTTGGAGTTGCTAAAACCTGCTAATAGATGTATTTTATATCATTTAGGAAATTCTTGTAATGATAGATTGTAAAACTTTTGATTCGGAGTGTTGTGTCTGAAAAAAACTATGTATCAAAAAAACGCAAAACAATACAAAAAATCATAGTAATATCTAAAGACTAGAAGGACTGATGAAACTAGTATTACAAAGAAATCCTTGGGGGTTGTATAGTTTTTCGTTAATGAATAGGGGCATACATTTACAAATTGCTAAATTAACTATACAGGTGAGATTGCAATGTACATTCAATAACGAGTTTGGAAATATAATGTCTTACCTGTCTCAGCAATGTCCATTGTTAAATATAAGCAAAAATAATTTGTTCTAAATACAACTTGAACACAATTAATGACCATCGAATAAAGATAATCCCACTGCCGGTTATTAGGCACTTGTGTGAATAGGGATGATTCATTCATTTACTATGTATTTGTTAACACGGTAGGGTGGGAAATATTTGTATTAAGCATCTTAACAACTACTAATAAAATAATAAGTAAAGCACTGAAAAAATCCAAACTTTTGACTTGACTTTTGTCCACCAAAATTGGTGATTTTGCCTACTTTGCGACGTCATAAAAAAAAAAAAAAATCATATTTGTATTGAGAATTCATTGTAAATATTGTATATAGATAAATATTCTTATTTGATTTGTTTTATTTATTCCCGGTTCATAAAATCGGTTTCATCCGTGACGAACCCATATAAGCTTACAAAGGATCAATTCCACGATGTGAGATTTTAATTTATTATGGGTTTTATCTTTCGTATAAAATGTTCCAGGAAACATGGCTCTATGTTTGTTCGTTACGTAAGAAATTGTTTTTTTCCCCTTAGCGATTTTTCCGTTTTAATATGATCATAAGATGAAATGATATGAAAATAAGTTTTACTCTGGGACGAGCCGTCCTCTCAGAATAATAAAAATGTTTATTACAAATGTTATTTGTCTGGTCTTTTATTGCTTCAGTATAAGTATATAATAAACGGGTTTTGAAACAACGAATAGTTATGATCTAAAGCTTAAGATATTACATATGTTTGGAAGACTGATAGTTAAGGAGATGGAGAAATAATTGATGTTTATAAGTTTTTGATGATAAGACTTACGGATGGATATAGGAAACGAATCCAAAAACAGAGCAGCACGAATGATTTTTTGAAGCAGACGGTTTTTGCGAAGGTATTTATACGTTTATGGGTTGGGATCTTGTGTTTACTGTAGAGGAACATGTAATAAGCATATCGAGATTATAAGAAGGTTTTTTTGTTTTTAAAAATTGGAAAAAGACAGACACCAAGGAGGTATTGCCGACGCTGTCTGTACGCCCCACTGTCGCGAAGGTAAAAGGGATAGAGCCAATTCAGCTTCAAATCATTGGTCGTAGCCCATGCATTGTTATTATCAATATCCTGGTATAGCTTTTAGATGATCTCGAGCATTTCGGGGGATGGAAAGAAAAATAGATTTACAGATTGTCTGCTGTAGTCATTTTAACCCTTTAGCTTCCTCAAACCAATGGATTCATCTTGAGGAGTGATTTTTTAAAATTTATTTACATTTCTTCTACTGCTTCTATATCGCCTTGAATATTTGTTGTTGCTATTCCCTGGGAATAAGGGTGTACGGGTTAGGTGTAGAGTTGGGGGGCGGTTGTTGGGGTGGCTCTGGGGGTTGGTCCGTATCGATTCCCGCCAGAATTTGGAGTTTTATAACGCCCCGCTGAACCTCCCCCTAGTAATTGCTTTACCTCCTCCCCAACCAGACCATAAATATTACCAAACGACTCTCTGTATATTGAAATGGATTTTTCCCCCCTCTTAAGTCTCTGTCTCCAAGCAGAGTTTTAGTTTCTTACGTAAACAAATGTTTTACATCCAATATCTCCTTCCTTGATCTCTATTTTTGTATAGCTCGCATTTCGCCGTTTCCCATTCCTTTTTTAAATCCATCTTGAGGTTTTTGATAGAGTTTGGCATCCAGGACTGCTTTAAAAACTACGTCAATTCCTCTCCCCCACATATTTCCTAATACTCCGTTCCTGCCTTACAAATAGGACCTTTGATGTTAGTCATAATCTCTCCTACTCATCAGTATTCACTCAGACAGCCGGTGTACCTCAAGATCTTTGGCTCAATCCTCTACACTGTGTATACAGTCGATATTCCTATCCATCCTATAATGTCCTTACTACTTACGCAAGATGACACATGAGTCTATCCATAAATAACGATTCGTGCCAAGCTTGGTGATGCAAAGTTACAAGGTCCTATTTATTTCTCGAATAACTTCAATAGCAACTGGAACAATAAGAAATTGGATTTTTTGAAATCGAGATTCCAAAAATTAAGCCTGCAGTATCCAAAGTACTTGTTCACTTATTCAGGCATTCCCAGAAGATATAAAAATACCAACACATGTATGCAGAAAATTTTTAAGTATGTGTTTTAATGTCTTGGAGCACTATTTTAAGAATCTTTCAATTAAATATTGTTGTATTTTTTTCTTTTAGAGGATTGTTATCGGCCTTTAAGCCTTATTATTTTTTTCAATATTAAAAAAAAAAAAATAATGTACTTTTAAAACCTTAGAAAACCATAGAAATATGTACTTTTTCTGCGCCTAACAGGCGTGCAAGGAGATGATTTAACCTTTAGAAAAAGGAGGTTTTTCAACTATGTTTGGATACCCTCATTATAGAGGCTGGGCGAGCATCAAGAGGGTCTTTGGGAGCTCAAGGTCACTCATAGGCCTGATTCAAGCCGGGCACGCGGATATCAGTATGGACTACTATGGGATTGGACATCCCTAGTGTAGTTGCTTACTCCGTATATACTCATTTTCAACACCCTATTCCTACTGAATGATATTCTTCGTTTATAAATCCTATCAGAATCGCGACAACTTAACCCAGTGGGATTTAAGAGCAGGCACTTGTAGCGATGCAACACTTTAATCCCCTGTTATATTCGAGCTAAGTAGATTTAAATTGGTGTCGATGAGAATTGGAAGAAGATATGTATTCATCTGCTGTGGTATTTTTTCATCTCTTCATTGTCCCTTTTTCCCATTCCCCTTCATTGTCTTATCATTATTTTAATCCCCTACAATCTCAAGCTCTTCGTGATAACAAAGTCCTGGTTTATGAATCATGAGCCAATAATTATTTGAGACCTTGTAAAGTAAACTCAGTTTACATTAAGTAAACATTACAATAAAAACAATTTTAGAGCTTTTTTTTTTTTTTTTTTTTTTTTTTTTTAACATCATTTATTGAAATTTACAACTGTACTTCAAGGTACAACAAGTAAATGTGACAAAAGTTAAATGGCGTGATACAAACTTGAAGAAGAACTACCCAATGGCAGCACTCCTGTAACTTTTCTACACTAGAAGGTCTCGAGGCCATCTTCTTTTCAGACACCTCGGAGGATTGTCAGGAATTGAGGAGGAAGAAAGTATTGAAACAAGAGGATTAGGGTGGGAATGGAGTTTGTCATGAAAGGAATGGTATCTAGATCGGGCCAAATCAGCAACATACGGAACGTTGAGGTCTTTATGGATAAGTTTGTTCGTGACAAAATAAGGAGCATTTAGGATTTTACGAAGGATTTTGGATTGTAGGGATTGGATACGGGAAGAATTCGATGGTTTAGTAGAGCCCCAAAGCTCCACTCCGTAAGTCCATATCGGCCTTATGATAGTCATGTAGATGAGTCTTTTGTAGTTAAGTGGAAGATTAGAACGTTTGTCTAGTAAGTGTTGAAGAAGTCGAAAACGTCGTGCAGTTTCCTGTCGTTTCAGTCTTGTGTGAGGGTTCCAAGTAAGGCGTTTGTCAAGGTGCAGTCCTAGATATCGGATCTGTTCAACCGGAACAAGAGGAGTATTATTGAAGGAGACAGTAGGGCAGGATGTCATAGGTTTACGACGAAGGGTAAAGGTAATTTGGTTGGATTTGTTGGCATCAATTTTAATTCTCCAGTTCTGACACCATACCTCAAGGTCTCTGAGGTGGGTTTTAGAGCTTAGAGTTGAAAAAATACATTGTTTGGCGATGGATATTTATTTTGGATTATACAATACAACATAATAACTAATAGAAATTATTGTACTGGAAGGAGTTAGTCCGGGTGGCGGTCATCAAATGAACTCAATTTTTCTCAATGTTTCCATTCTCCCACCATGCGCCCTGATGATGACCCACAAAGGGGGTCGAAACGTTGGCAAACAATAAATAGTTGAAACAATTTAGCTGTTTCATTTAATGACCGCCACCCGGACTAACTCCTTCCAGTAAATCTCAACGGTCAACTAATTACATCCACACAGAAATTATTGTATATTTAAAATAATTACTAAACAGTTAAGCTTAACGTACCTCTCCGTAACCTTGTAATTTTTTTTTTAACTTTCTGACTGTGTATTATGAATCTATATTACTGTTCTTATTTCTGGTAAATAATTGTAAACATCTTTTTTCCTCCTTTCTTTGATTGATTATCGAACTCGTTCATATTTAAAACATTTTTATTTATAAACATTATGCAAAAACAAGCGATAATGATAATTATTTAAAAGGAAGTGCATCATTTTAATCTAACAAAGTGAAAGACATTAATGTCAATTTAATTTCACACCATTATCACGAGTGTAATAAAATTCGTAAGAGCCGATTTGAATAAAATTGTAAAAAGGTGGAAAATGTACTGTAGAAAGTGACACATTCAGCTAGTCGATTTTAGTGAAGACTTGTCGTAACTTTGACATATACCTATCTACATTTGACATAACAAAGTCATTTGACATAACAAAGTGAAAGACATTAATGTCAATTAAATTTTACACCATTATCACGAGTGTAATAAAATTCGTAAGAGCCGATTTGAATAAAATTGTAAAAAGGTGGAAAATGTACTGTAGAAAGTGACACATTCAGCTAGTCGATTTTAGTGAAGACTTGTCGTAACTTTGACATATACCTATCTTTAACACGTTCACGCTGGAGTGAATATTTACGTTTTATTGCATGAGGGGGTCTTAGCTACTTACGCTTCGTGGGGCGGGGCGATACTGATGCAAGTTCCAACTTGTTTAATGCGAGATCACAACAGATCCAGGCTTCGATCGTGCGAAATGCGTGATTGTAACAGTTTTTACATATGCATATGTAAATTATTTTTTTAAAAGGAGAAATTATGAAAATACTTAAAAATGATTCTTATTTTTTCCCAAGTCAGAATTAGGAATACAATTATGAAAAGAAATCACGTACAGCTAAAGAAAATTCTTAAAGAATATTAAACAAATAAAACTAACCCATAAGAGTCCTTTGATGAAGAACATTAAAGGTTATAAAATGTTTAATAAATAAACCCTAAACTTTTTAACGACTTATTTCCTGGAAACGAGGGATTCTACTGTGATCCACGTCGCCCCAAGGGATGGCTAAGCCCACTAGTGAGTCACACCGCCCCACGGATCAGCAGTGTGTGACCCACCGGTGGTGGGTCACGCCGGCGTCAATGTGTTAATAGAAATATACCTTTTAATAGGTCTTGATCTGATATCTACTATCGTTACTACTAGGTTTTCGCTCAAGTATATCGCGTCATTTTGGTGGAATAACAGTGGGAATTTGATTAATTCAAATGATTTGAGGTGAATAATTAAATTTGTAATAGTGTCATTGTATATTAACATGCAATATTATATATCAGCTTTATATCAGTTCAACCAGTCCAGTATAACGGAATCGGAAAAGCGATAAATTTTGGATAAAATTTAGGCAGAAAGGATTGTAAATTGGATGAGAGCTGACAAAGACAGTCGGGAATGAATGAGCTCCGATAAATGAGTCTCCTGAGCACAATAGCTTTCAATCGGCTTACGTAAGATTCTATCCTATCTCCAGGGTTTTTTTTTTATTCTTTTAGAACTGGTTTTTAATTAGTGATCTTTTCAGCCATCTATTTTCGAGAATTGACCCAATTTTCAATGAGGTCTTATAATGATGGGTTTTAATTTTTTTTTTATCTTTTCCAAGATTCAACTATAATTTTAATTCCTACTCATTACATAAAAAAATATCGAATAATAAAACTGGAGAAATATCTGATAAAACAGTGTATTCTAGATACAATATATGTTCAGTAGTTCACAATTCTGTGTCATAAATCCAAGGGGTAAACATCATACAAAAATGATAAGATGTACTTGTATGTATTAATAGACTACTAAACTTTGAGTGCAGGGTTCTAACCCGATTGTGACGGAGTAATTATTTATTCTGTTATTTTAATCGTTAGGTAGATATATCCCTTAGTGTCACGTAGTCAAAATCCTTTATAGGATATAGAGGTGTAAGTTGTTTTTATAATTATAATAACCTATAGTTATTTATAGCTTAAAGTCTCCTGTCCTCCATACAACCCATATGAGACCTAACACGACAATCTAAGATGTGGAAGGTTTTACCATGCTTACTGAGCCTTCAAGAGTACACACGATGTTTTATTTGTCATGTCGAATCGTGCTATTTTATGAGGTTCTACAATACAATTATACCCAATTAGAATAAACTCAAAAAACAGTCTCGGTTTCACAGACCCATAGCGACCTGTGGAGAACAAAGGTGTTTCATTTTAATTCAAGGTTACAAAATTAATATTTTTATTCCCTCTCGACATAAAAGGCTCCATATAATCTGTTTAACAGACATTGGTCTTGAATACCTTCATTCATGATGGTAAATAACATTGTAAGTACATGATTATTAATAACTAATCAATGATAATAGATTCCTTGTTTATAAGTGTTCGATGGATAAGTATTTGATAGCCTGGCTATTAACTGAAATGCGAAATCGTTTACTGAAAACCGCCTGGAGGTTAGGAAGTAAGGACCCTTATGGTCGCCGGGGTTTGATGAACCGCGACGGAAGAAGCAACGGCCCGCGATGCCGCCGCCAATAGAGGCTATAATGCCGATAGCAGGCCACTCCAGGACTCCAGTTCTCCAGTACTCCACGACTCCAAAGCGCCCTAGCAAATCGGGGATCCCCCTTCGCCTCCTCATCCAAATTGCTTCCTCTCCGTTGTCTGCCCTCCTGCATTAGTCCCTACGGTCTGCCGTTTAAGGACCCGATGATTTACCACTTCCGTTGAGGGTAATGTCATTCGTTTCCTTTTAGATTTGCATTCAGCTATGGCTTTCACGGAAATATATCATAAATTAATATTCTATACCGTTAATATTGAAGATCACACTGTGTAGAACTCTAGATTATAAAAAATAATTTTTATATTTAATATAGGTAAATACCTTATTTGGGTCTCATGTAATACTTTATAGTTTTATTACACTTCTGTATATTTTAATAATAATAATAATATTTAGTCTGTCTAGTCTGAGCTTTTTTTTTTCTAATTTTGTGCGTGAAGGTAATGTGTTTCAAAGGGTTGTTGGGTTTTACTTGAATAAAACCTAAACCATTCAAACCAGATTTCCTAACAGTAATTTATTTATTTTTTATTAAAAACAGCATTGGATGGATACAATCTAATTTTTTAAAATTAATTATTAACAGTTTTACTTTTTAATTTTAATAATAATATCGACGTTTTAGGTTATTTCAACCCTTACTAGACAAACGGTCAAACCTTCCTCTTAAATACAGAAGGCTCATCTACATGACTATTATAAAAACAATTTGGAATTACGGAGTAGAGTTATGGGGCTCCACTAAACCATTAAATTCTTCCTGCATCCGATCTTTACTATCCAAAATCCTCAACGCGCCTTCCTTTGTCATGGATAAACTCATCCATAAAGACTTTAATGTTTCTGATTTGTCCCGGACCAGGTATCAATCCTTTCATGACAAAATCCATTTTCTCTCTAACCCACTGGTTTCAATTCTTTTAGAACCTATAAAAATTAAAATAGTAAATAAAATAAATTTTTATCTTTTGAGGGATCAAACAATGAATAAGTTTTTTTCATTAGTGCTTGTCGTCACCAGCGTCCATTCCTCTTTCTGTTATAGATCCCATCCTCACATACCTACTATTCTTTCGTTATTTTTCGTTTAGCTACCAAAATATTTTTTTATTTATTTATTTTTTTATTGAGATATATTACAATTTGTTTCTATATGAACATTAGTAATAGTGATATAAGATCCCATTCACACAATATATACAATATACAATGATAAAGTCAAATAAATAAAATATAATATATGTACAAAATAAGAAAACAAACAACAACCTATAATTGAGATAAATACAAATAAATGATATATATATATATATATATATATATATATATATATATATATATATATATAGAATTAAATAATAATAAATATAAAAACAAAACAAATCAAAACATTAACCTATAATTGAACCAAAATATTAACTAGAAATAATTTATATAGTAGAACAACGTTTGCCAGATGAGCTGGCTTATATATTATAATACATTAAAAAAAAAAAAAAAACTGTAAGTCTACAACCCATACAGGGTCTTGGGCTTAGTACATACAGAGATCCGTACTGTTTCTAGGCCAACGATCGTGCAACGGGGTGATTAGGCCTTGATCACACTCAGCCCTCAGGTTTTTTCCCCAATTTGGGTACCCACTTTAAAGAGGCTGGGTCTGCCCCAGGAGGGTCTCCATACTTAAGGGTGCTCCCTCCCCCCCCCAACCCCCGGCTGAATTAACAGAATAAATAATATTCTGTTATAGCCGGGATTCGAACCCAGGACTCGCAGAACTGTAGACTAGCGCTCTATCCACTAGACCACGCAGCTCCCATACTTTCATTTAGGCTTTAAAAAAATTGATTTACAAGATATATTTTCCCAACGTTCTTTTACTGCCAAGCCTCGGATATATTCGTAGAATACAACTAGAAAAGCAGGAATGTGTTACATAAGAGTTATGCTTTCGAACTTGAAAATTATCAAGTTTCAAATTCATTCGGTACCCTTGATAAAGTAACAGCATAGCGAATTTAACGCCATTACTGTATTTTGAGTTTGTAATTAAGTTAAGAGAAGGGAGCCTTTCCTCAGTAAGTGAGTTAACCTTGCATAAGTAAATGTCCTTCTACACTCAGCGATAGAATTATTCATGAAACTCTCTCCCTCTTCATATTCGCTCAAACTTGCTCACCTTCCTGGAATATTGTACATCTCTGTTCTGCCAGTTCCACTTTTAATGTTAATACAACATAAAATTTCATTAATATATTATATGACTGACGAGCTCCTGGTTACACATAAGATAGACAGTAATATTTTAACCAGAGGTGTTACTAAGAATAACTGTTAACTGTAAGAAAAAACAAGATTAAAAAAGATTAAACCGAGCAGACCTACGGCTGTGTAGGAAGGAGGAAGTTGTACTGGCTCGACTGAGGATTGGCCACACAAGGCTAACCCACGGTTACCTCTTGACGAGGGGATCACCGCCTCAATTACCCTTATGGCTTATCCTAACAGTACCACATATACTGTTGGGTTGCTTTACCTTCGAAGCCGGGCGAACAGGGATTGGTATGGAGACTGAAATTGGGACAATATTACAAAATACCCAGGAGTCAGCCATTAAACTGATGAATTATCTAAAAGATGCATCAATATTTTACAAAATTAAAAAAACAAATATTGTATTTGTATAAGTAGTTTAGGGCTAAAATAACCTTTATGGTTGAAAAGCCTTTATGTTACAAAATAAATAAATTAAATATCTGGAATCGAGCTTTGGAGCTCTACTAAACCATCCAATTTCTCTCGCATTCAATCCTTACAATCCAAAATCCTTCGCAAAATCCTAAATGCTCCTTATTTCGTTAGGAATAAAATCATCCATATGACCTAAATATCCCATTTTTCACAAACTATTCCGAAACAGATATACCTCTTTTAATTCTAAACTCTCGACCCACACTAATGCTCCTGTACGCAACTTATTCCCATCTATTCCTGACAACCCTCCGAAGCGATTGAAAAGATGAGACCTACTAAATTGAAATGACATTGAAGTGGGTATTTTTACTGTACACTGGGTAGTTTCTTCAGAAGTAGTTTTTTACACGTCCATAAGTGTAAATTTGCCTATATACTTACAGTATTTATTACATTTGTAAATATCAATAAAATGTTTAAAAGAACTAAATATCTATAATATTAAAATAGAAAGATTCGGCGAAATACTTACACAGGATGTCAGTCATTGGTCGAGAGAAGATGACATGTCGACTCAGGATGACTTTAATGGTCGTGCTTTTCAGTTTCTTTCTGTCCCCAGCCTAAAGTATCGATAACCTTCTACTCCTTGTTCCCCCACTTCCTTCCAACATATGTTAAACTTTGTCACAACTTTCGTTAGATGCGTTTTGTTGCTTATTTATAAATTATAAAGTCCTATAGTACCTGCGTCATAATTGGAATATTCGAGCGTTTGTCTAGGTCGTATGCATGATTTTCGTTAAAGGGGGAAGGAGGGCAAGTTGTTCGAAATTATAACTTTTTTTTCAAACTCCGTTTAAACGCACATTAATTTAAAACTTTACATCTTTATCCTAATACATTTTCTTTAGTTTTTATCTTTTATTTTAAAGGAAATCGGTAATTAAAATAAAAACTTCACTGAAACGCTACACTTATAAAAGAATTAAACGGGTGTTGTTAACTTAAGCTAGTTTGTTGACTTAAGCTATTTTAAATTATTTTATCCGTTGTTTATTTATATGTAGGTTTTTGGTATAATTTTTCCTACAACCATAGTTAATATCAATTTATTTTAATTTAAAACATATTTAGCCATTAGGCTAATAAATTATAATTACCAAATGAACAAAACATTTTACGGATTTTAAGGATGTCTCGTCCGATATCATTTTGTAAATATTTTCTCAATTTGTAAATAAAGTTTATTTTCTTTCTTCTTATCTTTTATTTTTATAATTTTTATTTTTCACTCCCTGGTGTAGTAGATAAAAATGTAATTGTATCAAAACATTAAAGACCAAATCGCATAAAAATAAAATAAAAGGTTAGATAAAAATAAAAGATTACGCTATAAATATAGCGTGTATATGTATAAATGTAATCATATTACTGGTTATTTTTTGTTGTTTTTTTCGTTTATTCTCTTTTAAGAGAGCGGTTGAACTTGACACTCTTTGGTGTTCTCTCTTCCTTTTTTACGTTCTTCCGACCATTTATAATTAGTTATTTTCAATGAAGAATCTAGTAGTGTGTGATCATTAATGATTTTCTTAAAACGTTCTCTATTGTTGATGCCAGCTTTTGTAATTCCCACTTCTTTAAGACCCTCTTCTGTTTCATTTATCAATTTTGATTTGTTTTTACTTAAATTTGTTATTTCAAAGAGTTTTCTTGTAAGCCTATCTTTTTCCATCCTACAAATATGTCATTCTTCTTTTTCTAAAGACATCCGTTATTGTCTCAGTGTGTTTGTATAACTCCTTTGATGGACGCTTAACCAAATTCCTTCCTGAAAAACTGGATCATATATTTTCCTTAGAATCTTTCTTTCCTGCTTTTCAAGTTCTCTTATTTTTTTGTGGCCGTAAATCACCGTCGTTTTTGAAGCATAAATTGCTTCCGGTAGAACCACCGCGTTGTAAGGCCTTAATTTTGTATTCACTGAAATAGATTTTTTATTGTAAAAGCTCCATGTGAGCTTATAGGCTTTTTGTAATTTTATGATTCTGTTTCGATTGGCTGTTGTATTTAGTCCTGATGGCTTGTATGATCTCTCCTAGATATCCAAAATGGGTCACTTGTGCCACATTCCCGTACCGAGTTGTAATGGGGAAATTTGTACCTATATTAGAATAAGGACAAATCACGGGATCTGTAACAATTATCTTTATAAAATAGGTGTATCAGAACCTCCGCAATGTGACAAATGTGGTAACTGGGAGACCCTTAAACATATATTATTGGTGTGCCCGGCGTACAAAACTCAAAGAGAAAAAATGATTTTTGAAATAAATAATATTCAGAATATTAGTTGTGAAAATTTACGAACAATGAGAAAGTTTTCAGTATAAATAAATATTTACAATCGATTAACAAAAGAATTTGATAATTTTAATTTGGTAATTGTAATTGGTAATTGTAATTTGGTAATTGTAATAGTTTTAACTAATAAGACATATTATATAAAATGGCTGTATGGTGTATGCCAATGCCATCCGTTCATGGAGAAAAAAAAAAAAATTAAATTTGTAATGAAATTTGTTGCGCAATTTCATGTAATTTTTCCAGAGCATTCTTAGCTTCTTCTCTATTGTTCGTGAGAATAGCTAAATCATCTGCAAAAGCCAGAAATTCACATTTATTCTCTTATCTTTTTTTTTTTTTTTTTTTTTTTCTCCATGAACGGATGGCATGGGCATACACTATACAGCCATTTTATATATTATTTCTTATTATTGAAAACTATTACAATTACCAATTATTTTCCTAATTATAATTACCAATTACCAAACTATTATAATTACCAATTATTTACCAAATTACAATTACCAATTACCAAACTATTACAATTACCAATTACCAAACTATTACAATTATCAAATTAGGTAGGAAAAACAGATCTTGAGAAACATCATCTTTGCCATGTCTTGGCCACTCAAATTTGATAAATTTGTTTAGAATAATACCAGAGAGAAAATACTTTATTTATAAAATAATGCTGCCCAACTATATTGGGTTGCTCAAGACACAGCTAAAGAATTTGATAATTGTAATAGTTTGGTAATTGGTAATTGTAATTTGGTAAATAAGTAGTAATTGTAATAGTTTGGTAATTGGTAATTGTAATTTGGTAAATAATTGGTTATTGTAATAGTTTTCAATAATAAGAAATAATATATAAAACGGCTGTATGGTGTATGCCATCCGTTCATGGAGAAAAAAAAAAAAAAAGATAAGAGAATAAATGTGAAATTTCTGGCTTTTGCAGATGATTTAGCTATTCTCACGAACAATAGAGAAGAAGCTAAGAATGCTCTGGAAAAATTACACGAAATTGCAACAACAATTTCATTACAAAGTTAATTTTTTTTTTTTTTTTCCTCCATGAACGGATGGCATTGGCATACACCATACAGCCATTTTATATAATATGTCTCATTAGTGAAAACTATTACAATTACCAATTACCAATTACCAAACTATTACAATTACTAATCATTTACCAAATTACAATTACCAAACTATTACAATTACCAATTACCAAACTATTACAATTATCAAATTCTTTAGCTGTGTCTTGAGCAACCCATTATAGTTGGGCAGCATTATTTTATAAATAAAGTATTTTCTCTCTTGTATTATTCTAAACAACTTTATCAAATTTGAGTGGCCATGCCATGGCAGAGATGATGTTTTTCAAGATCTGTTTTTCCTACCTAACCATATTTTCCAATAATTCGGTCCCCGAAGGTCGGCGGGAGATTAGTTGTGGAAGGCTGAATAAGAGTGGTGAACTGGGAAGGAAGAAAATATTCTTTTCTATTGGTGGATAAATAAGGAAGGGAGGGTGGTGGCAATACGTTATCAATTTTGCCGTAATATAGGGGCGGGGTCCAATGGTCCAATCTGGGGAGCGTCCAGTTGGAGCGGTGGAGCGTGAACAGGTCGCCCACCCTTATTATTTCCTTCTCTCCTTCTCCTCATACAAAACAATATCTCTCTCTTGTCCTTCTCTTTCTCTCCATATTTAGTTCAAATAACGCTCTAAAAAAACTGACCCTTCTTTTATTACTCCTTCCTATATAAATATACCTTTGTAATTTTTCTTACCTATTTATGAAGTCTATAGTGAGGGTATTCTGAAAATTTTAAAATTCGAGTTTCAATGGAAATAAACGTTTAAGGGTCCCCTTGGATCCAAATAACCACTAGTCATTTTTGTTTGTTTGGTTTCAGGGCGTATAAGAGTTTTTTTTTATTCATTTTTTTTATTATTTTTTTTTATTTATTTATTTTTTTTTCCCCATACCCCATACGCGACTTAAACGACAAGAAACTGCCCGTAGATACCGATTAGTACAACACTTACTAGACAAACGTTCAAAACTTCCAATTTATTACACAAAGCTCATTTATGTTACCATCATCAGACCCATCTGGACATATGGAATCGAGCTTTGGTGCTCTACTAAACCATCTAATTCCTCTCGTCCTAAATGCTCCTTATTTCGTTACGAATAAAATCATCCATAATGACCTAAATATCCCATTTGTCGCAGAACTAGCCCGAAACAGATACGCCTCTTTTCATTCCAAACTCCCAACCCACACGAATCTTCCTGTACGCAACTTATCATTCCCATTTATTCCTGACAACCCTCCGAGGCGATTGAAAAGACGATGGCCTCGAGACCTACTTTAATTAAATTGACTTTGAAGTGATACCACTGGGTAGTTTCTTCACAAGACATTATCACGCCCATAAGTGTAAATTAGCCCATTTACTTGTTGTATATATTGTATGTACAGTTGTAAATATCAATAAAATATTTAAAAAAATGTTTTTAACTTCTTTATTAAATCAAAATACAGACATTTCACAGTCCAAGTACAAGTCACTATCCCACTAAGGCGAGCTCGTGTGTAGGAAAGGAGTTCACCCGCGGCAATTCTATGAAAGTACAATAACAAACAGTAACATTACACAGTATGATACAATACAATACTTAAATAATATAACTCAATTTTCATAAAGAAACAGTAACACACTACACAGCAAAAAAACAATATAATACTTAAGGAATATAAAATACAATTATAAAGAAACAGTGACACAGTTCACAGTATGTAGTAGTAATTGACTAAGCTTAAAAGCTTTAAGAAATACACATACAAGATATATAATTAAGGCATGCGAATACAAAATTGAATTATATAATATCTAATTAATACAAAAAACAATTATAAGAAACAGTAAAACAGTACATAGAAATAAACAGTAATTGACCAATCCAAAAGCAAAAAAGAATACAAATTTAAATATACAAGATATAAAATTAAGGCAAGTAAATACAAGATTGAATTACATAATAAGCAATTATAAAGAAACATAACTTAGTACACAGTAAGAATACATATACTTGTATACAGGATAAATATCAGAATAAGTGACGCAGGCTGGCATTGAGGACATGTCTATAGCTTGGTCATCAACATCCGATGGTAAATTTTGGTTCAATCTGGGTTTGATAAATGGTTACTTCAGATAGGCTGATTGTTGCCTCCTAAATCTTGGAATTGAGAAAATGCCAAAATTTGAATGTTCTTTCATTTTCATATAAAATGAAAGAACATATTTCTAGATGCATGTTCGATGAGGTAGTCAACATATGGTAGCCAACATGGCTCCTGGATTATATTAAAGAGTAGCTGAGAATACGAGAGTCTCTATTTTTTTTTTTTTTTTAACCAACAAATAAGAATTTTAATACACATGGAGGCTTGTATTCCGTACCTTTGGAAAGCTGAGGATTTTAGATAAAATTTCATGAAAAGATATAGAAGGTAAAGGAGAACTACGAAAAGCGCATATACAGAAATCTTCTTAACATCTCATATTGTTAATATAAATTTTTTTTTTTTTTTTATTGAAACTCCAATAATATTTTGTATCATGCTTTCAACTTTAACTTGATTTAAATGTTCTAAAATCGGTTCTTACAAGGGAAAAGTGACAATCGTGTATTATACCCACCAAAATTTTTTAATCACAAAGGAAAAAAAAACAGATTTTCTTAAAACCCTAATATTTACGTTGTTAAATGAGAAGCTTACTGAAGAACACACCAAGAAGTCATTATTGAGTATCATACTAACTGCTAGAGTCAGTATAGAACATGAAGGAAGAACCATAGGATTTTCTGATGTCTTCTTTAACCCGTCTCTTTTAGCCGGAACTAGATTTGCATTGCAAAGATTTACATTACAAGATGCTCTCCTACATCTTCCAGTCATCTCAGACAGGGCTTTCCTCGCCTATTTCATCTTCCTGGCTTTCCATGAAGCGTTTTCTTGTGATTCTAGTTGGTTCCAACATTTTTCCGGACCCCAAACATCGTAAACTGTTGAACTTTATGCCTTTCAGGATATATTTTTCAACATTCAAGTCCCCTTAATTATAGGTTAGCCCTGATTATTTATTGGTCTCTCTTTCTCTCTGTGATAGCTTATAAGTTTTAGAATGGGATTTATCTTACATCATTTTCTATTCTTGAACTATCTGAAAGCTCAATTCGTATAACCATCATCTTATATTAGAGATACTTTTGATTTCTAGAAAAATCTCCAACTTCAGCTTATAAATTCGAAACAGAGATAGATTTATTTTCCTAATATGTTCTGCTTGTTTATCATATTGAACAAGTGAGTAGTCGATGCACAGACATAGGAGAGGAAAATACTTCCTTCCCGATAATAACCATTAAAAAAATGTAATATTGGCTAATTTAAAAGACTAATACATACACTAAATATTCACTAATCCAATATAGTAACTTTTTCTTTTACCTTAATCCCTACCTCGCCTTTTAAGGCTATACACTGGTTTCTCGGCCCAGAGTTTCGGAGCGGGGGAATAATGCTGAGTTAAAAGCTCCCGGCACCGAGACGGTAATTGAAATTTTCTAATTATGTCATTAGGTTACTGGAATGTTCACGCGAGTTTACTCAATCAATTACCCCACCCCCACTTTATTTATTGTGTTTATTATTATAATATTAATGATAGTATTAGTGATAATGTAGCTAGAAGGAATTAGTAACCACTCATTACTGGCTTAGTTTTACTTGATGAGGACATTCTTCGCTGAAAGTAATCTGCTTTAATTTATCACAGTTTAGGAAGCATTAATTAAATGCCTTAGGATATTTATGATTCTTATAAAAATGGTATTTTTCTATAAAAATGTTCTCGTACATATTTTCCGTCTGACAATTTGAAGGATGGGTCACCTGCGTGTAGTGGTTTACATAACAGCTTCCGATGCCCTAGGTTGCGGATTAAAACCCGTCTGTTGTCCCTAGGATTTTTTAATTGGGTAAAAAATCCCTGGTTGTGCCGTCCTTCGGTGGGTACGTAAAAGGGTGGTCTTGTGATGTCAGTTAGTCGTTAATCATATCTATCCTAATTAAGCCTGGATAGGCATAATTTAGGACTCCTACTGTAGCATAAAGTGACGTTAAATGAATAAACAAAACGGACGATCTGAAATCCATGAACAGATGATGCAAGTGATCGTTTTAATCTTAGGTTTCTTCAAAAATCTACATCCTTGAAACAATCTGAAAAAACCTTTAAAAAGATTAATATCGTTCAAATCTTATTGTTTGTTTAAATTCAAGTAGTGTATAACCCTACTTGTATCTGCTTGGCATCCTCTTCGCTTTATAGCCAGCTTTACTTCCTCGTCCTTGGTTTTGTGTTAGTCTAGCAGAGTAAGGGTGAGTCAGTATTGTGGTTAAAAAATTTTAGTTATTAATTGATAAAAGTTATAAAAACAGAACGTTGTCTTCTATTTTCCTTTTTGATGGAAAGTATTAAAGACTTTAAAGTAAATTGCATTATAAATACAGATCTTAAACATCGAAGATAGATAGATTTTCAATTCCATTTTAAAATTTAACTGTTTTTTTCAATTAATATTTTATTGGGTATTTTAAGTATATTCGTTCAACCAGGACTACTCCAAAGCACTATAATAATAGTTTTTTAAAATGTTATTATTACTTGGGATGATTTAATATATATTAAAAAATTGCACGGCCGTTGGCCTTGAAACAGTACAAATCTCTATATGTACTGATCCCAAGACTCTTCATGGGTTGTAGTGGGACAGGTTTTTTTTTATTATCATTTTTTTTTAAATTAAAAATATCCCTGATAATTTGAACATTTCATATATAAGTAATTATAATTATGTTTTTAAAAGATAATTTGAAAGAAAAGTATTAAAATTTCATTCAAATGTAGCGCGGTGCATCAGTGCAGTATTCAGAGATCGAATTAACCTTAAAATTAACTGATTAGTTTATTACATATTAAAATAAATTAACATTGAAATTTTAATTTAATTTTTAAAAAAATAAGGAACTAGATGATAAAAATCAGGTTACCTTTTTAACATGTGATAAAACGTAAAGGTATTTCTGTATTTGGAATTGTTGCAGGGGATTAATAGCCTTTTGTTCGGGCGCCAATTTTTCGCTTAAGTAAATCGAAATTATACAACGGTTCGTTAGAATGGAGTACTGATGAAATGTAATTGTCGCTGAACTTTCTCTAAAGCATAGGGATGAAAAAGTTGATATTAAACAATCCTTTCATTTGTATGGAATCGTCGCAGTTTCCGGGTTATTGTTTGTTTTAATTTTATTTATTGAAATGTTTTTTATATGAAATTTATCAAATGATTAGATTTCCATTTCCATTATTTTTAACTTGGATTAAATTTATATATATATATATATATATATATATATATATATATATATATATATATATATATATATATTTGCCTATATTTAAATATTTGGTTAAATAAAACTATTTTTATTGAATTTATGAAGCTTTAAAATCAAACACCAGATATAAAAATAACATGAAGCTAAGGTTTACGTGTACTTTATTTCATGTACCGGCTTATTCGCATAAAAATATTAATTCATAAGGAAGTTTTAAAAAAATATATTAATGTCTTCTTATGCTGAATTTTCAAAGCAGATGACAGAACATAAAAAAAAATGCGTTCTTATCAATTTTCTTATAAATCATTGCTCCAAAATTTAATATAAATAACGTAGAGATCTACTTAATCTTTTAAATGATATTTTCTTTTTATCTAATGTCATTTCATAGCTTTTAATAAAATATTTTGTATTATTCCAAAAAGTTCTGCATTTAACTTCTCCTTTTATTTTTATAAAAACTTAAATTAATGCTATGTTTATGGCCTAGCATTGTATTGAAAAAGAAAAAATCAGTTTCTGAAAATAAACTTTAATAATTATAAAAGTCCTTGATAATGGTTTAACGATTCTAATCGGTTTTATTCAATGTTTTTCTTATTTACATACATATACATAACATTGTTCAATGAATTGAACAATATGAATGTCATTCAATGAATTGAATGACATCGTATATAATGCTATGTTGGCGAGGTTGTTTTTCATCCTGTAAATAAATACAAAAGGGACTTAGACAAATCGATGAGGGGGTAGCGTGCGAGTCTGTACACACTTCACCACTTCACATGAGCTGTCCTTACAAAGGAGGGGGTGTACAGTGTTGCAGTTTAAAGCAAATTATAATGTCACAATTATTTGTAATTTTTTATTTTAAATTATTAATAAAAAAGTTAGACTGAGAATCTTATGTGCTTCCAATAACACCTGCTCTTCTACAGTAATCATTATTTTATAGTTATATATATATATATATATATATATTAAAGTTCATATATATTTTATGAAGTTCATAAAATCAATAGACTTCAATCAGCTTAACATAGATTGTAGGAAGGCAGTTGAGGTTTTGTAATCTTGTTGTGATTAATGTTATTTTTTATTTTTGAATTTATTTATTTTTTGTTCAAATCTTGATTTGTATAATTAACATATTTTAGGTATTTCATCTATTTATGGTATAATATCTACTCATGAAATTTTCAATGTGTTATCTCTCTTCTCTTTTGTTTTATTTATTGTTTAAAACATTGTAAAATGCTACAAACTTAATAATATTTAATATATATATATATATATATATATATATATATATATATATATATATATAAATATTATTAAGTTTGTTAAGCATATATATATATAACATAGTATTACGTGTAGTGTGCCTACGGAATAGGCTTGGAATATGTAACTCTTAATTAAAAAAACTCTCCTTCTTTGGGGTTACCATAGAAGGAAAAGAAGAAAAAAAAAAAAAAAAAAAAAAAAAAAAATATATATAATATATATATATATATATCATAAGTATAAATTTAATTTTTTTTTTTTTTTTTGGTGCCGGACACTTATCATACTTTAGGGACTGAAAGTCACAGAATAATGGCTGCTTTTCTTTCTTTCAGGAATTATTTATATATTATAATATCAATTTGTTTTTATATAAAAATCCGAGATTATGCACTGTGTTAATAATAAAAATATTCTTTTTCCAGTTATTTATTTATTTTTTTTTTTAAGTATTAAAAATAGGGGGCTTTTGATTTATATTATTAATAAAATGTTTTACAGTTAAAAAGTAAGGCGTTTATTATTTTATTTAAAATTATTCAAATGGAACTTCAAGTAGAAGTTCCAAGAATTATTCAAGTGGGTCCTGAAGGTGGGGAAGGCCCCCGAAACGTTGACTCGTAATTGTTATTGATCTAAAATTTTGAGGAAGATCTAAGAACCATCTATTTATTATCAATATATGTTTCTTCCGAATAATTAATTTTATTATTAATTCATATATGGAGAATGGCTCAAACCATATTTATATATTATATATTTCATATTTACGCAAGTAAAAGAAAAATGATTTAAAGGATTTTCTGTCATTTCCTAATACCATCTGAATCATCAGTTGCTGGTACATTAGATCCCAAATATTGCCTAGTCAATAGGGATAACCTGGGTTTGAAACTTCAATTTAAACTTTTTTTATCTGTTCATTTTTTTTATCAACTCATTATGAATATGAATCAAAGCGAGTTAGAAAGAAGATGGGCCTCCAAGAAATATTTTGGTGGGGAGCTGGCCCGCTACCGGCCGATAAGAGATCAACTTGTCTCGGCTGTCACTACGATATTAGCTATGTCCTCGGATCGGGTATCAGTTTTTTCCACGGCAACAGCTGACAGCCGAACCTTTCTTTTACCTTTTTATCTCCTCCTCTAATAAAAACGAGGGCAGGATCTTATAACGGCGAGTATAAAAAAGTTCCGGCCGGGGAAAAACAAACCGTTTGACTGGCGCCGACTGAGGACCGCGGGCGCAACTACCTCTTCAAGACTTTTTTCCATCTGCAAAAACAATCATTCAATCACGTTAAGTAGCCTCTATTCAGTTAGATATCTTCATCGGGATGCCAGTCCTTCCTTATTCAAACTATCCTTTTTTCTTTCTTCTGGTTTTATATAATAAGGTGTCTAAAAAAAGACCGTTTTTCAACCTAGTATTTGTATTATTATTTCTTTGATATAAAGTACAATAAATACTCAAAGTATTGTATAGCATGAGTAAGATGGTTGGAGCTGTGCGGTCATCAAAGAAAAAACACACATTAACAAGTAGTACTTATTTTTAATCGTGTGCTTACGTTTCGGCCTGCATTGTGGGCCTTCATCAGGAATACTGAATCAGATAAGGTGTTACAAGAAGTGACTACTCTGAGTCAGCATCCCTGAAGAAGGCCTACAAAGTAGGCCGAAACGTCGGCACACAATTAAAAATGAGTACTACTTGTTAATGTGTGTTTTTTCTTTGATGACTGCACCCCCTAAAGATCTTACTTATCTAATATTCTCACTACCAAAGAACTTTGGGCCGCATTTTCAACTTCCGCATAATTATCAATTTATTTTTCTTTGAAGAAAATGGGTCATGTACGGAAACAAATTGTAATCCGATGGTGCAAGATCTGGACTATATGGTGGATGAGGCAGGAGTTCAAACCTATGAAGTTCTTTAAACTATTGCCAGGGTTAGAACTCTAATAAAAATGTTTACTACAGATCTCGAGGACACTGCCGTTTCAACCTTCTTGGGCGATGGTAAGGGTGTGTGGAGCCGGATAGGGATTGAGCTAGCGGATTGGGGTGATGAATAAAGGTCCGATGGAATTTGGATAATTTAGATGGAATAAGGTCTAAAATAAATGTTATATTTAGGTCGTGGTGTTAGGTATGGTTGGTGACATAATGAGGGGCATTTATTATTGTTCAGACCTTACTATTTTTGGGCTTTGGATTGAAAGGATTGCTTACGTTTGATGTTCGAAAATTTGACTGTCCCTCACAGTTCAAGCCATAGGTCCTGATAGGTTTCAGAACTGTCTTGTAAATAAGCACTTTGTTTTCTATAAAAAATGGAAATTTTCTGTTTAATAGTGTGTATAATAAGTCAAATCGTAGGTTAGGTTCTAGTTATTTATACTAGTAAGGTAAATTATTATATAACAAAAGGCTTTTGTTGAAAAAGTCGAATGGGATTAAACGAGCTTGGAGAATGTATTGATAAATCTTAAAAAGGATTAAAATATTTGTAGTCCTTTTTATTAAAAACAAAAAATCATTTATTGATATTTACAACTGTATTAAAAACACAACTCGTAAATAGGCTAAAATTAAGTAGATATGAACAAGACTTGTAGAGAAGCTACCCTTTGGCAGCACTTTAAATATATTATAAACTAGAAGGTCTCGGGGCCATCTTCTTTTCAGACGCCTAGGAAGGTTATCAGGTTTCGAAAAGGAATAGATAGGATAGAAACTGATGGGTTTGAGTGGGAATGGAGTTTTTCATGGAAGGAGAGACACTTGGTTCGGGTCAAGTCAGAAACATACGGAACATTAAGGTCAGTATGGATGAGCTTGTTTGTGACAAATTAGAGAACGTTGAGAATTTTACGAAGGATTTTGGATTGTAAAGATTGGATTCGAATGGAATTCGATGGTTAAGTAGAGCCCCAAAGCTCAAAACCGTACGTCCGGATTGACCTTATAATAGTCATGTAAATGAGCCGTTTGTAGTTTAGTGAAAGATTAGAACGTTTGTCTAATAAGTGTTGAAGTGGCCGAATGCGTCGAGCAGTTTCCATTCGTTTCAGTCTTATATGAGGATTCCCAGTAAATAGTTTGTCAAGCAGGAGTGAATCATTTTGAATTTGATAAAACGGTCATTTTTTTCTACATCCCATTATGCACAGGGTTTTTTTAGGGTTAAGTGCTCTATCTAGAAATATGAATCAAGGATCTCAAGACATGAAAAACTCTACAAAAGTATGTCCGTTAACGCTCTGTTAAGGATTGTATATTTTAGATGGATAATGAAGTATGCTTACATGTTCTTGTTTTAAAAAGTGTTCGTAACATATTACCCATTTATGAACATTTGAATTAATTTATATATACAAATGAAGAGTAATTATAGTTTGTCGTAAAACACTTGAATTTTTTTGAAAATGTGTGGGTTTAAATAATATGAAATTATGTAAATATTTTGGTGGATAAGCTTGATAGCTTAGGGGAGTATCATTCCCTTTTCATCTTTGGAAATGTAAAAAATGAGACTTGGCTAACATCCTAGATTATCATGTATCATGTCAGGTTTACAGTATTATTTTACATGCCTGTACGTAAAGGAGAATTTTCTACTCGAGTCTGTATTTTCAGATGGAAAAAACTAGCTCTAAAGTGGAATGTCTGGGTTATCGCGACGACTATTTTTCAATGTCCCTTTTACACATTTATATTTTTATCGAAAAACGCATAATATAAATTATTAAACTAGATATATCATAGCTTTTATTCTGATTGAAATAGTCTGAGAGGGATGTAATTTTCAATATTTCTCTTTTCAAAAGAAGGACGTGCGATAAGACGGATGAACGGGCTGAGGATTTAGTGGGGGCGAAAGGGAGGGGGTGTCGGGAGTGTTGTGTAGCACACTGGAAGGCTGGAACCGTGGCAAACAGATTACAGTCAGAAACCGCTTAGCTCCACTCTAAGCTGGAAAACTGTTTTGTTTTCTGCGCACCTCCCTTCTTCTACATTTATCATCTTTGAGAAATTTAATAATCATATATTTAGAAAGATTAATTTTTCTTGTCAAAACGGAAATAATTAAACGAATCCGTTTGTAATGAGAAGGGTCATCAGATAAAAAAAAAATCGATGGAAGGAATTAGTCCGGGTGAGGGTCAATAAATGAAACAACTAAATAGTTTCAACTATTTTCTTGCTTGCCAACGTTTTGACCCCCATTGTGGGTCATCATCAGGGCTCAAAAGATATAAAAGAAATGCGATTAAAATAACATTAAATACAATATTATATAAACTATTGAGATAGAGAATGTCGATATTAAAAAATACTAAAGAAATGTATATGCAAAGAAATCAGAGGCGGGTTAAATAAATTCTTTACCTTTTCAAAGGTATATTGTCTTCCAGTGGCGCGACAGGCCGTGTAGGCCCTGGGCCTCGCGGTGTAAACTCCTGCGAGTTTACACACACGTTTCACGATGCCATTTTTAGTGTAGGGTCATCACTCCCTACGAATAACTTTGTGAGTGGCCACCCTTTGGCTGACGGGCCTCACATACCCGGGGAGAGGTTGTGAGTGAATCCACATTTTTTTACATCCTTATAAAAGCCCCACCGGGACTGGGATTCGAACTCAGAACCTGTAGCATGAGAGAATAGCGCGCTAGCCACTCAGCCACGGGCTCCCCATGATATATTGTACCTCTATGTTACTGTTCTTTTGTTGAAAAACCAAAAAATCGCATAAAAAAATATTTTTCCTCTTTTTTCCTTTAGGGAGCGGCGTGGTCTAGTGTATAGAGCGCTAATCTGTTGTGCTCCGGGTCCTGGGTTCGAATCCCGGCTGTGGCGGAATATTATTTATTCTGTTAATTCAGTCCGGGGGCGACCCTAGGGTATGGAGACCCTCCTGGGGCAGACCAAGCCTCTATAAAGTGGGTACCCGAATTAATTGGGGAAAAACCTGGCGGCTGAGCGCGATTAAGACCTAATCGCCTCATTGCACTGCCGTTGGCTTTGAAACAGTACGAATCTCTATATGTACTGAGCCCAAGACCCTGAATGGGTTGTAGTGGTACAGGTTTTTTTTTCCTTTAGTTGATTATCGTTATCGTAATTTCGTTTAGCTTCTATATTCAGCCATTTTTTATCAATCCTAATAAGTTGATATGATTAATTTTTCTTAATAAATGAAATTACTTACTTCAGAGGCAGAGAATTAAAAATTCGCCATGTAAGCCATGCCAGACTATTACGCAAAAATTGCATAAAAAAGTATGTTTGCACTTTTCTCCTTTAGCTGTTTATCAATTTATCTCATCTTGCTTATTCAGACTTTGTTTATCAATGCTAACATGAAGATGTTCCTAATGTATTGAAATCTACAAAATTAAAGGTACTTTAGAGGAAGAAATTTTAAAATATCGGCATTTAAGACTAATTCAGTCAGAATGAATCCTACAACATGTTAAATTCCATTAAATATACATCCATATAGTGAGTTTAATCAAAATATTTAGAGCTGTTTTTGAGAAAACCATAAAAAGGTGCAAAGTGCGTAATATAAAGGGGCTTTTCTGATCTTCAGATTTTATTGAAAAAGTTACTGTAACATCTCAGGCCTATACACTCCTAAAATATGAAATATCAGGATTATACAACTTACCGTTATTGAGCTAGACTGACCACATATATACACACACAGACAATTTTTGCAGTACTTGGTCATTTGGACTCGTGTATTTCCGTTGAAAACTGGAATTCAAAATTTTTCACGATCGCAATACTTTCCCTTACTGTATTTCATGTATAGATAGGTAAGGGAAAGTAAAAAATAGAAATTAATAGAATAAAATTAAGTATATTCATTTAATTAAAATTAAGTTCATTCGTTTAATTAAAGTGAAACCCATTAATTAAACCGCTTAGTCAGTCTAATTAATAAAATAAAAATAACTTGAGTGTATGATTGTAGCCGTGGCGGGAGGTTTGAGTTGGAACTGAGAGACGACAACCGCGCTGACAGATCCATTCATCACTCAGCCCGCCTCTGCATCTTCCACTCCTCACTCTTCAACATTACTTTTATTCAACTATTTAATATCGTTTATGAAAAGGATTCTAAATTAAAAAGTAGTTTTTCAATAGTGATTAATAGTTTTAAATATAATTAGAGCTTTAAGTTAGAGTTTCGTGCAATGAATAATCCAAAATGTAAAATGGAGTAGCAATTCGAATAGTAAAATTGTTTAAGTTTGAAAGTATTTGCTTATATACAAGAATAATATTCCCTCGAATACATTGTCTATTTTTCTATTTGACAGTTTGATTGGGTTGTAAAACAAGTGCTTAGCGTTTTTCAATATTTCAATTTAATCCTCTCTGTGTCCATAAAATTATTTTTACTTGGTCAATAATGGTCACGTATTCCAAAAAAAAAAAAAAGAGTTAGTTAAGGTACTCTTATCCATCAGTTTCAACAGAGGTTCGTTATCTTTAAGTGGTATTTTGCTTGCTAAAAATGGAAGTTCGACTACTTCAAAACTTACTGGACAAAAACTCCAAACTTCTACTTAATTACAAAAGACATATTTATATCACCATCATATGACTTATATAGACTTACGGAGTAGAGCTATGGGGCTCTACTAAACCATCGAATTCCTCTCGTATCTAATCCTTACAATGCAAAATTCTTCGGAAAATCTTCAATGCTCCTTATTTTGTCACAAATAAACTCATCCATAAAGACCTTAATATTCCATATGTTGCTGACTTAGCCCGAACCAGGTACCATTCCTTCCATGTCAAACTCCAATCATACTACAATCCATTAGTTTCAATCCTTGCTTCCTCGTCGATCCCTGATAATCCTCTGAGGCGTCTGAAAAGAAGATGACCACGAGACCTTTTAGTTTAGAATATTTTAAGAGTGCTGCCACTGGGTAGTGTCACAACATGTATTTCATGACAGTTTTTTATATAACCATCAGATTTACTTAATGTTTTTTTTTTTTTAAATACAGTTGTGGATATCAATAAATATGTTTAAAAAAAATTGAAGAGGAAAAAATTCATTTCTTCATTTAATGATTATTTATTTTCAAAAAGGAAAATCCGCTGCAAAGACGGTTAACAAAATGTGCAGTGTGTATGGCGATGATACCTCTGGAGAAAGCACTGCCCGTAATTGGTTTGCTGGATTTAAAAAAGGAAATTTTGACTTGAAAGATTAGATTTTGTCGCCCATCCGTTCTAGGAGGACAGAATTAAAAAAATATTTGAAAGATGGCAAAATGTAATTGATCAAAATGGGTCCTAGATAATTGATTAAGATATTTACAATAATCTTAATTATTTTATGTAAATCACCATTAAAAAACGCTACAAAGTTATGTTACAATCCAATAGAATCAATACAGAAATAATCAGAAAAATGATTAAATATTCATAACGTGGGTAGCCAAAAATCGGAACATCTTGCTTGCCATTTCGGACTAAAAACATTACCAAATCCTAATGAACCCTAGAATCTTCATGGTTGTAAAAGTACGTCTATTTTTTAAAAAATATTTACTTAGAGTGCTTCCACTGGGAAGCTTCTCTACATGTGTTTCATGCCTTTATATATTTTTCTCAAATTTACTTGTTGCATTCCATTATACAGTTGTAAATTCCAATAAATTCACTTAAAAAAACTACAACATATATTTACATAACCTAGGAATCCATCTTGAAAAACATCTGTAATCTTTATACAAGAATGAAAAAACTAGAAACTGACCGATATTTTCACCTACTTTAACACATACTGGACAAACGTTCTAATCTTCCACTTACCCACCAACGGATTGTTTACGTAACTACCATAAGGAAAGTCTGGAATTAAGGAGTTGAGATATAGGGTTCTATTATATCATCGAATTCTTAGCGTGTCCAATCCAAAATCGTTCCTAAAAACCTCCATGCTTTTTACTTCATTGCGAATTTAATAAGTTTAATGTTCTTTATGTTGCTGATTTGGCCAAAACCATGTACATTCCATGAAAAATGTCACTCCCACTAGTTTCCTCTTCGATTACAGTACGTAAAATAAAAAATAAAAGGGGCAAATATGTGATAATGTTTTTTATTTTAAAACGAATATGATCAACGAAGTTAATGAAATGAACGTCAGAGGTTCAAAAATATTAAACATAATGAGCTTATTCCCTCCCTCGGAGCTCGTATTGAGTTCCATTAGCTGAGTGATGCTTCATCCTACTTATCTACTTTTGGCTCGTTACGGTATAGGAATTACACCGAATCCGAAGTGCACTTTTGCTTAGTATCAATATTACCTTGTTTTAAAAAAAAATAATGTAGAAGCTTTAAGTTATCACCATACAAGAATTATAATTCATATTCCTGAAAAAGAAGAGTACAATAATTTATTTTACTTGATTACAGATTTTTTGCAGATAAGTTGTCAACTCTAGATAAATTTAAGTCACTTGTTTTTCTGTGACTTACGAGATACACTGTATGTATTGTTGTATATATATATATATATAATATATATATATATATAATATATATATATATATATATAGAATAAAATAGAATAGAAAAAAAAATTATTCTGGGACTAGGTCCCCTAAGAATAACAGTTATGTTCAATTTGAATATATAATATGTCTGACCAACAAACAATAAAAACATGATTAATTATTATTTACAATGATTATTAAAATTACAATTATTTACAATGAGGAGTTTATATACATAAAAATAACAAAGAAATTAATAAAAATATATATCTTCTAAACTTTATCTTATGAGAAAATAAAAATTTTATTTAAACAAAATCAAATTAAAATTTGGGCGGTAAACAGTAATCTTCATTCATTCAATGTAGATTTTTAGATAGAATTGACATCACATTTGCTAATCGTCTATTTGGGATGACAGAAGGTATAGGAAAAGTTGGGATTTGAATGAGGATAAAGAGGCAGCATGGCGGATATGGGTAGGTAGAGTATTCCAGAGGGTAGTAGAGCGAACAATGAAGGAACGATCAAAGGTTTTGGTTCTGTGGGTAGGAAGGTAAAGGTCAGAATGTCGCGATTGTGTTTCAAGTGAGTGGATTGAGGATTTAAATTGAAGGAGACTGTAATGTAGGAAGGATGCTGGGAGTTAATAGTTTGGTAGAGGTATGATCCAAGGAAATATTGTCTGCTGGTTAAAGGGAGGAGCCTCTTTAATTCACCGTATAAGTGAGTAACATGAGACCTCCTTGATGTACCGAAGACAAATCTTAAGAAAATGTTCATAATCCGCTTAGTCTGTCTTCAAGCACAGCCGGGAAGTAATATATATATATATATATATATATATATATATATATATATATATATATATATATTTTCTTTTTTTTTAAATGTATTGAAATTTACAGCTGTACTACAATATAATTAGTAAGACCATAGGAAATCACAATGACGAGTAAAATAATTATCCCGTTCTTGAATGACGAATTTAAGAAAAAATGTCTAATGGACTTCTTATTTTCAGTCGGCTCGAAGGATTATTTGGAATAAAAATAGTTACGAACAAAGTATATAAATTACGAGCTAAGTTTACAAATAATGAGATGGTTATATTAATGAAAAAATGAGGTTTATTAAAGGTTTTGGATTTTAGGGGTTGGAGGTATTTGATGGTTTAGTAGAGGCACAAAGCTCACATATCTAAAAATGCCTGATAATGGTAATATACTTGAGCAAGTAACGTTGAAGTGAACTATTATTTAAATTATTAGTCACCCAACGGTTCTATACGGATGTAAACCGTGGCCGCTTACTTTGAAGAATAAGGAACGCCTTAATGATTTCAAGAATAGATTTTTAAGTAATATTTTTGGTTCAAAGAGGGATGAGGCCGCTGGAAAATTATACATTAAGCATTAAACTTTAGGTAAAGGGAAAATGCCATGTGAGGAAATGAGTGTACTTTACTCCAGCACTTAAATTATTGGTACATTATACAAAACGAAAGTAGTAATATTGTTTTTGTTTTTTTATTGTAGGTGAAATGAGCCAAGAGACCAGCTCCGACGTCAACTCCGAGCACAATTCTTCCGCTGACGAGGACTCCCAGCTGCGGTTGAGGTTGAAGAGGAAGCTTCAGAGGAACAGAACTTCCTTCACCAACGAGCAGATAGATAGCCTCGAGAAAGGTGAGTGTTGTTTTTTTTTATAAAACAACTAGAAAATTTTTTATTTTATTTTTTTTTTTATTTTATTGAGAAATATTACAATTTGTTGCATAATGAACAGTAGTAATAGAGATGTGTACACATTCATACAATATATACAGCCAATAATGATAAAGTCAATTTACATAAAATCGGAAATAAATAAATTCAAATATATACAAAAAAAAAGCAACAAGAAACAAATCAAAACAACAACCTGTAGTAGAGATAAATACAAAGTTGGGAAATAAATAAAAATCATACAAGCATACTTAACTATATACAATATATACAATCAGCCAAAGGAACCCTAGACTCGGCTGCTCCCCCCACAAGTGGGGGGAGAAGTGGAATCCAAGAGATCCCAGCGCCTCCCACTCAGCGCTTCACTGGTGTATGCCTTGGAGGCCGAGCCAGAGCGGAATAGCCACAAACATTCAGTACATGAGTGGAGGATCTGACCAGTGTCAGAACTCCAGATAAATGTTTACAAAACGTCGCGGGGCCACTGCCGTTTCAATCTTCGAGGAGGATTGTAGGGATGGGTGAAGCTGGAAAGCGATTGAGCAAGAGGATTAGGATGATGAAGAAGGTTCTGATGGAATTTGGAGAATTGGATGGTACAGGTCTAAAATAAATGGAATATTAAGGTCATGGTGTAGGGTACAGTTGGTAACGTAATAAGGAGCATTAACTATTGTTCGGAGGACTTTGGATTGGAAGGATTGGATACGTTTGATGTTAGAATGTTTAGTTGTCCCCCATAGTTCAAGTCCGTAGGTCCATATAGGTTTCAGTACTGTCTTATGTATTAGTAATTTTTGTCGACTGTAAGATGAGATTTTCTGTTTAGTAATTTGTATAACCGGCCTCAATCTGCGGTTGAGTTCTATCCTTTTAAGTCTCGTATGTGGGTTCCACATCAGTCTTTTGTCTAGTAAAAAGCCAAGGTACCGGACTGTGTCTGAGGAAGGAAGCGGTATGGAATTGAATTTAACTGTTGGACAGGATTTACGTCGAAGGGTGAAGGTGACGTGTGTACATTTGCTTTCGTTCACCTTAATTCGCCAAGCCTTACACCAGTCTTCGACAAGGGAAAGGTGCCTTTGGAGATTTAGAGATGCTACTTCAGGCATCGGAATTGGATGATAAAATGGCTGTGTCGTCAGCAAATGTTGCCAGAAAGGTATCGGGATCGGTAGGGATATCGGCGGTGTAGAGGATGTAGAGGACGGGTCCTAAGACGCTGCCTTGAGGAACACCGGCCTCAACAGTATAATGTTTGGAAAATTCGGAACCACAGCGAACTCGGAAGGAGCGGTTTGATAAATAGGATTGGAGGATTTGGTATAAGGATTGAGGTAAATGGTTTTGAGCTTAAAGAGCAATCCCGGGTGCCACACCCGGTCAAAAGCTTGAGCTATATCCAGAAAGGCACCCGAACAATACTCCTTGCACTCAAGGGCAGAGGAAATGTGATCCACAACTCGGAGTCCTTGCTGAACTGTGGAATGTTGAGAACGAAATCCAAACTGATGCGAAGGAAAATTTTTAAATTTATCTAGGATTCGTTTTAGTAGGAGCTTTTCGAAAATTTTTGAGAGGATCGGAAGTAGGCTAATAGGTCTGTAAGATGACGTGCTGTTGGAAGGTTTGCCTGGTTTCAGGAAAAGGATGATAGTTGAATGTTTCCATAAGAGAGGAAAATAGGTAGTGCGTAGGTTACTGTTATAAAGATATGTAAGGAATGTAATGGCTTTCTGTGGAAGTTGTCTTAAGATCTGAGGCGTGAGGAGATCATATCCAGGGGATTTACGGAGAGGAAGCTTTTTAAGAAGATATTTGACCTCAGAGGGATTAACTGCTTTAGGAGGTAAGGAGAGTGGTATTGGCGAAGTAAGGAACTGTTCAACTGTTGAAGTATGGTTTGGATTCAACTCAGGATGAGGAGTGAAAACTTTGGAAAGGTGCTGTGCAAATTCCTGGGCTTATCCTTGTCAGAAGCAGCCCAGGAACTATCACCGCGCAGGAGAGGATGGGAAATCGTGTGAGTATTCAGGATTCTCTTCGTGACATTCCACAGGGAATTGTCACGAGTCGAGAGAGAGGAGAGGTAGGAATTGTAGGATTGGGAACGAAAGGTCGCCAACTCCCGCTTTAATTTTCTACAATAAAAGTTATAAGAGCGGCGATCTTCTGGGTGGCGGGTGCGTTGCCATAATGCTCTGGCTCGGCGTTTGGTGTTGATGAGGTCCGTCAGGTGTTGTGGTAAATGGCATTTGTAAGGAATAATTTGGGATTGTTTAGGAAAGGAGGCAGTCCAGGCAGCTTGTTGAATCAAGGTTGTAAAGGAATATACGGCATCATCAAGGTCAGAAGGGGTTTTGAGAGTTACTCTGAGGTCGATATCATTGGTGAGGATTTCGCGGAAGAGGTTCCAGTTGATGGGGCCTCTGATGAATGACGGTGGGAAAGGTTTCGGAATAGGAGTCATGGATACATTTAGGATTAATGGACTATGATCAGAGGATAGTTCATCAAGGCGAGTTACGGAATAGTTCAGGGAGCCTAATCCGCTGTGGATGAAGAAGTCGAGGATGTCTGGATTACGGTTAGGATCTGTTGGCCAGTAGGTAGGGGAATCGGGAGGTAGGAGATTAAGGCGTCTGGAGTTGAGTGCAGATTGCAATGTCCGTCCACGAGTATTTGTGGTTCTGCAACCCCATTGTTGGTGCTTCGCGTTTAAGTCTGCACCCAGAATAAAGTGATTCCCCAATGAGTTGAGAAAGGAACCAAATTGGGTAATAGAAATAGAATTTTTAGGAGGGCAATATGCTGATGCGATGACTAGCGGAAAGGAAAAGGTCTTGATTATAATAGAGGTGGCTTGTAGGAAATCGTGGGCGGGAAGTGGGTGTAAGTGATGGGAGAGGGATCGGTTGACAATGACAGCAGTACCGGCATGGGCTTTGCCGTCTGGATGGTCTGTCCGGTATGTTGTGTATTCAGGTATTTTGAAGTACTGTTTAGTGGTTAGTCTAGTTTCAGTAATGAGTGCAACGTCAACTTTTTTGTCTTGGAGTAAGGCTGTAAGTTCGTCAGTGTGAGTTCTAACACCATTCGCATTCCATAGGAGAATAGATAAGGAGAGAAAAATTAGACAGTTTTTTTTTTTTTTTTTTTTTTTTTTTTTTTAAATAAAATCAGAATAAAAACAAAATATTATAGCTTAGTAAGTTAGACAGAAAAATAAGCATAAACAGAAGGTGAGACAGAGTTTATTATATACAAAAGTATTTGTTTTTGGTTTTAATATTGTAATTAATATTAAATATTAATAAATCCAATAAAATCGAAACCATTTAACATAAAAAACTAACAAAAACTGAACTACAATTGATTGCTTTGCAAATTTATGTTCAGAATTTCTGCAGATGATTAAATATAATAACGAATAGACATTATAAAATTAACATATTTTCTTGCTATGTTTACTATGAACTCATAATCCCAAACTATTTTAAACATAAAAGGCGACAAATTAAATCGTGGATTTAGCGGTGGATCGCTGTATCATATATAGTTTTTATTGTTTAATTAATTATTCAAATTAATATCATTAGGAACAATGACGTTTCACCATAACAGGTATAAAGAATTAGATGAGGAACATGGTTGGGGGTGCGGTCATTAAAGAGAAACACACATTAAAACTTGGTGATATTTTAATTACGTGCTGTAATATTTTAATTATGTGCTGTGATATTTTAATTATGTGATATTTTAATTATGGTATTTTAATTATTATTAATTAATGACTGCACCCCTAACTATCTTCCTCATCAAATTTCTCAACGGTCGACTTAACTAACATTACGGTATAAAGAATTCTTATAGAAGAGGATGTTCTGATGATTAATGATAATAAATTTAATTTCACTAACAACACTGAATTCCGTTCATAAGCTAACATTGCATAACATTTATTCTGTTTCGAATTCATTCTCATTTACGTAACTAACAAAACGGAGGGTGAAGGCACAAGTACACTGAATATCATTCATCAGCCATCCGTTCGGAAGCAAACCATGGCCATGGAAAATGTAAATGAGGATTGGTATTTTTAACAGGGCCGAGGGATTGATTAACAAACAAAAATCAAGATATGCTCCCTGCAAACGGGGAACAATGAATGAAGCGGGACGCCTTCAAACACAGCTGTAGCAGATTTTCCGCTCGAAGAATTCACACGTGCTGAGACTGATTACATTACTCAAGTCCGATTGCCTGTTACAAATGTTCCGCCAGTATCGACAATTTTCAGTCAATCCGATCTTTCGAATCATCTGCCGCTTTATAATTTTGTTTGCTCTCTATATATCTTAATATGTTCGTAGCTGAGAAATGTTTGTGCTATGGCGGATGCAAACCACCGAGAATGATGTTTACATATGTATCTTTATGACTGAATTATAATATTTGCAAACAAACAAGAGTGTTCCATCCGTAAAGGCCGCGCTACACGGCAAGAATAGGTGAAAGTAAAATATGAAAATGTGCGAAGGTTTTATGTGATTACGGTGATAGTGAATTATTATATACTCTCACACATTTTCAATATATTATTAATAAATATACATTAACCGTATTTTCTATAAATTGTTTTTTTTTTTATTAATTGTTTATTTATTTAACGCCACTTTAGGCTACTGTGGCTAATCGACGATACTACAGTGGGAGTCCTAAATTTTGCCTATTCAGGTTTAATTAGTAAATGGATCTTTAACGAGTACCTGACATTGCACAGGTTCGGTACCACCTTTTTACGTCCCATCCGTATATATTCTAAAAATCTTTATCATTTAATTTTTTTTTGTTTATTTATTTAACGTCACTTTATGCTACTGTGTGCTTATCGGACGATGCTACAGCGGGAGTCCCAAATTTTGCCTATCCAGGTTTAATTAGGATAGGGATCTTTAACGAGTACCTGACATCGCACAGGCTCGGTACCACCTTTTTACGTCCCTTTCGAAGTACGGCATAACTAAGGATTTTTTGCTCCCATTAAAAATCACATAACCACCTACTGGTTAGAATCCGTGATCTTGGGCTCTATGCCTTCTATAGGCTGTTAGCCACTACGCCACAGGTTTTATTTATTATTCATTTATTGATGTTTACAACTGTATTGGTTATACATCAAGTTAATGAGCTATGAGATAAAATACATGAAGAGAAACTGCTCATTGACAGCATTTATTATAAATAAAGTTTAATTTCTTAAGATGGAGATTCTATATTTAAAAATATGTTTTCGTAATGTGTGTATTCCAATGATCCTTTTGATATGAGTTTATCATTTTCTTTTGTTAGTTTTTATTTAAAATAATATAGTAATATTTGATATAGTAATATACTTAATTGTCATAAAGTAATATTTGTTGTTTTCGGGCTCACGATTCCGAAAAACTTGATATGCGCTGATATAAAAAAACAAAACAGTTTTATTGCCGTACTATTGCTGAAACTCGGCGGATAACAAAAATAATATGATTTAACAAAGATTTTGACTATTTCTAATATTTGTAACAAGGTGCTAAACGATGCCTTATAGGGCGGTGACGATGGAAACGCCTACACCAAATATTTGGGGGGATGTGTGTTGTGATAGCGTCCTCGAGGGACTCCAGGTAAACAAACAGTTCCAGTTCCAGCAAATAAAAAATCCAGGTAGGAGGGAGCCATTAGCCAGAGATTAGCCAGCTGAGGTATACAATGGTCGGCTACAATAACTGCAAATGGACTCTCTTGTAGCAACAATGGGAGGTTGGGTATCGCTTTAACCTCAGGAGAACATTGCTCCACCCCTCCTGCTCAGTTCTACCCAAAACACATTCAAGGTAGCTGGATCATTCGCGTTCATCATTTTAATTTGTGCGAGCACTCCTCTTTCTCAATCTATGTGTAAGAAAAAATTTTGTTTTGGATTGAGCCGTAATAATTTATTGAAAAATTATATTAAAGCTCTCTACCTTCTTTTTGTGATTCCATCTTTATTCGTACAATCAATAACGTTTTCCTCTGAATTTTTTTTTTTTTTAATTAATGATTTTATTTCCACCTGCAAAATATATACAATAAGCAAATAGGATTTTATAAAGAAGGAAACATGGCATGGTTAGACATGAGGAAGACTATTAAACTATTATTTTAGGCTAGGAGGTCCCTTATCCAACTTATTTTCAGTCTACGCCGAGTTATGTCAGGGATGTCAGTTGTAGCCATATTTTGAACGAATTGGTTAATGTGTCCATGTAGTTTTTCGTGAAATCTTTTGTACGACATTTAAATGTGGTTTGTATTCCTTTCATGACAAACCCCATTCCCACCCTAACCCTCTCGTTTCAATCCCTTCTTCCTCTTCAATTCCTGACAATCCTCCGAGTAGAGTTGGTAGAGGTATGTGAGCCACTACAATTCGCTGTATAAGTGAGTTACTGGCGACCTCCTGTAGGTACCGAATATAAATCTTATACACATATTCATAATACGCTTCTATTATGAGTAGTGGATGGAATCAGGGAGAAGGGTGAGCGAAAGAGAGGACCTAGTAGTAACTATTATTTTATTCAGTAGCTCCTGTACGACGCTTCAAATAAACCATACAGTTTCTTCCACTCAGCATCAAAGCACGCGGTATATCACGATAAGGCTTCTT
Source organism: Piezodorus guildinii (assembly GCA_023052935.1). Taxonomy (NCBI): domain Eukaryota; kingdom Metazoa; phylum Arthropoda; class Insecta; order Hemiptera; family Pentatomidae; genus Piezodorus; species Piezodorus guildinii. Next base: position 123,837,918 of record CM041295.1, on the reverse strand, counting down.
TGTTGAGGGCTTCAGATCACGGCTGATGAAGAGTAGATTGCCGAATAATTGAGCAGCGTGAGGGCAAGTAGCGGAATGTGGCGCCCAGTTACAAGGAGCCGTTTCATTCTTATTAATTCCCCGGAGGCAGGTCCCCCCCATTGAGCCGGGCCATCAAGAGACGATGACAGCCAACAAAAAAGAGATCGCTTTCCTGACTGCCCTTGGCCCCATTGAGCTGCCCCGTGGGGCGTAGCCCTCCCGCGTTCTCTAATAGATCTAAAAAATTAATTTGAGCTAGGTGTTGTGAATCGGTAGCTTATCTACGTCTTTTATCTCTCCTCGGTTAGTGGCGCCCCTCAATGACCACATCCTCCCCCTCCCCCCCTCGCTTAGAGAATGAATCCGAGTCTTTGTCGGCTTCTTGGTCTAGATTTTTGAATTCCGCTACTGGTCTTATATTGTAGGACCTTGAATAAGTTCTCGCTATTTACCAAAATATAGAATGATTGGTACTAAGTGCGTTCCTATCTATGTGCGTACTAAGTTTCCAATAAGTACTATCGTAAACTTGGATTTTAAGTGTATGTTACGATAATATACCAATACCGCAAACAGACAATGTAAACTACTTAAGCTTAACTTTTGATAGAATAATTCATAATGGGACCCACTATGTTATTATGAAAAAACGAAAAACATGAAACCAAAGAAGTAGACTGCTGTACACATTATTTAGGTGACAATCAAAACTAAAATTAAGACAGAAACTTGCTACCTATACATACTTAAGAAAACTAAATCTTCGGGGGTGCAAAAAGGACTCACATACCAATACTCACACATACCTTTTCTCTCACATCTAACTTTTCAATAAAAAATTAAAAGACTAATAAATTGTTTCATTAGATTCACACGCGGAATTCCCAGACGCTCCTATGTTTCTAGTACGTATACCGAGTTGAACATGCTCTATTCCCCTTTCCGTCGGCAATACCTAATTGGTGTCTGTCTTTTCCAATTTTTCAAATTAAAAAAAAACTCATCTTCTTGACATGCTTACCACATGTTCCTCAGTCCATTCAGTAAACGCGAAATCCCAACCCATAAACTTGTATATACCTTCCCACAGATCCGCCTCCTTCAAAAAATACTATGTTATCCGTGCTATCCTAATTCCTAATAATAGGAATTCCTTGCCTATATCTATTGATACAGCCTTATCCTCAATCACTTCTGAACATCAGTTTTTTATCAATCTCCTTAACTCCCAATCTTCCCAACATATGTAGTACCTTAAGCTATAAATGATAACTATGCATTATTTATAAATCCTTCTGTTGTATAATTATACTTAAGTCTTAAAAGACCAGACAAATGACATTTTTAATGCATATTTTTGTCATTCTTAGGGGACTACTCGTCCCAGAATAAAATTGATTTTCATTCATTCATTCATTAAAAAAAAATACTTAATTATGCGAGCACCTTGGTATTTTTCTAACACGACTTTACATGTAGACTTAAACATGCCTGCTGTAAACGAATACATATGAAGTCACTGCTCTTGATTTCACAACAAATTACAAGGACATTACGACCATTGATAGTAAAAATGACACAACTAATATGATAATAACATCAGGAGAAGTCGGGAAAGGTCATGAGAAACTTACTGTAATTTTCTTTAGAATTAAATCATGCCACGGAAAAGATACCGCTAGATATTTTTATCTTCCGCCTGCCTAACATGCCTTTTTAGTTGTCACAAATCTGAGAGACAAAGAAACTGCCTGTAGATACCGCTTACTACAATAATTACTCGACAAACGATCAAAATTTCATATTTACTACAAAAAACTCATTTACATAACCGTTATCAGACCTATTTAGACCTATGGCATTGAGCTATGGGGTCCACTAAATTATCAAACTTCTCCCGTATCCAATCCTTGCAATCAAAAATCCCACGAAAAATCCTCTATGCTCCATACTTGGTAACTAATAAAATCATCCATAGAGACCTAAATATCCCACTGGTTGTAGACTTGGCCCGTGATAGGTACTCCTCCTTTAATTCCAAACTACCAGCCCACCTAAACTCGTTTGTCCGTAACATCTCATCTCTGTCCCTTCCTGATAATACTCCGAGGCGCCTGAAAAGTGGCCTTGAGAAATGCATATATATATATATATATATATATATATATATATATATATATATTTAAAACCTTTCAAATTACTTCTATGAAGAAAAGGTCCATCTTACATGAAAGAACGTTTAATTTTATTACATTTTTATCTAATCAACGATGTAATATCATAGTAAGTTGAATTAAAAATATATATAATTAACGAATTATAATAATAATAATTACAGCTAATTGTTCGAAATAGTTATTGAAAAAAAAATATTTTCTTGTAATAGCCTACATAGCTCATCTCATGACGTTGTTGGAAGTTAAAATTGATATTTTTTTTTTTTTAAAGGCGAAAATAACAACTACAAACAGATCAGTGAAGGTTAGATGAGAATTTCAGCAGGTATAGGGTAAACTTTATTTGCATCATTTTTTCTCCCAGCATTTTCTTCAGGACTTTAGACCACCGGGAGTGGACCACCTGGCTAGGATTAACTTACCATTCGAGTCGGCCTGTCATTCAAAGATTGACTCCATGTCAAACGTCTTTGGGATGATTTTCATAGCGATAGTGTCAACCGAGACGAAACCAATCTTTTGTTGCCTAAACCTATTGCTTAACTAAAATTTGCTAGTACGTTAAAACTACCCCATCTACCATTCCGAAACGATGTTCCCCTCCCCCTTAAAATAATAAGTCCTCTTCCCCACAAAAAAATGCACCGGATCCATCATTATTATTGGATTCGACATTCATGGCTTCACTATGTTTATTGACAATTGATAAATTTCTTAATTGTAATAATTTAACTAAAATACGAAGAGCGAGAATTATCCAAGATTTAATTTAATTGTTTTTAGATATAATGATAGTACGAAAAATGTATTCCTACCAAATGTCATCATAAATGTTAAATACTTGACGATGCCGTTTGTAGAGAAATATTTTAAAAAGAAATATCTATCTAACAACAGGGAATATCTTTTTCATAACTTTGAAAAAGTTTTTTACAAAGCTCAACCAAGCATATAACCATAACAAGGGAAGTATATTTCCGTCAAGAAATATTACTTTAAACACCGTCAATTTCCCCATTCAAATTTACAAACAGACTTTATTCCTCTAAGTGTGCATCATATAAACATATTTTCTTGTTGATTTATATTTTTTCTTTCTTTTTTTTTATTCCAAAAGTCATCTAATACAATAATAAAACTCATGTTGTAAGGTAAGCTCATAGATATTGTTCATTACGCTGAATTTTTACTAATGCTAGTCAAACTTATTTATTTTTAAAGGAATTTTATAATCTATAAAATAATCATATCGTTAAAAAGCAGTTTAGGCTCTGTAAACAGAGAAATACGTGGTATTTTTCTTCAGAACGCGCGGTTTAGAAATAGTCAATGAGGTTTAGAAAACGTTAAAAAAATAATATAAATTGGCAAGCCCTTCCAAAAGTGGTACAGTCCGACTGAAATACTCTGAGAAATTTCTGAAAATGTGTTGTTTTTTCAGGAGATACTGATGATAAACACTTCTGTATCCCTGTCGTTACACGTCAGTTTTAACTCTCGACATTGTATTGTGTTTCGGAGGAGAATTTATTTTTCCTTATTTTTATGTACATTCTATCTAATCTGAAACACTAGTTTACCATTTATATTACATGGGTATATTATATATATATATATATATATATATATATATATATATATATATATATATATATATATATATATATATATATTAAATTCTAGGAAAAATAAATTTCAAAAATACCCCACACAAACATATTGATAATTGTATCTCGCTTCGGGGCAGTACTTCATTATGGTTTATCATTTGAAAAAAATAAGTTAGACTTCAAAATAATTTTATATGTCAATTTTTTGGTGTTTCTATTCAAGAAATCTCTATCGTCAACTAAGCGTTCTACTTTACTAAAAGCGTAGAAATCAATTAACGGTTTTGAAATTTTGTCAGTAAAAACTAAAAACAAAACTGAAAATTAGAAAGCGATTTGCTTTTAGATATTTAAAATAATATTAATTTTTATGACATTTTTGAAAATCCTTGAAAATTCACAAAGTCGTTATATGAAACCCAAAGTTTTCTTAAACATGTCTTCTAGCTATTGTAAACCATTCTAAATGCAGAAATTATAGATATATATAAGAATAATTAGTTACAAAGACATTTCTCTTAAATTATTGGCAAAACCTATATATCTTTATGACATAAAAATGAGCTAAAAATATGCCAAAATACCATTGAAAGTGAATTTACTTAGGAACAAAATGACGTTAAAATGGCTGATATATCTTAAATAGAACGAACGGTGCAGACGTTTGTCCCATAAAAGTGCGTTAGGTCCCACTGTGCGTCGGTGAGAGGATTGTGTTAAGTCTCATCTCGGGGAGCGGTAGGGTGAGAAATAGGGTATGTGTAGGTGAGGTGAAAGCAGGTCTTGTGAGAGTTCACGAAAGTAGCAGGACAGGGGAAAGGATTATTTAAAAAAAAAAAAAAAATTGGTTAATGACATCAAATATTACTTTAAGAAAAATCTTATAATATCATCAAATATTATTTTTTTAAAAAGATAAAAAAAACTGAATGACAAAGTTATATCAAAACAAACAAGTGTAATATACACATTATGAAAACATGTTTTTTTTTTATGTAGAAACTCGATTTTAAGAAATCAAACATTTTTTATAATATAAAGTAAATAAAAATAAATGATGAAGTAATATAACAAATTCGGTAATGGAATATTTATCATAGTATGTTGAAAGTATGTGAGAGTGTATAATAATTCACTCTCACCAAATATCACGAATTTCTCCTCACCTACCTGAAATCTCACTGTTTTTTTTATTGAGATATATTACAATTTGTTACAAAATGAACAATAATGATAGTGATATGAGATCACATTCATACTATATATACAGAAAATAATAATAATAGTCAAATTACATAAAATAGAAAATAAATAAATTCATATATATATATATATACAATAAAATAGAAAAACAAAACAACAACCTATAATTGAGATAAATAAAAAGTTGGCAAATAAATAAACATCATACAAACAATCATAACTATATACAATATATACAACTTCTAAAGGGACCCCAGCACGCGCTTTTTCCTCCAATTGTAGAGAAAAAAGTGGAATCCAAGAGATCCCAGCCCCTCTATCTCAGCCGCATCACTGGTCTAAGCCAGTGGAGGCGCAGTTAGGGCGCTGTAGCCACAAACATACTTAGTCTTGGACGGTTGGATTAATCTGTGTAGGCGTAATTTGGTTAAATTGGCATCAAACCTTCGTGTTCACTAAGTCTATTATTATTATCACATTCTTGTAACCTATACCTATATATAAAATTACTTGGATCATTGGAGAAGTGGTTTGTGGAAGTATCGTATATCTTTGATAATGAAAATACGACGATGAAAGATTTTTTTACCGATATACTAGCCAATATATATATTTCTCGTCATCACATCTTATGAATCAATGATAAATTCTACCTTACTAACCCAAAATGTTCAAAAGATTACCATGAAATTTGACCTGCCGATGGTTGGCTGTTATGATGAAACAATTAGTTACAAGTTACGAATATTATAAAGGTTTTAAGGATACCTTTCTCTTCGGCTACCCATCAGGTATAAATGACGAGTAACTTAAAAGGGGGAAAAAATGTTTGAAAAAAAAAATTCAACGTCAACCTGAAGGGACGGAGGTTGAGGTCTTTTCCTTATCTGCCGTATTGATTTCAGGTTGGTCTCTTGTTACAGAGTTCGAGAGGACCCACTACCCAGATGTCTTCGCCAGGGAGCGCCTCGCTGAGAAGATTGGTCTACCAGAAGCTCGGATACAGGTTAGTTACAAATCTTCCTATATTGATATAAAAATCTGATTTTATACTTTTCTGAGGGACAATCATATTTTATGCAATACTAAGATTCATCAGGCCCTGCAAGAATACCAGATTTATGACTATTTTTTAAAATTTATTTATTTGAAACTTAGACATAAATTAAACACATACTCTTACTTACTAAAACCTGTTTAAACATACGCATCTCAGATATAAGGGACAGCGAAAAAGACTCACATTAAAAAACTTCAAATCTTTCAAGCTAAAACTTTCAGAAAAATAACAAAAGCACCGTGCTAACGAGCAATATAGCTTTACATACTGACCTTCACATGTCAACTGTCAATGCACATACGACAAACTAAAAGGATATCCAAACACACTCATCAATAGCATGGCGACAATACTTATGCTAGGTAATGCCCACAGAAGACTAAAGAGGAGTTGGATGAGAGACCTTCTCCTTCAATAATTCTCGCTGACCTCATGCCAGGAGTGGGTGCCTCTGGGTACTGCTCTCCCTCACGCCTATCATTTCATGTTTATTAGATTTTAGCAAATTCACTGATTGTTCAATATATCATTAACAGCTGTGAATAAAGATGAAAAGTTAAAAAAAAAATTGTATTTATTTACTAAATATGAGAGCCATGAGAGCGTATTGGACTATTAATCTTTGGGTCCCAGAATCGAACACGGCTTTGGCAGGTTAATTATTAATCCTGTTGTTTCAGCCAACGGGCTCACTTCCTATCTATAAAGTGGTTACCCAATAATACGTTGGAAAAACCTTGGCGTGATCTCAGCCTGATCACTAACATGAGGCAGAATTATTTATTATGTTATTTCAGCCGTGACCTTCTCTCATGTTATCTCAGGTTTGGAGACCTTCCAGGGGCACACCCGCCTCTATAAAATGGGTACCCGAAAATGGCGGCTGAGCTTGATCAAGGCTAATCACCTACTTACTCGGCCGTTGGTTTTGAACCGGTACGAATCCCCTATATGTACTCAACCTAAAACCCTTCATGGGTTATGGTGGTTCAGTTTTTTATTTTTTTATTCCATCTCTCCTCCTTTCTCTTTTATATCTCTTTCTTTTTCATCTTCCATCCTCCGAAGGAACTCCATCCGTTTTGGCGTTTTGTCCAGTCGAAATACCGAAAATCGATTTAATTTATTTTCTGATGAGATAATCGTGTAAGATCATCAGGAAGACTCATACTATATTGCCTTAGTTACAGTTGGACACAGGATAATATTTATTATTTTAATGATATAGTGACATGGTTTCGTGGTTTAGGGTTCAGGGTTCCTTCATTATAAATAAAATTATTAAGGTACTATTGTATATTTTCTTTAGCAAGCGGCATACAAGAGATAAGTAATACGGTAGAAAATTTCTATCATATCACCAACTAAAAGTGATAAATAATAATTAGTTTAAAATAAAGGAAAGGAAAATAACATCGATTAATCTAAAAAAAATTAACATAGGATGCTTACTGCTGCCTCCGAATGGTTATAAAATAATATAACGGCCAAAAAAAAAGTATATAAAGAATAGTTTCCGACTGCTCCTGGTTATGACGGTACTGTTCTTCCATCCATGTATTCGGTATGAGGCTGCCTACGGGAATGGCTTAAAATTGTAGTGGTCCCGCTATCTCATCGGTAATCATCGTAGGCAGCGACACCGTACATTCACTTATATAATATTAAGTTCAAACTTCGAGACACCGGACGGACGGAAACACGACGGGAAAATAAAAACTTTTTACAATATGACATAGTCATGAGCGTGGGGTGGATTTTCGTTATGTATAAGGAGCAAGTAGATCTCATTATTGGTCTTTTCCTATTCTAATGGAAGGGGCAGTTTCAAAATATTAACCACTATCTTTCCCTAGAATAGATGCTAGTTCATAAGGATTAATCATTATAATGAATTATAATTATTAAATAATGAATAATTATAATAATGATAATGAACGAAAACGGAAATTATTGCTATACACTTTTTAATAAAATAAACATAACATCAATTGATAACAATATACTTATAGACCAAAACAAAATGATAGAAACTTATTATATCAATATATTCTAAACCACGGAAGATCTCATATAATTATTAAGATAGATTTCGTCCAAAAAAGTTAGTACTAGAACTAAACAGCACAAAAGTAATTGTAACAACAGTAAAAATATAAATACAACTGCTTTATCCCAACATAGCATACATTTAAAACATAAGTTTGATCTCAATAGACCACAAATTTTGGAAATAGTAAAAAAAAAAAAAAAAATAGAAAAACCATAGAGGCTATATATATATATATATATATATATATATATATATATATATATATATATATATATATATATATATATATATCTATATATCAATAAAAATATAGATAAAACCGTGAATTTTAAAACTGACTCAAGACATTTAAGTTACCACTATTCTGATTTAATTAAAAAATTAAAAATATAATATAAATAATTAATAATGTTTTAAATAATTTCACAATATGAAATAACAATAACCATATACAAGTTAAAAAATGGTGTAATCCTTAATCCAGTTGAGGACAAAGATCTTAGCAATACCCTTGTTCAGATCTGATGTTTTTAAATATTGACTTCATTTTTACTAATTTACCTAGCTGAATGTGTGTATTAGTGAAAATGCTGGGAGTTCTGAATATATAATAAGGTAATTTTATAATATTAATTTAACAAAGTATTATGTTACATTGTTAATTTTTGCTTTTAATGCCTCCTTCTGATTTTAAATTTGTTATTTAATAGTTTGAAATTATGTTATCAATAGACACCTAATTTATTAAATTTTTTAAAACATTCACTTCAGTATAGTATTTTTTTATGTAATGGTAATTGCTTAATTTACTTTGTAGACTTCTGTAGATGGGAGAATATCTCGAAACGTCATACTGATGAAATAAAAAATTGAGTATTTATGGAAGAATTTATTCAGCCCGAAATCTACCTTAATAACGATAGAAACCTTAAAAAAATGATATTGAATTAAAGAAAACAATTAATAATTAGAACAACTAAAACTAAATGAGGAACAGAGAAAAAAAAGGAATAAAAAAAAAAGTCTATACTGGTCTGTGATGACGGTCGGTGCTCTTGGTTGATGGTCGCTCGCTGCACTTCCAGAAGGTCGCTGTGGCGATGTATGTGTAGCGGTGGTGGGTGACTGGGTTGGCTCTAGTCTCAATACTAATTAAACACACTGCACTGTGTAAATAATTAAAGATAGCTGAAGAGGTCTTGCTGGGACAAAGACTGAGCAAGGAAAACGAGTCGAGTGTTGAGACGACGCTATCCACCATAGGTTTTTTTAAAAACTATCGAATTACTAGTATTTTATAGCTACATTTAATGTTAAAAATGGGCTTGAACAACTATAATTTGAGGTCCACAAAACAAGATTTATTATTTTTAGATAATGCAGAATACTAGTTTATTTTAAGTCCACATTAAATCTAATTCCCACTTTGAGAAAATATCACTTCTTCAAAAGAATTTAACGGTGGGCAATACAACTGTTCCATCCTCAGACTTGGCAGTATTGACTGCGGTTCCTTCGATAATATTTATATCTTAATATATGCGATGGTATATTAACATGCCACTTAAATAGATAGTTCAACTTTATAATTAAATTTTACAGTCTTATCATATTCTAATGATTTATATTTAACACTTATCAATGTATAAACGCTCTATAATGATGAAGGACTTTCTTTTAAAGTAATTCCAATTTAATTTGTTCGAAATAATTCAGCGCATCTCATGGACCGATATAAACTACGGGGAGAATTTAATAACCTACTTGAGGAGGAATAAAGTAAAATATTTTTATATGTCGCACAGTGGGCAAAATCACCAATTTGGGTGGACAAAAGTTTGGAATTTCTATGTGCTTGAACTTTTTATTAGTAGTTGTTAAGGTGCTTAATACTAATATTCCCGCCATATCGTGTATACAAATAAATACTAAATGAGTGAATAATTCCTGTTCGCACAAGTGCCTAATAACCGGCAGTGGGATTATATTTATTCGATGGTCATTTATTATGCTCAAGGTGTGTTTAGCGCAAATTATTTTCGCTTTTATTTAACAATGGACATTGCTGAGACAGGTAAGACATTATATTTCCAAAATCGTTATTGAATATACATTGCACTCTACCTGTAGAGTTAATTTAGTAATTCGTAAGTGTATCCCCCTATTCAATAACGAAAAACTATATATCCCCCAAGTTACCCCAAGGATTTGCTTCATCAATCCTTCTAGTCTTTCAATATTGTAATGAATTTTTTGCGTTTTGGGTGATACATAATTTTTTTTCAGACATAACACTTCGAATCAAAAGTTTTACAATATATAATTTCAAGAGTTTCCTAAATGATATAAAATGCATCTATTAGCAGGTTTCAGCAACTCCGAGCCATAATAAGATTTTTTGTATTATTTTTCCCGTATTCTGGGCCTTTAAACGTAAAATGTAGAGAAGTTTTAGATTTTAGCAAATAAATTTGATGTTTGACCACTGTGCGGGTCAATTTTGTCAAAAAATTAAGTAGTTTTTATAATTTTGTCTTATAATTTTTTTCATATTTTTTTCCGTGATCTGGGACCTCAAAGGTTAAATATGGACAAGTTTCAGAATTATAATTCAGAATTGTCACCCTAAATCGGTCATATTTATATTATTGGGGAGCCCGTGGCTGAGTGGCTAGCGCGCTAGTCTCTCATGCTACAGGTTCGAGTTCGAATCCCAGTCCCGGCGGGGCTTTTATTAGGATAAAGAAAAAAATGTGGATTTCACTCACAACCTCTCCCCCGGGTATGTGAGACCCGTCAGCCAAAGGGTGGCCACTACACTAAATATTGCATCATGAAACGTGAGTGTAAACTTGTAGGAGTTAACACCGCGAGGCCCAGGGCCTACATGGCATATCGCGCCACTTGAAGAAGAAGAAGAAATCGGTCATATTTTCCACTGTGTGCAGTTGAATAGCTAAGGGTTTTATTGCCGAAAAATTACTTCGTCGAAGGTGTGCATATTACGAAAAACCATTATCGTAGACAATAAAGTCGATCGCTATCATTCAATCGATAATATTCTATTCCATGATAATTAGATGCACAATTTTAAAAGATGTGAAAGACTCGTATCAAATTTGTATCTATTAGCGTTAATTTCGGATATATCCAATTTTATATAGAGGTACGGATTTCCTTCTCCATCAATGTATCAAGGAGATTTGAAGCGAGGGAACTTCTCATACAGTAACCCTAGCTGCTCTGTGTTAAATATCTCTATTGAAAGCAGGGGCTCAATGGACAAGGGAAAGGATCGGTAAATAGGGACTGATTTGGCTTGAGTAGCTACTGCCTAACTCACTCCAACCCCCTCCCTTAACCAATTCCTTTCTCATTGGAGGCCGCACATCAAAGAGTAGGCAGGTATCCAACTATAGCACGTTAAAAACCTATTAAATTGGAGAGAGATCCCCACTCCCTCTCCTTTTCTTTATTACCTCATCTGTTATAAAGCACGGTTTATTGCCGGAGAGAGGGGACATTTAATTAGGAATTAATATGGCCTCGGTAGGTGTCGGCGCTGTTGCTCGGGCTTTGAAGGTTTTTTTTAATTTCATGGTAAAAGTGGATTCTCTGCTCGTTCTAGCCATAGGTGATTTAATTTGTTGCATTTAATTAATAATTAATGTGAGTACCTCTTGTAAAATAATCGCGCTATTCTTTAATCTTTGAAACTGGAACCATGCTTTTAGAAAGGATACCAGGATAGGTTAGCATAAAACCTTATTTCAGAGAACCTTTTCTCTCACTGGTAGCTGAAGCGTATTAAGGAAAGTGGCGATTCTACCAATATTCTCCTTTTTAAAAACATCTCATGAAATTTCATTGAATCAATTACAAAAACGCTGTATACAAGAATCCATTTATGGATGGCAGATTTTGTCTTGAAGGTTACAATAGTATGAATTCAATCATTTCCGGATTTATTTTTATCTAGTATATAAATCATTTCTTAAAGTCTTAATAATCATTGCCTTCAGTGGATGATCGTATTATTTAAAAAAAATCATGTAACTCTACGAGTACAACTGTTGAACGGTCTTCGGCACAGTACATATACATTCGTTCTGTTTTTAAGCGAACGGACGTATAAGTTAATTAGACCGATATTACACTCAGCCACCAGGTTTTCCCAATTTTTCGGTACCCACTATAAAGAGGCTGGGTGTGGCTGAGGAGGTGACTTTTACCGTCTCACAGTTAAAATAAAAGAATAAATATTATTCGTCCTCAGTCGATATTTAAATCCGAGATTTATTTATTCTCTACACTACGCCACTTCCTAATTATTTTCCAAGAAAAATAAAAAGATTTTGATTAAATACAAAAAAATCTTATATCTTGTATTAGTATCTTCGAAAACTAAAACACAAAAGAAATTTTTGATAGATGCATGTTATAAATTATTATAATTTCATTGTAAGATGTTTGTATTACAAGTAAAAGTGTACAGGCACTTTCTGTATGATTTTTTTATCTTTTATACCTATGTCAACATAGGTATAAAAGATACATTCGAAATTATTTTATCTTTATAAATATCATCACACACACACACACACACACACACACACACACACACACACACACATACACACACACACACAAACACACACACACTCATACATACACACACACTCAATAACATACACATACATATTATTACATATATATATATATATATATAGACACCTTTAAAAAAAAAAAATGAATAAAACTAGGTTTTTATACGCCTATATACAGAACTTTACATTCCTCTGTCCAGTGAGATTAGTTTGTATAATATTTATACAATACCAGTATAATACTTACAAACGTAACACTGGTTATTTAATAAAATGTATAACGCGGTATATTTTTATGCTAGATGTTCATAGATAACTTATAATATGATAAATTCTGACACTATTGTTTCTCTATATTCTCGATTTTTAGAGAGCTAGAAATATATCATGTATTCGAATAGTCAATCTGATACTGTTAGCTCCATTCTTAAATGCGTTAACTTAGAATTCTTTGAACGTAATAGGTACTAACAGATTTTTCCAAATGATTCAAGAATCTGTTTTAATAGATTTTTCAAAATATCTTTTAATAGAACATTTTTAACACGTTGTTATAATATTTTATAATCACAGCATTGGTTCTTACTTTCACTTACATAAATATAAAATATATAGTTAGAGAAAGTAATGTGAACGCGGAAATTTTCGAATGCGAGATATCAAAAATACACCTTATAGGGTCACTTGAGTCCTAATTACTATGTCCAGCAAAAAGTTCTTTTTGTGTGTGCGGCAGTCAAACTCGTATTATCGTATAACTCGTATAAAATTGAAATTTCGTATTTAGCAGCCAGCGTATACGCCTGGGATATTAGGGGTACTTACTACGTTTGCTATAGCATGGTATTTGTGTTATTTTGCTAAACCCGTCGAGTTTCTACAGTTATTTCCTGTATAAAATTTATGAGTTTAGCACAATAGCACAAATAGCATGCTATAGCAAACGTAGTGAGTACCCCTATTACATCAGGTTTTTCACCAAACTCGGCCTACCAGAAGAACCACTTTATACCATGCATTTTTCTTCTTTTTTTTTTACGATTTTCTCATAAATCAACGGCTCAATTTTACATAAATTAAACAATTTTAATTAAACTCTCTATATCGAAGTGAAATTTAATGGGCCTCAATTAATATCATGTAGGTTTCATCTTCATTGAAATAGTTTAGCAGGGCTGGAGTCAATTAGCAGGATGGAGGGAATAGATGTTGGCCTAATAGAAATATTTTGAATGGCAAGGATCGGTCAATAAATATGGGAGGGAGGTATTTTTCAAAAAACTACATATTTTTTCTTATAGTGTCAGTAATTAGTACAATTACTCTAGTAAGGGAATGTATTGCGATCGTGAAAATATTCTAATTCGAGATATCATCGAAAATAAACCTTTTAGGGTCACCTGAGTCCAAATTACCAAGACCCGCAAAAAAGTCTTCGTGGTTAGTCTAGCACGATAACGATAAGCTATATAAAACTGAAAATTTATATTTTAGGAGCGTATATGCCTGAGCTGTTTCAGCAACCTTTTCAACAAAATCTGCAAACCAGAAGAGCCACTTTATACAGTGCTTTTTACGATTAAAAAAAACAAAACGGCGTAATCGATTTTGATTAAACTCCCCATATATTGAAGTAAAATTTAATCGGCTTTAATATCATGTAGTTTTCATCTTGCTTCAAATAGTTTGGCAGGGCTTAAATGATGATTTTTTAAATTTTATTTCTTTGAAGTACCTTCAATTTTGTAGATTCCACAATAATAACTATATCGTTTCATTAGCATTGACAAAACACGGATGAATATACAAGTTGAAGAAATTTTATGAGTAACTAAAGGAGAAAACAGCAATAGTATTGTTCTAGGTAATTTTTTTTCCCAACATAAGAATACTATTATATATATGGATAATATACCGTTGAAAGCTTAAGATTTTAGAAAAACTTTTATCTTATTTACAGAGTTTTGGAAAGCAATGTAAACTAAATAGGGCGTAAACTATAATAACTTAAAGTACATAAAAGTTTTATACTGTTATATTTTTTAATCCAAAATATATGTGTCCAACGAAACTGAATATAATGAATATTAAACGTTTTTCAACTCTTCCTTTATTTAATAGTTCTGAAATTTATTTTAACAACCATGGTAAGTGAAAGTCGTGTGTTGCCCGCACCAGATTTTTATAATTCGGATTCTCTATTCTGTGTTGATATTTATTTTCTATTAAAAAAATTTATTTTATGTTTTTGACCTATGTTATTCTAAGAAAGAGGTCAATGCTCTGAACTTTCGTGTCAAAGGGATCTATGGAACGGAAAAGGTGGAGGTTAACAATCCTTTTTTAGACGCTGAGAAAGTTGAGAGCTACGCCCGAACTCTGTTAGAGCTGCTAAATGCAACGCAGTAAAGCACTCCGTCTTCGTGTTTCAGTCGATGGTCAGGAATAATAAGACTTAACAAATTCATTTTAGGACTTGTATATTAGAAAACGTAAAACTAAATTTGATATAAAAAAATAGATATATACCAACAAAATTAATTGGATTTTGTATGATAATTAGTTTTATTACTTAAAATTATTATAAATATGATGATTAATCTGAAAAAAAATAAGTTCGTGTACACTAAAAATTTTTTAAAGTATGAATTCGCTATTTATGAATATATATATATATATATATATATATATATATATATATATATATATATATATTAATTATTCTATTTTACAATGAATAGTTTGTGTGGGATTTTCCTCACTTTTCTAATTATAAATGACACCACATTTAAATTTCACCCAAGCGAAACAGGGTTGGGTCATTAGTAATAAAATAATAAAGTACCATTTATAATTTTTTATAGAGAGTGTAAAACAATTATAAGATACTTTCTTTATTTTACTTTCACTTAACTATGTATGGAATATTTAGGGTAAAGGCACCAATTGCTAACACTACCCCGATTACTGACACATGCTTATTCTACCTTTAAAAATAATAGTTTCAGGCAACTTATTAATTAGAAATCGGTACCAATTCAAAGCCACGGTCATTTACGACAGATTCCTACCATGATTCAGTCAGCATTGATGAAAATGTATGCAGGAATGAAGGTTTATCATCAGTCAATCTTCTGCTGTCGGATCGTTAAGGTTTTTGCTAAGGAGATGAGTCTCAATTTCATCTATTATAACCATTTCTTCTTTGTTTTTACATTCGAATTTTTTTTTATCAACCCAATATTGATGTAAGAATAGACAATTTTTTAGTAAATTACCAATAGAATAACCACTTTTGTGTTGTTAGGATTTGGGTACCCGAAAACACGCTTTTACCCAATTACTTACACATTTGTTAGTAATTGGGGTTTTCAGTGAACTTTAGTTCCAATGCCTTTTTAACTAAGTTTTCTAAGACAAAAGTTCCGTTCAAAACAGAACTGTAGAAGAGGGCGACTATATAACTGCATTAATGAACACAAAAAAGAAGATCTATGAATGGAAGATTTCTTATAAGAATATATTAGCTAAATATATGAGAGCCTGTTATAGCATGAAAAATGTTTTTACGGTCAAAGAAGAAATGATCACAATCACATATAATAATATAATCGGAACGGAAAATGTGGAGGTTAAAAATCCTTTTTTAGACGCTCTGAGTTGAGAGCTCCGCCTGAATTCTGTTGGGGCTGCTAAATGCAACGCAGTGAAGCACTCCGTCGTCGTTTTTCAGTTGATGGTCAGGAATAAGAAATCGTAACAAATTCATTTCAGGTTATGTATATTACAAAACGTAAAAATAAATATGGTATAAAGAATAGATATTAAAAAAAAAAAAAAAATTGTATTTCATATGAGAGTTAGTTTTAATTACTTAAAATTATTATTGATATGAGAATTAATATAAAAACTGAAAAAACAAAAAGTTCGTGTCATGCTCTAAAAAAAATTTTAAAAGTATAAATTCAGTATTTATAAATAAACATACACACACACACACACACACACACACACACACACATATATATATATATATATATATATATATATATATATAAATACGTATTATTAATTATAGACATTATTCTATTATAAATGACCCCCATTCAAATTGCACCCAACTGAAGCAGGGTTGGGTCATTGGTAATAACAAAATAAAATATCATTTATAAATTTGTATAGAGTACAGGCGAACAATTATAAGATTCCTTTTGTTTTTACTTTCACAATTAACTATGTATGGAATATATTCTAAGGGAATGTATTGCGATCGTGAAAATTTTCAATTTCGTGATATTATCGAAAATACGCCTTTTAGGGTCACCTGAGTCCTAATTACCAAGTCCCGCAAAAAAGTCTTTGTGGTTAGCTACACAATTAAGCTCGATAACGATAAGTTATATAAAACTCAAATTTTATATTTTAGAAGCGTATATCCCTGAGATGTTTCAGCAACATTTTCAACAAAATCTGCAAACCAGGAAAGGCACTTAAGCCACTTTTGCACCTTTTTCGATTTTCTAACAAATTGCTTTATCGATTTTAATTAAACTCGCTATATCGAAGTAAAATTTAATGGTCTTTTTTATGATGACGGTTTATTTTCGGTTGAAATAGTTAGACAGGGCTTAAATGCATATATTTAAAAATAATTAACTATATCATCATGTTAACATTGATAAAATATGAATTAATATATAAGTTAAAGGAATTGGATATCCAACTATAGAAGAAAAGAGCAAACTCATTTTTAATATATATTTTTTTTTTTTTTTAACATCATAACAGTAATATAGATGTATAATATATCGTGGGAAAGCTTAATTTAAAAAAAAAAAATATTACATTATACACAAAGTTGGAAAAATTAATGGAAAGTGAATAAAACTAACTGATTTGTTGCATACAATAATAAATTTTGGTGTTCGTACTCGTTATTGAAAAAAAAAATATTTTATTTATTCAAAAGTTACAAAATATCGATAATAACACTTTAAAAGACAATAATGACAATCTTGATAATAACAATATGGCTATACTAGATCTGACATAGATTACGTACCGTAATTACTGCGAGGACTTGAAGAGAGTGAGTGAGTGAGTGATCCCTGGGAGAAGGGACAGGGTATATAAAGGTTAATAGGACTGCTGAATAAGATTCAAGGAATATGGTGTGATCTGCAGGTGCACTAGGGCCTCATGGTGGCGTGACTCCTCCGTCCTTATGAGAGTGAAGCCCACTGAACTCTAAATTTAAGGATTTGGGACGGTTTGTCTATTCTGTAAATATTGAAACCAAGCTCTGGCTCTGCCATCAAAACATTCAGGTGGTTGAGGATGGGTACTTGGATTATCATTTGAAGGATTAGAACACAGTAATTCCAGTTTACAATACTGACGATAAAGATTATAGCATAAAAGATATAAACATATTACATAAAATATATAAGAAATAAATTGGGATACAGTTATATCATAAGGTTCTAATTCTTCTATTTCTATATTACTTAAGTCTATTTGTTGTAATTCCTCAAAAGTAAAATTTGTTGATACAATAGTTTTATTATTAACAGAATGATAGGAAATAAAAGGAATATTTACATTGTCAACATAAGAAAGTGGTACATTTATATTTACAAATTTCTCTTTTTCATTAAGATTAAGGAGGCTAGTAGATGGTAGATGATACATTTGTGTGTTTGTTACACTAGTTGTTACATTGCTAATATTAAAGGTTAAATATTGGTGTAATGTGGGTATAAGTTTGATTATAGGGTTTGTTCTTATTTCTACAGCTTTACAATCATTTAATTCTATATTCTTACATAATTCTAAAATACATTTGTCCTTAATCTCTATCATGTCTTTACAGTAATGATGATTATTGAATTTAATACAATTTCCATTGTAAAACGAATTTTTAAATCTAATGATTAGTTGTTCTTTAATCTTTAGAGTAATGACTTTATTATTCCTTGTAACTGGATATGACATAGCATAATAAGTTGTTTTTGGCAATGATTTCAAAGGGATTTTAATAAAATAATAAATTAATCCTGTATCTGATAGGGAACAAAATGTGGAGCTAAGTAACCAGTTTAATTCTACATTTTCTGTGATTGGTTCTCCGAACGGTATGTTTAATTGTTCTAGTTCTCTAGTCGTTAATATGCTTGGATGGGTAATTCCTAATTTACATTGTTCTAAGGAAAATTCTATATCATTTAATTGATTTTCTACTAAATCTAATACGGCTAATAAATCATGATACATTAACTTAGTAAGAGCTAAATCTGTAAAATTATTTATTTTTTCTATACTATCCTTATATTTATTTAAAACAATTATTTCTTTATTAAGTTTAGATGTTAATTCTTTATTTAATCCTAATCTAACATTTTCATTATGCTCTATGTGATACATATTTCTCTCGATTTTATTTAAAATATTATCATACTTTTCTTTGTCATCGGCGTCCATATTGCCGGTGAGCCAACTAATAGCATTGCCTAGTCCGTTAATTAAACCTCTTTTTGATCGGTTATTCCGATTTATATTTACAATATGATTAATTTTTTCTAATATCTTGTTATATTTTTGTTCAATAATATTATGCAAAGTTTTATATTCATTACTAATTGTTAATACGTCAATGCTAATCTTAAGGGTTTGAATTTCTCTTGTTAAATTTGTAAGATTCTTATAATGTAAAAATGTGTACCAATCTTCAATTATAAAAGATGGATTAATTTGTACGATGGATGCTCCTGGTCCGTCAGATAAATCTTGTATTAGCAGGGTCTGTATCTGAACCGTAAGCGCTGCGATCAGAAGATACTTGAAACAATTCGTCGTCTAACTCAAAGTCATCTTGGCTGACTCCTGTAACATTAGACGTTTCTATTTCTTTTATGACATTCTCAATATCTTCATCAGTTATTTCTGGGTTTTTTTGACTTGTACTAGGTTTATTATTATTATTATTTGATTTCTTTTTCTTAGTGACCTTTTTCGGTCGTTTGACTTGATCAGGGTGGAGTTTTTTCTTTCTACCTTTATTTCTATTTTGAAATCTTTTATCAACATACTTTCCTTTTTCGTATTTAGGATCTATTTTCTTTTTCTGTTGTCTCTTTATATACACATCTTCCGGGATTTCTATGTCTTCTCTATTTTCATTTAACTTGCCTATTTTTCTCTCTTTATTTTGTTCTATACCTTTCTTAGTTATTTCGAAAAGCTGCTTCATTTTCCGATGGTACTCATGAACAAGATATTCTTTTATTTCCGGGGATTCATTATAAGTTTCATTAGTGATACCGAAAGTTATTTCGTTAGGGGTCATTTTAAGATCTTGATTAAGGGAATTATTATATGCTGTCGTTGCTTGCTCTAACTTATCTTCCTCTTTATCATCTTTGTTTTCTATGTTTATAAGTCTTAAAATTTCTAATAACGAAGAGCTTGCTCGATTAAGCAATCCAAGAGAGTTAGGGTGATTGGGGGTAGTATAATGTAATTCAATATTTAAGTAGTTTAGAAAATCTTTAAACAAGTTATTGTCGAATTCTCTTCCGTTGTCACATGATATTTTTTGGGGTTTTGGAAAATATGCTAAATATTTTTTCAATACTTTCATGCTTTCTATGGCATTATAACTCGTTGCGTAATAAGAAAATATTCTTTTGGAAAAAGTATCTACTATTAAATAAATGTAATAATTACTCATGTGTAAGGTATCAATCATTAAATCTGTAAAGGGTTTCTCAGGTGTGGGAGTAATTTTAAATTTTTGTTTTATAGGTCTTCTATCGTATTTGCCTTTTCCACATGTGTCACATTTGTTTATAATTTCAGTGATATGATCTTTCATATTGGGCCAATAAAATTTGGTTTTCAAAACTAAATATGTTTCATTTATACCTCTGTGGCATGTCTTGGCGATATGATAATCAAGGATAAGTAATTTCTGGTCTTCCGTGTTCTTTACATCTGGCAATAGTTTATAATATCTTTTAATTCTATTTGTGGGAAATTTTTCTCTAATGAGTGATGCAACTTTATTAAATAATGCATTATACCAATTATTTTCACTTTCTATAGAATCTGATATGGGTGAGCAGTATATGCCGTAAGTTATATTTGGTCTTAAGATTTCTAAAAGTTTTTCTTCTATTTCAAAATCTTTTTCATGATAAGGCCAAGTAAATTCAATTGTTGTTCTTTGCTTATTATTGAATATTGTTTCGCGTTGAATTTTCGCGTGTCCCTTTTTTATTATTATTTGATTTTTCTCAACATTTACTGGTCTAGATTTATCATCAACTATCAAGATTCTGTTATCGGAGGATTCTGTGGAGTGCTGCGTTGCTAAAGAAGATATATCATCTTGAATTATTTCTTGGTGTTCACCATTATTATTTTCTTCTATGTTTTCATCATTATTAATTCCTTCTAAGTTTTCATTGTTAGCTTCTTCTTGGGTTTCTTCTATTCCCATTTCTTGTAATAAATCTACGATTTCTTGTGAATAGTTATTAGGAGAATTTTCTGTATGAAAAATATCAAATTCTGGTTCTTTTAATTTCCTTTCTTCAATAGGGTAACGGGATAAATGATCGGCGACTTTATTAGCCTTTCCTTCAATGTATTTTATGTCATATTCGAAATCTTCTAACAATAATTTCCATCTAATTAATCTGGCGTTCTGTGTTTTACACGTTCTTAAATATTCTAAAGGTTTGTGATCTGAATATATGAAAAATTTTCTACCGTATAAGTAGGGTCGAAAATGATTGCAAGCCCAAATAATGGCTAAACATTCCTTTTCCGTTGTTGAGTAATTTTGTTCTGCTTTATTAAGTGTTCTGGATGCAAAACATACAGGGAGTTCTTTTCCATCTTTCTTCTGTGCTAATACTGCACCAATGGCGAAATTACTTGCGTCAGTTGTTAAGAAAAAGTCCTGATTGAAATCTGGAATTTGCAAAATGGGGCTACTACATACAAGTTGTTTCAATTTCTCAAAAGCGTTTTCATATAACTCTGGTTTGATTTCTTTTTGATCTTTTCGAAGACATCTCGTTAATGGGGAAGCTATCTTTGCGTAATTTGGTATCATTTTCCTATAGAAACCAGTTAATCCTAAAAAGCTTTTAATTTCTTTTTCATTTTTAGGGAGTTTAAAATCTTTTACTGCTTTTATCTTTTCTGGATTAGGTTCTATGCCGCGTTCGCTGATAATATGTCCGAGGAATAACAATTCTTTCTTGCAAAATTCTGTCTTATCGAGCTGAATCTTTAAGTTATGTTTTTCTAACTTTTTAAGAGTTTCTTCTAAATGTTTCCAATGATCTTTGTAATTTTCAGAAAAAATTATAATATCGTCCATATAGACTAAAACGTTAATAGAATCTGAAAAAATGATATTCATGGCTCTTTGAAACGTTGCTGGGGCATTACTGAGTCCAAATGGCATGCGAAGGAATTCAAAGTGGCCTTGATCTGTAGAAAATGCTGTTTTTGGGATAGAACTTTCTTCGACTTTTATTTGATGGAAGCCTGAGCAAAGGTCCATTGCTGTAAATATCGTCGCTTTTCCTAATTTGCCTAAAAGGTCTTCAATATTAGGAATGGGGAATTTATCCGGGGTTGTTTCTCGATTTAATTTCCTGTAATCAATCACCATTCGTATTTTTCTTTTTCCTGATGCGTCTGGCTTTTTCGGGACAATCCAAACGGGAGAATTGTAAGGGGAATTGCTGGGTCTTATTATTTTGGATTCTAACATCTTTTTAATTTCTTCCTTAATATTTTCTTTGAATTGGTGGGGATATCTGTAATTTTTCGAATATATCGGGTCTTCGGTTTTTGTTTTAATCTTATGCTCCAATAAATCAGTGGCTGAAAGGGGATCATTTTCAGTCTTAAATACTGATGGATATTTCGATAATAATTTAATTAAATTTGATTTTTCTTGAGGAGGTATATGGTCGGTTCTGATTAGTTGGGGGATTTGTTTTATTATTTCATGGTTTCCTTTTTTATTAGAATCTGTTAATTCTACTTCTTCTTTTTGCAAATAGTATAAAGGTAAATATATGGTTTCGTTAACTTTACTGTCGATTATTATATTTTGATCATAGATGCCAGGTTTAATTTTAATCTTATCATCTTCATAGTCAATAAAATATAGATTTTTATTTTGTTCTACTTTTATCTGATTTTCGCCTTCTTTCAAAACTAATTTTAAAACTTCGTCTTCCATAATAAAATCAAACTCTGTATAGCGAGTTTTTATTTTGTTGGTTTCGAAATCGATATTAAATTTCATTTCCCTCATTGTCTCATTTCCTAGTAGTATTTCGTAATTGGGACTGAAATTAAATAGATAAAATTTTATTTTTTCGGGGTTTTTAAGAAAATTATTTCTGCAATAAACTGAAATAGATTCCGTGCCAAGTTCTTCTCCGGTTGCTGTTTTTATTGTAAAATTTTCTTTTTCTCTTTCAACATCTGGTGGTACAATGTCTGGTCTTATATAATTCTTCCAAGATCCGGTATCAATAAGCCATTTACGATTCGCGTGGTCTTTAACATAAGGCAGTTGGCTTTTATTCTCTTCTTTTATGTGTTTTGATTGTCTGGCGGGCCTTTCTCTAAAAAAGAATTATTTGGATCTAATTTTTCTAATTTCTCTCTTAATTCTCTGATTTCTTGGTCTTTCGGGTCTTCTTGCTGAATTTGGAAATTAGGCTGTTTCGGTTTATTCCCGAATGCGCTAACTGTTCTCATGGATACAGTTGGATTTTCATCTTTCTTATTATTATTATAATTTTGATTCCGGTATCGACCTGAACCGTTGAAATACCTTTGTTGTTCTTGACGGGGCCATTGTTGGTAATAATTATTATTATTATTATTCTGCGGTAGTCTTGTGGAGGTTCTTGTTGTCGATATTGATGCTCTTGTCTTTGATTATGTGGGTTATACGGGTTATTGGGATTTTGCCAATTATTAAATCGTTTGTGATGTTTTTTATCGAACTTTTTCTTATGGTCGAAGCCTCTTTTGTAATCATGTTCTCCGGGTCTTCTCATATTTCCCGAATTTATGAGGTCATCGAAGAGTAGATGGTTCTCATTCTGAATTAAATTTCTCAAATCATCTAATGTTCTTAACTTTTCTGCTTTAGTCATAAGATATGTTCTTATGTGAAGGGGCATGTTAGTGTAAAAAAAATAAAGAATACTTTTCTCTAATGCGCTAATAATTGTTTCTCTATTTGGTGTGTTTTCTATCCGATGTTTAGAAATTATTAAAGTGCGGATCTTATCAATTCTTTGAAGGAAATCAAGAGGGTGTTCCTTATGATGTATTTTGTTATTAAATAATTCATGCGATAATTGTTCAATTGAGCGGCTGTCTCTGAAGGTTCTTTCGAGATAATTTAGTAATTCTTCAACACGACTAAATTCGCACGTTGTATTTATATAATCAGCTTCATCCGTAAGTTTTGCTAAAAGTTTACTTAATAATCTTTGTTCGTTTAGTTCCTTAAACGAGTTGTCCGGTTTACACACGATTTGGTAAACTTGTCTACAAACTGTCACGAATTTTAACAGATTGTGTGGATTTCCATTAAAATTAGGGATATGATCGTAGTCTGCCGATTTAATTTGAAAGCTTGCCATATTTGTAGTTAATATTAAATTATTTACTCGCAGGATTAAAGAATTTAAATAATCATCAGACATAAAATTACAATAGTAAAGGAAATTAACTTACAAAAATTGAGTACGCTGTCAAAATAATCTTCGACGGGGTGTGAAGATCTGTCCTTGAGCTGGATACCTGACGACAGTGAAGTCCGGCCAAGGTTGAGTGCAGATAAGAGACTTTGCCTGCGTTGCGAGATGCTCGGGGTGAGTGAACTCGTCCAGAATCTGAAGATCTCGAAGTTGGTAGTCCTCGGTAGGTAAGCCAAAATCTTGAGTCTTCACAGGTGAGGAATCCTAGGCGGTAGTCCTAATTCTGGATTTGCGGAAAAAGTTCGGATCTGCGGAAACTCGGTTCTTAAAACTGCGATAAAAATATGCAGTCCCTGTTTGGGCGCCAATTTTGGTGTTCGTACTCGTTATTGAAAAAAAAAAATATTTTATTTATTCAAAAGTTACAAAATATCGATAATAACACTTTAAAAGACAATAATGACAATCTTGATAATAACAATATGGCTATACTAGATCTGACATAGATTACGTACCGTAATTACTGCGAGGACTTGAAGAGAGTGAGTGAGTGAGTGATCCCTGGGAGAAGGGACAGGGTATATAAAGGTTAATAGGACTGCTGAATAAGATTCAAGGAATATGGTGTGATCTGCAGGTGCACTAGGGCCTCATGGTGGCGTGACTATATAATAGACTATTTAATAAAAAAACATGTTTCTATCGTAACCCAATGTATTTCTTTAACATTTTTTCATCCTCAACTTTCGGACAAAATTGCTTAAATTGATTTTAACAACGGAGATAAGTGATAGTAGTGATAGCCCGCACCGCATTTTTTTTATTCGGATTCTCTAATTTTAGACACTGAGAGAGTTGAGAGCTACGCCCGAATTCTGTTGGAGCTGCTAAATGCAACGCAGTAAAGCACTCCTTCCTAGTATTTCAGTCGATGGTTAGGAATAATAAAACGTAACAAATTCATTTGAGGAATTGTATATTAGAAAACGTAAAATTTAATTTGATATAAAGAATAGATATGCAAAATATAAATTAAATGGATTTCATATGAGAATTAGTTTTAGTTACATAAAATTATTGTAAGTATGAGAATTATTATAAAAACTTAAAAAAATAAGTTCGTGTAATACATTATAACATTAGAAAAAGTTTTAAAAGTATGAATTCACTATTTATGAATATATGTATATATGTATATGTATATGTATATGTATATATATATATATATATATATATATATATATATAGTATGAGATAAGTGAAAGTACTTTGTAGCGTTTTTTTATTAAATTCATTTATAAAAATTTTAGCGATTTCATTATTTCTTTTTTTATAAAATTAACGAAACAAGGCTTAAACCATGACAACTCTAAATGGCTTATATATTTATTAATTAAAAAAAATCTCGAGTTTTAATGATAATGGTTATCTCATTACCACGTCTAGTTATTCTAATACACTGCGAATAGATTTTTTTATAAAGTCCGTTTGCTTAATTGGCGAATAAGCGTATTTATCGATTAATGAGCGATTGTTATCGATTATGGAAATATCGAATCAATAATCGATAGTAGATGACAAGGCTGGTGGCTTGTGCCACGGCCGCCGACTGCCTATGATCGAGTGCCGATCTCCAGCTCCAGTTCCAGCTCATAATGATCGATGTTATCTCAAAATTGTTTGGAGACATCAACAACCTTCGTAAAAAGTACAAAAAAAAATAAATTTTCTTAGTTTTTTTCTTTACTTGTTTATTTGTTCTCGGCAATATCCACTGCTTTCAAGTCCTAAGATGTGAATCTGTCATTTCTTATTAAACAACCTAATATTAAATATTTTTTAAACGAATACGGTTGGATCGTCACACACACGACAAAACCACCAATTTAGGTGGACAAGAGTAAAGTCAAAAGTTCGGAATTTCTATGTGCTTGAACTTTTTATTAGTAGTTGTTAAGATGCTTAATACTAATATGTCACGCCACAACGTGCTTACCAATAAATAGTAAATGAGTGAATCATTCCTGTTCACACTAGTACCTAATAACCGGTAGTGGGATTATCTTTATTCGATGGCCATTTATTGTGTTCAAGGTGTGTCGTTTTGCTTTTATTTAACGATGGACACTGCTGAGACAGGTGAGACATTATGAATTAATTTAGCAATTTGGAAATGTACAACAACGAAAAACCACATAACCCCAAGTTACCCCAAGAATTTGTTTGTAGGATTTGTTTCATCTATCCTTCTAGTCTTTGAATGTTGCAAAGAATTTTTGCGTTTTGGGTGATAAATATTTTTTTAGACACAACACTTCGAATCAAAAGTTTTACAATCTATAATTAGAAGAGTTTCCTAAATTATCTAAAGTACATCTATTAGCAGGTTTAAGCCTTTCCGAGCCGATAATTAGATTTTGTGTATTATTTTTCCCGTATTCTGGGTCTTTAAATGTTGAATGTAGGAAAGTTTTAGATTTTAGCAAATACATTTGATTTTTAACCACTGTGTGGAGCCCGCCAATCTTGTCAAATATTAATTAGAGTCTTTAGAATATGTTTAGACAAATTATTTAGTATATGGAAGGAAAAAACAATCTGGAGTCGTTTTTTTGAATATTTTAATTTTGCCGAAGTTTCGGTTCAAACTTGTGTACCATCATCATTGCTACAAACATCAGAACAACAAAAGAGATACATGTCAATATAATAATGAAAAATTATGAATGTAGTGACAAACATAAAAAAATGCCAATACAAATATGCAAAAATATTATATATGCAAATAATAATAATATGATAAACAATAGGATGATGATAAGTATGAGATCAAAACTTTAAATAGGGAGGTGAAGAGGTAATTATGTTATATTATAATGTTTTGTATGTATAATATATTTGCATATTTGTATTTTTTTTTTTTTTTTTGTCATTGTCACTACATTCATAATTTTTCATTATCATAGTGATATGTATCTCTCTTGTTGTTCTGGTGTTTGTAGCCCTGATGATGGCTCACAAGCTTGAACCGAAACTTCAGCAAAACTAAAATATTTAAAAAACTCCCGATTATTTCTACCTACGATAATTTCAATAGTAGACTATACATCCTGAATATATTTAGTATATGATATAGTTTTTTTTTTCGAATTAGCTAACGTTCACATCATTCAACTTTTTCGCTGAGTGTACTTTGGTGTTTGCCCAGTACATGCGCATTCTCTGGCTGTGCTTCTCATTTCACTCCTTCGTCCAGAAGGCAACTGTCTTTTTACGTGGTAGATTAGCCTGTAACCTCATTTGCTTTAAAATCATTCTGAACCACGATCGATCACTGCTGTCGTCGAATATTCTCAACTCTTGAAGATCTTTTGACACTTCCATTGACCATGGGATTCTAACCTTTCTCTTTTGCCAGTAGGATAGAATCCGACTGGTCGCTCTGTTGGAAATCATCTTCGAAATATGCCCATAGAAGGTCAAACGTCTCTTATAATAATAAAATATACAATATGTTAATGAACATGTTGTATTTTAAATTAGCCATACTTTTTTTTTTTTCTTAGTGACCATGTAGTGCCAATTACCCCACTGCTTCCGTCACTGCCACCTGTATTAATTTATCTCTCTTAATCCTACCTGTCAGTTTCGTTTTTAATTTACATATTAATATCATTCATTGACAATAATAAAACACATAATATAATGATTATGAGGGGGTTCCCAGGAATGTAGTGAATTCAGATCAGCCCTTTACAGAACTTTAACGGTTTCGAATCTTTAAAAAAAAAGAGGAATAAATCCAAATGGGGAAAGATTCATGTATGCAATAAAAAACCGCGGGCATAAATCACTCTCGCCAGCCATATTAGAAAATATTAGGAATGAGATTTTTCCATAGTGACGGAGTACTGAGGGAATTGGGTAGGATATGAAAGGGGATGTGGTGGCGGGGTGACAGAGTGGGGGTGGTGAGATGAAGGCTATATCTGGACATGTTGAAAAACGACTTGGAGGGTCAGGCAGTCAAATGGGGTGCTTTGACAAACGGCCTGGCTACTAACGTCAACGCGTCTTCACGTCTCTTGCGTATTCCTTGACGCTCGTTGTTATAGGTTACGTATACCCCTCTACGTATCCTCAAGAACCACCTTTAAGAAAATTCATGAAACAACAATTATGGTCATTATCTTCGATGTATCTTTAGTATATAAGTTTTTTTTTTTTTTTATATTTATCACACAGTATTAACCAAAAACACAAAGGAAACACGGAATATGTGTTTTTGAGGGTGAGGCGTGGTATAGTGGATAGAGCGCTAGTCTACTGAGCTCCGGGTCCTGGGTTCGAATCCCGGTTGTGACGGAATATTATTTACTCTGTTATTTCAGCCGAGGGGCGATCCTGGGGTATGGAAACCCTCATTGGGCAGAACCAGCCTCTATAAAGTGGGTACCCAAAAGTGATCTCGGCCGAACTACGTCATTGCACGGCCGTTGGCCTTGAAACAATACGAGCCCAAGACTCTTCATGAGTTGTAGTGGCACAGATTTTTTTTTTTTTTTTATTTTTTTTTTTTTTTTTTTTTTTTTTTTTTTTTTTTTTTTTTTTTTTTTTTTTTATTTTTTTATAATATGTGCAATAGATGCAAAATATTTACAATCATCTATACCCGTATAACCAGTCTAAATTATAAAAACTCGTGTTTTAATTTTTTTTATTTTAAGTTAAAGTCGCCATTCTCGTTGAATGGATTCTTAACAATTGACATTTATTGTAACAAGGATAAGGTTCAAAATGTTCAAAAGAGAACAACCATTTTTGACTCGATTCTTCTTTTAAAAGGATACGAATCGAAATAATTCTCTGGTAACTAGGATTACCACACTAAAAAGGGACACTTTTATATAGAAACTCTCTTCCCGATGCAATAATCGGTCCGAAATAATATAAGTCTAACTGTCTATATTAGTGTGGGTGAGGTTGGTTACGCGAGAAAAGGACTAATTTTACTATTTCAAAGGATATGCCCGATTTTCATATTTGTAGGACTGTTTTAATTATTTTTTTTTATTCTAAGTTAAAGTCGCCATTCTCGTTGAAAGAATTCTTAACAATTGATATTATCCTATAGTTTATTTATTATTTGACACTTGTCGAATTTAGGTAATATAAGAAGATTTATACGGTCAATATCATATTTATTTCCTTTTTCTGTATATACATATTTCATTTCAAATTAAATAAAAGTTGTATTCGTAATTTTAATAAGATGATTACTGATACATGAATACATTGTATATATTCAAGACATCAAAGACGTATTAGGGTAGAGACCCTAATGACCCGTTCTTTCATTTTCAATCGCTTACATTGCTGTAGCAAGCTGTCCCTCGGGCAGAGATAGAGAAAAGGATTGGACAATGGAGCAAGCCTTGCATGACGCCCTCCCCTAACCGGGCCCGGGGGATATTTGCAATGGGACTAATTAAAAAGGCGGTTGAAAAGGGCAGGAGATGATTGGAAAGAGAGAACCGGGGGCGGTGAATGAAGGAGCCGCCATTAGACGGAAAGCGGAATAAAAGTAAAAGTAAAGAAAGGCGGATTGGTGGAGGTGAATGGTGGATATTATCTAAATGGTTGTGGCCTTACTTACCGAGATTAAGCCAACCCTCTCCTTTGATTAGAAAGCATAAAAAACCCATCCTCTCTAATGGTGGCCCTTCATAGGCCAATGCTCTACCCTACCTGTCTTCTCTAAGGGCTATCGGTTCCTTTTGCCATCCGACTCTTCGAAATTATTGGATCCATGATAGGGATCGATACTATCGTCGTCTATTTCTACTACATAAATTTAAATTGCATGACGAAAGTCAATCAGTGTTAAAAAAAAAAAAAAAAAAAAGAAGAAAAAAATTAAGTAGTTTCTGACGCGTAAGGGCTTGGACGACTTAGCCATTATTGCGAAATCTTAATGATAGGTAAATAAGTTCTCTCTAATAAAGAAGATAATACTCTACATTTTCCCTTTAATTAAAATAATTACTTTCAAAAATGGGTTTATTCAATTTTGCTTTTTAATTGAAAATCTCCAATTTTCAAATTGGAACATACATAGAATAGAAAAGAAACTTTATTCTGGGACAATGTCCCTTAAGAATAACATTAATGAACAAAATAATAATTTATATCTGGCCTAAAACAATATATAACTACATTTAAATAACAAAATAAAGAAGTAAAAAATAAAATAAAAGGTCATTGTGACATCTACATACGAAATTGTAGCGATAAGGAATAACAAGACACTACAAAAAACTTTTAAATCTCCGTGGATCACAGTTCATTACAAATTTACGAAACAAGCGCCTAATTTCTACACTACTCTGCACAGAAATATCTGAACATGCGGAACACAATTTTTATTTTCTTCAAAACACACAAATTCACTGCTGCTATGTCATTTAGATTTTTTTTAAAACATATTTATTGATATGTTTAAAAAATATATACAACTTTATTATATATATATCAAGTAAACGTGATGGACATAGTAAACAGACCATAGTGCCATTTCACTCGATTTTCTGGCAATCGCAGTATCTCAAAAATGACTACGGTTGTGAAGCTAATTTTTTTCCTGGAGGTTCACCATACAGTCTAGATATACAATAAGGCTGGGTTTCTGAAAATTCGTCCTCTAAGTGGTTGAAAAGTATAGTTTCCTAAAACGTGAAACAAATATTCGTTTTTGAATAACTCAAAAACTATACGCCCGAGACTGACTATACATGTAGAGACGTTCCCATTGGCAGCACTCTAAAAATATTCTAAACTAGAAGATTTCTGGGCCATCTTCTTTTCATATGCCTCGGAGGATCATCAGGAATCGAAGGGTGATAGGATATTCACTAGTGGGTTAGAGTGGGGATGTAGTTTTTCATGGAATGATTGATACCTGATTCGGGCTAATTCAGTAAAATATGGAACATTAAGGTCTTTATGGATGAGTTTATTCGTAAAAAATTATAGAGAGTTAAGGATTTTGCAAAGGATTTTGGGTTTAAGGAGCTCTACTCATTTGGACTTAAACAATGAATTCCTCTTGAAAGTTCGGATGCAAAATAGTACACAACCACAACACGATATTATAATAAACATCCCGGTTTTAGACTAAAAAATAAAACCCGCTAAGCTTTAGATTGATTCCAGAATTTAGTTTTATACACAAATTAAATATGTTTTACTTAAATGACAAACGTGAACTATCTTATGCAGTGATATGAGTATTTTAAATGACATATTCAATTCGTTGGAGACTCCCTAAATGGTTAGATGATTTAACTCAATCGATTTTTAACATTAATGACACACACACACACACACACAATATATATATATATATATATATATATATATATATTATATATATATATATATGTGTGTGTGTGTGTCATTTTAATATTTAATATTTAAAAAGGAGAGTGTATCAACACAAACATAGCTGCAGCACTTCAATTAAAAAAAAAAAAAACCCTGATAAACTGGACATACACATAAATTTTCATTCACCCAAAATTATTCCTTATGAAAAAAACGGCTTAAAACGAAATTTTAAATAAATTATTACCATAGCAAAATGCAAAAATTGCGTCATAAATAAAAAATCGGATGTCCAAAACCTAAATGCTTGTTACTCAAATTTAATGTTTGAGTAACACATATTTACAAAATGTCTGAATAATAATAATAAATAAAAATAAAATAAAAACAAATAAACAAAAGTAGGAAACACCGAACTCCAGACGTCATAAATTTGGAAAATCCTCCATACCTTATCATCTTTAGTCCAGTGTTCTTCAAAGTTTATAGTATTACATAAGTATATGTAAGACACTATTTTATCTCAAGTTGTAAGTAAATTTCTAATAATATCTTTCATGTAAATTAATAACATCATATATTAATTATTTTATAAAAATATTAATGTTCTGTTTTTTGTTTTTCCACTGTTGAGGCATGAATATCAGAACAATAAATTCGTTCTCATTCGAAACGTTACATAAATAATATTGTTTATTTATTGACTGAAAGCTTATATAACTTAAAGTAGAAAACTTATATATATAATTAATATATATATATATATATATATATATATATATATATATTTATATTTATTTATTTATTTATTTATTACCACATTATAGAATGAATACTATTTACATTATCTTGTAGGGATACCTCAGAATTGATTTTCAACAGCATTAGATCTTAGTACGGCCAATATTTTAAATACTATAATCTTTAAGAAGTAAGGACTTTCATTAAAGATAAGTGCAGCAATTTGTTCACATTCTATATTTAGTTTGATGTTAAAAGTACATATATGTGTAATACATGTATAAACATATGTATTAATGTCCACTTTAGTCATATGCGTGTCTTTCCAAGCCTAAATTAATTGATTAGTTACTATATTAATTGGGATAATGAGGTAATTAATTGGGAATAGTAATTATGCATTGGAATGCCCTCGGGGTGCAATATATGGCTGCTCCCAGGTAAACAGTGCCCAGGGCAGTCCTAATTGCTCCATTTATTGACCATACGTGAACATATATTCCATTAACTGTCTAAGTTATAATTACCTATTCGAATATCAGCCTATATTATGCAATTAATTGATGATTAAATCCAGGTGTAAAATAAGAATTATAATGTTGTAAATTATGACAGGAAAGCACGCAACAATGAATAAAATAAAATAAAATCGAGCATATAAAAGCATATTTCCTATTCTCAACTAAAAACTGTGTTCCTAAATAGGAATCTTAATATGAGCACTGTTTTTAAGAAACTATATTAAAAGTACTATTTTGACGAAATTGGTTATTTATTAATTTTTACTATAATTCCAAAGATTTATTCTATGCAAAGATAAGGAAAAATATTGCTTTTAATATCAAATGTAGTTAAAAGTGAAAGAATATATTACTTTAATTCATAACAAGTTGACAAAGCTAGTTCAGCCAATTTTATATGTTTTTAAAATGTGTTAAGATATATTTTATATATGTGAAATATAAAGGAAAATAGAAAGGTATGTCAAATGTTTTATAACAATGTGAAAACTAATGTTCATTATATTTTTATTTTAAAATAAATGATATTGATAGAACCCTTGAAACGGCAAAAACCGAAACGTTGGAGGAGAAAAAAAGAAATATATAAGTGCTGAGTGAAAAATAGATCGTTTTATTTAAAAATAACCTAGCAAGAGATTATTTATATTTTTAGCGTTATTACCAAGCATAAAACTTAAATAATTTAATAGCTTATTTTTTTTAAATTACTCCGCTTTAAAACAGGGTAGTCTTTACACGAAAATTAATTTTCTAACTTCACTAGAAGCAGAGATGTTAAATAAAATGTGTTTTTCGTGATGATTTAACGAGACCTTGTTCCTTATGGCGCCAAAATGTGGTAATTTGTTTTCGAGAATCACGAATTTCATCGGTGTCATTGGGATCTTAGGAGGTGGTGGCATCTATCCATCGGTTTCTTAAGTTTTTCTTCCATGATGGCGTCCGTAAGAAATGTATTTTTGTAGTTTTTCAAAGACAACATGCATTTTTTTTTTTTTTTTTTCTAAAGTGAATAATACAGTGATTATCAGATGTAAGCTAAACGTATAGCTAATTTTACATTTCATCCTATTCGGCGCCTGAATGTTTAGGAGTAATTTGCGTTTTGAAATCGTGATTTTGTGATCGACGCTGTTCTTATCTTAGCCGGTAGTGACATCTATCCATCGGTTTCCTAAGTTATTTTCCCAAGATGGCGTTTGTAAATACTTTATTTTTCAACGGTACCGAACATTTTTTCTTCTTTTTGTTTCTAATAACAAAATGAAGGAAGGAAAAAAAAGATTAAAGGTCAAATTTATACAAATTTTTAATGAGCTCTCTCTTCAATTGACGCATAAAAATATTTGTTTTTTTTTGGGACTTGCGACTCTGTGAAATCGACGCTGTTCTGTTCTTTGCTGGTGGTGACATCTATGTATCCTCTTTTAAGTTTTCCTTCTAAGATGGCTGTTAAGAGGGATGTTTTTTTTAACCATAACCTGCTTTATTTATATATTAAAAAAAAAAAAAGCGAAGAAAACAAAAAATACAGAAACTGTAGCCAATTGAGAACAAAATATTGTCCTATTTGGCTCCTCAAATTATTTTAGTCATTAGTTTTTAAGAATTGTTATTCTGCACAATCGACGCTGTTCCATTCTTAGCCGGTGATGGCACCTATTGTTTCGTTTCTTAATTTTGTTTCCAATTTGGATGATAAGAAGAAATTTTTTTCAACTATAACATGCATTATGTTTTATGTTAAAAATAATAATAGATAAAAATTACAATAGTAGTGTTCTTCTAATATATTCCTGTCCCATTTAGCACCTAAACATTATTTATTTTATGAATTGAGGATATGTGCAATATACGCTGTTCTGTTCTTAGCTTGTGGTGACATCTACACTTCATTTTTATTTTTGGTATATATATATATATATATATATATATATATATATATATATATATATATATATATATATATATATATATATTTATATATATATAATGCGATTATAAAAGATCATATTTCGACTGATTTTGTAAGTAACAACTTTCCATTAAGTGTCTAAATAACGTATTATGACTCGTTATAAAGAAATATTATTCAAAGCAATTGTTGCTGTTCTGAACTTGGAAGGTGGTGCCATCTATCTCATATTTCTCAAAGGTGCGTTTACAGGTTCGTCAAACCTCAGATAATCAAACGTGTAAATGGAATTTTTTTGGTTTGCTTTGTTGCTTGATTATACGTTTATTATGTATTTTAACAATTTAATTTAAAAAATAAAAATATTTTAAATTGAAAATAACAGCCGTCAAAAGTTCGAATGGCCAAAACAGAAGCGTATAAAAGGTTAGAGGGTTAGTTTGCTTAGGTATTGTAACCCCCATTTACACGTTTGCTGTTTAATTAATTCGGGCTAGCCATCGTTGCGAGTAAAGTTTTATATTTTTTTTACTTGGAGCTCTAAATTAAATACTTCGAAGTTAAGTTCTGTTGAAATGTTGTATTTCATTATTGCATAATAGTATGTTAAAATAATATATATTATTAAACCATCTAATTCTTCTCGTATCCCTACAATCCGAAATCCTTCGTAAACTCCTCAATCCTCCTTGCTTTGTAACGATTAAACAAATCCTTAAAGACCATAATGTTCCGTATGTTGCTAATTTTTCCCGAAACAGATATCATTCATTTCATGACAAACTTCATTCCCACTCTAATCCTCTAGTTTCAATCCCGTCTTCTACTTCAATTCCTTATAATCCTCCGAGGCGTATGAAAAGAAGATGGCCTCGAGACCTTTTAGTTTAGAATATTTTTAGAGTGCTGCCGATGGGTAGCTTCTCTACATGTCATTCTTTTAGCCTATTTACGAGATGTGTTGTACAATGCAGTTGTAAATATCAATAAATAATTTTTTTTAAATATGTATATATATATATTCATATACTCTAATGGATGCCTCTGTTTTCCTTTCTTCATTGATCGCATATATAATTATATTACAAAAGTATACCTTTCTTAGGCATGATTTCCTTATAGTCCTTACAGGTAAATTAAAGCCAAAAAAACCTCAAAATAGGAGATATATTACAATGTCATATAATTTATTTTATTTCAATCTGATTAGTTGGATTTCCATTATAATTCGAGCGAGTGAGAGTAAATTAAGACTAAATTGAATTTCTCCATAATCAAACAATTTTTAAACAAAAGTATATTTTTAAATTGTTCTTGCTTTCCTTTTAATAAGTTACGGACAAAATCTCTCTCCTCTCTCTCTCTCTCTCTCTCTCTCTCTCTCTATTATATATATTATATATATATATATATATATATATATATATTTTTTTTTTTTTTCTCTTTTTTTTTTCTCTGGCGCGACAGGCCGTGTAGGCCCTTGGCCGCGTGGTATAGACTCCTGGGAGAATATACTCAAGTTTCTCGATGAAACGGTTAGGGTAGGGTCATCACTCCTTACGCCTATTTTGCGAGTTGCCACCAGTAGGCTGACGAGTCTCACATACCCGGGGGAGAGATTGTGAGTGAATCCCCATTTCATTATATTCTTATACAAGTCCCGCGGGGACTGGGATTCGAACTCACAACTCTGACGTGGTGGAATATCGCGCTAGTCACTCAGCCACTGGCTTCCCTAAAATAAAATATACATATATATGTGTGTGTGTGTGTGTGTGTGTGTGCGAGAGAAGCAAGACAGATCTTTTTTTTTTTGTCAGGAATTTCTTCAATATGTAGGTTTCCTCAACCAAACTCCTGCCACAGCAGGTCTTATAATTACCATTTAATTTTTTTTTAACATAAATATTAGAAATAGTATTAGAATTACCCATTATTTTATTGTGTTATTTGTCTTATTACTTTTTAATGTATTTATTACTCTAAGGCACTTTAGCTCATATTTATTGAAATCTGTATTATTTTAAAGGGACTTGTCCCAAATTTAGTATTTTCACATTTATTAGTATTTTTAAATTAATTTAAATTTTAAAGTTTGTATTATATCTGGATCATTATTATTGATATTTTTGGTGGTCTTATAATTTACAGTATTATCTAGATTTTGTAGTAATATATAGCATTATAGATTTTTCTGTTTTTAGAATAAACGTAAAGATGAGGCAAGGCCTCGGAACGTTGTTATAAAATATGATGAAATAATAGAATTGTTATTGATGATAAAATATTTATGAAAGAAGAGAAGTTCCATTTGTTAAAATTTCAACTTTTCCAAATAGAAAATAAGTTAATGAATTTGTCATTTAGAATTATAAAATAAAAAGACTAAAAAAACAGAGAAACAAATGAATTAACTTAAAAAAAATAAATAAAATTTGATGATGAAAAAAGATTGTCACAAATTTGGCAAACAATTTTTTTAAACCATATCTATAAGCTTTCCTTTAATATAAGTTTTTTTTATTTAATTTTTTTTAATAAATATATAGAAGAATAATTAACACATTGATTAATTATGAATATTTTCTCCCTTAGACGTCTCAAATTTACCATCCTGGAGAAACATAGTATTATTCACTGAGAAATAAATTCGTTATTGTAAATGATCAGATAAAGGGGTATAAAAAACAATTTTTTATCGGAGCAAAATTTATTGCTGTTGTTAAGTTATAATAACTATGGAATGATGGTATCCGAGAAAGCCATCCATGGCGTGTTGAAGGGTGTCATTGTGTCACCGATCAGTAGACCAAAATATTGTTCAAAGATTCTTGCATTTGGATTGATTGTTCAGGAACTGTAACTCGCTCGAATCTCTGGAAGCCTTTTTTTTCCTTATATTCAGCCCATTTGATCATCAAGTAACGGAAAATCATAATCAAGAAGATGATTGCAAGAATGCTGATAAAAAGATACAGATAGATACTCATGTCTGAAATACAAAAATAAAAAACATTGTTAATAATAATAATAAAAATAACTTTATTCTAGGAGCATGTCCCTTAAGAATAACAATGTAGTACAGGAAATATAACTTCAATATATACATGTCTGGCCGAGAGACCAATAAAATAAATTTTTGTTTACAAATGTTCAAATAATGAAAATAAAACCTATTTATACAGATATATACAAAATATATAGAATATAAACAACTGAAAAAAAAATTGCTATAAAATAATAGAGCTGGACAATTTCCAAGTAAATAAAATAAATGAATTAATCCATAACTCTAGGATTTTGATAAAATAAAAAAATCTGTCCTGCGTTGAAAGTAGGATAATGGATTAACAATTTTACCTTTAGTGTGCGTCTCTTTGTGATCCTAGGAGGTGTTGGAAAATATGGGATTTGAACGAGAGAAGGGAAGAAGCATGGCAAATATGATTAGGTATGGAATTCCAGAGAGATGCAGAGAGGATATAACATGAATTATTAAAAGATTTGGTTCTATGGGTAGGAATGTAAAGCTCAGAATGGCGTGATCTATTTTCAAGTAAATGAATTGAGGATTTGAACTGAAGGATATTGTGAATGTATGGAGGATGTTGAGAATTAATGACTAGGTAGAGGTATGTTGTCTACGTATGGAAGGTGGGAGTCACTTCAATTCGCTGTATAAGTGGGTTACTGGCGACCTCATGAAGGTACCGAAGATAAATCATATAAACATATTCATATCCCGTATCCGTAATTGTTACTACATGATGAATAGCAATTCGTAAATAACTATAATTTTTATTCTTAATAATAATCAAAATTTTTCAAAGGTAAGAAAAAGATAAAAAGAAGATAACGCTATCAAATTATAATATCTATATTCAGTTATCACTGATGAGTTGTCGCCTTAGATATCGAACTTCACAAAATCTTACTCATTCTCTTGATAACATTTTGAGATAAAAGGTTCGATTAATTCAAGAATAGATTAGTTTTTTTTTTGTTTTTTTTTTTACTTCATCAATAAATAACGCCATTTTAAAATTATGGAATGGGATATTTTAGTGTGATCTGGAACGGAAATAAATTTGAAATTAGTACCTTTAGAAAATAATAGCATTTTTAAATCGAGTTTTTGAAGGAATTGAATGTTAATTAGATAAAATCAAATAGAAGATTTAGATAAAACTAAATGATGATAATTTGGAAATCAACATCTCAATTACTGGATATTTATTTAATCTAGTAATAATATACATGATCACATACCGCATCTAACATTTGTAATAACATTTTATCAAAAAACGTCGTTTAATATATTAATACTTTATATAGACCATCACATTATAAAGTTTCAGAGAGGGAAAAATTGTATTTTACTAGAAATAAATCTGGACATTTTTATTGATTAAAATATACATTGCTAAATCAAATCTGGTTAAGATTTCATGAATTGTTGAATACAGATGAAATATCTGAAATTCATTAAATAATATGTTTACAAGACTATATGTTCATTGTAATATTAAACATTTATACGGTTTGGGAATATTTGATTCAATCTATCTATTTCACTAGACAGTTTTTTGTAAATTGCCCAACACAAATTCAACATTATTTAACACCGAATCTGAAAAATTAATACTTTTGAGGCACACTTGATCACACTCTATGGAAGTTATGTTTAATAGTTAAATATCAAAGTATTAAATAATTAAACAAAATAATAATATTTATGCACGTAATAAACACAAACATGAAATAAAATAACAAAAACATACTTATCATGCTACCTGGTTACATTTGATCAATAAAACACACCTAATCAAGACTATGCTTGAACACTTCCATGTCGAGAAACATTAAGTGGTATAAAAAAAAAAATAATAATAATAAAAAAAAATTATAAGATTCCATATTCAAATTTAGATGGCTAAATAATGTATCAGAAATAAGGAAATGCATTTAAAGAAGTGCCCCTTAAACAAATATTAAATCTTAAAGTTTTAAGTGGGGTTTGACACACCCTAGGGTTGCAATTTCTGATAAAATTCAATAATTCGTTAAATTTACATTATAATTATGCTTAGTAAAATATATGATAAGGCTGTTTTTCAAAATATTAAATCTTCCATTGAAATATTCGATAACTTATACTTTTTATAGATCATAAACGTAAAATTTGATATGTAAACTACGTCTCCGTTGGGAATTTTGTAAAGTTAAAAAGCTAATTTATTAATTCCATTTAATATTTAATTTGGATAATATAATAATGATAATAAATGCCTCAAATATTCAGTCTTTGTCACAAGTGTCCTACCTTAATTAATGTAAAAAGCCACACCCCAACGAAAAAAAGCTTTCAAAATTCAAATATAAGACGAACATTTAGAGAATATATTAGATTTTGGGAAAAAAATATACATTCATTTGAGCAACGCTTTCGTCCAAACACTAAGCGATTTCTAATGACTGTGGATGATAAATGAAAGTTTGATGAATACATTTTATTTTTTTACTCAAATATTTTATATTTGCCAATCAATCTAATCGATTTTTTAATTTAATGAAACAAATACGGCTGGATTTTTATTTTTGAGCACTATTAGGTGCATAGTTGAATGAAATGGGGAAGTAGATGGATTGTCTTAGAAACAATTGTTGCAAAACTAACTGAAAGAAAAAAAAAAACCCATACATAACTTTTTTTGGGGGACGAGCGAGATAGAGGAAATGGTTCTTCTAGAAATTAAACAGACCTAATCACTGTGAACCATACCGAACGCGAAGCAAGTTTTAAAGCTCTTTTTTTTTTTTTTTTTTTTGTAAAATAATCTTAATTATGAATAATAGTTATTGTTTATATATAACTAATCAATTGAATTGAGAAAACTAAAAAAAAAAAAAAAAACTAAATAAAAAAACTAAGAAAAAAAAAGATAAAAGGTACTTACTTGCTCGCCTTTTTACTTCGCCAGAGACCTTCCGCCAAGTAGTAAGCCTCCAGGGAGTGAGTGATATATATAGGCTACATCAGCCAATCAAATTACAGTAATTAATAACGTCATAATATCAAATCATCATGGTAAAGTCTGGTGGGAAATATAAAATAGTCCCAGGAATAGTTTTGATTCGTATAAACAAGCAACGATTATTGTTATGATAAGGTCATTCACACAACCGGAGGTTTGTTTAAAGAAGAATGAATGTATAGATCGTTCATAAGTTATTAATCGCAAATCGATCATTTTTTCGATGAATAGCATCCCTTGTTCCATTACATATATATATACTGAGCATTCGTTCTGAAATGTGCGAGGTAAACATTTCAATTTTTGTTTGTTATTATTTAAACAAATATTTTTATGTATGCATGGTAAATGTTTTATTGGTATAAAAGTATTGTTAAACATAAAATCGATTTTCAATAATAATTATAACATGCTTCATTAATGTAAATAAGTTTTAAAAAAAAAATCATGATATATTCTTATTTAACTTTGTTTGCATCCCTCGTTTGGGCTTAAAATGGTATTTGTAAATTATGACTACCAATGGTGTATACATTCTTGAACGACCATTAGTCAAGATATTTTGGCCAGAGACGATCGGAGTTTTTTGGGTTTTTATTACAGGTGGAGGTACGTTTGGATTTTTTTGAATGATTAATTTAAGAAAGGATTGGGATCAGACTAATAGTCATTTAGGGTGTTGCTAATAATTTAACGACGTGGCAATGAAGGTTTAACTAGTGGCAAAATTAAGATTTATTACATCAAATGTTTACAACTTTTTTCAATCATAAAATTTCAACATATACCATTATCAATCGATCACAATTATGAAAAAAATAATATCGTTCTGAGGGAGGTAATCGTTGGTTTACCAATGCCCTTAAAATATATTTATAATTAGAAAAATAATAGTAAGAAAAATAATGAATAATTATACTGACAACACTAACTGAAAATTTAGAGAAATTAAATTTACGTAAAAATCAATGTTGCGTTACATTGGCTAAACAACTTTACTTAACCTCTTTGGCATCATCATGTGACACCGCTGCTACAGTTATTTATAAAGAAGCCTGTAAGGTAATTATTTAATTTTAGTACTTTTCAAGATCATATTAAGATGGGTAATGCGTTGCATATGATTCTATACGTACTCAAGTATAATACGTAATAATAGCTTTTCTTGATAATCGCCGGTTTTTAACTCATGCATAAGGAATTGGAGGAGCGGCGTGGTCTAGTTGATAGAGCACTAGACTACTGTTCTCCGAGTCCCAGGTTCGAATCCCGGCTGAGGCAGAATTTTTTATTCTGTTTTTCAGCCGTGGAGTGACCCTGGGGTATGGAGACCCTCCTGGGGCATGATGAGCCCGTAATAAATGCAGTAATTAAATTTCTAACAAGGGTCAAACTGTTAAATATCCTCTGACTATCCACCACATCTATCGAAGACATACCCTCTTTATTATGTATGTGTTTAATTTCTTATCTTATTAATGTCTAATTTCTATTGTTATTATTTTATTTTTATTATTCCTTTTCTTTTAATCTGTATCTTTTATTTATTTATTTTTGTTTCTTCTTATCCTTTTAATTCCTCTTGAACTAAAAATAACCTCCTTTGAAGAATGAATCATAGTAACCGACCATCGGGCGTTGATGACCAAGCTGTTGTACGCCCTAAAACCGAACA
Source organism: Piezodorus guildinii (assembly GCA_023052935.1). NCBI lineage: Eukaryota > Metazoa > Arthropoda > Insecta > Hemiptera > Pentatomidae > Piezodorus > Piezodorus guildinii. Next base: position 123,795,164 of record CM041295.1, on the reverse strand, counting down.
AAACAAACAAACAACGACTTGCATTCTTCCAGTACAATATTGCTTATTGTATTAGTATTATAGAGTAGTAAATTTCTATAAATAAAGAAAAAGAAAGTATAATCCTATGTATTATTCATGAAGTGTAGAAGAATCCCTTAACTAAGAGGCAATAGTTGTTAGTAAAATAAAGTATAATCCTATGTTTACCAACGTTGTTTACCAACGGTATCTAGCGCCTTTTTTGGTAACTACATGGTCCATCCTATACATTTTTTAATTAAATTACACTAGCGACTTTTGAACTTAAGCTGGCTTCTTTGTTCTCGCGTTCTTAGATCTCCATGTTGGACGCCAAACACCGATAAAATTGCTCTTTTAAAGCTGTGATGTTAAATGCTATTTAGTATCAAAATATTAAAAGGGTAGAAAAAAAGGTTTTTCTCACATTAAAAAGCACTGAATAAACATTTAGTTAACAAAAAAATCTGGTGCGGGCAACACACGACTTTCACTTACCTCGATTTTTAAAATCAATGAAAGAATTTTCAAATACAGTTAGAGATAAAAATACGTGAAACTATTAAGGAATTAATCAAATTGAATTTATATAGAAACATGTGTTTTATTAAAAAATCTATTATATTATTATCTAAAACAATCAGTTAGTTTAATCTTCTTCTCATCACTCTCTATTCACTTTTAAAAGCTTGTGTATGAGATGATATTTTTTCTAAAATCTTTAGCTTTCCAACGGTATATCAAACATGTATATTACTGCTCTTATGTTCAAAAACGAAAAATTTCATTAAAAAAATATTTTTTTCTGTTTTCTCCTTTAGTTGGGTATCGAATTTATTCAATTTATATATTTACCTGTTTTTCATCAGCGTTAACAAGATAATCTAGTTATTATTATTGAATCTACAAAATTGAAGGTACTTTAGGGGAAGAAAATTTAAAATATCGGCATTTAAGCCCTGTCAGACCATTTTTATCCAAATAAAACCTATATGATATTAAAGCCCATTAAATTTTACATCTATATAGCGAGTTTAATTAAAATCGTCGGAACCGTTTTCGAGAAAATCGCAAAAAGGTGCAAAATGCATGGTATAAAGTGCCTCTTCTTGTAAGTTCATTTTGATGAAAAAAGTTTTGTCACGTCTCGGGCGTATAGTTTTCTTAAATATGAAATTTCAGTTTCATAGGACTTACCGTTTCCGCCCGGGAGTTACCACACACACACACACACACACACACACAGACTTTTTTGCGGGACTTGGTTATTTGGACTCAGGAGACCCTAAAACGTGTATTTCCGTTGAAAACTGGAATTCAAAAATTTTCACGATCGCAATACTTCCCCTTACTATATATAGTAAGCGAAAGTAAAAGGCGTTAGATACCATTCGTGAGAGTGACAAAATTTATAGGTTTTAGACGCTAGTGACAGTTTACAACATAAATCTCAAGGGAGGGACAAAGCAGATGATCATGCGTAATGTTGTGACTGGAGGGTGCATGGGTCACGCTAAACAGCATTTTTATGTGAGGATTCCCAATTAGAATTGACGTGATAAACATTATGCTAAACTGTGTGCCAATGACATTAACCTGAAGAAAAGAGGACCTTACTCCTCAGGGATTGTACAAATACGAAAAGCAGTTAGAAGTAGGGAAAGCCTCCGTGTAGGAGCGCGGGGTGGGTGAGCGGAAAGGGGCGGTATTGATTTTCCGTTTAAGTGAGCGGGGCTAGTTCGGCGGCACCGACGAAAGGGAAAACCAACTTTTTCCCCTGAAACTGTCATAGCCAGGGCGTGTAGGGGGTGGCTCCACCCACCCTCCTCCAGGCCAATGGCAGCCGCTCTCCCCAATTAACTAGTCCCCCTCCAGGCCGAAATTATACAGATTTCCACCTCTGTTCTCCTCCTACTCCCTATATATAGCCCAAACCTTTGAATGTAACTTTAAGTTGGTATAAACAAAACCTTACATCTTATCTGTTTTCCAACTTTTTAAAGTTTCAGTCCTAACCAACCTCGTACTATGGTATACTTTTGAGATACCTCAATGAATTGTAAAGAGACAAATATCAGATTAGGAAATAAGTCGAATATTCAGTAACATATAAGCCATGAATCCAGATGCCTTTCTTCTAAAAATACTGGAATCGTGAGCAACGAATTGAGATAATTAACGCAAATACTAGATGTTTCTACTCAGCTGGGGCACTAAATCGTAGAACTGACTAGTGATATGAATAAATACACGTAACACGTTTCTAGTTTTTAAAGTTGATGACGGGGGTAGCCCATAGTGTAGTGGCTAGCATAACAACTTACTATGCCAAAGGTCGCGGGTTCAAACCTGCGGGTGGCCCTCTTATTAAAAAATCCATAGTTTTGCCGTCCTTCAGAGGGGACGTTAAAAGGTGGTCCCGAGCCTGTGCGATGTCAGGTACTCGTTTAAGATCTCTATCCTAATAAAACCCGGATAAGCGAAATTTAGGACTCCCACCGTTCGATTAGCCATCATAGTAGCATAAAAGTGACGTTAAACGAATAAACAAAGTTGATGACGGAATTCTCACACAAGAGTGAAACGACAAGAAAGTGCTAATAGATATTGCTTGTTTGGACGTAAGGTATTCATCTTTGGTGCACTACTAATACTGCACTACTAAATACTGGGATCGTGAGAAACGAATTGACGCAAATACTAGATGTTTCTACTCAGCTATGGCACTAAATCGTAGAACTGACTAGTAATATGAATAATTGTTCATATTCTTCACTACGTAATATGAACAATATACTGAGTTCTGCTGAAATTAAATATACGTAGCACGTTTCTAGTTTTTAAAAGTTGATGATGGAATCTGCACACAAGAGTGAAACAACAAGAAACTGCTAATAGATATTGCTTACTTGAAAAAAGTTCAAAACTTCAGCAATTACAAAAGGCTCACTTACGTCACTATTATCAGATATATTTGGACATAAGGTATTGAGCTTTGGGGCACTACTAATACTGCACTACTAAATACTGGGATCGTGAGAAACGAGTTGAGATAATTAACGCAAATACTAGACGTTTCTATTCAGCTACTATCCAGGGTCGAAACCAGTTGTAGAAAGAAGATTATTTGCTCTGTAAATCAGCACTGGGACGACGCTGGGATTGAAATTCCCTCCTGGGGTTGTCATAGCCTATGTGATGTGGGTGTCCTAACCTGGTGGCTGAGCATGATTTTGGCCTAATCACTTCCTTGCATGTTCGTTGTCGAATCTCTATAGATGTAATTTATCCAAGATCTTCCATATGTAGTCGAAGTAAAAGTTTGTTTGTTCTGTTTCATTCTAAAGTCTAGCATTAACCTATTACAGTCTTATAAAGGTATTCTATTGTCTCTTTAAAAATCATTTGTTATGGTGTTTCAGGTATGGTTTTCGAATCGAAGAGCAAAGTGGCGGCGAGAAGAAAAACTGAGGAACCAACGAAGAGCCGGAGAACCTGCAGTCGGTCCATCTTCGAGTCCTCCGAGGCTCAACCCTGCCGGCTTCAACAGCATGTACACTTCCATCGGCCAGCCTATATCCACCGTGTCTGCTGACTCCTACAGGTCAGTACCATAACATAATAAAAAGGGTTCAGTACCCATTTCGTACGATGATAAATGAAAAAAGTAACTTGTTTTGGATTCGGCGTTTCTTAAAGCGGGTAAATAAAGAGAGATCTTACAAAATAAAAAAAAAAAACTGTTTCAAGGACACAGGGTTTTACTTCATCTAGCTCACCTACAGACGGCTCCTAATGAATCTTCAATCGCTTTAACACATTCACGCCGGGGCGAATATCTACGTTTTTTCACGTGAGGCAGGACTGTGTTAGCTGCTTACGTTTCTTGGGAAGGGGCGACACTGTTCAAGTTCCAACGTGTTTAATGCGATATCATAACAGTTCGAGTCTTCTAACGCACTAAATGCGAGTTTGTAACAGTTTTTACATCGTGTTTCTTAAACGCAAATTTCTTACATCAACTCAAAAAATAATAAAATTATGGAAATTATTAAAAAAGAGTTATCAAATGAAATTAACCGATAAGAGTCCTTTGAATGGGGGGGGGGGTGGAGGATCCGCCCCACGGAACAGTCAAGTGTGACCCAACGGTCGGTCATGTCGGCGTGAACGTGTTCAGGGATAGACTTAGTATTTATAAAAATGACACACGAGACGTTTTCAAGGTTTGGAGGAAACTGTACATCGACACTTGGACGTAAAAGCTCGTTGTTAGTTATTAATTTATATGATGATGTACGCTGTTTAGTGTAAAACCAGCTAATAAAGGAAGTAATAATGACGATGACGGGGGTTTGGCGGTTTTTTTTTTTAATTTATTTTTATTATTATATAACTATTTAGAGTCGAGTTCAAGCTCGAGATTATCGTCTGTAATCCACAAGGACAGAGAGAAAATGCTTCAAAAGAAATTCTGTCCAACTGGATTGGGCTTCTTCCAACACAGCATACTAAAAATAATAGGATCGTATCATAATTCTCTCATGCTCATTGCTCCTTTTCAGTTCTTGCGACTGCAATTTCAGGTAAAGATGAAAATTTGATTGTTGTTTCTTTCTTTTTTTCCAGCTCAAGCCTCTCATCGATGAGCAGCTCATGCTTGCAGCAAGCGAGGGAAGGTTACCCTTACATGTTCCACGACCCCCTCCACTCCCTGTCGACTACTTACAACAGCCGAGTCTCCTGCAACCAGGCTCCACCTTACTCCACCACACCCGCACCTGCAACACCTACAACTGGTACAGGTAAACATTCATATTCCGTCTCGATGCCAATAAAACTCTTGACGGTTTAATCGAAATCCGGGTTTTGATTTTAGTGTTGGCATTCGAAATTTGTATGAAGGATGTATTAAACCGTTTGGGATTATTTTCGAATTCGCTAATATACATTATTCGCCAGAATTGGGAATCAACCCCGAGTAAAATATACTTATTAAACGCTTATTTTTTAAAACTTTATTTCTTCATTTCCAGCTCAGATGCGTGAGCCTTGCATGTTTTTTTATATAAACAGTTAATTCCTTACAATTGACAAAGTAGGGTTATAGCCTTATTAAAAATTTATGAATGTAATAATAATAATAATTAAAATAACATTATTCTGGGACTATGTTCCTCACGAATAACCATGTCGTACAGTAAATACACACTTCAATAAATACATGTCTGGCCGAGAGACCAATAAAATAAATTTTTATTTACAAATGTGTAAAAAAAAAAAAAAAAAAAAAAAAAAAAACAAGAAAAAGAAAAAAAAAACATTTATATAGATATATACAAAATATATGGAATATAAACAAACGAAAAAAAACTGCTATAAAATAATAGAGCTGAACAATTTCCAAATAAATAAATAAACGTACCATCTATTTGATTTCTATGAGTAATCTATCTTAAAATAAATAGCATATAATTGTTTCCATGTGGTCATAAAAGCTAAAAATCAGGTGCTCGCAACTCACGACTTACCTCGGTTGTTGAATTCAATTAAAGAACAAATTTCAGTTGTTTTTTTTTTTGTTATTTTTATTTAAAAGAAATTTACAACTGTATTATACAATAAAATACATTACGTAAATGTGCTAATAAACCAAGTGGGCGTGATACAGGCATGTGAAGAAATTACCCAGTAGTAGCATTTCAAAGTTTATTCAGATACGTAGGTCTCGAGGCCTTCGTATTTTCAGCCGCCTAGGAAGATGATCAGGAATAGGAAATGAGAGTTTGCGGACGAGTTGTTTGGAGTGGACGGGTAATTTGGAATAAAAGGAGGAATATCTAGTTCGGGCTAGATCTGCGACTAATGGGATATTTAGGTCTTTATGAATTATTTTATTGTCGACAAAGTAAATTTCAGTTTTAAATTTCATTTTCGTACGGCCTTCCATTTTCGTGCTAGCCTTACCATACACAAGAACCTTTTTCGACTTATTCGAGGACATGATGGACTTGGTGATAGTCCATCTTCCTTTTAATTTTCCCAACGGTCTATTGAGACGTTGATTTCTAAAAGGTACTTAAGGGCATTTTTTACGAAACTGATTTTTTGACATACTTGTGGTCTCATCATTTGGTTTTATCTGAATCTTCTATTTGATTTTATCTAATGTACACTCAAGTCCTTCAACAACGCAATTTATAAATGCAATTATTTTCTAAAGGTACTAATTTTACATTTAGTTTCGTTCCTTATCATACTAAAACATTTCATTTCATAACTTTAATTTAGTGCTATTAATATAGTAAAAAAAAATTCTAGATTTTAATGCGAAAGGAATAAAATAATTTGGTTTAATAATACAGTAATGAGAGATTTTTTAGCTTCCAGTAAAATATCCTAGAATGGATATAGTTGGAAAACAAAGTCTCAATTGTTGACAGGCATTATACTACACTAAAAAGAATGCTGAAATTAATTATTAACCATTCAAAAATTTTACTATTAGATTCTTCCTCTCGCATTCAATCGTTACAATCCAAAATCCTTCGCAAAATCCTAAATGCTCCTTATTTCGTTACGAATAAAATCATCCATAAAGACCTAAATATCCCATTTGTCGCAGAACTAGCCCGAAACAGATATGCTTCTTTTCATTCCAAACTCCCAACCCACACGAATCCTCTTGTACGCAACTTATCATTATCATCTATTCCTGACAACCCTCCGAGGCGATTGAAAAGACGATGGCCTCGAGACCTACTGTAATTAAATTGACATTGAAGTGCTACCACTGGGTAGTTTCTTCACTAGACATTATCACGCCCATAAGTATTAATTAGCCCATTTACTTGTTGTATATATTATATGTACAGTTGTAAATATCAATAAAATGTTAAAAAAAAAAAAAAAAAAAACTATTAGATTCCATCATGATACAGGTATTGAGTTTTATGTTTGACGGAACAAATAGATAAAAAACAAAAAATACCTTAGAACTCCTCTCAAAAATTATAAAATCATATCAGTATAAATAAACCATGTTCAGTTGAGGTTTGAGCTTTTCGATTTAAAAACAAAACAAAAATTGATCACGGCATTTAACTCATGTATTTTCCAATATATTAAAAGAATTGAATTTGTTTGAACAAAGTAAAGTTGAGGTTAGCGTAGGGGGTGGAATAAAGAGGCTATGGCGGTTATTGTTTCCGCTAAGGAGCTTTGGCGGTGTTTAAGTCGGCAATCCCGGGCTCCAACCTTTTCTGACCGATTGGGCGGCTTTATCATCCCTCTTCCAGCCTATAGATGTCTTGTATTCTCGCCTACTCTCCTGGAAAAGGGTTTATTTTTACCTGTGAAAATGGACAGTGCCTCGCTTCCAAAAATATGGTTAATTTTTTTTTTTTTTGATAAGTCAAGAATTTAAAATGCCTTTAATATCCGAAAACATCTCTAAGAATGCCCTTTTGACGTATTTGTGTTTTGTAAAACTATTCAGATGTTCTAAATAACAAAAAATTGGGCAAATGTAAAACTATTAATACTTTTTTTAAAATCAATTGTCAGCATAAAACAAATCTTTAATGTTAATGCCATATATATATATCATAATAATTCTTAATCTATACCCTTTATTTCATAACAAATTCAAACAAAAGCATCAGTCTTTTTTAGAGCTTTAGCAAAGAACGACTTTCCGTTAAATTTATTTTTATGAATTTTTTTTATTCATTTAATGCTATTGTGGTTAATCGGATGATCCTACAGTGGCCTATCCAGGTTTAATTAGGATAGCAATCTTTAATGAGTACCTGACATCGCACACTGGAGACCACTATTTACGTTCGATAATCAAGGATTTTTGACTCGTTTGAAAATCCTTGGGCCGTCTGCCGGGGTTGAATCCACGATTTGAATTTCAACATTAGACGGTTCTAGACAAGACTTTCTTTTTTATTTATCAAACATCTGTGGTCCATTGATTAAGCTATCAGTATGTTAATATAGTGAAACTGTGTTTTAATGTTGTTTAATACTTATTTTTCGTTTATTTTTTTTAAATTGTTTTATTTAGAAATAATACAATCTGCCACAATCTTGGGCAATGAGTATTAATTTAAAAAAATAAGTTGCTTTATTATCCATTTCGTCCCGAATACTTATTTTTAAGCATGTAAATATTATATTTGTCAAATTCGGCCGGTTATCTTCGCATACGCACTCGTTTATTGTCCGGCACTAAAAGGGTGAATACTAAGTATTAGAATTTTATGGAACCTCTAAATATGGTTCGAAGTGTTCTACCTTATCCTTAGAACACAATTTATTCCAATATTAGTTAAAGAAAAATTTCCTGAGCAGCAATTTTTATTCGCTAGCAATTCAACACCGGTGTACTATGAATAGCACATAAAATTACGAAAGAAATCAATACATATGACTATATTGTATAATGAGGTTTAAATTTAATGGCTTTAACTAACATCCTTTTTTTCAGGTGTGATCTCAGCGGGTGTGTCCGTCCCGGTGCAGATCCCCAGCCAGGGACCAGAGCTACCACCGACTTACTGGCCACGACTTCAGTGATCCCAACTCTTCGGCTTTCACCACCACATCCTGATGGAGGAAGCCCAGAATGAGTGAAGTGTAGTGTACAGTTTTCCCAAACATCAATATCCCGGTACTATAGTGCGGTAGCCAGATCGGTAACAGGGTGTCAGTCACCAAAAACACAGTTCAGGATTCTATTTTGTTTAACATTTACAATAAATAAAGAGCTCATACTAGCCATGAGCGAACAGAAAGAGCAATAATAATACATAAAGCTGTGAATCATTGCAACCTTTGTTGCGAATGGACATAAAACTTCTGCCAACCCTTTTGGGATGTTCCAGAAGTGTATTCTTTGAAATGATCACTTCTAATTTTCAGTGATAGGTGATCTTTGATAGTTTGAAGTAGTGTAAAGTTGAATTATCAAATATAGTTTAATACACGTAGAAATAACAGAAATGTTGACTTGTTTTATTCGTGAATTTGGTGAAAAAGTAGCTTTGTAATTTAAAGGCTGGTAAAATTACAATTTATGACAGTTTTAACCATTCGATTGTTAATTAATAGATGTTATATAACAATCGTTTCTAGATCATAGAACTTTTTTTATTTATTTGAGAATCATCTAATAGAGTGGCCGAGTTTCACATTTCACCCAAAGACGTATTACCTTAGACAACATCATTCAATCAGAAGAATAGACATTACTGCGAGGAACTCACAGATATTTTTTCATTAAACCTTGATGATAATTGTCCTATAAAACATTTTTATTTATTTGTTTGTTCGATTTCAAATCAGAAAGAAGATGGCAAAGACCGGAAAATTATTATTTTTTCCATCTACACGAATTTTATATACATAGTGTATACCGAGTGCACACCCCTCTAAAAATCCGTATGTAAATTTATATCTTTGTGAGTTTTATTGGCCTTCTGCCAATCAATTTCAAATCTCTACTCGGGTTGTAATTATTTTTTTCTTCAAAAATAATATTACATTCATTTTAATTTCTGTAACAATTTATTCCGCTCATCTGAACATCTGAGGAAAATGGGTCAAGAAGAAACCCAAAAAGACAAATAGTTACTTTCCTATATTTTTATGTTATTTTTTAACGCGATCCGATTCGCAGTTTTTTTGGTTAAAGAACTGAAGACGGAAATTCACTAGATCTAATATAAATCTAAGATTGACATAGTATCTGTAGATTGTCCTAAATTTTTTTTCCTTTAGCGTTAAAAAATAATTTATTTAAGTTTGCATTGTTCTCGTTTTATTGTAGTATAGCTTATTACATCAACAATTAATTGCTTTGGAAGTACGTTGATTAAACAAGGACAGTTTCGTTTAAGGAAAGAATAATAATAAATAAAGAATTAAGATATTTTTAATACATTGATTCAATGTGGTTTGCAATCGACATGAATTATAATGGGACTTGCACACTTTATACGGTTAAAATACAATGTCACTAAGACATTACAAACAGAACCTGTGAGCAATATATGCGCGTATGTGCCTGTTAATGGAAAGTATACGAAAATGTTAGCTTTTAAACATGTGGTAATTATTTAAATCCCATTGGGTAAAAAGCTCAGTTTCATCCCTTGGCATTGTGACTAAAATTATTTATTGTAAATCATTCTTCAATTTGAACACTCAATTAAACAACAATTATGATGTACACAAGTATTAATGAAAGAATTAAACTAAATATACAGGCAGGTCGTAAATTGAAAATTTTCTGAATTAGAGTTAATATTTCTGTTAATTCCTGTTCAATTGCTGGAATTACTGTCAAATAGAAAATATTGAAATTTTAGGAAATGGTAGTTGTCATATTCCTTTCTTGTATAGTTCCACTATTTCTTTTACTTCAATTTGATAAGGGCTTCGATTTGATAACTAACAGATGAGTTATCAATCTTCAGTGTCCATTTATTTATTAATTAAAATAGTGTTCCATGAAGAGTATATGTATGTATATTTTTTTGCGATTTAAGATATTAATATGAATATAAGTATGCTTAATATTGTAATTAAAAAAAAAAAATAAAAAATAACAAAGCGTAGCAAAAACCTTTGTGATTTCAAATGTTGTGTATTTTTGGTCTATTATATGGTGTATATTATTTAGGTGCTTAGTTGATGTGTTTTATTTTATGCTTATTTATAAAAATGCGACTTGATGTTCCTTTATTATAAGATTTTATTAGTTTCTTTAAAGATGTGTCAATGAAGGCGTTTTCGTCAGTGTAACGTAGAAGCATCATTACTGGAGAAATGCCTAGAGGACAGATAAAATAAATCTGCTTTAAAATATTGTTCTGTATTTTAAGTACTATGATTTATTATGTATTATTAGACATTTTATTTTTATGTATTTATCAGTTAAAAAAATAAAATAAATAGCAATCATTTTAATGTGATTTTATTAAATTTAAAGTAATGTTTATAAATACTCGAATTTTATTAATAAGTTTGCATGAATTAAGTGGGTTATTACCTAGTTTGGAAGTTATATAGTGTAGTTATGATTCTTTTATTCATAATTTTAGAAATACGTTATTGTATTTGCGTTTGAACATGATGAAATCTTTGTAAACGAATTTGGTTTTAGACAATAGATAAAAACATTCATAATGTATATGACAAATAAAACGTTTTTGTTAAATTTTTTTTGGCATTTCTTCAGACTTAAGGCGATTAATAATTGTCATTTCATCTTAATTATTTTCAGTAATAAGACCCTTAAATTTTTTTTAATTTATCATTATTTTGTTTTATGTAGTACTCTGCTTAAAAAAAAAAAGAAAAACCAAAAACGTTAAATCAAAACAGCACGTTACAGAGTGCTTTTAAAATAATCTGCATGGTAATTGAAAATTGGCATGAATATTTTTATACAAGTGAAATGACAAATAATCTACCTGAGAAAGATATAAGGGATAGTCACAAGCAAAAAATATTAAACAACCTTTATGCACTTTTGTAGTATTTCTGTTATTATTGATACGTTAGGTTTAGCCTATTAAAAGCTTCAACAAATAAATAAAAAAATAAACATAACCTGTGTCAAATGTATAAATAAAAACTGTTTTTCATTATTGAAATTCAAAGGGCCAAAGTGCAAAGTTTAACTCGCTGTTCATTGTTATGTATTAAAATGTTTTAGTGTCTTCATTAACAATGTTTTGTGAAATACTAACATAGAAGTAGTTTGTTATTTATTATTTTATTTCTGTGATTTATTTAACGCCATATTTTATGATCTTTCTATTTTTAGTATTAAAAACCAGTAATATTACTATGTAACTGTATATCCTAGAATAGATACTAAAAAATTAAGTAAACATATTAAATAAATTTAGGATATTTCAGATATAAAATTTATCTTTTGATCTATGTAGATTTTCTATACCTTATAACGTTTACAAAATATTTTCAAATAAAATTGTATTTATCAAAAGCATTTTCCCCTTACTCGGCTCTCCAAGTTATGAATTCCAGGTTTACTGTGTATGAACTTCATGAATGCTTGTTTTTAAAAAACATAAAAATTAAAGTATGGTAAGCTGTGAATTTGAAACAACGATGCACCTATTTTTCATAATAAAAAGGTTAAGTCAACCGTTTTTACATATTAATGATAGCAAACTGTCCCAATAAAAACAATATGAAGGAAATTAATGACATAAGGAAAACAAGTGCAGGACCAATTAGACATTATTAATACAAAGCCGTCACCTGGTTTGGTATCCAGATGAACGCCATGGACCAAGGACGAAAATTAGTAAGCTAGTGTAATATTATAAATTATTAAAATAACAAAAAAGCGGCAAAAAGATTAAAAAAATAACAGTCATTTGTAAAAGAACAAATATATCAAACTCTGGAACTGTCCGTATTGGATGGAAGATGTACCTGAAAAATCTGGGCGACTACAAATATTAATTCTATGGTGATGAACAAAATTAAACATAAATTTAAAGTTCTCATTTTAATATTTTATCCATGTACAAGATATACATACCATAAATTGCCTACATTATAATATTTTAGTATACAATATAATAAATAATTTTTTAAAGCTGAATCTTTTTTCACTCCGTAGATTATTATCTAAATTAATGTGTTGTTTTTGAGTGAATTACTCTAATATATTTTCTATATAGACGGGTTTCGAAATTTTTTTTTAAACGTTCTTTACTTTTTTTCATTACTCTATGTTGCTTGAAAATGTCTAATACGAATGAACTATGTATTAATATGAGTTATTATCAGTAAATAACCTTAGCGGACGTTTTAAAAATCAGGGTTAAAATAAATATCATTAAATCATTGTGACATTTCGTATTAATTCAACGATTTATCATTCAAGAGTAACATTTTATAATATTCTGCATATCCTTGAAAAACTTTTTGGTAAACAGAACTTCGTCTAGATAAGCTACAAACATGGATTACTAATACTAAAGGTAAAAGGAAGCACACATTACCTATCACCATCCCGTATTACTCCAAGCATAACCAGAGCTCCAAAATGTTAGTTATTAACCAGACATTTTGTTAGGTCTGAATCTGAATCCTAATTATCATTTCAGTTCCAAAACTCTTTAAAAATAAACCTAGAAGTCACCTTTCATTAAAGACTTACACGAGATAGAAAAAATTCACCAAATTAGAATAGAGAAAGAAATTCATTTTGGGACAGAGTCCCTTAAGAACAAGTGATATGTACTATTTAGATATACAATGTGTCTGGCCACAAAACCAAAGGATTATAATTAATTCTTATTCACAATGATATAAGAAGAAAATAATGGATTAAAGTATAAAATAAAACAATTGAGAAAAATAAACAAATAACTTCTAATAGATTAATGTGTTGAACAAAACTAAACACTGAAACTGATCCATTAAATTAGTAAAATATGAACAATAAATCATAAATTTTCTTCTTGAATTGATATCTGATTTGAAATATCAGGCTCGTTGAGCGTCTGTTTGGGATGACAGTAGGTACTGAAACAGCAGGGACTTGAATGATGGTAGGGAATAAGCATGTCAGATATGAGTAGGTAGGGAATTCCAGAGAGTAGTACAGTAGACAGGACAGAAATGATCAAAAGTTGTTGTTCTATGGGCAGGAATGTAAAGGTCTGAATGGCGCGGATCTTATTTGGAGGGAGTGGACTGACGATTTAAATTGCAGAAGTCTGTGGATATAGGGAGGTAGCTGGAGTTGATAGTTTGCTAAAGGTATGATTCCTAGGAAATGTTGTCTGCGGATAGAGGGAAGGAGCCTCTTTAACTCACTGCTTAAATGGGTCACATGAGACCTCTTCGGTGTAAAAGTTTTATTCTGGGACTGGATGCCTTAAGAATAACAGTTTTGTACAGGTGAAATATACATGTCTGGCCAACTAACAAAAGAAACATAATTAACTAATCTGAAGAAGAAAAATAAACAGCAAATTTATTCAGATACTTAGTTTTTAAATGTTGGCTTTGACCATAATGAAGAATCAATATCTGATCGAGAATTAGTGAAAAATAGACCAATTCAATATCAAATAATCTAATAAAATATAATAAAATGGATTCTTCTAATGATAAAATAAAAAAATACTGTGAGAATTGAAGCAAAAGTATCATAAATAAATACTAGAGAAAAAAAAAGAAATATTGAATACAATCTAACTAAAACTATTTAATTGTCGGGCTGCTTGATTTTAGGATGCTTGAAGATACTTGAAAAGAAGTTATTTGAATGTTAAGAGGGAGGGAGCATGATGGATGTTCGATGGGAGAGAATTCCAGAAACTAGTAGAACAAGCCTGTTATAATCATAATTATAGTTGATATAATCGATTATTAACATCTATAAAATTTTCAATATGGTTCGTAACTTTTGTATGATGGTTATATTTGTGTACTAGAATTTTGAATAAAGGTGATAACGGTTTTAAATCTCTTTAATCTTGCTAAAAAGACACAACAAACTGGCGACGAGGTGAAGTAATAGTAATTTCGATTACAAAAGTCGTGTTGATTAAAAAACAAAAAAAAATAATGAAAAAATAAAAAACATTGTTAGGTGAGTCATACCATATATACAATATTTACATTTCGCCTAATTACAGCTGATTCGACATAATCCATTCGTACTAAATACGCAAATCGATATAACTAAATATGGATGCTAAAAAATTCACTTAGCTTCTTGCTGTATTTAGTGAAAGTGTAAAACTTTAAAAAATTTACGGCGTGACATAATCGAATGTGCGTTCATATCAAAATATCAATGCAAGGTTAGCATTTCAAACTTACTCCTCCACAGTTTATTTGGGGTCTAAGTGACAATTCCATCAGGGAATCAATTCTATAACCGTAAATTAGCGATTTTGATGGAGTGGTAGGGAAGGCACTATCATTAGAAGCTTCCAAAATCGACGGATAGGAAATGGCTTCTCACCAAACTTCATTAAACATCGATGATGTACCTAAAATTTCAAAGCATCGACCAAATCGAGAAACAATATCGACAGGTATTCTAGCACAAGGTTCCTCTAATCGTCTTAACTCTAAAAGACCTAATTCAAATTATCAGCTTGGACCAAAACTAAAATACAGGGAGCTAGGTATAGATGGGTTATGCCTTCGCTGTGGAGGTCCACATAAAGCATCCGATTGCACAACGATCCCCAAACACTTCGATGTTTGATCTTTCATCGTTCCAGACACGTCCAAAAAGTTTGTATATGGATGCTAAAAAATTCACTTAACTTCTTGCTATATTTAGTGAATTCTCAAATCCACTACAGTTACCAAAGAACAGCAAGCGCATAAAGCATCCGAATCGATGTTTGATCTGTCATCGTTCCAGACACGTCCAAAAAGTTTGTCTTCGAAGCTTGTTGCCCCCTTCATTCAAAGTTTCATTCTAAATGTTGAAGAAACTTTTCGAATCAACAAAGTTATAGACATTTTCGAAAGTCATCAATCCAAATTTAAAGATAACGAAAAATATTTTATTCAACTGAAAATCGAAAATAGGTAGCAAGAATTTGAAGTAGATTCCGGAACGGGATATACATTTTTACCTTCTCCTCAGTTCGAAGCACTCAAACTAGATGTCCCGCTCGAAAAATACAATTTAATATTTCGATCGTACACAAATATCTTTCGACCTCTGGGAAAAATTCGCGTAAATGTACAATATAAAAATAAAATTTCTAATGAAGAAATATTTATAGTTCCCGCTGGACACATTCCACCCTTAGGTAGGGTATGGATATGGCACCTTGATCAATCTAAATGAATTAGACAAAATGTGGCTTCAGTCCCCAAGGAAGTAAATGAAATTTCGATTTTCGACGATATATTCTAAAACTACAAACCTATTTTTGAACAAAAGATTCCAAACATCAAGTGTAGTCTCAATATTTTTCTTAGTAGCCGGGACGTCCCCAATGCATTTAACATGTTCATGCCGAGGCGAATATCTACGTTTTTCCGCGTGAGGCGGGACTTTGTTAGCTGCTTACGCTTCGTGTGGCGGGGCGATACTGTTGAGAGTTCCAACGTGTTTGATGCGAGATCACAACAGTTCCAGGCTTCCAACGCGCTAAATGCGAGATTGTAACAGTTTTGGCATAGACATATGACTTGAAGTAGTAAATATGGAAATAATTAAAAAAATATTCTTATATTATTATTTATTATTAAAAATGATTCTTATATTATTATTATTATATTATATTCTTACATCATATCATGGGAATACAAATATGAAAATAAATCACGCACAGCTAAATAAAATTCTTAAATAAGAGTAATATTAACCGATAAGAGTCCTTTGAGGGGGGATGTTGAAAGTTATGAAATATTTAATAAATAAACCCTTATGCTTGTTAATTCCTACAACATATAATGTTGAGAAAAAATAAAATAAACCTATTTTCTAAAAAGGATAAAAAAGCGTGACCCACGGGTGAGTGACCCCACCTCACTGAACAGTCAAGTGTTAGCAGTCAACAGTCAAACAGTTTCACGGAACATCAGTTCACCCCGGCGTGAACATGTTAAAGGAAAAAGTAGATGCAGAACTGGATCTATTGGAAAGGGATGATATAATTATTAAAACAAAACAGACCACAGCAATTGGGTTCTCCATTAGTTATTGTTCCAAAACCCGATGGAACAGTCCATGTGTCGATCACAAAACAATGGTACATCCACAATTACAAAACGCCCGCTATCCTATCCTATTCCTCGGATCGGTGAAATACTAAACAATTTACGAGGATCGGCATTTTTTTACCAGTTGGATTTATTTAAAGCCTACCTTCACATTGAAATCGATTCTCAAAGCAACTCGATCCAAACAATTTCAATTCATCCGAGCACTTACATGATGAACCGCCCATCATTTGGCATAAAAACAGCTCCAAGTGAATTTATCAGAATTTTAGAACAGGTACTTCAAGGACTTAAAGGCACTATTTCATATTTCAATGGTATAGTTGTACATGGTCAATAGAAGAATGTCGAATGCGCTTGCAGAATTGTTTGGAATGCTTAGCAAAATATGACCTGCACTTCAACAAAAATAAATGTGAATTTTTCAAAACGGAAATCAAATATCTGGGATATACCATTACGAAAAATCAAATAGTGAAATCAATTGAAAAAATTAAAGCGATTGTCGATTGCCCTGCGGGCCCGTTCATTGGAAAGCGATTGCTCATCGTAGTTGATGCACTAAAGCTCCAGAAGATTATAATGATGTATCGTGCTAGCCCTCTCGCTGACGGATAATCTTCTGCTGAAAAGACCTATTCGCATTGGTTTGGACGCAATAATACCCTATCAAGAAAATTCGCACAGTCATCATTCCGGGAATTAGGCAGTTCAAAATAGTAGATCGTGTCCAATCGAGGTATTACTCAAATTCGAAACAACAATGGCGCCTTGGAACTATCCTAAATAAGTATGGACGCCTCTATTAACTAGTAAAACTTGACGACGGATTCACCTACAAGAGCCATATCAACCAGTTGATGCGAACGGAGATACCAAAGAAAACAGTTACCTACCAGCCTCCCCATCCAGTGCTACTGGCAACGCATGAGAATGATCTCCTGAAGATGAACTTCTGCCTCTTCTTCACTTCCACAACCATGAAATTCCTGATAGTAAACCAGAGCAAACCAGAGAAGAAACAGATCCTAATCAACCACCTGTACAAAATATTAACTAGAATCTAAGACGTTCTCATCGGGCCCTTCAACCTCGAGGACACCTTCGTAATTATGAGCTGTACATCTGCTCAAACTGGGATTAAGACTAGAATTGTATTATTATTATTTCCTCTCCTCCTACCCCTCCCCTCCCCCCATCACTCAAGTATATATGCATGATGGTTATATTTTTGTACGAGCATTTTGAATAAAGGTGATAACAGTTCCAAATCTCTGTACTCATGCTAAAAATACACAACAGAGCAAAAAAGGAGCATTCTTATTTTTTGTTCTGTGGGAAGGGATATAAAGGTTGGATAGACAGGATCACGTCTCTAGTGGATGAATTGGGGTCTGTACTGTTAAAGATTGTAGATATAGGGAGGGTGTTGGGAGTTGATGGTTAGGTATATGAATGATCCAAGGATATATAGCCTATTGGATGTGGAGAAAGATCCATTTTGATTCGGCATAATGATGGGATACATGAGACCGCCTCGATGAGACAAATACGAATCTTAAAATAACATTTCATAATCTGCTTCAATTGTTTCTCTAGCATCATTGAGAGGCCACCATATATCACACATCCATAACCTAACTGAGGAAAAATAAGAGAGGATACAAGCAGCTTAAGAATGGCTGTGGGAGAACATGGCGGGAACGATGGAATAGCTTAAGAATACTTATTGACGAAATTTGTGCTACATGTGATTTCCTTGATAATGCTTGGTCAATATGGATGCCTAAATTGTTTACAGATGGGCTGAAGGTGACGGGATGGTCATTTAGTAATAAGGTAGGAAGAGAGTGAAGAGATGTAAGGTGGAAATCGGATCCAATAATGATTGTCTGAGTTTTCGCAGCGTTTAACCTTAATTCGTTCAGATTTGCCCAAAAACAGTTCCTGACTAAGCCTTCTTGAATATTGCTAAACGCTTCTAATAACTCAGCGGGAGGAAAGGTTAAGTAAATCTGAAAGTCATTAGCATATAAGTCGTAGTAGCAGTGGTAAATTGAATTATGAAGAAAGTAGGAGTTAAATTCTTCAGGTGATATTAGAATGTATGAAGAGGTGGTAGACTAAGAGGGAGAATTTACGAAGGAGTTGCCATTTAGACTTAGGATCAGGGACTGAATACCCTGAACGCTTGATAGTCATCATATACCCTTGTGCGTCTATAGCGCCTTCGTGCAGCCTCACGTCTCTTTTGAAGATCTTTTATTTCTTGACAAAAAAAAATATACAAGATCTCTTCCTCCTGATTTATATATCCTTCCTCATAGAATTGAATTAAGATGTCCTTTATCATTTGTACCGGCTTGTTTTAGAACTCCATTGCCCCTTACGATTATGAATTCATTATTGGATATATTATAATAAATTAGGTGGTTTAAAACGCGCAACAATTTTGCTAGCAATTATTCAGTCATCACCATGATGTTTCAATTATAGTAATGTGTTACTATCATAATATTTTTAAAATTTACTGCAAATATGTGCCGAGAAATCTTCTGAAAACGAGAGAAAAGAATTCCAAAAATGCACCGGTGAAGGCAGGATATAATGTGTATTGTATTACTCGACATGATAATTTATGATAAATACTTAACAAAGTAACGGTTACACAATTGATAAGATAATATATTATCTAATTATTGACGAGGTGCGCCGATGTTTATTTTGGATTTTTCCAAAAGGGATAATTTTATTTATGGGTTTATGTTTCAACTACCCTTGACAACGTTCAACTGATCTCCCATACTCTTCAGACCTGTTTCTATAGGTCTAGCCAAACCCCCAGATTTTATAATGAATTATAAGAGCACTTCTCAACCAAACTTAAGCAATGCTGCAAGTTTATGATCAACCCACGGAGATTAGTTTTTTTTTTCGAGAATGATTTGGACTTCGCTATCACAATGTGATCAAAAAAATGAACAGCTTCCAAATACGAGTATACTAGTAGATCGAAATCAGGGTACTAAAGAGTGTTTCGTGTGTGTCTATCTCCCTGAAATAGCTGGGGAGATTTCTGTTCCGATCTTAAGTATTTATTTATTTATGCATCCATAAAAAATTTATTTATGGACGTCTTTAGAAAATTACTTTTAGTTTTTCCTCTTTTAGACTTATAAGTAGTATCCGACAAGTAAATAAACACCTTTCGGAAAGAATGCATACCGATCTAGAAGCCAGAGCCGTCTTCTTATAAATCCTTGGTGTTTAAACTCTTTGTAATGAAATTCCAAAGAAGTTGCTTTTCCCAAGACCCTTCATGGGTTGTAGTGGTACAGGTTTTTTTTTTTTTTTTTTTTTTTAATAAACCTAAGGGTCTTCTGCCAGGTTTGAAGGGGCAAACTTGGGCATAGAAAGCTGTTATGCTAACAACTACACCACAAGTTACCCCATCAGGAGTTTTAGTAATGGTGAGGACAATATATTGTGAAGTTTATAGAGTCGGACTTTTGAAATAAAATGTGGGAAATATGCCAATGAGCATAAAATATTTAATGTATATGTTAAATTGGCCAATAAAAAAAAAGTATAAATCTTAGAATGTCCTAGCATTGTAAAAATGCCATAGACAGTTTTAAGCTGCTTTATTTTATAACTTAGTAATTTTTGAAAATTTATTTAATTTATGGATAAAAAAAAAAAAAAAAAAAAAACAGGTGCTGAGTAAGTAGTATGCCTTACTAATATTTCTGTTACCCAACATTTCCCACTCAAATTTATGTTCCCATATAAAAAGAAAAAAACAAAAACATTGAATAGGTAATGAATTATTTAAAAATCCAATTTAATATTTTAATAGTTTGTTAAGATATTTTTATTTTGTAACTAGTTATCACCAATCCACAAATTCTGGATCACAATATTTTTTTAAGTAAAGACGTGCCAAAAAATACATCCTTGTGATGAATGTGTAGAGGAAAGTTATGGACCGAACTTGATAATTATTTATTATAATTTATAATAACGATACTTCGTGGAGCGAACTCATAGATTAATTATGATTTCTTCATCAATGATGATTAAATAGAGATAATTTAGTAACTGTAACAGCTAATACCATAATATACACAGCCTAGAACAGATATAATACACAATGTTCAAAAAGATAAAGCATAACTAAGAGTTATTAAATTAAAGGAATCATAAAACACTATAAACCAAAATAGTCATAATTCATGATCATTAGGAATACTTAGGATTATTTGCTGAGATATAAAGAGGGCAAGAAAGGAAATTTTTAAATAGTAAAGATAAAATATGTAAACAATATGCTTTGCTTTATTTTCCTTAAAAAAATAAACACAATATAGTTTATGTACAAATCTATGAAAATAATTGAAAGATGGATTGTTACAACATATCTATGTTCTAACATAATAACATTTGAAAAAATACTACAGAAAGTTGTTAAAAAACAAGATCAGTTCACAGTTAAAATACCATGTAACTCACAGCACAAAAATCATGTTAGATTAAACAACAATGTCAAAGAGAAGAAGCTCACAACTTAGGCCAAAGAAAACAACAACTAATAAACTTAGTTTTTATGTATATTATTCTTATTATATAAGAAGTAAGTGAAGAAATTTTATATTTTTTAGTTCATAAAACATCAGATATGAGAATTTTTTTTTATAGTAAAAACAATGTATATTGACATGTTCTTTTTAATTATTAAAATGTAAATTTTTTCACACTAGCCAAGTTATTACTTTGTATGGTGTGTTCAATCTATTTTATGCAAGGTATTAGTACTATTAGTCTATATTAAACAACATATTTAAGTATATGAAGGAAATCTAGCGGATGATAGTATAGGAGTTGTTTCGAACATATGTTCTCTTAAAATAAAACAAACAGGAGGGAATGGAGGTCGGTGTGATGTAAGTTTTTTCTGGCATACAATTCCTGCTCGAATGACTAAAAGCCAAACAAACCCAATAACGAAATCTGAAAGTATTGAAAAAATTAAATATAAATATTAAATATTTCAGGGAATGCCTTGATAATAATAAGGCTATAATTAATCTAAATTTATATTATCATTAAAAATTATAAAATTTATAGTAATCAGATAAAAAAAAAAAAAAATGCTAATTCTATGGTCAGAGGAAATAAGATGGTAATTAGAATAAATGTCCTCATTTATGAGTACTATGGTCACCATTCACTCAAGCATTCCACACAATTCAAAGAAGATGGTAAGGTAATTAACTGTTTTAAATTATACTTATAAGTAGAGTAGTCAATTACCACCTCATTTACCTCTTACTCTCAATAGAATATATAACAAAGTAAGGAAATTTATTCTTTAATAACCAAATGACCAAAATTCATTGAAATAAAACTTAAAATCGTTCAGTAAATGTAACTAGTATAGTACAAACCTGCTATTTGAAGAGGAGGTTTGGTTAATGCTAAATTGAATCCTTCAACAGTAGCTCTATTAATAACATTTATAACAATATACTTTAAGGTTGTTCCAAAATAAAAGTCGAAAGGTAAAATTATTCCATAAGCGCCAATAGTGGCACATGAAATTATGTTATATTTTACGGGGTCAGTGGTGGAAATTAAGACAATAATAATAGAAATTGTAAAATATGTCAACCAGTAATTCAAATCATTTTGGAAAATAGTCACATCACCTGAAAAAAAAAAAAAAAAAAAAAAAAAAAGTGAGAACATGCTAATAACTGGTTAAATAAAATGAAATAACAACAAATTAAGATGAGGAAGACTCCGAAATGTCACTTTGAAGGATATATATGTGTAAAGAAGGTAATAAAGAAAAAAAAATATAAATATAGGAAGTTACTATTTTCACTGAAACTAAAAGTAATTTAATATTATAATTGTCATACCCATAAAAATTGACAAAATATGAAACACCAAAGAGGAGATAAGAAGCCCGTTCATAACAAATGACAATCCAACAGATAATATAGGGCTATTAATACACCACCACAAGCTTGTCCATAAAATTCCACAAATAAATCCAATTCCATTGCACATTAATAGAAAATCTGAAACAAATAAACAGTAAAAGATAAGTTAATGGAAAATACACAAATATAACTTTAGACTAAATATTTTCAATCATTACAGTTTATTTACTGCAAAGGAATAAATAATCAATTTTTGAAAACCAAAACAACACAAAAGTAAGAATGCTGGTTATTAATAATCAAAGTAAATAAATTTATAACTAAAAAATCACAGAAATGTAATGAGGTCAAACATGTCTATAAGAATGGTTATAATAATACATAATTCTTTATGACCAGAGACTGGATTTCTGTGCATTAAAAATCTCGAAATGTGCAAAAAGGTGCAATGAAACCCCAAAATATAAAATTGAGGGTATATTAACTTTAAATGTATTAAAAATAAATTAATCTAAATCTATATGAAGAGGAACTTAACCTTTAAAAGTTGTTTTCTTCAGAAATTACTACCCTCTAGTTAAAAAACAAAACAAAAAAACAAAACAAAACATAACATGATTAAAAGATCTATATACAATTTTTTATAACTAGACAAAACTATCTAAATAATTGATTAGTTTAATCAAATAATTGATCATCAATGACATATTTATCCAATTCGTACTTTTAATAGTTGAATAGATTGTGAATTTACAAATCATAAAATAAGTCGATCTAGAAGAACTCACAGAAAACAGATTGAAGAATTGATCAGAAATGTTTGTAAATAATAAATGGAGGTATGTTATGTAGACCAGTGTAATCAACTGAATTAATTAATTGATAAATTTTAATTTTAAACAATATTCAATGGTAATGGTAATTGACCACTTTTTTTGTATAGCTCTAAGTTTTATGCTTCAATATATGCTTGTGTCTAGCTAACCAAAAAATAAAAAATAATAAATTTTTTTATAAATTACACCCTACATTATAACAAGGAAGAATTTTTGGTTAACTGTTTCAAAATAAGCATCTGTTTGGTATTTTCTTTCACAACCTATTGATTTTGATTGACCACAAGCAGTACAAAACACAGTTTTCTTATCAAATCTAAACTCAGGGTAATTAGGTACCCAGGTTTTAATTTTCGAGACACTTGTTATCCTTTCGGCATAGTTTAAACATTGATATTTAACTTTTTTTTATATTTAATTAGAAATCACACTTAATACTAAACATTTAGATGAATTATGAAGGGTTGAAAACAGAGGATTCAAAATAACAACAATAACAATTAACGCCTTCTAACTAGCCTGGTAGTGAAGATAAACAAATAACAACAATGGAATGCATTGTGTTAGACAGATGTGTTTACTTACTGAAGTCAGTAGTCCTAATATTTCCATTAATTTTTTCTTTCCCTAACTAACAATTTAATTCTAAATTCAACCAGAGAAAGATAATAATAAAATTATATATATATATTATATATATATATATAATATTTTATGTGTGTGTGTGTGCATTTTTATTACCGAAAATTTGGTTTGAACCATTGAGATATCAAAATTTATTAAACAAATTTAACTCATAAGAGCAAAAAATGCAATAAACATTAAAAAAGTACAATTTGTCCAAAAAGGACAAAACGTTCGATTCAAACAAACAAAAAGCATTTAAAATATTTTTCATTTATATGATAAGTACTAATTCAATGTCTTTAATCATAAAAAGGTAAGTAATTAATATATGTTGGAAATTTTTTTAATTAATTCCTGTGATTTGGCAAAATATCGTAATGTTAATCTTAATGAATTATTCAGAATGCTAAAAAACCCAATTAACAATCTATAAATTAATGAAAAGATAAACAATAACGGGATATAAAGAATAAAAAAAACATGATATTTATGAATAAATTCAAGCTCAGGAGGTTTAAAATTGAATTGAACCGGAAAGGGATATATAAGAAATGTAAAAGATTATAATAAAATAGGAAATGCTACAAAACAATAAAGTTCTAAAAAAAATGAATGTTTATTAAAATATTTATAGTAAGATAAAACCATGTTAACAGATAAATTAAAAAAGTAATACACACCACCATTAGAAGATGTTTGATGAAACAAGAGAATGTATGATAGCAAGAAACCAAACACAGCTCCCAAGATAAAAAGTTCACCCATGAAATAGCGGTGTCCTCCAAAGCACAGAAATATACACAATATTACAAATGAAGCTAGCTGTATTTTTAGCGCCACTGAATCTAAATAAAAGAAAATATTAACTAATGCACAAACAGTAAATATAGATTATACTGCACCCACTTTAACATACATGGTTCTGAGCTGTCAAGACTATCAAATGGAAACACAGCTGATGGTGTATAAACTGCAACATTCCCAAACTTGCTGAAAGCTATTAAAGAATATAAGGAACCTACACCATTATAACGGCTGAAAATTCTTCTTGATATGGGTCCTTCAATTGGTTTAGGAGCCTATAAATAACATAACAAAGTAAATATACATTGATAATATAAATTAAATGTTATGAATTAAAAGAAATATATACTATATGTGTGTATAGTATATATATAACAATTATATTAATGAGATGAAAGATATATCAGGGCATAGTTAAATATAATCAGAAAAATATAAGGAAATGAAATGCAAAAACCTCTTTCCTAGTGCAATATATATTAAAACATATTATGGGATTTCTTTTATTTACAAAAACATCATCCATAGTTATATTCAATCATTTCAAATTATTGAACAGTGTACAAACTGAATGATGAATATGGAAACTTAGAATTATTATACAGATAAAGAGATTACCACATAAGAACTTTTCAAAATTCTTGGATATGTCAACATACTTCTTATAGAATCAAAATAGGATTGCACTGTAAATTCATTCTGATGAAGGAATTTATAGAACATAACATAAGATACAAAAGATAGACTGCTGATGTCACACTTCATAGATAAAGACGCAGGAGGTCCATCAGCAGTAATCATGACACCATTTGTTTCCAAACTAAGATATGGAGAAACAGGGACAGGTAGTTCCATATTACAACCTCCTGGTAGGGGACCTACAATAAAAAAAATAAGAGTTACTATTGAAAGAATACATATCCAAAAGGAAATATTAATTCACGAAATTAAACAATAGAAACTTACTTTCATTTGTATATGGGACAACTGCAATCATACAAGAAACATTAAAATCATGCATGTTTTTAATGTAAAAGAAAGCCATGTTGGAGGCATTTGAATACAAGCCAACATTTGTTCCATTAACATAATTATGTGCAGATAGCACAGTGTCATAACTCAAAATAACACTGTCGAGAAAAGAATGCACTTGAAAAATTACAAAATCTACATATTTCGGAATATTGCTTAAAATAGCCTTGGTTTCAGAGAGAGGCAACAAATCAATTTCAAGATCCAGATGGTCTTTGTCAGAGGAAGAAAAATTCTTGAAAGAAATTTCTATTTCTGTGCCTAAAAATATATAAATAATACTTGTTATTTTATAAAGTCATTGTAAATATATCTTAATAAAGTATATTAATATTTATAATTGTTTGAAGATATAGCATAGATCTACTAATACATGCTTACAGTATAAGGCTGTTAAGGTAGAACATTAAGTACTGACAAATCAAGAGTAAAATTGTATTTATATAAATAGCATAATTATATAAAAATAAAAAAGGGTTCATTAATTTTTCTACTTTATCAGCCACAAATCCTAAGCAAACAATCTAAGAATAGAAACCATATTAGTTAATATTTTATAGAAAAGAGGGAATAACATACTATTAAAGATTAATCCCAGTATAAGTCTTCAATTTAATTCAATTGAGTTCTCAAAAGTTCAGGCATGAATAAAATCCAGGTTTCCAGATTTTTTTCTAGTATATAAATAGAACATGGAATATACACAGACAATCGGGAATATAATAAAATCGTACCCATCCACAAGAAAGAAAACACAAGTGAGTGTAAGAATTATAGGCCTATCCGCCTGTCCCCAGTAGTATACAAGCTTTACACATCCATACTAGAGCGAAGGCTGAGACAATATGTAGAACCAATACTTGAGGACGTACAGGCTCCATTTAGGGCAGATATGCAGACCCAGGACCACATATTTTGCCTTAGATGCCAGGAGAAAACCTGGGATAGAAATGAAAACTTGTTGATGGTTTTTAAGACATAAAAGCTGCTTTTAACTCAGTTCCAATGTCCCATAAACCTAATAATGGTGTTAAATAAGTTTATAAAAACCCTAATAGGATCGTTAAGATAAATAAGGAGGAATCTAATTTGGTAATGTCTGGAGAATATAGAGAACCCAGAAGATTCTACAAAGCCAGAACAACAGGAAACAAATATGAGGGTACACCTCTACTCTCTTTTGAAGACTATATGTCCAGGCTAGGACAATCGTGAGGGAAACAATAGGAGAGTTAAAGGTACTCGTGAGAGACCGGGATGCCTGGCTGTAATGGCTAGATCCTACACCTTCACACTAAGAAGCATAAGGAGGAAAGAGAAAAAGAAGAATATTTTCATGAATATAAAAAAAAATTGCTAACTGGTTCAACTATTGTGTAATGTCAACAAATTTGAAAATAATGGTTTAGAAATCAGGAAATATAATCCATGTGTCCTTTTTAGTACTTCACTACTTTTTGGTACAATTGAGAGTATTCTTGATTTTCTGTGAAGATGTTTAATGTTATGATATTTGGTCTGCCTAGGGTATTCCTCAAAGACTTATTCAAGACAATAACCTAACTCCAGCATGGCATGCATAAGATGAAAAATGCTGTGAAGCCAATTAAAGGGTTTATTACAAATCAATGTTTTATTTCGACCAGCCACATTGTTTAAAAATATACTAAAGATATTTTCCTCATATACCATTATTGGTATATTGCCATTATTAATGGCTGTATGAGGTGTTCAACGGACCCAATGTTGCTCATTTCATCCGTGTGGGAAGGTTAAGATTGGCTGATCATAGAGCTCTTATAAGCTGTATGGGTATACTGATGAAGACCACAGAGGAAGCAGTACATGGGACAAGAAGATGTGGCAGACCAAAACTCAATTGAAAGGATGGAGTGACTCAAGACACTGAGGCCCTTCTTGGCGTTCAGAATTGGATGGTTGCTGCACAGGATTGGGAGAACTGGTGGAGGATAATCCAGGAGGTCCTGACCTAAAAATGGTTGTACACCAAGGAAGAAGAACCATTATTGGAGGATGAAGTGATGAGTTTTTGCTCTTTGTGTCAGGGAGGACATCCATTTCAGCCACAGTTATTGCTTCTTAAGTCAGGAAGTGTATTTTTCTGCTCCAACAAAATATTTTTCCTATCCCCCAATAGCAGGTGCCCCTTTTTCCTAAAGTTTTTCCACTTGTTACAGTTCTTAAAATTAAGCTCTCAACGAAAAAAAAGATGAAACACACTTTCTAAAAACTCATAATGGATTACAATTCTTTTCCAGTAATGCCACTAAATTACTTGAATGACAAACTTCAACTTCACTTCAATTGAAAGAATGCTAAACAAATACTGGACTTAAAGTGGATAAACATTATGGTTATAAAATGTATGTATGTATGTATATATATATATATATATATATATATATATAACACATACGACAATTTTGGAATGAACATAGAATAATAATGAACCTTAATGAAATCCTTCACAATAATTCAATCATAATAATGAAGGATAAGATTATTCGAGTGGTGGTCATAAAAGACAAACTTATCACAACTGAATTATATCAATACCAAATATTAAGATTATAATTACAGTCACGAAAAAGTTAACCAACAGGCAAAGCACGTATAAAAATCAGTCGGTAAAAGATGGTGGAGGAGAGAAGAATATAATTTAATGTATAAGTTATAAAAACCTATTTGCAATGAATAATTTGTTTTATAAAGAACATGATGCTCTAAATTTGTTTGTGGGAGTAAAATTACAAGTGAACTTTGAACAACTATATTCGACTAGTAAAGTGAATTAGTATTCACATTCCACCCTAATCAATGTTATTTTTTATTTATTTCACTTTTTATCATTTAAAATAATTGTATATGTTTATTTTAATCATTAATGTTATTAGTTGTTTTGTTTTTATTGTATGTGTTCTTAGGCCAGTTATAATCCTTATTTTTCTTGTACAATGTTATTCTTAAGGGACCTAGTCCAGAATAAAGTTCTTTTTTCATTCATTCATTCAATCATGAATGATTATTGGGTAAAATCTATGGCAATAAAAAAATACATAATGTAAACATTAATCAATAAATAAATAATGCGTAGGTATTTTAAAAATAATGTAATGAATTAAATTTAATATATTAATTTTTTAATTTAAAATTTCTGGAAAAAATACAAATATGCCACAATCCTTTAGACAGTATTAGTAAGACGATAATTATTTCTAGGATTGTTGATCTAAAACATCCCAAATGATGTTTATCCACTCAGGAAAAAGTGGTTTTATAGTTATTGGATAACAAAATAGTCTTTAGTATAAAAGTCAAAGCAAAATCTGCCTTGAACCCAAATTTTTAAAATAATTTTTATAATTTATTTGGAAAACTTTACTATACTAATAACAATTATAGCATTATTATAATTAATATTTTATCAGTTCTGAAGAAAAGGAACTGAAATATACATAAATTAACAAGAGACAGCGAGAAATTCTGCAATATCCGACCATGCTTAGGACCTCGGTGAAGTTATACAGTCCTTAGGTCTAAATCGAATTGCCAATAAACAAAGAATTAGCAAATTTCAGAGGGCCAACAAACTCACCTGGGCTCACTTCAACAAAAAGCGCATTTTGATAAATGCAAAGTTAAGGCATTACAGAACAGTAATTCTTTCAGAAGCTATTTACGCATCTGAAACTATGGTAATCGAAGGCCATTCCAAAATTAGGGATATAGAAAAACAGGAGCGAAAAATTCTTAGGAAGATTTATGGGACCATCAACAGAAACAGAATTTGCATGAAAAGGACTCAGGATGAACTCTACCAAAAAATGAACACAATAACCGAGGAAATTAGGAAATGCCGAGCAAAGTTTTCCGCATACATTAACAGAACAGTAAAAAAACTATTTAATATTATAAAAAAACAGTAAACGGGGCACTGAATGGCTTAAATAGGTACAGAGGGATGTACAACAGTGTAATATAGACAATTTCGAAGACCGCGTAGAATGCTGAAATAAAATTGCAATTATGAAATCCCAGCAACCAGTATTGTGGCAACCTGGGAAAAAATGGACAGAAGAAAGGAAAAAGAGGCATTCTGAGAGGATATTGGGAGGCAAAGAAGACCAACATGAAGGCATGATTTCAAGTTCAGTCACTCTCTGGGGGAATAATCGTAATAATAATAATAAATATATATATATATATATATATAAGCCTAAAACGTGTTTCTCATTTCCACGCACACATATATACACAAACACAACCTTTTTTTTTTTTTTTTTTGACAGAAAGTAGATGCTCGTTTAAAATCCCTCCCCTAAGCTACACCTCTAACACAATTGAATCTATGCTATAAAAACTCCGGCTTTTCTAAAGAAAAATTTGTAAACTTCTTTATTACTATTAATTTTTTTAACTTATAATAAAGTATAAACCCTAATGAGTTAAAAATGATTAGTTGTATTTACTTGGCATATTCAATGTGAAAAATATGAACAAAAAGAATGTTTTTCATGCATTGATACACAGAAAATTGGCTTGAAAAAGTCTTGAGAATCTACCCAGTGGTAGCACTTAATGTTTATTTGGTCAGCAGGTGTCGAGGCCCCCATCTATTTACACGCCTCGGAGGATTAACGGGAATAGATGCAGATGAGAGGATACGGACAAGTTTACAAGGGTTTGTATGGGTGGGTAATTTGGAATGAAAGGAGGTGTATCATTTTTGGGCAATTTCTGCAACTAGTGGGATATTCAGGTCTCTGTGGATGAGTTTGTTGGGAAAAAAGTAAGGAGCGTCGAGGATTTGGGATTGCATGGATTGGATGCGGGAGGAATTCGATGGTCTAGTGGATCCCCATAGCTCAATGCCATAAGTTCAAATAGGTCTAATAATGGTTGTCTAAATGAGTTTTTTTGAAGTAAAGAGGGAGTTTTGATCGTTTGTCAAGTAAGTGTTTTAATAGTCGATATCTACGAGCAGCTTCTTGTCGTTTAAGTCTTGTATGAGGATTCCATGTAAGGCATTTGTCAAGATGAAGTCCAAGGTATCGTATTTGTGTTCTACAGTGATAGTGATGAGTGGGGTATGATTAAAAGAAACAATGGGACAGGAAGTCAAAGGTTTACGTCGTAGAGTGGAGGTGATTTTGTGGGATTTATTTTGATTCTCCAATTGTGAAACTATTCTGCAATGACTGATACATGGCTCTGTAGGATTTGGGAAGCAAGAATAAGATCATTAATCACGGATAGCACACATATGTCATCAGCGTAAGTAGATAGGACAGTGCTTGGATGGATTGGGATATCAGCTGTATAGACCGTGTAGAGGATTGGGCCTAGGATACTACCTTGAGGTACACCGGCTGACTTATTGAATACTGGGGAGTAGGAGAGATTATGATTAACTTTAAAGGTCCTATCTGTAAGGTAGGAGCGGATTATTAGGAAATATGTCAGGGAGAGGAATTTGCAGAGTTTGTAGAGCAGTCCTTGATACCAAACTTTCGTACATATTTAAAAAAGAAAACGAAAGAATACAACTTTGTTGGTAACTTTTTTATTTCCATCTTCCCTCTCAATCCCAAGCCAGCTTATTAGTTGTAAATCTTTTTTAGCCCCATTTCTTAATTCTACTCAGAAAAATATCAAATCCTTTTCTTTAATAAACTATTACAATGAAACTGATAGATGTAAAATGTAATATACTAAGTGCTAAGTACCATCTAACAGTTTCAATGTGATTGTTTGCTAAAGAAAAGGATTTTATCAATACATTTTACCTGTTAACTATTAACCAGCAAATAATAAGAGGCTTAACTTCACAACCTTTCCAATGCCAAATTTTAGTATAAAACAAGAAAAATACAGGAGGAAGTGATGAAAGGTTCCTAGAAAGGGAATATGTACTTCACGAGGCTAGCAATGTTAAACAAACTGAAAGAGTAAGAACCAATACCTCTTAACTAAAAATAATAATGGTGTTTGTTTCTGATGACAATATGAGAGTAACTGACAAAAACGAAGATCCAAGCAGTGCTATAAGTGAGTTAATTTCAGATACTGAGGTGATTTTTTTTGGTAAGAGGAGACTTCAAAGGATGCATTGGATGAGGCGAAAAATTAAGCAAGTTTAAATGAGGAACACAGCTTCATTTAGAAAAAAAATGGTGGACTGCTAAGTTTCCAATACATGGAAAGCCAAATCAGAAACATGCTGATAAAAGATATGCTATGACTTATATGGGCTAGACATTATTCAACTTTAAGATTACTTGCAATCTTCAATTACAGAAAGTAATGTTAACATTTTGGAAAGGTTCATATGTAACATTCTCCGAGTGATTTTTCATTGACCAGAGCACATGATAATCTAATAAAGAAGAGAAATTGAGTAATAATCGAGTCCCCGACCAATTACCTACTATAATTTCTACCACCCAAAAAAATAATTGAAGCCAAATTAAACCATGCACAGTAGGGAGATTAGATTACATTTGGCCCAAATATAGTAAACTGATTTTTTAAGATAAAAATAAATCTTAATGTCTACAAATACAGAATAAAAGAGAGAGGTGAAAAGGTGTAAACAGATCTGAATACAAAGAAATCAGATTAGAACACCGCTAAATTAACTAAGGAGTAAATAAGTAACTTGAAAAGGATTGAAACAACACAATTTAGCGTTAAAAGAACAATTAAAACATAAACTTGCAAACATATTTTGAAATTTTTTTAAACTAAAGTCATTACTTAACAGAGAATAACAATATAAAAATTCAACTTTTTTAATTCCACAGAGAGAGCAGTTTTATGTAATGGGATGTGGGTTTCAGTATATAATATCCTTAATCTAGGTAGATTTAGAGGAAAAATTGCAAAGATAAATGGCAAAAAGAAAATTTGGCTAAATAGGCAATCTAACTAACAACAAACTTAGCACAAAACCCAAATTAAGCTCTTTGCAAAGTGATGAAGTATTGGTGCATATGAAGTATGTTTAAAGGCTAGGACCCAGAAATATTTTTCCAAAGAGTCTAAAAAAGATTAGAGGGAAGCTGCAGGGTTACAGGAAAGAGCCAGAATAACATTAAACTAATTTAATCTCCGAACTAGAAAACAGAGAAGAGATAATTCACCAATGGCAAAAGGAATGTTGAACATTATCTTAAGTAAAAAATTAATGCAACATACTTTCAGTTAGAGAGAAACAAAAAAAATAATAAAGCCTGTTAAAATGTAAGTAAATAATATTGTTTTATTACAATAGTTTGTGTTTTTTTTTTAAATGTAAAGAAGTATTCCTTTATCTGGCCTTGAGGAAATACTGTGAAATTTGAAATTTAATGAAGCATTAACGGAAACATAAAGCTAAAGAGATTGCCCTGCTACTACTAAACATGGCGATTCTTGAAAGGTAAGTGGATAAACCCTCTTCCATCCATGGTGGAACAGGATTAGATATAATGCCAGTGGAAGAACAATCACACTATGTTACAGTAACATTAACTCTGGAATCATTTAATTTCCATGTGGTATGCAAGGAAGTATTGTTGAGGGTACAGTGTTAATTGAGTTCCAAGACTCATATCTTCAAAATCATTATACAGCAGAATTATTTCACCAATGATGAACAATGCATCAAACACCAGATTGATAATAACATTAAGAATTGTACAAAAGAGACTTGAGGAAATTCAAAGGATGGTAGGTCTAGGCATGATAAGAGCAATAAGAAAATGTCGAGCAGCAAATTACGGTTAACACATTTTTCCAGTTTTTGATATATTCACAATATTCACTTAAACAAGCGACCTTAAAGACTCCAGCATACTTGGAATCATAAAACTATCAAGGAGATTCAAAAATTCTTAATAAGCTCATAGAAAGCTATTGGGTGATTATTTATCCAGAAAAGTTATTTTTAACAGAACTTCAAAGCAACTATTCTAGACAAGAAACTAAGAAAAGAAAGAGGACCTAAATTTAAAAGCAAGCCTCCCCCCCTCTTCCACAGGAGGATCTCCCTACCCTAAGGTCGCCCCACAGCTAATGGGACAGAATGAATAATTATTCAGTCACAGCTGTGGTTCAAACTTGGATGACAGCAGTCTAGTGCTCTGTCAACAAGACCATGCGGCCCGTTGATTAAATCAAATGTAAAGGTTATTTTCTAAATAAGCCTGAGAAAGAATAAGTTAAAACTAACAGGTAACTGTGGGCATAAAGGATAAAAAAAAAAGACTAACCCCATTATTAATGTAAAGTCCTTGCCTTTTAAAGAATGAACTATTTAATATAACTAATAATTAAACCTGAAGGTATTACTGTAGATCTATTCCTAAGGACTTAATCTGATTTCTTAAGGATCTCACAAAAAATCCTAACAGGCTGTGGTGAATTTTTTATTCCTCTATATTATAATAATATGAAACTTAGGAAAAAGTATGGGCATCCCACAATTTTTATTATGTTTATTCCCTCATCACTTAGAAATATGACAGATTATGAACAGTACATTTTCTTCATTAAAGACATGTCACGACCAAAATAAAGATTTAGGCATCTGTAACGAATCAACTTCCAAATTATCAGAGGGAAGCGCATTGACTGAAAACTAAAGATATTGTACTGAAGGAATTAGTCCGGGTGGCGGTCATTAAATGAAACAACTGAATAGTTTCAACTATTTTATTGTTTGCCAACGTTTCGACGCCCATTGTGGGTCATCATCAGGGCGTCTGGTAGGTGAGTGGAAACTCACCATCAGTTTCCACTCACCTACCAGACGCCCTGATGATGACCCACAATGGGGGTCGAAACGTTGGCAAACAATAAAATAGTTGAAACTATTCAGTTGTTTCATTTAATGACCGCCACCCGGACTAATTCCTTCAGTAATTCTCAACGGTCAACTAATTATATCCACAATAAAGATATTGTAGCTAAAGCACAGACCCAATATCCCTAATC
Source organism: Piezodorus guildinii (assembly GCA_023052935.1). NCBI lineage: Eukaryota > Metazoa > Arthropoda > Insecta > Hemiptera > Pentatomidae > Piezodorus > Piezodorus guildinii. The sequence continues at coordinate 123,760,159 of CM041295.1, read as the reverse complement.
AGTCAAAATTTGCTCAGGCACAAAACAGGAATCAGCATCAGCCTAACAGGGGATTGGAATTTAACATTAAAATAATTGATAAAAAATTAGTGAGTTGTGGGACTGTGTGCTAAGGCCAGCTGCAGGTCCCTCATTAAGTCCACCCTTATTCACTCATTACACGAACACCTGTTTCATGAAATACACACACTACAATAAAGCTTTTCACTCAGGCATAAAGTCTAAGTGACTTTTATAAAATAGAACCATATTGATATAAGGAACATGACAATGACAAGATATCTGCTTGTAGGCAATCATTGTTGATAGTACATATCAATTAATCAATAGGAGTCTTTAAAATTCATACAGTGGCACTTTCAGGGTTTTATTTTGGTGAAAAAGTTTCTTAAACATCTATGGCATGTACCTATAAACATGACATTTCAGTTTTGAATGAATTTTTGTTTTGGGGTCTAAATGTCTTGATTGTCAAAACATATGACACACAGTGTTAAGTATATAAGATTACTGAAAACTCATCAAATAACTATTTTTTGTAAGCATGAGAATATTAAATATTAATGGATATAAACTAAATCTATAGCCTCTTCAGCAAGAATTGAGAATTAGTATAATGTTTGATGGGAAAACTTCTGATAAACTGTTCTTGATTCTACAATAAAGATCAGTTAATACCTAATCTGGTCTTTATAATTACATTAAGAAGAGAAAAACTCCTTAAAAAATTTCAAATGACTGTCCCAAAACGTAATAAGTCTAAAACGCTAACTGAAGTAAATAAAAACAGAGTATAAGAGATAAGTTGTAATATACAGTAAAATCACGAAATATGTATATCAAAGGTTATAAAGAGATTGATTTGATTATTTAAAAAAATTATTCAGTACAGTTTGAATAAAACAAAATTGAGTCAGATAAATATCTAAATTGTTTGAATCAAAGATATGTTAAAATATCTGATATAAAATATTAAATAATAGAAAAGATATGGAGAAAATTAAAACATAAACAAATCATGGCTAGTTACATAATCAGTAACATCATGAGATATATATGAATAAATATCAGAGAGATTAAGTATCACAAACAAAATTACGTATATTGAATAGAATCTGTTTAATCTTTATGTCAGTATGCTTAAATGTCAATAAAGATCTTAAGATAACAAAATGATGGATTATAAATGCGAAAAATAACAATAGCAATTTAAAATATTGTATAATTTACCTGCTACAAAGATGTTACTCGCAAAACCAGCAACAAGAATAGTCAATATTGATGTTAGATGCATTTTGCATTAATGACAATGCAAAATATACAATTTATTTAAAAGAAACAAGGCCAAAATTGTTACGCTTTACATGTTGAACAGTTTATTATTGATTACCTACCTCCTAGGAAGCAGCTGATCGTGCTTGAGCTTGACGTTGGAAGCGCTGAGGTAGTTTCTATGTTGCTCGATCAATGATTGTTATAGTGATTAAAAAAATGTGATTATTTTAATTTTATAAGTGATTGTTCTTAAAATTAGTGGGTGTCAGTGATATGGGGAAGGACCAAGAACTGTTGGAAGCTGCTAGAAGCGGAAACATTCTTGTTGTTGACAAAATATTGGGTCAAAGAGCTAAAAGGAGTGGCCCATTAGCCAGGTAACTGATAAAAGATAAAGAAATATTTAAATTTTTACAATTTTCAGGATGTTTTATGATCTAAAAAGTCTTTTTAATTATTATCCCTGCGTTTTTTCTTTGTGTTAAGTTAATCTTCTCTCTAGATTCTTACCAACAGACTTGTTGATCAGTTATTGTTTATTTATTTCATATTTATAAACTTATAGTTTAGAAGCTAATTTTATGTAATATTTAATTTATTTTTCACTATTATTTATTTTTTTAGTCATTTCAACTAAATGCATTCATTTAATAAGTAAGTTATAATTACTGATAAAGGAAAATTTATTTGCATTATCATGATGTTAATCATTTTTGGATATCTGAAAAAGATTTGCTGCAAATTTGTAATTTTCCTTCTAATTGTCTAAATATCAATTTTGATAACTGTTATGTTATGAGTCATGTGTAAGGAAGTTATCTGAGCAGCATACAACTGTAAACATCATTTTAAAGAACGGAAATGTGAAGTATATTAATCAGTATTTTATAATCTAGTTTTCATATCTGAAAATTTATTAGATTGAAAGGAACCCTATTGTTTAGTTTATTATAAATAATCCAAATGATATAATTTTTATTGCTTTTAGTTGTTTGAGTCCTAATCGTTTCTGGGAGATCATAGAATATGTAATTCATGTGCAGTTTCATTTTTATTTCGATTACTAGTTCAGTTTATGATATGTAGAATCAGTTGTTTATTCCATATATCCGTAGAAGCAGTTGTTTATATCCATAGAACCTTTTATCCTTTTAATCCTTAGAATCTTTTTTCCTTTTAATCCATAGAATCTCATCATTTCAATTTGTCGAGTCTATATTATCTTACCCTATATCAAAAGTATTGTTCACTTGAAACATTCATCAAATCATGGCAAACTTAGTGCTTGTTTTATCCTGGTTTTGCCATTTTTCCTTAAGATATTGTTATATTATATTCAAAGTTTAGAAATGTGTATTTCATGTGTTCTTTTTTTTAGTCTTCAATTATTAGTTCACACCTGTCAACAGCTTTTCAGCTGTTGGTAAATTGTTACATAAATATAGTAATTAAAGAGTGTATCATATGGGGAAAGGCAATATCTTGCAGCATTACTTTCTTCCATGACTTTGCTCAGTTACTATGTAGTTTATGAAGATTTCCCCACTTATTTTAGAGATCAATTATTGCCTTTTCCTGATTTAGGTGGTAGGTTTTTTCGACAGTTGGTAGCTGTGAGTCAGTATTTATTCATTGTTTATATTAATTAATTTATAATTTTCTGAATATACCCACGCAAGTCTTTGCGGTAGTTACATCAGTTAATTCACTTTGAAAATGTGAAAACACTGTTATTACCATTAGTGATGTTTTGTCTACATTTCTATAATTTTCCACTATATCATTTTGATCAAGTCTACTGCAGTCAAAGTATCATTCACTTAATATTTCTTTCCTAAAGTTCTTGAACTAATATTTGTTTTATTATAGTAGATCAGCTTAATTACGATTTTTCTGACTCTAACCATATTAATGAACTTTCCCAAGTAGCTGATATTTTTCATTACTATCATTCACAAAGTAACTCATATTTCAATAGAAAACTTGAAATCAATCGAGACAGTATTTATTGTGATTTTATTCATGATGTTTTTAAATGAACAAGTATTCATTAAAATGTAGTTGTTTTTTCCTGAAATATCCAATTTCAGCTTTTCTGTCTCTAAAATACCTCTGCATTATAAAAAGGACCCTGCCAAAGTTCATTTTAAATGGTAAATGTTTCTAATAAGGATTTTTTCATCAAGCGCTGAATTTTTATAAAATATTATTCATTAAAATGTTTTTTTCTGAAAAAATGACATTTGGTCATTCTGTCCTTATTTTTAATTATTGTATCACATACTGCATTAATAATTAAGTAATAATTTTTTGCTTAAAAAAAAAAAATAGGTAAAATAACAAAAACATATCTTGTATCTGTGTTTCAGTTAAGAATGACAATATTAATTGATAAGAAATGGATGAGGATTTTGCTTTTTTTATTTGATTGGATTATTGTTAATATAAATTAAAAGTGCTAGGCTCAAAATGTATGTTCCAATTTCGCATAAAAAAAGAAAATGAAATTTAGAAGGAACACGGAAAAAAATCGACAATGAACTAGTCTTAACTGTTTATTACTTTGCTAACGTTTCGATCCACATTGTAGGTATTCATCAGGGCACTTCAAGATGCAATCCTTAGAGAAAGACATAATATTCTAACTAAATATCTAACTTCACCTAACAATTCTTAGTGTCCATTATCACTATGTTGACAACTGGGGCTGATGGCCTTTGCCATTTAAGGTTTTTCTATATAATTCATAAACAAGAAAGAACTTCTTAATAATTTGACATGTAATTTGGTTTACAGTTTAACGAATCTCTTAAAAAATAATCAGATTTGCAAGGGTAAAAAATATACAATCCTTAACCCTTAGTCTGACAAAATCTTTTTTATCCATTACTTTTTACCCTAGGAAATCAATGTATTTACATTTAGGATTGTTAAAACATTAATGTATTGGAGTTGCACCAGTCCCAAGTTGTTTTCAGAAATCAATGAACATTATAAAATGGCTTAAGAAAATTATTAAGAATGCTAATTTTTTTAATTTAATTTTTTAATAATTAATTGGTTGATATATGCTTAAGTTGAATGTAAATTACCTGCTTGTTTCCATTTTGTGGATATTCACTGCCAAGAGCTAGTTGCAATTAAATAAGTTGAGGTAGAAGCTCAACGTACACCAGTTTAGCTTTTAGAGTGAAAATCAAAAGTATTTAAGGAGTAACCCTGGTAGGGAGGGGGTGAATCTGAACCTACCAACTAGGAAATTGCCTTAAGGGAGGAATACCCTGAGAGGTAGAAGCTTTCAAGTGGGAAGAGGACTCTCCATATATGTGTAAGGATAGAATCCAAACACTGTCTATGGAGGGTATAGAGAAGGAAAGAATGGAGAGAAAATGATTGATGGATAAGGAATAAGGATAGACCATATTTCTTAACATAAAGGTTGAGATATTCTAGCCTAGGGAGACCCCATCTGGTAGAGGCAGGATGATAATTAATATGTGGGGCTGATTAGCAGGCTGGGTAGTAATGCTACCATGTTTATAATTAGTATTGAGAGCTTCTCTACCCGGCTAGTGTCTTGAACCTAGGACAATATACCTTGTATGGTTTATTTATTATTATAAAACAGCATTATACATAAAGATATATACAATGATCATTAATAAGTTACACTGTAACAATATTATTTAATAGAAAGTCTTCTTCAGTCCAGCCGGCTGGTGACTTGAGTGTAGATGCCGCTAGTGCTATCTATGAGGGTGTGTGTGAACCTATTGCTCTAACGTAGCTCTGCCACAATCAGAAAGTTGTTTTATTTTTCTGTTGGGGTTTTTCTATTGTCGTGGAATATAGTCAATCATCTTCACCTTATCATTTTGGTTTGATATGTTTTTTTTATCTCTGCCATTCTAGGGGCAGTGTGGATGATCCAGAAACTGTATATGTTTTATGTAAATGGATTATGTTATTTGCTTCTACCAATTTCAGATAGGAAATGAACTATGGAAAGTATTACACATTTAATTTGTAGGGTATTGTTATGTTGGCTATGTGTTATCTCTAGTTAATGTGGGTTTAGTCTCTGCATTTTTTTTTTCTCTCTCCTGATTAACTTTTGAACAACCTTTACAAATGTGTCATGTTTGTTTGTTTGTTTATTTATTTAACATCACTTTATGCTACTATGGCTAATCGGGCGATGATACAGTGGGAGTCCTAAATTTTGCTTATCCAGGTTTTATTAAGATTAGGGATCTTTAACGAGTACCTGACATCCCAAAGGCTCGGGACCCCTTCTTAACATCCCCTCCGAAGGACGGCATAACTAAGGATTTTTTACTCCCATTATAAAATCCTAGGACCACTTGCGGGTTTGAACCCGTGACCTTTGGCATAGGAGGCCGAAGGGCTAATCACCCAGCTACAAGTGATCCCGATGTGTCATGTTTAGAAATTCCTAAGTAGGCATGGTGGTCCAAAGGCTGATTTATTACAGTCAACTCCATTACCATCGCTCTTCTGTCTTTAGAAGCATTTTCATTAGTAATAAAGATATTTATTGGAAAATACTGATGAGACCTTGAAGATACTTAAGTCTATTGCTTGGTTGTCTACACAATTTACATGGGAAGCACTCTTCAAAATATTTTATGCTAAATTTTATCTGATATCCAGTGACTGTCTCGGTATCAGTTTACAGGTTCCTAGCCTCAACTCTTCATTATGTGTGTGCTTCTTTATATGCTTTTTATCCTTTTGTCTCCTTTATCTCCTACCCTGCCCCTCAAACTGTTTCTTTCAGGTGTTAACCTGTAGGTCCTCTAGGCATGGGTATGAAAGTGAAGTTGCATTTCTTTCTTCAAATCATTCTCAACAAATCTTACTATTCTTTTTGTGATGCCGATTTTACAAGCTGAATTTTTAGACTCATGTCTCAAGGTGGTCTTTGCTGGTTAAGATTTCAGTTAAATTATGATAAAAAAAACACAAAAAAAAATACCCTGCATTATTTCGAAATCCATTTGCTCATTTCAAAGCCACCGATCTATCAATTTCATAGTCTGGCTAATAATAATATTTATTGGTTATATATATCTTATTTTTAATCAGGCACTCACAAAACTCTGTTCCCTGCCCTTCTAATTGTCCTGAATACATAACAGATTTAAGAAATGATCCCTGGTTCTCCTTATTGCTATGTTTTTGACCGACTGCTTTCCTAAGGCAGCGGTATCTTCAAAAACTTGCTTACTTGATATATTTATATGTATTTATAGACTAACATCACTGAAACCATTGGAGTTCTTTTCCAAAGGTATTGTGTTTACCAACCCCAGTAGGTGGCATGCAGGGTAAGATTAAATTAGACAGGTTTCAATAGATGACACTATTATTTAACTTAACTTAAACATATACAATATATTAACACAATGCCTGAGAAAACTGAGGGACATTATAGTTAACCTTGCCATACAATATTACAATTAATGAATTCCTTTGAAACACTTAGTCGGCTGGCGAAGGCGGAATCAGTCTTAGCGCTCCTTCTAGGCTTCATCATCCAGCTGCTCTATGACCTCCGGCAGACCTCGCTTCTTCTTGAGGATGGACCTCAGCTGTTCTCTTGCTGGACTTCAACTCTCGTGGTTCGAATAAGACTGTTCTTCTCGTTGGTGGAACTCGACTGTTCTCTCCCTGGTCTTCAACTGACTTTTCTAGTGGATCGAACACCCAAGTCACTTCTCTCCCCTCTTCTGTTCCAAAAAACTCCATATTTTAGAATTTGCCGATATCTTATCGGACAATGGAAGGCGGGGCTGATATGGGAAGTGCCCTGTCCAGTCTTTGTCCAGCCTAGTAGCTGGGGTCTAGAGAGTTCTTGGGGTATCATGGGCTGCCCATGGGAAATATCATGGTGGGGTAGGTACAAGCCTTTTAACTTTTGCCGACAAAGGCTTATAAACATTAACATGATTAATTTCAAACTTATTTAATAATGAACTTAATCCCCTCAGTATCCTCAATACATAACATGTATGTAAAGTTTTAAAGGTATTTATTAATTGTAGTATTGGTTATAATAATATATATATATATAATAATATATTCTGATTTTTAATCAGTCACTTACAATACTCTGTTCCCTGCCCTTCTAATTATCCTGAATACATAACAGATTCAAGAAATGATCTCTGGTTCTCCTTATTTACTTACAGCTGTGCGACAACCACCTGCCAATCAGGACCTTTATTAGTTTATATTAGTTATATTATATTTTATATATATATATATATATATATATATATATATATATATATATTTATATATTTATATTATTAGTTTATTTTAGTTTATATTACCTTTATATTAGTCTTCACCTGTTTACTGATCTTGAATTGCTACCTTGCAGTTTTAGACCATTAGAAGCTCTCGTGCATCACTTGCCACACTGTCCTTATAACAAATCCTAGGAAAACCAATACACCTTATGTCATGTTTGCACTCCATTAATCATTTTTTGGAAATTGTGATATCTTTCATTCTCATTAGATGTACAACCTTAGTTTTCCCAGACCAGAATCACAACAATGACAATGTCTGCTTCATTCAGAAGATCACATAGTTCATTTTCACTCCTTCTTTATTCTCCATCGACATTAATTGGACCATGGATGTTGCAATAATTTTCCTTGAATTTTGCATTAATGAACTAATTGGTCTTGTTCATTCTTCTTGGTTAAGGTCCATGTCCCTAATTCACAAATAAGGACTGGGTTTATTGTCTTAAATAGGAGAAGTTCTTTATATGATACCCTAAATCAAAAGTGTTGGTTTTTGTTCAGAATATTTCCCATCTTTGTTTGGGCCATATATTTTTCTTTGAATATTTCTCTCCCATATACCCCCCAACTTTTCTTGCTGTTTGATGATGATCTATTCCTTTGTACTTTGCTGCTTATTGAATGACTGCCTTGTATATCCTTTATTTAATTTTGTTTACAGATTTATTTATTTTAGTGGTATATATATATTGTGGATATAATTAGTTGACCGTTGAGAATTACTGAAGGAATTAGTCCGGGTGGCGGTCATTAAATGAAAGTTGAGTTTCCACTCGCCTACCAGACGCCCTGATGATGACCCACAATGGGGATCGAAACGTTGGCAAACAATAAAATAGTTGAAACTATTCAGTTGTTTCATTTAATGACCGCCACCCGGACTAATTCCTTCGGTATATATATATAGTCCTGAAGCCGTTATAAATAAAGTATATTTATTAAAATCCAGCTAAAACACTTTAGAAAACTACATAGTAACCAGAATAGATTATAATTTAATATACACATCACAGAAGAATATCAGAACTAGTTTGATTGTTTATTTGGTTGTAGATACATTGTTATTTTCTAATTCAAGTGTGAAAATCATCACATAGTTCTGAAACTATTTTTACTACCTTCACCATCCTATGATTAAGCATTGTAATGTCAAAATCCAAGATTTGTGTAAAATATAATGTGGCTTAATTGTGTATATTAAATGTGGCTGCATATTAATGTGGGTACCCAATAATATTGAGGAAAAACCTGGTGGCTGAGCGTGATCTCGGCCAAATCACCTCATTGCACAGCCTTTGGCCTGGAAACAGTACTAATCTCTATATGTACTGAGTCCAAGAGTCTTCTAGGGTTGTAGTGACACAGTTTTTTTTTTTTTTTTTTTTTTTTATATTAAAAAAAACTTAGCATTGGTTTTATAATGATAGCACCCATGACAAGATAATAAATTAAGATGTATCAATAAGATCAACCATTGTTTTGATTTTCAAAATTATTGGGTTGTCCGGAAAGTTCATAGAGAAATTTGGGCAAAAATTAAAATTGATAAACAGCTTAAAATTTATTTATCTAATCTACAAAATAGTTACCGCCGTTAGTGATTACCCTTTCCCAACTGCTTGGAAGGTCTATTATTCCTGTTTATTCCAAAAATCATTGTCCTTACTCCTGAAGAACAATGAGAGGTCTGTTTTGATGTCATCTTCTGAAGAGTAGGATTTCCCTTGTAGAAAATTTTCGAGCGAACGGAAAAGATGAAAATCTGAAGGAGCAATGTCAGGAGAGTACGGCGGGTGAGGTGAAACCTATCATCTGAAGCTTAATAACTTTTGCCAAGTCCTTAAAGAAACATGGGGCCTAATGTTGTCTTGGTGGAATAGCACTCCTTTCCGATTTGCTAACTCTGGCCGTTTCTCTTAAATTGCTGCCTTCAATCGATCTTACTGGGTGCAGTAAAAGTCTCTATTTATAGTTTGGTTTTGTGGAAGGAGCTCAAAATATATGTAAACAACATAATCCTTTCAATAATATTCCTTTCACTGAGCTCATGGGGAACCCAAATGACGTAACGACAGACGTACCTGGACTTCTTTAGATGATCAAAAACGGTTGATTTGCAGGCTCTTAACTCCGTAGCTATCTCATGGACAGTAATTCGTGGTTTGTTTGCAGATGACCGTCATAATATCCTCGATGTCAAGAGTTAAACTGGCCAGCCAGGGGTTGGTCTTCCAAATTGAAATCTCCTGATCTAAACCGTGAAAACCACTTCCGAACTAGTGCTGTCAGTAATTGAATCGCTGCCATAAACGGCACAAATCTTTCTTGCAGTTTGGGCTGAGTTTTTCCCTTTTTTAAAAAAGAACAGCATAATATGCCGAAAATGAACTGAATCGTCACTCATGTTGGTTTGCAATAAACTACACTACTAAGACTTAATAAAGACGAATTCAGTGTGTGAACATAGTTAATTCCTTCATGATTAAATGCATATAAATAAACATTAGCTTTTTGATTAATTTTTAGTAGACAAAATAAAAGTTAAATTTCATTTTAAAAATCTCTATGATTGTTTCGGATAACCCCTTACCTTATAATCAATAAACATAAAATAATAGTCATAACTAGTATAAATAGTAGTTGATATGTATTAATAACTATTAAACCTGTTTCAAATTTAATAATATGAGATGGGGAAAGTACAGTTTGAAGTTTCTTATCAGGATAAAAGATTTCTTCTCGGCCTAGCTTCTATTAATAATTTCCTACTTATGTATTTTCCTTGATGACCTTGCAAGTGTAACATTTTCTTTCCTGAGCTGTTTCCTTCAAATCAACAATAACATCATGCTGTCTTAATCTCTTTTGAATGACTTAACTGGATGTTTCATTTGCAGCACATCCTACCCCATATTGGGTCTCTAAACAATACTGGAACATTTGCATATTTCCATTAACAGATCCCGGATAGATATATTCCTAACTATATTCCACAGTGGACTTATTAATTCCATTCAATGAGGATGTGACTAATACTAAGTCATGTGGTGGTGCAAAAATTTAATGCTGTTCATCCCATATTGTAGCCTATACAATTAGGAATCGGAATATAAAACCTAATCCGTAGTCAAGTAACAGATACAGAGTGATAATGGACCACCCTGCCTTTTCTCTTTCCTGTTTTTTAACAATTGCAATACTATAATACTACATATGCTAAGTAGAAAATAAATGTCATGTCCTCAATAAATTATTCTCAGTGTTAAGTGTATTCTTTGTGTCCTCCATTATATAGAATACTTAAAGGTGATTTTTGTTTTATGAACAAGATAAATATAGCTAATAAAATATGTTCAATTTATAGCATGATTAGGGAACATTATGTTTTAAACTTGGTGGAAAATATCAGTTGGTCACTTATCCTTTCTACCTATTGTAAGGTGTTTAATAATATAGTCAAATAAACAACTTATTTCTGGATTTAATTATGCCTGCTGAATGCTTTTTGTACTAGAACTTAAGAGATTATTGTTGGTCAGGACCCCACAAAAGTTACAATGATACAGGATGATGATAATGGTCTAACATTATTTATTCTGTTACATATTAGTGGATCACTGTATTATGTAATTATCTTATAAGTAGTAATTATTAATGTTTCATGTTTTTCTTAGTTCATCTTCTTTGTAATGTAAGCTAATATTTATTTATCTTTTAAGATTGAGATTTTGCTGATTACTTTGTTTTTGATATGTCATCATTATCATCATAGTCTGGCACTACAACTCGTCACCGAGTCTGGACCGACACTCCAGTAGCCTCCGCCAGTTGGCTCTATCTTGTGCAGCATTTCTCCAGTCCCTAATGCCGAGTAAGGTCCTAGCATCTTCTGTGACAGCATCCTTCCACCTCAGGTTAGGCCTCCCAACTCATGAATTTCCTCGGAGAGGATCTTTTTCTTGGGGATCGACTTATCCTCCATTCTTGCTACATGGCCTGCCCATCTGAGTCTCCCAACCTTGGCAACCTTGACAATTTCTGGGCTATTGAAGAGGTTTTAAAGTTCTTGGTTAGTGCGTCTTCTCCATGATTCACCTACTTTTACGGGCCCATAGATCTTTTGCAGGATCATCCTCTCGAAAATCTGAAGCCTTTTCTCATCTGCCAAACTGCTTCCTTAGACTAATGTAGCACCTATTATCAGCGTTAATTTTCCTTCGAATTTCCTACGAAATGACATTTTGCTCGTTAATTTCAGTTCTCAAGTAGACAAAGCTGTCAGCCCATTTGGACTTGAACTAGCCAACTCCGAGGTATTCTTTTCTTCCTTCTTTCCCTCCTATGCGCATCTACTTAGTCTTTTCTGCGTTCACCCTTAGTCCAAGTTTCTTGGCTGCAACCTCCAATGTGAGCAATGCTTCCTTAAGTGCCTTTTCCGATCTTGCTATGATGTCAAGGTCGTCTGCATAGCCGCGGATTTGGACCACTTTGTTGAATATTGTTCCACCAACCTCGATTCCGGAGTTCCTTACTGCTTTTTCTTCTGCAAGATTGAAGAGTAGACAGGCAAGAGCATCACCTTGTCTTACCCCTTTGTCTATGCTGAACTCTTCTGAGAGATCAGATTCAATTTTCACGGCACACACGGATCCTTTCATAGTCATTTTTACAAGATATGAATGAGCTTCATAGGTATGTTCATTTCTCTCATGGCTTGATATAGTTCATTACGGTCCACATTATCATAGGCTGCTTTGAAGTCTACAAACAGGTGATGCATGACAATATTATGCTCTTTTCATTTCTCCAGAATAAGCCTTAATGAAAAAATCTGGTTCAATGTAGAACGTCCCTTCCTGAAGCCAGCTTGTTACATACCGAGTTCTCTCTCTGCATATGTGATAAGTCTTGCATAGAGAATGTCCGATAGAACTTCATAAACACTAGAAAGCAGCGTAATTCCTCGGTAGTTCTCACACTCAGTCCTGTCTCCCTTTTTATGGATTGGACAGATAACTGCCTTACTCCATGCTTAAGGCACCTGTCCTCCTTCCAAACATCAAGGATAAGGTCATGCAGCACTTTCCTGAATCCTTCTCCACTATATCTAAAAAGCTCAGACTGGACATTGTCCATTTCTGGTGCTTTATTATTCTCTAGTTTGTTAATGGCATCTAGAAGCTCATCTTCATCCGGCGGTTCCACATCTTCAATAGGGTCCATCTCGGCATTTTCAGATATAGAATCTGTTGTGCTCAATGCATTTTTGAAGTGCCTTACTCATCTCTTAAGGATCTCTTCTCTTTGGTTTATTAGGGTTCTATCTTCATTTTTGCAGCACGTAACTGTTGGCTTGAAACCAGATTTTTTCTCATTTAATTTACAGAAGAACATTCCGCTTTCTTTAATGTTCCTTAGGTTCTCAATATCTCTCATCTGGTTTTCGTGCCACATCCTTTTATTCCTTTGATGAACCCTTTTCTCAGTTCTCCTTGCCTCCTTGTAGGCGGCATTAGTGAGTCTAGTGCATCTTTGTATCATTTTATTGTAGGCTGTATTTTTGTTATTCGTCATCAGTTGACACTCCTCGTCAAACCATTATGATTTAACTGTTTTTGGTCTTAATCCTATAGTATCTTCTGCATTAAACCTTTTGGCATTTTTTATAGTATTCCACTGCTCATCAATATTTCCATCATTGCCCTTCATTTCATCTTTTACTGGAAGGAATTAGTCCGGGTGGCAGTCATTAAATGAAACAACTAAATAGTTTCAACTATTTATTGTTTGCCAACGTTTCGACCCCCTTTGTGGGTCATCTTCAGGGCGCATGGTGGGAGAATGGAAATTTGCTAGTTTCCATTAATTTGGTTCATTTAATGACCGCCACCCGGACTAATTCCTTCCAGTAATTCTCAATGGTCAACTAATTACATCCACATTTCATCTTTTAGTATTTCTTCCAGGGTATGATGACATATTGTAAGCTGATTAGGATCCTTAAGCTTGGTTACGTTAAACACTTTTTGAGCCTCATTGTGATGATTATTAACTGCTTGCATCTTGGCACCAATCCTGGCAATGCTCAAGTAGTGGTCTGTGTCCGTGTTTGCTCCTCTATGTGACCTGAGGCTTACTAGACCTGTCTTGTGCATAGAACTTATCAGAAAATGGTACATTTGGTTGGTTACTCTTCTGTCTGGTGTTCTCCATGTCTCCTTATAGATCCTTTTAGTTGGAAACAGGGTACCTCCAACAATTAGTCCATGGGCAGCTGCAAAGCTTACCAGTCTATGTCCATTGTCATTACTTTTTTTTTGTGGAGACTGAATTTACCAATCGTAGGCTGATATGCTGGTTTCCTGTCCAACTTGAGCGTTAAAGTCACCAAAGACTATTTTGATATCATGCTTCTTTCTTCATGCTATGTCTTCTTTCCTCCTCAGGAGCTTTTGCATGGCTGTTTATTAGGGTGTAATGGGAGAATTTACCTTTGATGTGTAGGCGGCATAGCCTTGGACTTACGGGAGTTTTTGATATGTAAAAATACATTTTCCAAATGAGTAAATGTAATATTCTTAACATATATCAATAAGCTTTGATTCCCCAGTGTTTCTGGGCATGCATCCTGTTTTAGGGGTTTGTCCTATTACTGTTTGGGATTGTTAATTATTATTTTATGACATTCTTTGAATAATTTTTATAGCCCCCAGTTTGGTATTGACTGAACTAGCTCTAGATAGTCATTTGCGGCTCCTAAATTGATCATAATGTTCACTTGACATACTAACCCCCTAGTTTGATAGTGTTATAAATTTTGTTGGTCAGAGATAAAAAAAAATTATTTAGAAACTAACAGTGGTTTGAAATAACCTAAATTGTATGATCACTATTCATTTTTAAAGTTCCTTTAAGATTGTTTCATTGGTTTCAACATTTATTTTGATATTAAATTAGGTAAAGGTCATATAAATGGAGTCAATATTAGAGGGATGGGAGGAGAAAATAGTGGATTTACAATTTCGGTTGTCCAACCTCCTCTTTGGTAACATCAGTTATTATTTTTATTTTGCTTTGTTTTTCAATCACACTCTTTTAATTGGCCTAATGCCTTTTTTACTGAACATTACATTCTATATGCTAAAAAAATAAATAAATAAGTATTAAAAACAAATTAAGTAAAATATTTTGTTATTTTAAAAAGTTATAAATTAAATACATTTTTAAAACTTTCCTTCTTTTTAGTTTAAGACGTGGTCCTGGTGCTAATGTTCAAGATGCCTGTGGATATTCAGCGCTTCACCATGCAGCGCTTAATGGCCATCAGTAAGATATTTAATAATAACTACTTAATTTATTTATTCATTTTTTTCTCTGGTGTTATCACCTAATTTTATTTTTAGGGAGATTGTACAACTTTTGCTCACCCATGAGGCATCACCAAATATAATTGATGATAAAGGTTGTTCACCACTTCACCTTGCTGCTTGGACTGGAAATGTAAATATTGTTAAACTTCTCCTTTCGCACGGGCCTTCTGTACCTAATGTCAACTTAATGGTAAGTTTACTTTTATATCTAACAATTATTGTCAAGACCCACAAACACTGACTATTTTGCCTTTATTTAAAAATTTTATTTACCTGTAATTGTGTAAAAAAATTTAACTTAATACATTAATATCATCATTATTATGAATTACTTCATCGTGTATGAAATAAGAATGGGAAACATGTCTTTAGGAAAACAAATAAATATAAACTGTAAATGAATATAATGAGAGTAGTGTTAACAATTAGATGTAAAAGTCAAAGTAAAAAAAAAAAATGGAATAAAAAGGCAGAGCTGGGGAAAGATGCGTGGAGTTAAAATTATGAATTTCTTATTAACATAAAAGAGCAACTAATCAAAAAAATAATTAACTTAATTTCGTGTAAATAATTTCAAGATTGCATGATTAATGTTTTGCAAATTAAGACATCAGTGAAAAAAAAGAAGGTAAAATACAAAATTGCATAATTGAACTTGTTTTTTTTTCTTTCTTGACACAGCCTGATTTTGGTGAAAGTTTGTCAGTTAGTTTGTTTACCATTAAATTTTTAGAAGGCTTTTGGAATCTTCCAGTTTTATCCTTGCTTACTTTTTGTTGTATTTGGAGGTTAAAGACTTATGTTTTTAATGTTATTTGCTGGCTTAATTTTTTTTTAAGTCTTAAAGACCATGAGCCCTCTTTGAAAGAGAATATTTAGTTTATTTTTTTCATAATTGAAGTGCTTGTGGCAGCAACATTGAGACAAGCCACAATTTTCAAGTTATTGATTTTTAAGACTTTTATTTAGTTAAGAGTATATTTATATGCCAATTATCATATAGTTTTCATCTCATTTCTGTTCTTTTACCTTTGCACAATGGAAGAGTGCCCTCTGTAGCACTTTAACTACATTTCCCTCCCCTCTACCTCCTCTATTCTCTTTTTCATTTATCTTGAGGTTTGTAATAATATTGGTATTAGTGATATTGTCTCTCCCAGTCTTTCTTTTAAATTTTCTTTGATATGTCCTCTCCTTTTCCTCGACCCTTCATCTATACTATGATATGAAGGTGAGTGACCCTGAGGAGCTAATATTCTCTGTGTCGTCTCAAACTCCTTAGGTGTAGTTATCCGTCCTTAAGACATTTCTCACCCTGTAGTAGTGAGTCCTCACAGCTAGGATATTGTCCATTTCTACTTGCCTTTCTGACAGGGCTTGCTCTATTATACTTTCTTAAAGAAATTGTCTATAAGTATCATTTAGCTCAAAATATTCACAAACATGCAAACTGTGTGACATCTTGTTCACCTTTAATGCACAAATATTGACAATATCTTACATAAATTTGTTTACAGTCTTTTTTTGATTCTTTATCCTTTGAATTTGCAGAATAGTTTTGTTACGATTTAATAATAAATCTTGTATGGATTCAAAACAAGTTGTCCATCTATGCTAATTAAGTGCTTTAGACAATATTGACTCAGTTTGTTTTATTATTATCTATATTTAAATTTGCCCTAATATTAATTTAAATTAATTATTTAATTATTATTTATTTTATCAAATTGGTAGTTAACTGTTTTTCAATGCCATCATCACATCATAATCATTCCATATTTTACCGCTGCTTGGTGTGGGGGTCTTGCTTATAGAGTCTTGTCTAGATTTCTCTCTTCTGTACAACTCTATTCTCTTATTCCAATTTATTCCACGCCTACTGCATTTCTCCTTTACACTGTCCTCCCAGGATATGCGAGGCCTTCCCCTGGGTCTTCTCCCTTTTAAGTTTTCCTGGCGCTTCGGTCTCTAGAATGGTCTCCGTCGGTGTGACGTTAAGATTAGCGCGTATAGTGGCGTTCCGTATACTATCTCTCCAAGCTTTTATGTCTATTTTTCGCAGATACTTCATTTCCATGGCCTTTATCTGACTCCTGCTTTTTGTTTTGGGGGTCCACGATTCTGAAGAGTACGATAGAATAGGAAGGAATGTCGATTTATAGACTGCTAGTTCGGTCCGTTTTGTCACCTTTCTTCTCCCCAGAAAACCCACTCTGACCGTACCAAACGTCTTCTCTTTCACTCCATTTCTTTGGACCACTTTTTCGTCTATGTAGTCACTCTGATTGGGATGAGCTCCCAGATTAGAGCAAGTCAATTGTTTCAAATATGTGGGTTGTTCAATGTATAATTTAAATAAAAAATAAAAATAATTTTTTTAAAGTAATTTATGTTTATTTGGTTATGAATAAGGTTTTACGATTTGTTGGGAAGGGATTTTATTGGAGTTCGGACTAAAATATAGAAAAGAAACTTTTTTCTTCTCTTATTATAAGAGAAAAAAAAAAAAAAAAAATAAACACACATCTATTGCCTCCAGTATTTTTTTTTTGTATATAAATAACAAGCGTCGTTGTCACAAATCGACTGTTAAACACTGACATAAAAAAGATTATTTATGATTTATCTGAGGTCTCGATAAAACTGATTTTTTTTTTAAATTTCTTCTGTTATTTATGATTAAAATCCATTATCTATTGAAGTATTTCATTTATTAAATTGTCTTGCCGTTATACTTGTTTTCTAATACTCCTTCCATATACAGTGATTTTTGAATTGGGACAAATTTACATGTGTGCTATAAATTATTTCTTCGGCTTAATGGACTTGGAGTTAGCCATATTTAAATAGCCTTATTTTAGCGCCTAATCTGATTACTTACTGGGTTCGTTTCCTAGATCCTAGGTGTTAACTGTGAGTAACTTCTTTTATTTAGAGACTATGCCAACGAAATTTAAGTTCTCGATAGATCCTAGGTTTCGTCCGACATTATATTGCCTCCTACGTACTTCATAAGATATTTCTGAATTATCATTCGCCTGATACGAAAAAACCTTGTCCGCTCATCGTAGATGGTCGGATTTCTAGACCAGAACAAATCCAGAAACACGTTCTAAGGCCCACAATTTCGTGTTACTTGAAGACGTTTCTTTCTTTTCTAATATCAAACTAGGTTTTTAACTATTACGAAAAAAGTTAGCTCTTCCTCCTAGGTGGTCATAATCATGTGGCAGACTAGATCCCAACAATAAACATTGAGACTTTTATAATGGGTATTTTGTTAGAAACGGGGTTTGATATTAGCATAGATGAAGTTAAAAGTTTGTAATTTCTAGGAATAAATATGTGTTTATAGTATTAAGTGGCGGATACAAAGAAAAAAAAGGTCCAAACCAATCTAGTAGTGTTTCTGGAATGGGTAGGGATCAGCCATAACATAATGTATTATAAGGAAAAAGATATATCGGTACGTACAATACCTACTGACATCAATCAGCTCTCGAATTGAAGCATATTCAATGTCCATTAATGTATATTATGATGAGTATTTTCGTCTAATGAGTGGTTTCGGTAATATTTATCTTCATAAGGATAGATTTTGATCTATTCTCGTATTTAAAATACAATGCATTGTATGAAAAATGATGTCTCGATACGTATAGGACCTACATACGTCTATCTCTTCTTATATTAATGCTTATTAATTTTTATTATGAATATTTAGGTAAAATGGGCGGTTTCTATGATATGACCTACCGACATCTCTAATATTTCTAAGAAGTATATTATAATAAAAATGTTTGTATTATGTATGGTTTCTGTGATATTTACTTTCATAACGTTAAAATTAGGCCAATTTTCGTGTTTAGGACACAATGCATTATAAGTACATAGATATATCGGTACGTACAGTACCTACTGACATCAATTCTATCACTTCTTATATTAATGCTTATTAGTGATGTTAATTTTTATTATATATTTAGTAAATGGCGGTTTCTAGATATGATCTACCGACAACTTCCAGTTGTAGAATCAAATCTTATTATATTTCCAAGGAGAATTTTAATGAGCATTTTGTATATGTTGGTTTTGTATATTACTTTCATAACGTTAAAATTAGGTCAATTTGTGTTTAGGACACAATGCATTATAAGACAAAGATATCTCGTATCTATAAGACCTACACAGTCTATCACTTTTATATTAATGCTTATTAGTGATTGTAATTTTTATATAATATTTAGGTAAAATGGCGGTTTCTATGATATGATCTACGACAACTTCAGTTGTAGAATCAAATCTATTATATTTCCAAGGAGTATATTATAATGAGATTTTGTATTATGTGTGGTTTTTGTGATATTTACTTTCATAACGTTAAAATTAGTCAATTTTCGTGTTTAGGACACAATGCATTATAAGGACAAAGATATCTCGATATCTATAAGACTACACACGTCTATCACTTCTTATATTAATGCTTATTAGTGATTGTAATTTTTATTATTAATATTTAGGTAAAATGGGCGGTTTCTTGATATGATTACCGACAATTCCAGTTGTAGAATCAAATCTTATTAATTTCCAAGGAGTATATTATAATGAGCATTTTGTATTATGTGTGGTTTTTGTGATATTACTTTCATAACGTTAAATTAGGTCAATTTGTGTTTAGGACACAATCATTATAAGGACAAAGTATCTCGATATCTTAAGACCTACAACGTCTATCACTTCTATATAATGCTTATTAGTGATTGTTAATTTTTATTATTATGGATATTTAGTAAAAGGGCGGTTTCTATGATATGATCTACGACAACTTCCAGTTGTAGAATCAAATCTTATTATATTTCCAAGGGTAATTAATGAGCATTTTGTATTATGTGTGGTTTTTGTGTATTTACTTCTAACGTTAAATTAGGTCAATTTTCGTGTTAGGACACAATGCATTATAAGGACAAAGATATCTCGATATCTATAAGACCTACACACGTCTATCACTTCTTATATTAATGCTTATTAGATGATTGTTAATTTTTTATTATGATATTTAGGTAAAATGGGCGGTTTCTATGATATGATCTACCGACAACTTCCAGTTGTAGAATCAAATCTTATTATATTTCCAAGGAGTATATTATAATGAGATTTTGTATTATGTGTGGTTTTTGTGATATTTACTTTCATAACGTTAAAATTAGGTCAATTTTCGTGTTTAGGACACAATGCATTATAAGGACAAAGATATCTCGATATCTATAAGACCTACACACGTCTATCACTTCTTATATTAATGCTTATTAGATGATTGTTAATTTTTATTATAATATTTAGGTAAAATGGGCGGTTTCTATGATATGATCTACCGACAACTTCCAGTTGTAGAATCAAATCTTATTATATTTCCAAGGAGTATATTATAATGAGCATTTTGTATTATGTGTGGTTTTTGTGATATTTACTTTCATAACGTTAAAATTAGGTCAATTTTCGTGTTTAGGACACAATGCATTATAAGGACAAAGATATCTCGATATCTATAAGACCTACACACGTCTATCACTTCTTATATTAATGCTTATTAGTGATTGTTAATTTTTATTATGATATTTAGGTAAAATGGGCGGTTTCTATGATATGATCTACCGACAACTTCCAGTTGTAGAATCAAATCTTATTATATTTCCAAGGAGTATATTATAATGAGCATTTTGATTATGTGGTTTTTGTGATATTTACTTTCATAACGTTAAAATTAGGTCAATTTTCGTGTTTAGGACACAATGCATTATAAGGACAAAGATATCTCGATATCTATAAGACCTACACACGTCTATCACTTCTTATATTAATGCTTATTAGTGATTGTTAATTTTTTATTATGATATTTAGGTAAAATGGGCGGTTTCTATGATATGATCTACCGACAACTTCCAGTTGTAGAATCAAATCTTATTATATTTCCAAGGAGTATATTATAATGAGCATTTTGTATTATGTGTGGTTTTTGTGATATTTACTTTCATAACGTTAAAATTAGGTCAATTTTCGTGTTTAGGACACAATGCATTATAAGGACAAAGATATCTCGATATCTATAAGACCTACACACGTCTATCACTTCTTATATTAATGCTTATTAGATGATTGTTAATTTTTATTATAAATATTTAGGTAAAATGGGCGGTTTCTATGATATGATCTACCGACAACTTCCAGTTGTAGAATCAAATCTTATTATATTTCCAAGGAGTATATTATAATGAGCATTTTGTATTATGTGTGGTTTTTGTGATATTTACTTTCATAACGTTAAAATTAGGTCAATTTTCGTGTTTAGGACACAATGCATTATAAGGACAAAGATATCTCGATATCTATAAGACCTACACACGTCTATCACTTCTTATATTAATGCTTATTAGATGATTGTTAATTTTTATTATAGATATTTAGGTAAAATGGGCGGTTTCTATGATATGATCTACCGACAACTTCCAGTTGTAGAATCAAATCTTATTATATTCCAAGGAGTATATTATAATGAGCATTTTGTATTATGTGTGGTTTTTGTGATATTTACTTTCATAACGTTAAAATTAGGTCAATTTTCGTGTTTAGGACACAATGCATTATAAGGACAAAGATATCTCGATATCTATAAGACCTACACACGTCTATCACTTCTTATATTAATGCTTATTAGATGATTGTTAATTTTTATTATAATATTTAGGTAAATGGGCGGTTTCTATGATATGATCTACCGACAACTTCCAGTTGTAGAATCAAATCTTATTATATTTCCAAGGAGTATATTATAATGAGCATTTTGTATTATGTGTGGTTTTTGTGATATTTACTTTCATAACGTTAAAATTAGGTCAATTTTCGTGTTTAGGACACAATGCATTATAAGGACAAAGATATCTCGATATCTATAAGACCTACACACGTCTATCACTTCTTATATTAATGCTTATTAGATGATTGTTAATTTTTATTAAAATATTTAGGTAAAATGGGCGGTTTCTATGATATGATCTACCGACAACTTCCAGTTGTAGAATCAAATCTTATTATATTTCCAAGGAGTATATTATAATGAGCATTTTGTATTATGTGTGGTTTTTGTGATATTTACTTTCATAACGTTAAAATTAGGTCAATTTTCGTGTTTAGGACACAATGCATTATAAGGACAAAGATATCTCGATATCTATAAGACCTACACACGTCTATCACTTCTTATATTAATGCTTATTAGATGATTGTTAATTTTTATTATAAATATTTAGGTAAATGGGCGGTTTCTATGATATGATCTACCGACAACTTCCAGTTGTAGAATCAAATCTTATTATATTTCCAAGGAGTATATTATAATGAGCATTTTGTATTATGTGTGGTTTTTGTGATATTTACTTTCATAACGTTAAAATTAGGTCAATTTTCGTGTTTAGGACACAATGCATTATAAGGACAAAGATATCTCGATATCTATAAGACCTACACACGTCTATCACTTCTTATATTAATGCTTATTAGATGATTGTTAATTTTTATTATAATATTTAGGTAAAATGGGCGGTTTCTATGATATGATCTACCGACAACTTCCAGTTGTAGAATCAAATCTTATTATATTTCCAAGGAGTATATTATAATGAGCATTTTGTATTATGTGTGGTTTTTGTGATATTTACTTTCATAACGTTAAAATTAGGTCAATTTTCGTGTTTAGGACACAATGCATTATAAGGACAAAGATATCTCGATATCTATAAGACCTACACACGTCTATCACTTCTTATATTAATGCTTATTAGATGATTGTTAATTTTTATTATTATGGATATTTAGGTAAAATGGGCGGTTTCTATGATATGATCTACCGACAACTTCCAGTTGTAGAATCAAATCTTATTATATTTCCAAGGAGTATATTATAATGAGCATTTTGTATTATGTGTGGTTTTTGTGATATTTACTTTCATAACGTTAAAATTAGGTCAATTTTCGTGTTTAGGACACAATGCATTATAAGGACAAAGATATCTCGATATCTATAAGACCTACACACGTCTATCACTTCTTATATTAATGCTTATTAGTGATTGTAATTTTTATTATTATGATATTTAGGTAAAATGGGCGGTTTCTATGATATGATCTACCGACAACTTCCAGTTGTAGAATCAAATCTATTATATTTCCAAGGAGTATATTATAATGAGCATTTTGTATTATGTGTGGTTTTTGTGATATTTACTTTCATAACGTTAAAATTAGGTCAATTTTCGTGTTTAGGACACAATGCATTATAAGGACAAAGATATCTCGATATCTATAAGACCTACACACGTCTATCACTTCTTATATTAATGCTTATTAGATGATTGTAATTTTTATTATTATGGATTTAGGTAAAATGGGCGGTTTCTATGATATGATCTACCGACAACTTCCAGTTGTAGAATCAAATCTTATTATATTTCCAAGGAGTATATTATAATGAGCATTTTGTATTATGTGTGGTTTTTGTGATATTTACTTTCATAACGTTAAAATTAGGTCAATTTTCGTGTTTAGGACACAATGCATTATAAGGACAAAGATATCTCGATATCTATAAGACCTACACACGTCTATCACTTCTTATATTAATGCTTATTAGATGATTGTTAATTTTTATTATAAATATTTAGGTAAAATGGGCGGTTTCTATGATATGATCTACCGACAACTTCCAGTTGTAGAATCAAATCTTATTATATTTCCAAGGAGTATATTATAATGAGCATTTTGTATTATGTGTGGTTTTTGTGATATTTACTTTCATAACGTTAAAATTAGGTCAATTTTCGTGTTTAGGACACAATGCATTATAAGGACAAAGATATCTCGATATCTATAAGACCTACACACGTCTATCACTTCTTATATTAATGCTTATTAGATGATTGTTAATTTTTATTATTATGGATATTTAGGTAAAATTGGCGGTTTCTATTATATGATCTACCGACATCTTCCAGTTGTCGAATCAAATCTTATTATATGTCCAAGGAGTTTATTATAATTAGGATTTTTGTATTATGTTTGGTTTCTGTAAAATTTACTTTCATAACGTTAAAATTAGGTCCATTTTCGTGTTTGGGACACAATGCATTATTAGGACAAAGATATCTCGATATCTATAAGACCTACACACGTCTATCACTTCTTATATTAATGCTTATTAGATGATTGTTAATTTTTATTATTATGGATATTTAGGTAAAATTGGCGGTTTCTATTATATGATCTACCGACATCTTCCAGTTGTCGAATCAAATCTTATTATATGTCCAAGGAGTATATTATAATTAGGATTTTTGTATTATGTTTGGTTTCTGTAAAATTTACTTTCATAACGTTGTAGCAGCGGTGTCACATGACGCCGAAGCGGTTGGGTAAAGTTGGTTTGCTAATGTAATGCAGCATTGATTTTTATATAAAGGGCCTAGCCGGATAAGCATGTGAAATCTGCCCCCGCGTGTATTTGAACCATATTTATACCATTGAGTCACACCTATGAGAAACAACCTTATGCAAATTTTTAGCCCCTTAATCCTAACGGGGGGGAAGTTATGGAGGGGGAAAGATAAAACAAAAAAAATTGTTTTCTCCTGAACTGCTCAACTGATTTTCACGAAAAAAATATATGTTATGGATTTTATAAATAGGTTTCAAAAAATATTTTTTTAAATTTTTTTCCACGAAAATGTTGGTCCCAAAAAATTTTTGAATTTTTCAAAAAAATATTTTTTGGTTATTATGGTTTGGTACACCTCCAATTTTTCGCTACTTTATTTCATTATAGGGTCCTCCATAACATATATTTTTTTCAATTTTATCGGAAGTGTACCCCATGGTGAAAAATGAAAAAAACAATTTTTTCTCCTGAACGAATCAATCGATTTTCACGAAAAAAATATATGTTAATGGTTTTCTAATAGAGTTTCAAAAAACATTTTTTTGAATTTTTTATTTCGAAAACGTGAGTCAAAATTTTTATTTTTAATTTTTCAAAAATAAATTTTAAATTATGTTAGATTAGTACACCAACAATTTTTTACTAATTTGATTCATTGGAGGATCCTGCAAAATATATTTTTTTTTTTCAAGTTGGTCTAAAATGTACCAAATAAGGAAAAATAAAAAAAACAGCATGCAACAAGCAAAAAAAAAAAATATATTCGATCCAATATAAGATATTTATAATAATAGGTATAATAAATAGTATGTATGTGCATAGTGTGTAAGTGATATCTAATGACATTACGATCCCACAGCTAGGGATAGAGCTCTTCATGCGTGACCTCAGAGAGCTGAAAAATGCTGTTTTTTTTATTTTTCCTTATTGGGTACATTTTAGACCAACTTGAAAAAAAAAAAATATTTTGCAGGACCCTCCAATGAATCAAATTAGTAAAAAATTGTTGGTGTACTAATCTAACATAATTTAAAATTTATTTTTGAAAAATTAAAAATAAAAATTTTGACTCACGTTTTCGAAATAAAAAATTCAAAAAAATGTTTTTTGAAACTCTATTAGAAAACCATTTACATATATTTTTTTCGTAAAAGTCGGTTGATTCGTTCAGGAGAAAAAATTGTTTTTTTCATTTTTCACCATGGGGTACACTTCCGATAAAATTGAAAAAAATATATGTCATGGAGGACCCTATAATGAAATAAAGTAGCGAAAAATTGGAGGTGTACCAAACCATTATAACCAAAAAATATTTTTTTGAAAAATTCAAAAATTTTTTGGGACCAACATTTTCGTGGAAAAAAATTTAAAAAAATATTTTTTGAAACCTATTTATAAAATCCATAACATATATTTTTTTCGTGAAAATCAGTTGAGCAGTTCAGGAGAAAACAATTTTTTTTGTTTTATCTTTCCCCCTCCATAACTTCCCCCCCCCCCGTTAGGATTAAGGGACTAAAAATTTGCATAAGGTTGTTTCTCATAGGTGTGACTCAATGGTATAAATATGGTTCAAATACACGCGGGGGCAGATTTCACATGCTTATCCGGCTAGGCCCTTTAATATCTCCAAATTTTCAATTATTGTCTTCAGTTTAATTATTCATTATTTTTCTTACTATTATTGTTCTAATTATAAATTTATTTTAGCAAACCAACTATTACCTTCCTCAGAATGATATAGTATTTTTGATAATTGTTATCAATTGATAGAAACATATGGTGGATTTTGGCGGTTGGAAAAAAAGATCTGAGGTTATACTTGTATTAAATAAATTGTTGTTTGTGTGAAACTGTGTACGTTATTAAATTATTAGCAACACGCTAAAGTGGTGACCCCGACGAGATTTTCTACATGCTGTAAGTAGCACTTGACTTTTTAACAATGTATTCAGAATTCGATCTACTTACATTAGATGACGAAAATGAGGGAAATAAAGGTTTGGTCCTTTCACCACAGCAGGTCGGTCACACAAGATGTCGGTAGATCATATAATAGAAACCGCCAATTTTACCTAAATATCCATAATAATAAAAATTAACAATCATCTAATAAGCATTAATATAAGAAGTGATAGACGTGTGTAGGTCTTATAGATATCGAGATATCTTTGTCCTAATAATGCATTGTGTCCCAAACACGAAAATGGACCTAATCAAAATTAGGATTTTTGTATTATGTTTGGTTTCTGTAAAATTTACTTTCATAACGTTAAAATTAGGTCCATTTTCGTGTTTAGGACACAATGCATTATAAGGACAAAGATATCTCGATATCTATAAGACCTACACACGTCTATCACTTCTTATATTAATGCTTATTAGATGATTGTTAATTTTTATTATTATGGATATTTAGGTAAAATGGGCGGTTTCTATAATATGACCAACCGACATCTTCCAGTTGTCGATTCAAATCTTATTATATGTCCAAGGAGTATATTATAATTAGGATTTTTGTATTATGTTTGGTTTCTGTAAAATTTACTTTCATAACGTTAAAATTAGGTCCATTTTCGTGTTTAGGACACAATGCATTATAAGGACAAAGATATCTCCATATCTATAAGACCTACACACGTCTATCACTTCTTATAATAATGCTTATTAGATGATTGTTAATTTTTATTATTATGAATATTTAGGTAAAATGGGCGGTTTCTATAATATGACCAGCCGACCTTTATCAGCTCTCGAATCAAAGCTTATTATATGTCTATGAAGTATATTATAATTAGCATTTTTGTATTATGTTTGGTTTCTGTGATATTTACTTTCATAACGTTAAAATTAGATCAATTTTCGTGTTTAGGACACAATGCATTATAAGGACAAAGATATCTCGATATCTATAAGACCTACACACGTCTATCACTTCTTATATTAATGCTTATTAGATGATTGTTAATTTTTATTATAAATATTTAGGTAAAATGGGCGGTTTCTATGATATTACCTACCGACCTTTATCAGCTCTCGAATCAAAGCTTATTATATGTCTATGAAGTATATTATAATTAGCATTTTTGTATTATGTTTGGTTTCTGTGATATTTACTTTCATAACGTTAAAATTAGATCAATTTTCGTGTTTAGGACACAATGTATTATAAGGACAAAGATATCTCGATATCTATAAGACCTACACACGTCTATCACTTCTTATATTAATGCTTATTAGATGATTGTTAATTTTTATTATAAATATTTAGGTAAAATAGGTGGTTTCTATAATATGACCAACCGACATTTATCAGCTCTCGAATCAAATCTTATTATATGTCCAAGGAGTATATTATAATTAGGATTTTTATATTATGTTTGGTTTCTGTAAAAATTGACTTTCATAACGTTAAAATTAGGTCCATTTTCGTGTTTAGGACACAATGCATTATAAGGACAAAGATATCTCGATATCTATAAGACCTACACACGTCTATCACTTCTTATATTAATGCTTATTAGGTTATTGTTAATTTTTATTATTATGGATATTTAGGTAAAATGGGCGGTTTCTATAATATGACCTACCGACATCTTCCAGTTGTCGAATCAAATATTATTATATGTCCAAGGAGTATATTATAATTAGCATTTTTGTATTATGTGTGGTTTCTGTAAAATTTACTTTCATAACGTTAAAATTAGGTCCATTTTCGTGTTTAGGACACAATGCATTATAAGGACAAAGATATCTCGATATCTATAAGACCTACACACGTCTATCACTTCTTATATTAATGCTTATTAGGTGATTGTTAATTTTTATTATTAATATTTAGGTAAAATGGGCGGTTTCTATGATATTACCTACCGACCTTTATCAGCTCTCGAATCAAAGCTTATTATATGTCTATGAAGTTTTATAATGGCATTTGTATTAGTTGTTTTATATTTACTTTTATAACGTTTATTTAGGCCAATTTTCGTTTTTAGGACACTATTTTTTAGATGGGCAAAGATATCTCGATATCTATAAGACCTACAAAGGTATATGAACTCATATATTGAATTGAGACCTATCAAATCTTATATTAAAGCTTATTTTTATATTTAATAATGTAAAATAGGAGTTTTTTATGATATCGGGCTGAACACTGTAAAAGGTCGATGGATTTCAGTGTTTGAAACACAATTTACTATATTAAAAAATAGATCGCGGCACATATAAGAACTTTAGACGTTTATCCCGCCTAAAATTGAAGCTTATTAGATTATTTTTAATTCTCGTTCAAATGAGTATTTGGATAAAATGATCGGTTTATATGATATATGACTCAATAATGTTAAAAGTCTACCAATGGCTGCGTTTAAGACACAATGCATTTTATGGACAAAGGTACCGATTAACTCAAAGTTTAAAGCTCTTCCATTTCTATTTCTATTCTATTTGATTTCTATGATTGTGAGTATTATGGTAAAAGTGGCGGTTTCTATGATATTCTGTTGCATGATGTTAAAATTAGGTTATTTTATACATTTAATACTAACTGCATCAGAACAATTTATTTAATAAGGTCAATTCTGTTATTTAGGACACAATATATTCCGGTACATATTATACTTACATACGTCTATCAGGTCTGAAATTGAAGCATACTATATCCCCATTAATGTATATTATAGTGAGTATTTTGTATCATGCTTGGTTTCTGAAATATTTACTTTTATAACGTTAAAATTAGGTCAAATCTCGTATTTAGGACACAATGGATCATAAGGAAAAGATATCTCGATACCTATAAGTCCTACAGAGGCCCTTTACCTCATATATTGAAGGATATTAAATGCTTGTTAATTTTTAGTATTATTAATAGTTTGGTAAGATGGGCGGTTTCTATGATATCGGGCTGAACGCAATTAAAATATCATCTATTTATCTGTATAAGACACAATGTATTAAATGGACAAATATATCCCGGTAACATATTATACTTACATACGTTTATCAGGTCAATTCTCGTATTTGGACACAATGTATTATTAGTACAAAGATATCTCGATGCCTATAAGTCCTACAGAGGCTTATTACCTCATAAGTTGAAGGTTATTAGATGCTTATTAATTATTATTATTATTAATGGTTTGGTAGAATGAGCGGTTTCTATATCGGACTGAACGCGATTAAAATATCATCTATTTATCTGTTTAAGACACAATGTATTACATGGACAAATATATCCCGGTATATATTTTCTTACATACGTCTATCAGGTCTGGAATTGAAGCATACTATATCCCTATTAATGTATATTATAGTGAGTATTTTGTGTCATGGTTAGTTTCTGAAATATTTACTTTTATAACGTTAAAATTAGGTCAAATCTCGTATTTAGGACACAATGGATCATAAGGACAAAGATATCTCGATACCTATAAATCCTACAGAGGCATATTACCTCATATATTGAAGGATATTAAATGCTTGTTAATTTTTATTATTATTAATAGTTTGGTAAGATGGGCGGTTTCTATGATATCGGGCTGAACGCGATTAAAATATCATTTATTTATCTGTATAAGACACAATGTATTAAATGGACAAATATATCCCGGTACATATTATACTTACATACGTTTATCAGGTCAATTCTCGTATTTTGGACACAGTGTATTATTAGTACAAAGATATCTCGATGCCTATAAGTCCTACAGAGGCTTATTACCTCATAAGTTGAAGGTTATTAGATGCTTATTAATTATTATTATTATTAATGGTTTGGTAGAATGAGCGGTTTCTATATCGGACTGAACGCGATTAAAATATCATCTATTTATCTATTTAAGACACAATGTATTACATGGACAAATATATCCCGGTACATATTATACTTACATACGTCTATGAGGTCTGAAATTGAAGCATAAGTAATATAAGGTCTGAAATATAAGGATATAGTATTCCCCATTAATGTATATTATAGTGAGTATTTTGTATCATGGTTGGTTTCTGAAATATTTACTTTTATAACGTTAAAATTAGGTCAAATCTGGTATTTAGGACACAATGGATCATAAGGACAAAGATATCTCGATACCTATGAGACCTACAGGGGCCTATTACCTCATATATTGAAGGTTATTAGATGCTTGTTAATGTTTATTAATATTTAATAGTTTGGTAAAATGGGTGGTTTCTATGATATCTTGCTGGACGCTATTAAAAGTCGATCAATTTCTCTGTTTAAGAAACTGAATTATATTGAGGATGTATAGTCGACTGTAGAAACTATTATAGGTTGAATAATCAAGAGTCAGTCTTTTTCTAAATATTTTTAATTTTGCCGACGGTTTAGCTAAAGCTTGTGAGCCATCATCAGGGCATTACTGAGCGATGTCCAAGCATAAACTAGTTTATCAACTACATGATAAACTTTCTTGTATATCTTCAGTTTCATAATTATTTTCGAATTTACCAAATGTAATTTCATTAGGAGTTGGTTTAAAATTTTGATTTAGTAAGTTATTGTAAGCAATTACATTTGTTTTTACAATTAAAATGAAATTTATATTGTTTATGCGAATTAGCGTCAAGCCTTGAAATTTTTGTGAAATTGTCGTGACATTTATTAAGTTTTCCGAGTTAGTTAGAATGATTTTAAAAAAATATATATTTATTGGTATATACAACTGTGTAGTAAAATATATTTCGTAAATGTGATACAAGATATGTTGACATGATTCATATGTAGGGATACTACCCATTGGCATCTCCCCAAAGACTATGCTAAACTAGAAGGTTTCGGGGCCATCTTCAGAATGATTAGTACTTGTATAATGAATTTTTATTTCTATATATTTCTAAAAAATTTTAATTAGCATATTGTCAAATTTCTTTTCTTCATCACAAATTATTCCTTCAGTGGAGGATATAACATGCAATATTTTTCTAAAGATTCACAAATTTTCATAGCATTTTTAGAATTAATAATTTAAGCGTTTAGAAAACGTATCTATGCTTGTGAATATAATATGTTTATCATAAAAGAATAAGTCTATCATTATTTCTTGATAGGGTCTTTCCGGCGTATAAGTTAATTTAAATTTAGCTTTAATAGGTTTCCTATCATATTTACTTATTTTACATATATCTCATTGGTTTATTAGTTCCGTTATTTTGTCTTTCATGTTAGGAAAGCATATTTCTCTTTTTATATGTTCGTAAGTTTCTAATATTCTACGATGACAAGTTTTCCCTATATGGTTTATAAGTTCCCCTGACAAGGTTTATGCTTGGACATGGCTCAGTAATGCCCTGATGATGGCTCACAATCTTGGGCCGAAACGTTGGCAAAATTGAAAACTTTTCAAAAAATGACTGATTCCTGACTATTCCACCTATAAAAGTAATGAATATATTTTAATTCTTACGGTCTTAAATTCTTTGCCAGTTATGTTTCTAATTTCATTAAAATATGATTCTAGTATTTGGGTGGTTGCTGCAAAATGAGATCGATAACATATTCCTTATCTTTTGTTAGGTTCTAATATTTTTAATTATAAATCATAATTTTTATTTATATCTTTAATTTCAATGGTGTACCGTGATTTTTCGAATATTTTTTTCATATTAGCCTTATTTACTATTGCCTTTTTTTATTATTATTTGTCTTTTTTTCAATATTTAAACATTTATCATCATCGACAATCCAAAATCGTTCATTGCTACTATGTTGTGAATGTTGAGTCATGATACTTTGGTTATCATCATTATCATTTTCAACATCTGGTAATTCTAGATCTATCTCTGGTTCAATTTCATTATTATTCTCTCTACCCTCCTGTAATAAACTTTTATTACGGTTTCATAACGAGGTGTTTTTTTTGTTTTTTTTGTATATGAACTTCGATCGGTTCTGTTTTCATAGATTCTCCTTCAAGATGATTAATTTAATTTCGTCTAGAAAGTGCATCAGGAACATGATTTATATTTCCATCTCTATGCTTTATATTAAACTCAAACTTCTGCGACTTCCATATCCATTTCATAATTCTCTAGTTTCCATTTTTCATTGAGAAAACTCTTAAATTGTTATTAAAATTAATAAATTCTTTATTATCCTGGGACATGTCCCTTTCGAATTAAATATACAGAATGTACAAAAAAGGGCTTTGGTGTCTTAGAGTAAATTAAATACATATAAACAAGTTAATAATTACTGATATAAAATAGGCATATTTAAATAAGAAGAAAAGAACAAAAAATAATTGAAGCTTACTATATGTCCATTAATGAATTTTATAATGAGTATTTTGTATCATGGTTGGTATCTGTGGTATTTACTTTCATAACGTTAAAATTTGGTCAATTCTCGGATTTATGACGCAATGTATTATAGGGACAAAGATATCTCGATATCTATAAGATCTACAGAGGCCTATCACCTCTTATATTAAACCTTTTAATTAGATGCTTATTAATTTTTATTATTATTAATAGTTGGGTAGAATGGGCGGTTTCTATGATATCGGGCTGAACTATGTTAAAAGTCGAACAATTCCTTTGTTTAAGACACAATTTATTACATGGACAAATATATCTCGGTACATATAATACCTACAGAAGTCTATCACGTCTGAAATTGAAGCTAACTCTATGTCCATTAATGTATATTATAATGAGTTTTTTGTATCCTGGGTGGTTTCTGCAATATTTACTTTCACAAGGGCTGAACACTGATTCGTCGAAGTGGGCAGGTAGGGACTGGGCGTTAACATGACAGGAGGTTAAAACATTAGCCATATAGGAAAGGAGGTGAAAAAGAAAACAGAGTATGAGAGGAAGACGCTTAAGACATATAAGTGAAAATTAATATAAAGTAGTTGATGATAATAAAAAATATACTCTTTTGAAATAAAAAAAAAAAATGATAAACAAATTTGGAGAAAAGAAAACAATGAAATAAATAAAATATTCTAGAGTGTAATAACGAAAACATAACTGTCATTGGAAGCCCTCCAGATCATCATGTACATAAATAGTACATATGTCCATAATGTATATTATAATGAATATTTTATTATGATGGGTGGTTTCTGTGAAATTTACCTTCATAACTTTAAAATTATTTCAATTTTTATTCATGTTTAGTACACAATATGTAAGGACAAAGATATCTCGATACCTATAAGACCTACAGAGCCCTGTCACCTCTTATATATAAGCTTATTAGGTGCTTGTTAATTTATATTATTATTAATATTTGGGTAAAATTGGCGGTTTATATGATATCGAGCTCCTTTTTAAAGACACAATGTATTATATGGAAAAATATATCTCGGTACATAAAATACCTACAGACTTCTATCACGCCTGAAATCGGAACTATATGTCCATCAATGTATATTATAATGAGTGGTTTATGATATGGTAACGGCTGAACATGATAAAGTCGATCATTCTTGTTAAGACAATGTATTATATAGACAAAATATCTCGGTACATAAAATACCTACAGACTTCTATCACGCCTGAAATCGGAACTATATGTCCATCAATGTATATTATAATGAGTGGTTTATGATATGGTAACGGGCTGAACACTGATAAAGTCGATCAATTCCTCTGTTTAAGACAATGTATTATATAGACAAATATATCTCGGTACATATAAGACCTACAGACGTCTGAAATTGAAGCTTTTTAGATTACTTTTTAATTTTAGCCTTATGAGTATTTTGGTAAATTTAACGCTTTCTATGATATTTGGTTGAATAATGTTAAAAGACGATCATTTCCTGCGTTTAAGACAATGTATTGTATGGAGAAAGGTACCGATTACCTCATACATTAAAGTTCATTTGATTTCAATAAATGTTTGCTATTATGAGTATTATGGTAAAAGCGGCGGTTTCTATGATATCAAGTTGCATGATGTTAAAATTAGGTTATTTCATCTGTTTAAAACAAAATGTATTATGTAGATCAGAACTTATTATTTTCCCCTTAAAAAATATATAATGAGGCCAATTCTCGTATTTAGGACACAATGTATTGTGTGGACAATGATATCTCGATATCTATAAGACCTACTTTTATTTATTCTATAGATTTCTATGATCTCTTATATTAAAGCTTATTAGATGCTTGTTAATTTTTGTTATTATAAATTTATTTGTAAAATGGGCTCAATTATTTCCATGATACTAGCTGTTCCTCGCTGCTTTTGCACGCGACTATTTCATTTTTTTTTCATATGCTGCGATTGAAGAAAGTTGTTTATAATAACTGTGTTAGGTGAGGTTATACAATATAATTGTACCTGAGATAGCAGTGAGTTAAACTTTTAACTATGTCTATGTATGACAAATAAATGATTATTGTTCATTGTCAGATATTAATTTTATTTAGTTTAATCTTCTATAACATACCAGTAGCAAGTGGCCGTACATACCTCTGATTATCTAATACTGACATTTTTGCTTTAAAACATTATCATTCTATACCTTCGTAACTTCTATCCAACATAAATGCTTATGTTTTCCACTCGGGGGTGTACCCTTCCACCTGAATCACATTTTTTTTTAGGATTCAGAACTAAGTTCTATTATCTTTTCAAAACTTAAATGTTTTTCAGCCTATGGATCATTTTAAAAAATCAACAACAATTAAACATATGAATTTGATAGAAACCAACACACGAAACGTGGCTATGAAACGAAATATACCTAAATATATTTGTTATAAGTATTTTAGTATCTTTGCTATTACTGATCAGATTAAGACGATTTTGCTTCTAGATAGTTAAAAATTTGATTGTCATTGAAATGAATATTTATAGTTTTTGAGGAAGCGTATTGTTTTTGAGTTATTCGAAAACCAATTTTGGTTTACGTACTAGAAATTTTTTTTTTTTAAATCACTTAGAGGACGAATTTTCCCAAACCCAGCCTTATTGCACATCTAGACGGTAAGGCGAACCTCCTGGAGAAATTTCAACTTCACAACCATAGTAGTTTATGAGAAACTGCGATGACCAGAAAATCGAGTGAAATAGCACTTTCTTTTATAAATATAGATAACCTACCGACACCTATCAGTTCTCAAAGTTAAGCTTATTATATGTCCATAATGTATATTATAATGAGTATTTGTATATCATGTGTGGTTTCTGTGATATTTACTTTCATAAATTTAAAATTAGGTCAATTTTCACGTTTAGGACACAATGTATAAGGACAAAGATATCTCGATATTATAAGACCTACAGAGACCTATCACCTCTTATGTATAAGCTTTTTAGATGCTTGTTAATTTTTATTATTTAATATTTTGGTAAAACTTGCGGTTTCTTTGATATCGGGCTGAACACTGTTAAAAGTTGATCAATTTCTCTGTTTAGGACACAATGTATTATATGCACAAATATATCCCGGTACATAAAATATCTACAGACTTCTATAAAGTCTGAAATCAAAGATTACTGTTTGTCCATTAATGTTTATTATGATGAGTATTTTGTATCAAGGGTGGTTTATGATATGGTATCGGGCTGAATACTGTAAAGAGTCGATGAATTTCTGTGTTAGAAACACAATCTATTATTTGGACAAATATATCGCGGTACATATAATACCTTGAGACATCTATTCCGCCTGAAATTGAAGCTTATTAGATAACTATTAATTTCAGTTCAAATGGGTATTTGGATAAAATGATCGGTTTCTATGATGTTTGACTGAATAATGCTAAAAGTCGATCAATTCTTGCGTTTAAGACACAATGCATTTTATGGATATAGGAACCGATCAACTCACAGATTAAAGTTCATTCGATTTCCATAAATATTTGCTAGTGTGAGTATTATGGTAAAAGTGGCGGTATCTATGATATCCTGTTCCATGATGTTAAAATTAAGTCATTCCATATGTTTAATACAAAATATATTATATATATATATCAGAACTTATTATTTTTCCCTTAAAATATATAATACATGAGGTCAATTTTCTTATTTAGGACACAATGTATTTTATGGACAAATATATCCCGGTACATATTATCCTTACATACGTCTATCAAGTCTGAATTTGAAGCATACTATATGAATTTATTGGTAAAATGAAATGAAATGAAACTTCTTTATTATCCTGGGACTAAAGTCCCTTAAGAATAAAATAAAATACATAATTGATGACCGGAACAGTGTGGTCATGATTTAGAATAACAAAATACTAAACTAAAAAATAATTAAGGTAGTAATATATGTACATCTTTACAAATCAGACTTTCGGAATAAGAAAAACAAAAAAAACAAAACAGAAATAGCTGGTTCATCAATGATAATTTGAGTAATACAAACACACAAAAAAAATGATAATAATAATAATAATTGGTATTTATAGCATCTGCAGTTTGAAGTTATTGTCTGTTTGACTGGGTAAGGAGAAGGTGGTTGAAAAGTAGCGATTTGAAGGAGGAAGCAGTACTTGCATGACGGATCTCAGGAGGAATAGAATTCCAAAGAGTGGTTGCTTTGGCTAGAAAGGACTTGTCAAAGGCAGCAGTACGGTGAGGAGGAGGGTAGAGGTCAGAAAGACGGGATCTAGTAGAACGGGACTGAATTGATGATTTAAATTGAAGGGATTGGAAGATGTAGCTGGGACGATGAGTTCTGATAACCTGGTAGAGGAAGGAGGCTAGGAAATACTGGCATCTGTAACGAGGATAAAGCCACCTTAACTCGGTGTAATACTGGGTTATATGCGTGTCTCTGGTGATTCCGAATACAAACCGTATTGCACAGTTCATAATACGCTTAAGTTTTGCTTCGAGCTCACCTGAAAGTCCGCTGTACACCTCGCATCCGTAGTCAAAGTGGGGAAAGACAAGGGAAGAAACAAGGAGTTTAGGAATATTGAATGGTAGGAGGTGATGGAGGCGACGGAATTGCTTTAGGGTTGTTATGGTTCGGCGGGATATTTGGGAGATGTTAAAATGGGCGGTTTCTATGATATGACCTACCGACATCTATCAGCTCTTAAAGTTAAGCTTATTATATGTCCATAATGTATATTATAATGAGTATTTTTTTATCATGGGTGGTTTCTGTGAAATTTACTTTCGTAACTTTAAAATTATTTGAATTTTCATTCATGTTTAGTACACAATATGTAAGGACAAAGATATCTCGATACCTATAAGACCTACAGAGGCCTGTCACCTCTTATATATAAGCTTATTAGGTGCTTGTTTATTTATATTATTATTAATATTTGGGTAAAATTGGCGGTTTATATGATATCGGGCTTAACACTGTTAAAAGTCGATCAATTCCTCTGTTAAAGACACAATGTATTATATGGAAAAATATATCTCGGTACATAAAATACCTACAGACTTCTATCTCGCCTGAAATCGGAACTATATGTCCATCAATGTATATTATAATGATTGGCTTATGATATGATATCGGGCTGAACACTGTTAAAAGTCGATCAATTCCTCTGTTAAAGACACAATGTATTATATGGAAAAATATATCTCGGTACATATAAGACCTACAGACATCTGAAATTGAAGCTTTTTAGATTACTTTTGATTTTAGTCTTATGAGTATTTTCGTAAATTTATCGCTTTCTATGATATTTGGTTGAATAATGTTAAAAGTCGACCAATTCCGGCGTTTTAGACACATTGTATTATGTGGACAAAGGTACCGATCAACTCACACGTTGAAGCTCATTCGATTTCCATAATTGTTTGCTATATGAGTATTATGGTAAAAGCGGCGGTCTTTATGATAATTGGTTGCATGATGTTAAAGTTATGTCATTCCATATGTTTAAAACAGAACGTATGATTCCTATCAGAACTTATAATTTTTTTCTAAAGATTTATCAACGTAACTAAAAATATTTACACAAAAGTTTTAGAAAGCTTTGTAAATTTGTTATCTTATGAACGATTTTTTTATCTGGTATTGGCCTGTGATATTGTTAAAGTTTTAATTTAAAAATAAATCTGATTGAAGAAAATTGGGTTATTACAAAATTCGATCAGTAGTGGTAATGATACTTTTATGAAAATCTCAGTGGACTAAATAAAAAATAATAAAAAATGGCCGTTTTATCAAATTCAAGATTTCAAAGGAAATTAAATATTGTAATCATATTATATTCTTTACAATAATTATTAATCGCATGATTGCATTTTATAGCTTGTTTAATCCCATTTTACTTGTCCATAAAACCTCAATACATTTATTTGTTTCAAAGAAGAAATATGAAATTCTCGTAAATTTAAGCGCTGAAGCAACTCAGGAAATTATTAAATATGAAGGGAAATATGTGATAATCCGAATACTCGTTATCTATAGCTAAATGACCGCGAATACTTCTTCGCTTGCTGCAAGGGTTTGAATTTGAATTTGAAAACAAAATCCATGCTTTGCGTTTTTTGGGATTCAGAAAGTGTTATTCATTACGAATTAGTTCCTGGTGGATGCCCTGTGAATTCTGAACTCTTCTGCGAACAATTGGAACGATTGAACGCGATGTTATAAAGCGTTCGTTATCCTGCTTTGATCAACCGAAAAAGAGTTTTATTCGAACAAGATAAAGCTCGTCCTCACACTTGTATGTATAAAATACTATACCGTTTTTCAACAAAATATTTGTATTATTATTCATTAGTTGTAAAATACAATTAATGCTCCATGTATAGTCTATTGTTATCTACTGTTATAAATCAACTGCTAGCCTATTCGATACCGCGCAGAAATCATATATAATCAGTATCAAATACTAATAGAAAATACACATATGCAAATGAGAAAAAAAAAAGAAGCAAAAACCTTATTTACAATTATTGTGGCACGATGGTCACGAGATGAATGATATATAAAAAATCATCTAGCACTCTATTTAAGATTAAGATAACATTTAATTGGAAATTACATAAATATGTTTATATAAATACCGAATTAAATGTGATAGTAGGAAAAAAAAAATGTAGTGTGGGCAACACACGACTTTCACTTACCTTGGTTGTTAAGAAATATTTGTTATGAACTATTAAATAATGGAAGAGTTAAAAAATTATTCATTTTCGTTGAAAGCATATGTTTTATATTACATAATATAACAGTATAAAATTGTTATGTACAACAATCAATTTAGTGTATGCCCTATTTGTCCTTGGTATTACCTTTCACAGCTTTGTATCCGGAGATCACTTGTAGCAGGGTGGCTAGGATTTTAGCCTTCTATGCCAAAGGTCACGGGTTCAAATCCGAAGATGGTCCTAGGATTTTTAATGGGAGTAAATAACCTTAGTTATGCCGTCCTTCGGAGGAGACGTTCAAAGATGCTCCCAAGCCTGTGCGATGTTAGGTACTCGATAAAGATCCCTATCCTAATTAAACCTGTATAGGCAAAATTTAGCATCGTCCGATAAGCTGCAACAGCATAAAGAGACGTTAAATAAATAAACAAAAATGTTTACAACGATTCAGCGAATCGGAGTAGCGGAGGTCACAGATATCTAGACCCCCTTACAATCTCAATCAGGGACTCCGTGATGGATGATTTTCTTTCCGATAAGAGAAAGCTGTCTATTTTATTATGAATAGCTATTTTGATATTTGCACTGATCAATTTAATAAATTGTCAGCAGTTTTTTCTCTTTTATTTAAAAATTCACCGTTAGCTTCATTTTCGAATTAAATATAAATATTCTGTCATTTCAAAAAAGGCCTAATTTTTTCCAGGAAAGGTTATTTAGTTAAACAATTAAATAAAAAAACAAGCATCTTTGGGGTCACATCCTGTATAGTGGCTAGCAACAGGCTTCCCATGCCTTACGTGTCGCGGGTTCAAACCCGACAGTCAGTCCTAGGACTTTTTGAATGGTGTAAAAAATCCTTGATTATACCGTCCTTCGGAAGGGATGTAAAATGATTGTCCCAAGCCTGTGCGATGTCAGGTACTCGATCCATATCCTAATTAAACCTGTATAGGCAAAATTTAGCACCGTCAGATTAGCTACAGCAGCAGAAAGAGACGTTAAATAAATAAACAAAAATGTTTACAACGATTCAGCGTATTAGAGTATTGGAGGTCACAGATATCTATTGTATTGCTCACAGACCTACCCCCTTACAATCTCTATCAGGGACTCAGTGATGGATGATTTACTTTCCGATAAGAATGTCTATT
The DNA here is from genome assembly GCA_023052935.1 of Piezodorus guildinii. NCBI lineage: Eukaryota > Metazoa > Arthropoda > Insecta > Hemiptera > Pentatomidae > Piezodorus > Piezodorus guildinii. The sequence continues at coordinate 123,719,472 of CM041295.1, read as the reverse complement.
TTATTATGAATAGCTATTTTTATATTTGCACTAATCAATTTAATAAATTGTCAGCTGTTTTTTCTCTTTTATTTAAAAATTCACCGTTAGCTTCATTTTCGAATTAAATATAAATATTCTGTCATTCCAAATAAGGCCTAATTTTTTCCAGGAAAGGTTATTTAGTAAAACAATTAAATAAAAAACAAGCATCTTTGGGGTCACATCTTGTATAGTGGCTAGCAACAGACTTCCCATGCCTAACACGTCGCGGGTTCAGACCCGACAGTCAGTCCTAGGACTTTTTGAATGGTGTAAAAAATCCTTGATTATACCGTCCTTCGGAAGGATGTAAAATGATTGTCCCAAGCCTGTGCGATGTCAGGTACTCGATCCATATCCTAATTAAACCTGTATAGGCAAAATTTAGCACCGTCAGATTAGCTACAGCAGCAGAAAGAGACGTTAAATAAATAAACAAAAATGTTTACAGCGATTCAGCGTATTGAGTATTGGAGGTCACAGATATCTATTGTATTGCTCACAGACTCCCTTACAATTTCAATCAGGGACTCAGTGATGGATGATTTTCTTTCCGATAAGAATGTCTATTTTATTATGAATAGCTATTTTGATATTTGCACTAATCAATTTAATAAATTGTCAGCTGTTTTTTTCTCTTTTATTTAAAAATTCACCGTTAGCTTCATTTTCGAATTAAATATAAATATTGTGTCATTCCAAATAAGGCCTAATTTTTTCCAGGAAAGGTTATCTAGTAAAACAATTAAATAAAAAACAAGCATCTTTGGGGTCACATCCTGTATAGTGGCTAGCAACAGATTTCCTATGCCTAACGTGTCGCGGGTTCAAACCCGACAGTCAGTCCTAGGACTTTTTGAATGGTGTAAAAAATCCTTGATTATACCGTCCTTCGGATGAGACGTAAAATAGTTGTCCTAAGCCTGTGCGATGTCAGGTACTCGATCCATATCCTAATTAAACCTGTATAGACAAAATTTAGCACCGTCCGATTAGCTACAGCTGCATAAAGAGACGTTAAATAAATAAACAAAAAATTTTACAACGATTCAGCGTATAAGAGTATTGGAGGTCACAGATATCTATTGTATTGCTTACAGACCCCCTTACAATCTCAATCAGGGACTCAGTGATGGATGATTTTCTTCCCGATGAGAGAAAGCTGGGACCAACAGACGCCAGTGTTAGTAAGGGCAAATAAAAGTTAATTGCATTGATCAGGAGTTGCCTCTCCAAGCAGTGATGATACCCAGCTACTCGCTTATTAGGGGTCGAGTGGTGCAGGGGCCCAAGCAGCCAATTACAGAAGCCCCCCTTATCCACTCAAACCTTTAATTAGTAAATAGCTTATTACGCTTCCTGCAACACTTTCAATTGCCATCTTGGATGTGATAATGAATAGAATAGCGAAAGCTATGACACTGAAGTGCTAATTTGAATGACAGACTGCTGTTAAGAAATATTTGCTTAAGAAGCATTATAAATAAATAGCTCGGTAAGGTTATTACTTAGTACGAGTGCTAGCTACGTTCTCGACAACTAATTTTAGTGTAATTTTTGTTTACTTATTGAATGTTAATTAGGATGCGCCGCGTCTGGCAGTTTACTGCACCACATCCCCTTTTCACGCGCAAAAATATTACATTTTAAAATTTAATACACATTTTTCATAATGCTTCTCTTATCAGCTGGTCTAAAGCTCCAGAGTTTCCCTCATCGGATTTTGTAGGCTGGAAGGAAGAAGTAGTCAAAACTGATTCTTTATAAGTTTTTCTTGAATGTTGCAAAACCTTTGCTATTTATTGCAAACGTGGTAAACAAACAAACGTTAGAAAGTCTATAATACTGATTTAATACATTTTTTTTTACTTATAAGGATAGTAGTATAAATGAATAATATACCGTTGGAACATATTTTTAGGGAAAGTATTGAATAATGTACAGTGACAATTTTTGTATTCGAGTTATACCGGAAATAAGCGTTTTCCCTGAGTCCAAATAACCTAGTCGCACGAAAAGGTCTGTGTGTGTCTGTGGTAAGTTTAGTTTGAAAACGATAAGTTGTATAGAACTGAGATTTCATATTTCAGAAGAGAATATGGCTGAGATGTTACAGCAAATTTTTTATCCAAATCCAATGTAATTGCAAAAAAAAAAAAAAAAAAAAAAAGAATATCCACTTCATATGTGCCATGCATGGCACCTTTCTCTGATTTTCTTCGAAAAAAAAAAAAAAAAAAAAAAAAAAAACTGTTGCTGTTGTTTTTATTAAACTCGATAAATCTTTGTAAAATTTAACGAGTTTTTATATCATTTAGGTTTCATTCTGATTCAGTCTGACATGGTTTAATTCCGATTTTTTGTTTTCTCTAAATTACTTTTAATTTTGTAGATTCTAAAAGATTAACTATATCATTTTTTTAGCAATAATAAATAACGGTTCAATACATAAGTTAAACGAATTTGATAATAAAATAAAGAAGAAAAGAGTATACATATGTATATATTTTTTATTCCGAAAATAAGGATTGTATATAAATGCATAATATACTGTTGGAACATATTTTTAGGGAAAGTATTTAATAATGTATATTGACAATTTTTGAATTCGAGTTTTCCCCGGAAATAAGCGTTTTAGGGTCCCCTGAGTCCAAATAACCTACTCGCGCGAAAAGGTCTGTGTGTGTCAGTGGTAAGTTTAGTTTGAAAACGATAAGTTGTATAGAACTGAGATTTCATATTTCAGAACAGAATATGGCTGAGATGTTACAACAATTTTTTTATCCGAATCCAATGTAATTGAAAAAAAAAAAAAAATAGAATATCCACTTCATATCATGCATTGGGCACCTTTCTCTGATTTTCTTCTGAAAAAAAATATAGATAATAAAATAAAGAAGAAAAGAGTATACATATGTATATATTTTTTTATTCCGAACATAAGGATTGTAATATAAATGCATAACATACTGTTGGAACATATTTTTAAGGAAAGTATTGAATAATATATAGTGACAATTTTTGAATTATAGTTTTCCCCCGAAATAAGTGTTATAGGGTCCCCTGAGTCCAAATAACCAAGTCGCGCGAATAAAAGGTCTGTGTGTTCGTGTATATGTAAGTGGTTTAAAACTGAAATTTCATATTTTAGAAGGGAATATGGATGAGAATTTACAGCAACTTTTTCATCCAAATCCAGTATACTACAAGAGGACGTAAATCGAATAAGTCACTGGGCTGTAGTCAATAAGTTAAAACTAAATTCTGAAAAAACAAAAGCAATTGTAATAGGATCCCATCACCTCCTGAAAACAGTCCCACATATCCCAACCCTGTACCTAAATAGTAATCCTATAAAGTTCCACCCGACTGTCAGGAATCTGGGAGTAACCTTCGACCAAACTCTATCCTTAAAAAATCATATTTCTGAAATCTCCCGTCGTACCTTTTCAACCTTAAAGTGACTGTATTCCCTCCGTCACCTATTCCCGCTTGAAACCCGAAAACTCCTCGTTACCTTTCTGATATTTCCCCACTTTGACTATTGCTGTACGGTATACGATGGTGTTTCTGGGGATCTCGAAGTAAAAATTAAACGTTTAATTAATTTCTTTGTCCGATTCATCTTCGGGGTCCCTAGGTGCGCCTCCGTATCCCAATTTTATGGCGAGTTGAAGTGGCTTTACCCTTCCAATCGTCGCAATATTTCCTTGCGTCATTCCTTTACCAAGCTATCCATTCCCGCCGTCCATCATAGATTTTTGACCTCCTACAATTCAAATCCTCTGTCCATCCTCGTTGTACACGCTCCAGGCCTTCAGATTTATACAGTACGGTCCACCGAACAGCACATTTCGACAGATCCTTTCTCATTCGATCCACAATCCTATGGAATTCAATTCCTCCTTCAATCCGTCACTCCAATTCTCTTTCTACCTTCAAATCCCGCATATTTGATCACTTAATGAAGATCCAGACTCAATAAAATTGTAAATAAGCTTTTTTATTTTTGTTGTTGTTTTCTTATCAATTGAATATGCCAATTGTTACTTTTTTTTTCACATTTACTTGTTGTATTTTCCTATACAGTTGTAAATATCAATTAATAAATAAATAAAAAATTCCTTTGATTTGATATTGTAGTTGTGATTTTTGTGGTTAAACTTAATATTATATTTACCGGATAGGCAGGCTTGACCTATTATTTTTGTTATATTGACAGGTATGTTATCTATTGTGCTGTGAGTTTCCATGGGTAAAGATGATGCGAAAATATTATTACAATAAGAGCTGTATTTACTTTTTTGTAATGTCGATATCACTGTTGTTGATATATTGCTTGCATAGTTCTACAATATTCGGGATTTGGCTTTGGAAATTTAGAAGATTGTTTTCGTATAATATTGATGTATTATAGATTTTATTTAAGATGTTATAAATTTGAGTGAAACAGTTATACAATATTCTATTGATGGCCGATGTAGGCGTTTTTCTTTTAGGATAAAAAAACAAGTTTTGGTTAATATATTGCTTTGTAGTTTTAGTATTTTTTGGATCCAGTTTAAAATTCGTTTTAGTATTTTTATAGTGGAATGTTCCAAGTTGAACTCTTATAAGCCCCTAAGGGATGTTTCTATTTAGATTAAATAATCTCTTGTAATAATTTAATTGAACTTTTTCAATTTCTTCTACGTACCTCAAGCCCCATATTTCTATTCCGTAAACGATGGTATTTATTATAATGGATTCATTTAATAGCCTTATACTTCTTCCAAAATGAATTTCGAATGTCTGCAGATATTCAAAACAGAGCCAATAGCACATGTAGCTTTTGTTCAAGCATGTTTGCACGCATGATTGTATAAACCGGATGCTGAGAAGTGTGTACCCAAATAATCATAATATAGAACAGTTCCTATCGTTTCTCCCTCATAAAATAATTTTTGTAAAATTTTTCGTTTCCCTTTGTGAAAGTATATAATTTTCGTTTTCGTTTCATTTATTTCTCTTTTATTTATTCTAATTTACAACTTTATTATACAACAAAATGAGTAAACATGCAGAGTGAAGAAAAGTCATGAAAATTTCTTGAGGATGAACTACCCAGTGGTACCACTTTACTAACTATTTAAGGCAGTAGGTCCCGAGGCCACCTCCTTTTCAATCGCCTCGGAGGGTTATCAGGTATATCTAAGGAAGATAAATTACGGACAATTGGGTTTGTAAAGGCAGGGGAATTTAGAATGAAAAGAGGTGTATATATCACGGGCTATGTCTGCTACAGGAGGAGTTGATTTGTGACAAAATAAGGGGCATTGAGGATTTTGGATTGTAGGATTGGATGCGGGAAGAATTATATGGTTTCGTAGAGCTCCTAAGCTCGATTCCATATGTCCAAAAAGGTCTGATAATAGTGATGTAAATGGGTCTTTTGTAATATGCTGGAAGTTTTGAACGTTTGTCTAGTAAATGTTGTAGTAATCGGTATCTTCGAGCAGTTTCTTGTCGTGTGTGACGGTTTTTACAATCCTAAATTAAAAAAAAAGAAGATAAATCTTTATCTATGATTTAGATTTCAGCGGAAGCACACATTGAACAAACACAACAAAGTTTGACAGTAGAGAAACTGATTTCTAAGTAAAGAGGAACGCTTCATTATTCCACTTGAAAATAGTTATACAGCATATACCCGGTTTATAGAAACTCCTTCAACTCCCGATGAATAGGAGAGATAAACTTTTGCTAACGTGGTTTCTAACAAAACTTCTCAAAAACATACCCAGCATATAATTTTTAAAGACATTTTATCCATTTAATAGTTTTGAACGTTTGTGTTGCTTATCTTTGAGCAGTTTCTTGTCGTTTTAGTCTTGTGTGAGGATTCCAAGTAAGGCGCTTGTCAAGATGGAGACCTAAGTGTCGGATTTGTTCTACAGGAGTAAGGGTGATGTTATTAAAGGATACTGGGGAGCAGGAACATTTATTTCTAAACGATTTTCTTGTGCGCAGTCTAATAGAAGTTTATGTTTTTGATTAACAGCGATATAGGAATATGAGAAAATTGTTTGATCGTCCGCAAAACTAGAGCTTAATATTTAATTTTTTGAACCCAGCTTTATTCCTGTTGCTCCTTTTTTTTCTAAAATATTCTTCAATATTCGACAAGAATAAACAAAAAAGAAAGGCTTAAAAGACTTTGCCCTGAAGGACACCTTTAGCCACATTAATTTTATCGGATAATGAACCTATTATTTTCACTCTTATAACCGCACGATCATAGAAATTTTTTAAAATAATAGTAATTTTATTATTAATCCCGAGCGTTTGTGCCATAAAAGGGAATTATTCACACCGTCTAAAGCTCTTTTATAATGCACAAATATGCAAATAAGTCTGTGTTAGAATACTCCAAGTTTAAATTATTCATGCAATTTATCAAGAACACATCACACTGTCCAAAAAAAAAATAAATAAAAAATTTCCCTCCTATCTATTCCATGTATAACGAATGATAAATTAGATAATTCTGAATAGAAATATAGTATTAAATCTTCCGTATCACATATAATATTTTTCAATGGTGGTTTTAAATGAAACTCACTTTTTTGCTAAAAAACTATATTATAATTGTTCAGACCGATACAAATGTTGAATGTGTTTAAAAACCTACAAATCATTAGATACTCTCATTTATGGTTGTTAATAATTATTTCACTCTGTAGTTTTCTTCCTTTTCATATTTTCTGTAGGTGTTTCTTGACGAAGAGACTAACAGAAATCGGCAAGCATCGCTTCTGACCATTTTCCATTATAACGTTTTTCTATGTATAATATGTCTTGATGAAACCTTTCGCCGTGTTCATCTGATACTGCTCCAAGATTAGGAAAAAAGTCCAAATGAGAATCCAAGAAGTGAATTTTTAGGGACATATTGCATTTTAGATCTTTGTATGAAGAAAGAAATTCAAGGATGATTTCACGGTAGTTCTCTTTTTTTTTTTTTTTTTTTTTTTTTTTGTTTCCAACAAAATTATGACATACTTCTACAAAAGCGGCCCATGCTTTCTTTTCAGCTTCATTCAATGGTCTTTCAAAATTTGAGTACTTCATGAGCTCTCGTATTTGAGGACTCACAAAGATTCCTTCTTTCAATTTCGCTTCGCTGATTCAAAGAAATTCAGTTTTGAGATACTGAAAACCTTCACCGTCTTTGTTTATTGCTTTAACAAAAATTTTTAAATGGTTCATTTTTATATGGAGAAGTGATAGAAAATTGTTATCACTTGAATCTAAAGGTTCTTCTTTTACATTCTTGACTCCAGGGATCAAACTCGTTCGCAAAAGATAACAAACAATAAGCCTTAATGACCTAACTACTTTGTCAGGTCAACTACTTCGTTTTTCGTGATTTTTGGTGTTTTTTAGAGGTTAATTTTCTTTCTCGATCAAAAAATCAGTGAACACAAACTATTGAAACAAATAACCAATGTTCCAAAAACAACTACACAATGAGAACAGCACAAACATATTTTACACCATCCCATACATGTCGAAACTTTCCAAAAAGTTGCTAAAGCACTTAACAAGGAGAAATAATAGTGATTATGCCATTACTTTCAAAAATATAAATAAGCTATCAAAACTATTCACAAAAACTAAAGATTTCGACAAGTTAGACCTAATATCAAATGTTGTATACGAAATTCCTTGTTAAGACAAATGCACAAATTCTTATTTTGGAACATCTGAACAATATTTAAAAAGGAGAGTGTATCAAAACAAATATAGCTACATTTCAATTACAAAAAAAAAACCAAATAAAACAGATCAAACTAAATTTCATTCACCCAAAATTATACATTATGAAAAAAACGGCTTCAATCCAAATTTTAAAGAAATGATAAAGATAAAAAAATATAAAAATCGCCCCATAAATAAAAAATCAGATGTCCAAACTCTTAACGCATGTTACTCAAATTTAATAAACACATATTGACAAAATGTCTGAATATATATATATATATATATATATATATATATATATATATATATATATTATTTTTTTATTTTTTTTTTTTTTTATTTTTTTTTTTTTATTTATTTATTTTTTTTTTTTTGAGCTATTTGGTTTATAAAATAAAATACTTGTAACTAAGAAAACGGGATGTTCTCTTATCTATTGATGGTTCCCCCAAGCTCTCATTTGCTGTAGCTAATGACTTCAGATAAAGCCTGTCGCCGGCCATGCAGAATAACTGGCTGTCATAGGGAGAACCCCGCATCTTCCCCTCACATCTGCTTCGAAAGAAATTCTTCAACTTAAAAAAAAAGTTATATTTGATACTAAATTGTTTGTTTATTTAACTTCACTTTATGCTACGTTTGATAACGTATTTATATTTTTGAAAGTAATGGCATAATCACTATTATTTTTCCTAATGTTAAGTGCTTTAGTAAGTTTTTCGGAGTTTCGGCATGTATGGGATAGTGTAAAATATTTTTGTGCTGTTCTCATTGTGTAGTATTTTTTGGGACATTGGTATCTGTTTCAGTAAATTTTGATCGAGAGAGAAAATTAACCTCTAAAAAACACCAAAGTAGTTAATCGCGGAAAACGAAGTTGTTGACCTGGCAAAGTAGTTGGCTTCTTGTTCATTATCTTTTGCGAAGATAGATTTGTTCTTTAAGCTCATTATTTTGTGTTATAAAATGACTAAATTGTGTTAAGTTAATTGAATGTAATTTCCCAATGAATCTTCGCGGATCCCCTTTGTGGATCCCTAGGGGTCCGCGGACCACTAGTTAGAAACCACTGTATTAAACAATAGTATGAGCTCGTTCGAGTTTAAATCAAAGGTTTACCTCTTCAATTTAATACTGTCTTAGAAGATACCATTGAAAGAGAGATATTAATAGGGCTAGGAAAAAAAAAATCGTTGCAGAATTTTACTTTCGATACTTAAATAAGTAATTCCTTTTGTTTATTAATATTTACGTTTATTATTAGTATTTTCTTTACTGATCCCTTTATTAGTTTGATATGTGTGTCGAGTTTAAAATAAAGGTTTACCTCTTCAATTCTATACTGTCTTAGAAGATACCATTGAAAGAGAGATATTAATAGGGCTAGGAAAAAAAAATCGTTGAAGAATTTTACTTTCGATATTTAAATAAGTAATTCCTTTTGTTTATTAATATTTACGTTTATCATTAGTATTTTCTTTACTGATCCGTTTATTAGTTTGATATGTGGTGTTATGATTCATTTTTAATTATTTAAGTGTAATATTACTATTATTTCTTCCTTTCTTTATTTCAATTTATAATATTTGCAACTCTGCTGACGGAGTAATCCTAAGCAAGAAGGTTTTTTGTTTTGTATTTATATATAAGAAAAAAAGTTATATTATATTAATAAACATTTTTATTATTATTAACAGGGCTAGGATTTTCATGTAATTAAACATGCCAAATATGTAAATATATATGTATTGATTTTAATACAAATATGGAAATAATTATGTAAAATTAGTGAAATATGTAAATAGTATATAGCCATTTAAAACAGTCTATACTATCATTTATTTTATTACAATAAAAAAAAAAAAAAAGGTTTTATTTTAAACATAAAAAATGCAAAAATAATCACTAAATGCATTTTAAATTTTCAAACGTAAAAACTGCGTTGATTGGGGCTTAGTTTCGACCAAATATACCCCTCCTTGATATTTTTTCGGGTAAGATTGCAAGAGTTTCTTGATATATATCTTGCAGGTAGTTGTTTCTCAGGGTGGATTCATCAGGCTTTTTTTTCTTTTAATGTACTTTTCCTAAAATAATTTAAGAGACGGAGTTTTAGATTTGCATAACGGAACGTCAGCCTGCACAAACGCTCGTAAATCTGTATAAAAGATTTATTGTCTCCGATTGAGGTAGATGGGGTGATGAAAAATGTCTTCAATTTGGAATTTTTCTGTTAGTTCGATTTGGAGATCCTGTGCCAATGTGTTGGGTGACTTGGAATCGTTGCGTAGTGGATGCAGAGGCTTGTCACAGCAAGAAAATATAAAATGTCTTCCATCACCCCTGAATATTTCGTTTAGAAACTCGCGAAGATATTTTAAAACTCGTACCTTGTTTGTTTGCGACTTTCTCTATTCCGAAAAAAATGAAAATAGAATCAATCACAAAATATAATTTTCAAATCGCGTTTGGAAAGTGTGGCACGCACTTCACTACTCACAGATGAACGCTAAATAAGAAATAGGTTTGGTTCTGTTTATACAGAGTCAAAATTAAGGGAGATGTAGTCTCAGAATGGTTTTATAAGGTTTGGTTCTAAGAAGCAATTAACAGCTGCGATAGAAGGGACCATTCTAGTCAAAATTGTTCTCCATGCTTGTAATTCAGATTTGTTGCAAAGAAGTATACAAATTTAAAAATGAACAAATATCGAGTGAAATATGTAAAAATTCGTTAAGTATGTAAGAAATGTCTAATAATATGCAACTTTTAATTAGCTTAATTTGATCCTAATTGCGTTAAAACATTTACTATGGGTTGTTTCAAGGTGATATCGAAATCAGGAGCAGATATGTATTTATATATTGTAGGAATCCTAGCCCTATATATTAACCTTCGATTTTATCCCGTATCCGATCCCTACAATCCAAAATCCCCAACGCTCCTTACTTTGTAACGAATAAACTGATCCCATAATGACCTTAATGTACTATATTTTGCTCGAACCAAATACCTTTCGTTTCATGACAACTCCATTTCCGCTCTAACCAACCCTTTCTTCCTCTTCTATTCCTGATTATCCCCCGAGGCTACTTAAAATAGAATGACCTAGTTTAGAATATTTGTAGACTGATGCAAAAGCAGAGCTTCTCTACATGTATATCATGCTTTTTATGTTTTTAGCTGTTGTATTTAGTTGTCAATTGCAGTAAATATATATAAAAAAAAAAATGATTGGTTTAGTAATGCTCAGCAAACCTGTTTGGTTTATGAAAACCGTTTATGATTTTATACTGAAAATAAATATTGATGAAAAGATTTCGGTGATGCAGGTATTTTGGGTGTATGGAAGAAATTAAGGCAAATTAACAGCGGGAAGGGCGTTTTATTTTTCAAGTGCAAAATTGCTTATCTCGTGGAATTTGTCAAGACTGTTAAAATTGGCCAATAATAGTTCAAGATTATCCTTTCTTCCGTTCCGTGCGTTTCCATAGTGTGAAATGTGATTTTTACATCGAAGGAATATTAACGCATTTAATATCTACAAGATTAATTGTCTTGAGAAGCACTGTGTTGAATATTCATAAAATGGAGAATGTAGGTGTTTACGCCGCGTAGAATTGGGGAGTTTGCACTCCGTTCTTTATATGGTAGTGGTTTCAGGTTTTCTTTATCGGTTTCAGTTTGGTTTCGTTCATCTTTATTGGTGTAAAAGAACTGAACAATTTTTTTACCTCTGACATATATAATAGATAAATGAAAAAAAAAAAAATCTGGGACAAAGTTCCCTTACAATAACTTCATTAACTTCATAAGAGCTGTATTTAGCCTAGAGATAATAGACCATCTTGATAAAAATTTATTTCGATTTTTATTTTCTGGATTCTTCCAAGTGTCTTTAATTTATAACTAATATTAGAGTTTTACACAAAAATAATATAAATCTTATTACATAAATAACCTATTTTTTATTTTCACTTACCTATATGTGGATTGTATGGTAAGGGAAAGTATTGCGATCGTGAAAATTTTCTAATTCCAGTTTTCAACGGAAATACACTTTTTAGGGTCCCCTTTGTCCAAATGACCAAGTCCCTAAAAAAGGTCTGTGTGTCCGTGTGTGTGGTAAGTCCGGCGCGAAAACGATAAGTCCCTTGAAACTGAAATTTTATATTTAAGACAACTATACGCCCGAGATGTAAAAGCCACTTCAAACGGCTCTAACGATTTTGATTAAACTCGCTATATAGATGTAAAATTGGACGGGCTTTAATATCATGTAGGTTTCATTTTGTTTGAAATAGTTTGGCAGGGCTTAAATGTCGATATTTCAAAATTTCTTCCTGTAAAGTACCAATAATTTTGTAGATTTTATGACATTGACCATATTATCTGATTAGCATTGCTAAAAAACAGTTAAATATATAAGTTCAACTTATTTGATATCCAACTAAAGGAGAAAATTGAAAAAAATATTTTTGAATGCAATTTTTTCTTTTGAACATAAGACAGTAATATAGATAAATAATATACTGCTGGAAAGCTAACGATTTTACAATAAATACTATCTTATACATACTATTGTAAAAATTAACGGAGAGTGATGGAAAGCCGTTAAAACAAACTGATTGTCGTAGATAATAATATAATAGATTATTTAATAAAACATATTTATATTAAAATCCAATGTAAATATTTCTTTAACAATTTATTTTCTTTACTAAAGTTGTTTTAAAATTCTTAAATTGATATAAATAACGGGTGTAAGTGAAAGTCTTGTGTTGCACTCACCAGATTTTTAAAATAATAATTGGTTAAATATGTCATATTTATTCAAACGTGTTTGAAAAGCTTCCAAAGCTATATTATCTCTGTATTAGGCGATTTGATGACGTATGCTTTAGTCAAATGGTTTCTTTAATATCACTTTTACATATCTCGACATATTTTTCTGTTACATTATCTTGGTCTGATTTCTTTATTGTTGCATGCGCTGCATTGTAGTTAAAATGCCAAATAAATTAACAAAACGTTACTAGTTAATATTAAATAAATTTATCTTGAAGTGACAATGGTTGACTATGTGTATATATGAGAGAAGTTGGTTCAGGGTGCAGTCAATATAATACACAATTAAGCGTAAATTTGATTTATTGGTGACGACGTTTCGGCCTAAATTATAGGCCTTCTTCAGGGTTATATAAATTATAGGCCTTATCAGTGTGAGTTGAGAAGGCGTCACCACTAAATTCACGTCGGCACCAATAAATTAAGTTTACGCTTAATTGTGTGTTATATTGACTGCACCTTGAACCAACTTCTCTCACAAATAAATTTATGTTTATTTACGTGAAATCTGTCCGATTTCATGTATGTTTGAGAATAAACACGATGAGTACCGGCTGACATTGTTTAATATTTTTTTAAATAATAGATCTTGTCCTTAAAATATGAGTATTAGAAATTAATTGAAATCCAATAATTTAATTTCAATGGTCGGCTGAGAAGTCAAGTGGTTTCGTAATATTTTCGTGTATTTACCGAGTCACAATAAATTGGTTAATTAATAATTGAACTTCATTAATTATCTATACAAATATTTAATTTAAAATTTAGTTATTTTATTAACATTAATAACGAACAATGTTATTATTCGGTTGCTAAATTGCTTAGCTCGCGGCTTCTGTCTAAAAACTTAAAGGTTAGAACTTATAAAACTATTATTCTTCCAACGGTTCTTTACGGATGCGAAACGTGGCCGCTTACTTTGAAGGATGAACAACGGCTTAAGGTTTTCGAGAATAAGGTGCTGCGTAAAATATTTGGTCCGAAGAGAGATGAGGCCACTGGGGAGTTTAGAAGGTTGCACAACGCGGAATTGCGGAGTTTGTACCCTGTGAATATAATTGAGTTGATAGCATCGCGGAGACTCAAATGGGCGCGTAAAGTTGTTGGGCTTAGTGAGGAACGGATTCCGAGAAAGTTGGTATTCGCTGAACCGACTGGTAGGCGTCCGAAAGGTAGGCCGAAGCGTCGATGGGAGGATTGCATTAAGGCTGATCTCGGGGGCTTGGGCTTGACCGGTGAACATTGGACGAGTCTGTGCAGGCGAAGTTTGGTGGTATCGGCATCGAACCTTCGGGTTCGGTAAGCCTATTATTATTATTATTATTAACATCGAAAAATAACATTGATAAATCTATTTAATACTAGCTGCAACTCGCGCCCGCGGCTTTTCTCGCGAATATTTCATTTTGTCGTTATTAAATTTTGCATAAATGCTTTTATGAGTGGTAACAATAAAATGCATATGATGGAGCTGTTGTTTGGTGATGTGGTAACAATGAAACTACAAATAAAAAACACTTCCTTTATTTTTTTTACTGGTGTGTTTTCTTGGTGGTGCACACTCAACCAACTTCCTTACCGTATAGTCAAAACGGTCAATAACTATTCCATTATTATAAGACGTATACAGTTTCAAGAAATATAAATATTATATTTTTTACAATTATATTTATCAAAGTTGTTTTCAAGTGAAAATATTTCCACTCGTTGGATCAATGTATATTAATCACATTTATGTTGCAAAGGTGACTATATACCACGATTACGTTAAAGCTGAAATATATTGAGTAATTTTGGGTGAGCCTACTTCTACTGGATCGCTATTGTATATTTAACAGAAATAAATGGCAACTTATTAGACTAAAGTTAGAATTATGGTTGATGAAGAAAGTGATTTAAAAACAACTTAACCTATTACTATAATTAATCTAATAGAACTATATCTTGTTTCTAATATCGAGACACATTGAAAAAATAGAACAAAAAATATGGTACGGGCAACGCTTACCTCTGTTTTTAGAACCGGTAAAAGAATTTTCAAATACAGTAAGAGATAAAAATTAGTTAAAAAAAAAAAAAAAAAAAAAAAAAAAACCTGTACCACTACAACCCATGAAGGGTCTTGGGCTCAGTACATATAGAGATTCGTACTGTTTCTAGGCCAACGGCAGTGCAATGAGGTGATTAGGCCTTAATCACGCTCAGCCGCCAGGTTTTTCCCCAATTAATTTGGGTACCCTCTTTATAGAGGCTGGGTCTGCCCCAGGAGGGTCTCCCTACCTTAGGGTCGCCCCCTGACTGAATTAACAGAATAAATAATATTTCTGCCACAGCCGGGATTCGAACCCAGGACCCGGAGCACAGCAGACTAGTGCTCTATCCACTAGACCACGCCGCTCCCATATATATATTTATTAAATTTCATTTATATGATTTAATTTTTATTATTTCAATGAAGTATAAAAAAGTAAGTCTACTACATCGGTAATGTAATTATTTCATAATGTGAAACAAAAAAAAAACTTTTTTTTCTTTTTTATAAACTACGCCTGTTGGTTTAAATAATATCGCAAAGTATATCACCTGGTTTATTTTTAAAATATTTTAATAAATCGCGTTTACCACCTCTAACATAATAAGAGTTTACCATTTATACTGCAAACCTTCGTGAATTCTCTTCTATGTTTTATTATGTGGTTCTATTTGATGAGATCTTTATTTTTCTGAAAATGAAAGAAAAAAATGTAATTAGTGCTTAAGATAAACAAATAAAATTAAAATAAATACATTTGTATTTTAAAATATATTCTAGAATTTATGATCACATACATTTATTTCTATTATAGTAGTGTTCATACCAAATAAAAAAAACAAAAAAAAAAAAACTGTACCACTACAAACCGCGATCAAGCCCCTTGGAATATGGTTCGTTGAAAATTAAAATAGTAGTAATTATTATACTGTTCCGAAAACGACTGCTGGGCAATGAGGAGAGGTTGGATCCTACGGCTGATTAGAATAGAATAGAAACAAATTTTATCCTGGGACTAGGTCCCCTAAGAATAACAGTTATGTACAATCGGAATATATAATATGTCTGGCCAACAGACAAAAAAAACTTGATTAATTATTATTTACAATGATTATTTAAAATTACAAATATTTACAATGAGGAAAAATACTATACATAAAAGATAACAAATAAATTCATATAAATATATATTTTATATAATATTAAAAAATTTATTTAAACGAAATCAAATTAAAAGCAAATTAAAATTTGGGCGGTAAACAGTAATCTTCATTTATTCAATGTAGGATAATTCAATAGGAAAAGTTAGGATTTGAATGAGGATAAAGAGGCAATAGGGCGGATATGGATTGGTAGAATTCCCGAGTGTGGTAGAGCGAACAATAAAGGAACGATCAAAAGTTTTAGTTCTGTGGGTAGGAAGGTAAAGGTCAGAATGTTGCGATTGAGTTTCAAGTGAGTGGACTGAGGTCTTAAATTGAAGAAGACTGTGGATATAGGAAGGATGCTGGAAGTTAATAGTTTGGTAAAGGTATGATCCAAGGAAATATTGTCTGCGGGTTGAGGAGAGGAGCCACTTTAATTCACCGTATAAGTGGGTAACATGAGACCTCCTTGAAGTACCGAAGACAAATCTTAAGGAAATGTTCATAATGCGATTACATTATACATATTAAAGAATCGACCGAAAAGAATTAAACTCGACCGAAGATTATTTTACTGATATACATTTTTTATTTAATTAAATTTTAAAGGACAAGTCCCTTTAGAATAAAATTTACAGTATATGAGAAATGGGGTTCAGAGTTTTAGATTATATAAAATAAATATAAACAATTTATCACATATCAATTAAAAATACACATAAGCAAATGAGGAAAAACCTTATTTGCAATATTATTGATGAATGATACAAAAAACTCATTGAGCACTCTATTTTAGATTGAGATAATATTTAACTGGAAATAACATGAATATGTTTAAATAAATACCTAATAAAAGTTTAATGAATATTAAATGATAGTAAAAATAAAAACATGTAGTGTGGGTAACACACGACTTGAACTTACCTTGGTTGTTAAAACCAATTTAAGAACTATTTGATAAAGGAAGAGTAGAAAATGTTTCAAGTATTACATTCTATTATAATAGTGTCCATAAAAAAACTTTTTCTTCTCCAAATCATGATCCAAGTCCCTTAGAATATGGTTTGTTGAAAATAAAATTCGTACTAATTATTGTACTGTCCCGAAGAGCGGCTGGGCAATGAGGAGATTTGGCCGAGGCCTTTGAGAAGTTCGATCCACGACTTATTACATTTCTTAAATAATTATTCTGCCTTAGCCTTACTCGGACCCTGAGCCTGAAACATAGAAGCGCAGGGTTTTACATTATTTAAAATAAATATAAACAATTTATTAAATACTAATAGAAAAGACACATATGAAAATGAGAAGAAAAAAATACTAAAAAAACTTATTTACAATTTTATTGTGACAAGATGGTCATGAGATGGATGTTGTTAAAAAAATGAAAAAAAAAAAATGATATAAATCTCTGATGAAGCCCAGGACCATCATCACCTCGGAGAGGATGTTTAATAGTATGGTGCTTTTGTACTTTTTTGGTTATTTTCCAGTGAGAATTGTCGGTTACGGATAATGAGGAGAAGTAGAAATGGTTGAAGGTGGATCTAAAGAAATGTAATTTCTGTTTAACTAATTTGGTGTAATATTTGTTGGATTTCCTTTCTTTGTTGGTGCCTGTTTCTTTGCCAGAAGATTCAGGAGCATCGCTTAGTATGGATTAGATCTAGGAGTTCTTGGGATATAGGATTCTTTTATAGTACAGAGAGGAAGGAGAATGTGAAAATGCATTCCGGGCGGCTTGTTGGATAAGGGTAGTTAAAGAATTAAGAGCATCGTATAGTTCTTGGGGAGATTTGAGGGATACTCTGAGGTCTATTGCATCAGTTATTATTTCTTGAAAGAGGATCCAGTTTACTGGGCCTCGTAGGAATGACGGTGGAAGGAGTTTTAGTATAGGTGATAATGAAAGAGTAAGGATAAGAGGGCTGTTATCTAAAGATAGTTCATCAAGCCGGGAGACAGAATGATTTAGCGGTCCTAGGCCTTTGTGGATGGAAATATGTAATAACGGTTTTGGATCGGTGGGTCAATTGGTGGGAGAGTCGGGAGAGAGGATGTTGCTATGGGTGGAATAGAGTATGTTTGCCCGCGACAATTGTTAATTCTGGCTCCCCACTAATGGTGTTTTGCATTTAAGTCCTCACATATGAGGAAATGATGGACTAGGGAATTGAAGAAGGAACTGTATTGGATTGCGAATTCGGTAATTTAGGTAGGGAGTATGCTGCTACTGCTGTTAGAGGAAAATAACTGGTTTGTATTTATATAGAGTAGTGGTTAAAAAAAAAGTAATATCAGTAGAGGTGGTAGGAGGTGGAATATAGGAAATTCGGTATGGTCTGGACTTAAGGCTGTTGGTCCTAGGCTGAGTGGTAGGAGTTTGTAGATATTGGTATTGATGGTAGGAATCTTGATGTTGAAGTTGAGATTGAGCCTGCGGTTGGACCAAAGGTTGTGCCTATGAGACCCCTAAATTCTGGAGCGTTTCCTTAGCGGTCTAGGAGTGATGTCTTGACGAGGTGCTGATTGTAGTCTTGACTTTAAGATCTTGTTGGTCTGGCACCCCTTGTAGCTAGCTGGATGCTCTTAGTGACATAGTACGCAAAATGCAGAAGTTTGCCTTGTTTTGGTGCATTCCTCAGGGCAGCAGGTTTGGTGCAGCGGGATAGATGTTGGCAGTACCGTTTCGTATGTCCTTAAGCTTGGCAGTTATGTCACTGAACTATGTCTTTCTTAACATTCGGTTTTTATACGTCAACTATTGTGTACTAATAGACTGAATAAATGTTTTCAACCCCGGGGGATCTTTTGAGATCAACAAAAAAGAGAGGCAAAGGTATTTTGTTAGTTGAGCGGGCTGTTTTCTATTCTCTTTTGTGACATTTAAGATTTGGAATCCCATGGATGTCAGTTCATCTTGGATTGCATCTGTAGGCGTCGAATGGTGAAGGTGTCTTATCACTACCATAAGTGCTCTATCTTGTTGGAGCTGATATGCATGAAAGTCAGCTTTCGTGTCACAAAATATTTTACAACTTTTTCTGTAAGTCTCTAAGGTGTCTGGCAGTAATTTTGTGTCATTTGTACGGCTGATGCAAATGTATGTTCCAGAGCCCGCAACATTATTTTTGATGTTTTTTTTTGTTTTAATATTGGAGGTTGTTTAGCCTCCCTGGGAGCTGGTGTTGGCTTCATGCTGTCTTCGGGGGTGTTAGATAGCGCCTGATATGGGTTGGGGGTGAAGAAAGGAGATTCTTTTGTCTTAGCCTGAGAAGAGCTGTCAGGTCGGGGCTCAATATTTTAGACTGAGCTGCGGAGGGTAGTAGTGTTTATACTCTTACGATATGATTTTCTCGATTTTTTTTTAGAGGAGAATTAGAAGGAGTGGTCCCTAAGCTCCTTTGCTTAACATCACCATATAAAAATATCTCATTTCATATTGGCTACGAGCGATGAAATAATACAGTGTAAGAAAAGACGGAGAGAAAAAAAAGAAAGAGAAATAAAATAAATAAATTGTCCAGAAGACGTAAGTAAGAACGTAGGCGCGTAAAATATAGAATGAGACTGGACTAATCAATAATATATAGTAATATTTAATAACTTCCTTTGTCTACACCTAAGACTATCACCCATAACCCTAAACCAGCTACCTAGAAAGGACTTACTAAGTACCGACAAAGGACACACACCTGTACTTAGGACACAGTACCCACCGTCTGCAAGCACTTGCTTTGACCGCCCATGCCAACTCCTCCTTCCCCTTCAATCCCTTGCTATATCTATATCTATATCTACCCTCGGATCCTCAAGACATGTCACTCTGGTTGTAACATTACTTGTGTCACACTTATAGGAGATCTCGGAATGTACACTTGTAGTCACCTAAACTCAAATTGTCCCAATAAAAACAATATTTTAATATCATCATTGTTTGTGATTCATTAACTGGCGCCCGAGGCAGGCACTGCAAGCATCAAATTAGTTTTTGAATGACTTTGCAGTTTCCGAGAGCAGGAAGGTACTTCTGAAGAGGATCTATAAGAAGATAGACACCAAACTAAGAACTAATATAAAACTAAACAACTAAATCTTGCACCTTATTTCAGTCAAGTCTCATTCCATAACTGTAGGAAACTGACTGACGTGAAGTGACCTCTTCCTTGGGACACTGGCCATAGCTGGGAGTGGAGAGCTGGATGTCCACGTATCTCCAACCTTATCTTAGCACTGTTATTGTCCACGTATCTCCAACCTTATCGTAATACAACTTAATAATCAAGTGATTACTCACAGATTGTAGGTTCGAATAAGAATATAGGCAATGTAATTTTATTACACTAAGTTTATTACTTGATAGAGAACTATATCACTGTGGAATAATAAAGTTTTAGAGCGACGAGATATTATGTGGTTAATAAAATAGCGCTTACCTATCGAACCATAAACCTAAATACCAGAAGCGCAGCGTTATCTCTTATGAATAACTTCCACATTCTTTTACCCTTCTTTAGTGCATTATAAAACTATCATCTAGCACTCTATTTTAGATTAAGACAAAATTTAACTGGAAATAGCTTAAATATGTTTAAATAAATACCGAATTAAAAGTTTTAATAAATATTAAATGATAGTAGAAAGAAAATAAATGTAGTGCGGGCAACACACGAGTTTCACTTACCTTTGTTGTTAAAATCAATTTAACAACTATTAAATAAAGGAAGAGTTGATGAATTATTAATTTTCGTTACAAAGATATGTTTTAGATTACATAATGTAACAATATAAAATTGTTATATACAACAATCAATTTAGTGTAGGCCCTATTTGTCCTTTGAATCACCATTCACAATTTTGTATCCTGGGATCACCTGTAGCAGGGTAGCTAGCACAGCAGCCTTCTACGCCAAAGGTGGTCAAGGTTCAAACCCGCAGATAGTCCTAGGATTTTTTAATGAGAGTAAAAAATCCTTAGTTATACCGTCCTTCGGGAAAAGGTGGTCCCGAGCCTGTGCGATATCTGGTACCTATTAAAGATCCCTATCCTAATTAAACCCGAATAGGCAAAATTTAGAACTCCCACTGTAGCATCATCCGATTAGCTATAGTATCATGAAGTTTATGGGCATAAGATGAATTATATAAAAAACTGTGATCTAGCAACTTAAAAATGTTTCAAGAATTATATTCATTTTCGTTTTAAACCTTTGTTTTAGATTACATTATATAACAATATGAAATGGTTATGTGCCACAATTAATTTAATGTATCCACTATTTATCCTTTATATTACCTTTCGCAACTTTGTATCCGGGGATCACCTGTAGCAGGGTGGCTAGCATAACAGCCTTTTATTCCAATAGTGACGGGTTCAAACGCTGATGGTCCTAGGATTTTTTAATGGGAGTAAATTGTAATAAAAGGATATTTTAAAGGAGTAAATTCTAAATTGCTGTCCTTCGGAGAGGACGTATAAAGGTTTTCGCGAGCCTGTGCGATGTTAGGCACATCTTGAAGATCCCTATATTACACGTAATTAAACCTGAATAGTCAAAATTTAGGACTTCCACTATATCATCGTCCGATTAGCTATAGTAGCATAAACTGACGTTCAATAACGAAACAAACAACTTTGTGTCCAAGATAACGTTTTTTTTCTAAAATATTTAGCTGGCCAACGGTGTATTATTCACTAAAACTACTGTTCTTATGTTCAAAAAAACAATATTGGCATAAAAAATAGTTTCGCTCTTTTCTCTTTTAGTTAGACATCGATGTCGGCCAACTTATATATTTACCCGTTTTTTATGTATGCTAACAAGATGGTTTGGTTAGTTTTTTTTTTTTTTTTGGTAAAATATGTTCCGGAATTTCATTCATCATGTCGCTTGGGATATGGTTCGTTGAATATAAATTGGGAGTAATTATTATACTGTTCCGAAGACAACAGCTGGGAAATTCACGAAAAGGACTAATTTTAGAATTCCGAAGGATAAGCTCGATTTTCATAATTTAATGACTGTTAATCTACATCAACGGTGCAATTAATTATTAGAACAATAAAACTCCCTCTAACCGATGGTTTTTATTAGTGCAGTAAACAGGATTTCATTGTTCCTTTCTATTTAACATTGTTCTGGAAGTAATCTATGCAGAGGTGTAATTGATTAAGGATGCTTCTAGTTCAAAAAGATAACATCAATCTTGGTTACTCCCATGATTTATCGATAACGAAAACGGAAATTTAATTAGTTTCTATAACTAATAACATCACTATAGGCTCTTAGGAACCTAGTAAGTAAAACTAGACATTCATGATAGGGTGGGCATAATCAAATGATCATCATAATCGAATGATCGGACTTCGATGATTTCAATAATCGAAGGATTCCATAATCGAATGATCGAATGATTCATATGCCTTCTGAAAGACAATATGACACAATTCCCCCTCTCTATGATTGCTGAGCTTAGGTGGAAATATGCATATAATTTTTATGATGAGAAACAAAAAGGTCATTCGATTATTCCACCCGATGTTTCTAAATATATATTGTTAATAAAATTAGTTTGAATCATCATTCGTTTCTCAAGACCGATTAATTCGATTATCGATTAATTCGAATGATTGAAATAATTGAATGATCTGATAATTGTCATTCAATTATGCCCACCCCTAATTTATAAATCATGATACAAGTTATGCTATCATGCAGCTCATGCCTACTGTTTATTATAAATGAAGATGACCCACTTAAATATGAAAGATTAAGTAGCACCATCAATTTCAATTCGTGTTTGTTCGACACCATTCCGAAATAAATTTATTAACTAAAATTTAAAATGCTTCTAAGACGATGGTCTCGGGACCTACTGATTTAAATAAACACTAAAGTGCTACCACTGGATTATTTCTTGTATCAAGCCCATATTAGCAATGATAACATTTCCTTAATGTGCTATTTATTTTTTTTCTAAATACAGTTGTAAATATCATTAAAATAAAAATGCTCCAAGTTACGTCAGGTCATTACATAAATCGAAATTTGCAAGGCCTAAAATGAAATACTTATTCGATTTGAGAATTTAAAAATATCTAAATACTGTCTTTAAATGACTTTTAAGTTTTATATAAACTAAATTTAAAACAGTAAAGCAATTTTATATTTTTTTACACGTTTTACTTTCATTTACCTTCTTCCATCTTCCAGTGGCGCGACAGACCGTGTAGGCCCTTGGCCTCGCGGTGTAACCTCCTGGGAGAATATACTTACGTTTCTTGATGTATTTTATATGGTAGGGTCATCACTCCCTTCGCCTAATTTTGTGAGTTACCACCATTTGGCTGACGGTTCTCACATACCCGGGGGAGGAGCTGTGAATGAATCGCGATTTATTAAATGACTGAAAAGCCCCTCCGGGACTGGGATTCGAACTCACATTATTTAATGTGAGAGACTAGCGCGCTAGCCACTCAGCTACAGGCTCCCCTCTTTCATTTACCTACATATGAAATACATAGTAAGGGAAAGTATTGCGATTTTTTCGAATTCTATTTTTCAACATAAATACACTTCTTAGGGTCTCCTGAATCCCTGAAAAAGTCCCGCAGGGTCTGTGTGTGTGTCTGTGTCGGTGCGTGTGTGGTAAGTCCAGTACGAAAATGAAAAATCGTACGAAACTGAATTTCAAATTTAAGACAATTATTACCCCCCTCCCCTCACTGAGATGTTATAGAAACGTTTTCATCAAAAACGATTTTGATTTAACTCTCTAAATGGATGTAAAATTTAATGGACTTTAATATCATATAGGTTTCATTCTTATTGAAATAGTCCGACAGGGCTTAAATCCTGATTTTTAAAATCCTCTTCCTCTGAAGTACCTTTAATTTTGTAGATTATTTAAAAATAACTGTATCATCTTTTTAGAACTAAAAAAAAACCGGATAAATATATAATTTAAACGAATACGTTATTCAACTAAAGGAGAAAAGAACAAACATATTTTTTTATGCAATTTTGGGTGTTTAGTTTTTAACATAAAACAGTAATATAGATGTATTATATACCGTTGGAAAGGTAAAGATTTTAGAAAAAACATTGTTTTAAACTAAAAATTGTAAATGTTAATAGAGACTGATAAAAAGCCGATAAAACTTACTAATTGATGTAGATAATAATAAAATATATTATTTAATAAACCACAGGTTTCTTTCGAAATTCAATGTAATTAATACTTTAACCTTTTTACTATCTCATACCTATATACGAAATAAAGGGAAAGTATCTCGTACCCAAAATTGTAAAAGTGAATAGAGAGTGATGAAAATTCGATAAAACTAACAGATTGTCGTAGATAATAACGTTATAGATTATTTAATAAAATACATGTTTCTTTTCAAATTCAATGTAATTAATTCTTTAACAATTTATTTTCGTCTCTAAATGTATTTAAAAATTCTTAAGTTGATTTTAGGAACGGATGTAAATGAAAGAAGTGTGTGCTTACCAGATTTTTTTTTCCACAATATCAGTACTAAGTAAAATAAAAACAAGCTGTAGCTCAATGCTGATAAAACTACAGCAATCCTCATCGGCTCCAAACCAACCTTGAACTTCATTCCATACTAAACGTTGCTCTTTCTGAATAAAGTCCCTATTCCGTTCCAGAAAACTGTTAAAAATCCTTACTTACTTTTAACCAGAACATATCCTGAAATAACCATATATCTGAAATATCTCGATAATCCATTTCCATACTCAAACAGCTCTAGATTTTCGTGAATCATTACCTTTAAAAAACCTTCAGCTACTTGTTTCCTCTGTTATCTTCACCAATTACGGTTGCCTGATGTATGGGGGCTTTCTGATTAACTGGAAATAAAATTAAAACGTCTTATAAACTGTTTTAAAAGATATATTTTCGGATCCTGCAGACGCGACCATATTTATGGCTACTATACCAACTTAAAATGGCTTTATCCTTTGTACGACGGCAGTATTTCCACGGGTCTTACCTATTCTAAAATTTAAAAAAAAATATAAAACTTTCGTACGTAACTGAGCTCCTCACCCTCCATTCTGATATCTATTCGTTAAATACTATAACCCAATCAATCAATATTTATACCCCATCACATATTACTCCATCCTTGCACAAATCTTTTCTCTTTCGTTCCTCATCCTTCTGGAATTCGCTGCCTATTTTTATCCGTAAAGCCACCTCTCTTACGTCTTTCAAACATCAACTCTTCCACTACCTACTCGTATCTCAATCTTCCGTTCCATTGTAGAATATATATATATATATATAATATATATATATATATATATATATATATATATATATGCGTTCGTGAAAATTTTCGAATTCCAGTTTTCAACGGAATACACTCTTTAGGTTCCCCTGAGTCCAAATAAATCCCGTCCAACCCCGCAAAAAGGTCTGCGTGTGTGTCTGTGTATCCGTGTGTGTGTGGTAAGTCTAGCGCCAAAACGGTAAGTCGTACGAAACTGAAATTTCATATTTAAGACATCTATACGCCCGAAATGTTACAGCAACATTTTCATCAAAATCAGCTAACCAGAAGAGCCACTTTATACCACACATTTTGTACCTTTTACGATTTTCTCAACAACGACTCTAACGATTTTGATTAAACTCATTATATCAATGTAAAATTTATTGGGATTTAATATTATGTAGGTTTATTTCTTATTGATATAGTCTGACAGGGCTTAAATGCCGATATTTTAAATTTTCTTTCTCTAAAGGATCTTTAATTTTGTAGATATGAAAAAAAGAATTAGGCACATCATCTTATTAGAATTGATAAATAACGGCTAAATATGCAAGTTGAACGAATTTGATAAACAACTAAAGGAGAAAAGTGCCATGCGATTTTGTTGAACATTAAAACAGAAACATGGATGTATAATATACCGTTGGAAAGCTAAGATTTTAGAAAAAAATACTCATAAAATCAAATACACAAAATTCTATAAGGAGGGTGATGAAAAGCTAATAAAACAAACTGTCTGTCGTAGATAATAATATAATTGATTATTTAATAAAAGCTCATGTTTCTATTCAAACTTAATTTCATTATTTCTTTAACAATTCATTTTAATCTCTAAATGTATTCAAAACTTCTAAAATTGATTTTAAGAACGGAGGTAAGTGAAAGTCGTGTGTTGCGTCCACCAGATTGTTTTTAATTTTAACCAGACCATAAGGATTTCTTTTTGTTTATTGTTGTTATCCAAATGGGACTTGATCCCAGAATATTTTTTTTTTTATTTACTATGAAGTATGTTAATAATTGTTTACAGTTTGGAATATAATAATATATAGTGAATAACTTTAGTTATATTTTTGTCCTTAACAGTGTTTTTTTGTCTTCTGTTCCAGAATAAGGATAAAGAAACGGCTCTCCATTGTTCTGCTCAATACGGTCATACAGGGGTTGTGAATCTGCTTTTAGAGCATGGTTGTGATCCGACAATAAGAAATATTAGGCAAGAGACTGCTCTAGACCTCGCTGCTCAGTATGGAAGGTAAATATACTTTATAAACATGTCTGTGTTTCTATAATAATTCATTCCAATTTCAAATTTCTCAGTTTCTGCCAAATGCATCGTCTAAAAGAGTGGATGGTAAGAATAAAATGCAAACCTATTGAACTGGGTAAGAATTCCAGATATCAATTCCTGGCCTATTTCGATGAGAATGGAATAATACTTGATGGATTATATTGATTAAAGCTAAAAGGATGATCTATGCAGTAAATAGGAACGTCTTGAATAATGAGAAGTATCCAAGGACCCCAAATGGGATTTGTATAAAACGACTTTTCTTCCCATATTCACACTCATAAGAATCGCAGCCGTCATGATTAAAATAAATAAATGAAATACAAGTTTAAGAAATAAGGACTATTTTAGAATAAATCAGAACAAAAGTCCGTAGTACTACCATCAGGTCGAACCCATAGTAGATATTATATTGACCGCGAACCAGCAACGAAAAATGCAACCCATTTTACCAACATTTTTAGTATATTTTATGCAAAGCATCTATCATGGTAAACCGAAAAAAATGGACGTCTGCCAACTCAAAATGGGTGGATTATAAAATGGCGGCCATTCAAAATAGGAATATCACGAAATTTCATTCTTTTCTAAAATAATTATGGCTATTTCATGGAAACGGCTCATCCTATGAGGATTATCGAAATAATGTAAATCATGAAGTATTAAATAAGCTTTCATTTGAGTGGTGAAATAAATTTGTATGTCTATTATTCAATAGTATAGAGTTATTTCAAAAATAATTGCAGAAAAACCATATATTAGTATTTTCTAACATAATTATGATTACTATCATGAAACGGCTCATCCTATAAGGATAATCGTTATAAAGTAAATCATCAAGTATTTAATAAGCTTTCATTTGAGTTGTAAAAAGACCTTTGTATGTTCAATATTCAACGATATAGAGTTATTATAAAAAAAAAAAATTCTTTTACGGAAAAGGAGATATCACATTTTTCTAACATTATTATGGTTACTATCATGGATACTGCTCATTCTATGAGCATAATCATTATAAAGTAAATCATCAAGTATTTAATAAGCTTTCATTTGAGTGGTAAAAGACATTTGTATGCCTAATATTTAACGATATATAGGTATTACAAAGAAATGTTTTTTTTGCGAAAAACAAAATATCACTCTTTTCTAAAATTATTATTATTATAATTCTGACTTATTTGACCACGATTTTTCTGTTGACGTCATAATAGTAGGCGATAATACGAATCGAACGATGCTATTCTCCCTCACAAAAGTTGGTGGAAGACGTTTTTCACTGACATTGTGTGGGTGAGTATTAGACTTAAGGTAGAACGGGGCTAGTTGAGCATAAGGGCAAGTTGAGCAATTGAAATATCTCGCAAACTATTCACCGTACGCATATGCTTCTTATAGCAGAAGGAAAGAGTCGTGGGAGGGATAATCACCACGCTAGTGGCGGCTGGATAAGCGTGTGTAGTGTTTGTGTGTTTGGTTTATTTTGTGACCAAAAAGTAAAAACGTCGTTCATCACAAGTTTTCGTCTGTATTAGTCAATATTTATCTGTTTTTAATCAGGTTAGTGTCAATCTTTCAGAGAATTATTGTACTTTTGATATGTGGAGTTGTTCTGGGTATAATTAATGATATTTTATAACCTCGCTTTTGTTTGGAAATTCCGGATTGGGGTTAGTTGAACTATAGTTGCTCAACTTACCTCACGACTCAAACAACTTATGTAATGAATGTTTTATTTTTTGTTAGAATATGGACTTACAAGAGGAAGATTACAAGATGTTCTTAATCGCAACAGTGACAATGATCATTAAGTACCCGAGATCTAATTAATATTTTTTAAGATATAAGCTATATGAGTAATAATATAAACATTTAAGTCTGATTTTAAATAGCAAGACTGAATCTAATGTTGAAGTTAATATTAAGATACGTTAATGTTTTATTGATTTTAGTTTTCGTTAATTATTCAAAGAAAATTGCTTTAATATTTATCGTTCTATAAGACGACATATAAAGAGCTGATTGTTAAACACATATTTTACTTTATTTCTAGTTGAAATCGAATCTATGGTTTGCTTAGACATTCTTAGTGCTCAACTTGCTCCATAACCTTGCCCAACTTACCTCACCTATGGGGCACATTGAGCAAACTTTACTTCCTAGATTTAAAAAGCTGTAGTTCTTAAATTCGACTTCTTACAAAAAATTACTAAGGATACTTTATAAGGGATATATTACGAATCCTTAAAATCTCATTGAGACTTATCATTGAGGAGCTACGATATATCTTTTCAAGTGAAAAATTGCTCTACTAACCCCGCCCTACCCTACCGGAACTACGTAAAATAGATAAAAAACAAATCAACCAATAAATAAAAATATATATAGTGGGATAGACAGAGAAAATATGTTAACATTCTCTAGTTCAATAGTTTATATAATATTGTATTTAAAGATATTGTAATTGTATCTTTTTACCCCTGATGATGACCCACAATTGGGGGCGAAACATTGGCAAGCAATAAATAGTTGAAACTATAATAGTTATTTCATTTACTGACCGCCACCCGAACCAATTCCTTCTAGTACAGTAATATTAATATTATTAACTCGACACTACAACCCTAAGCCGGGTCTGGGGGCCTCCGCCAGCAACTTCGGCAACTCAACTCGGTTTGTGCAAGTTTTGCCATTCAGTCAAGTGCACCCTTTGGAAAAACACCTTCTTCCCATCTACATCTCGGCCTTTCTCTTTTTTTTGTTCCGTAGAGACAGTTTTTGAGTAGTTTTCTGGGCAGTTTCTCTTCACACATGCGTGCCACATGCCCTTCCCATCGTAATCGGTTCAGTTTGATGACCTGAACTACATTCAGCTCGTAAAATATGTCGTAAATCTCCCGGTTTGAAGGTCTCCCCTTGGCCCCTCCCATTTACTTCAACTCCTCCAAATATCATTTGACGGATTCTTCGTTCAAACACGAAAAGATTTCGTTCACTATCCTAGGTAGTAGTCCATATTTCCGAGCGGTATGTTAGTACTGGGCGGATTTTCGTCTCCTGAAGGTAAATATTATGAATTATTTTGTATTTTAAATTTATTCTTTTAATTTTTTAAAACATTTAATCTGCCAAATATTTGACTGAATCTTAGACATTCAATTCTTGAACACAGTAAATATTGCCAAGTTCATCCTACTTACATTCTACTTGGTGAATAATACATGCTAAATATGTATCTTCTGATAAATAAATCGAGGGATAGTTTGTTTAATTGTAAAAACAAAACAAAAAAATGGTGCGCGTAACACACTACTTTCATTTACCTCCATTGTTAAAATCAATTTAAACAGTTTTTAAATACACTTAAAGATAAAAATAAATTGTTAAACAATTAATTAAATTGAATTTCAATAGAAAAATGTGTTTCATTAAATAATCTATTATATTATTATCTATGAGAATCAGTTAGTTTAATCGGTTTTACACCACTCTCCATTTTTTTTTTTTACAATTTTGTTTATTTAATAATATTTTTCCTAAAATGTTTGCTTTCTACTTAAAAATTGTATTAAAAAAATATTTTTGCTCCTTTCGCTTATACTTGGATATCGTATTCATTCAAATTATATATTTATCCGTTTTTATCAGTGCTAATTAGATGATATGGTAACAGATTATAAAACGTGTATTTCCTTTAAAAACTGGAATTAAAAAATTTTCACGATCGCAATACTTTCACTTCCTATATATTTCATATATATATATATATATATATATTATATATATATATATATATATATATATATAAAGTGGAAGTAAAAATGTGGTGCGCGCAACACACGACTTTCAATTACCTCGCTTTTTAAAATAAATTCAAAAACAATTAAATGAGGTTAAAATTTAAAGGATATCTTAAGTTTCGATGGAAACATGTGTTTAAGATGTAAAAATCTATATTAGCGAAATGATTATTTTCAAAAATTATTTACTATTTTCATCACTCTCCATTACTTTAAACGGCTTTGTATATAATATAGCATTATTTATAAAAACTTTAGTGCAAACGGTATATCATACATCTATATTACTATGTTAAATATACTATGTAATGTTATGTAATGTAAAATTACTTAAACATTATTATCTGTTTTCTTTTTTAATTTTTTTGAAAGTTTTTCTTAATATAAACGCTTAAAAGAGCACCATTGAATTCCATTTGTCACTTAATTACTTTATTTCACAAGCCTTCATATCTGTCAACGTTTCGGGGCTGTTTCCCCATTTTCTATACTTATTTTTTTCATTATATAAATGCTTTTTCATATATAACCCATCATTTTATTAGCAGTGTGCTATGAAATAAAATGATGGGTTATATATATTTTGTGTATAATTTCCCTATATTCTACTACATGTTCAAAAAGTGTCTGGCCAAAATTAAATTGTTGATTTAAAGGAAACCCAAATCATTACAAAAATAATTAGCAAATACTTGTATCTTGTAAATATGTAAATAAAACTTTTTACTTTCGCTTATCTATATACGAAATATATAGTAAGGGAAAGTATAGCGATCGTGAAAATTTTCGAATTTCAGTTTTTGACGAAAATACAAGTTTTAGGGTCCCCTGAGTCCAAATAACCAAGTCCCGAAAAAAGGTCTGTGTGTCCGTGAGTGTGCGTGTGGTGAGTTTAGCACGAAAATGAAAAAGTGTAGGTGACTGAAATTCATATTTCAGACAACTATACGAACGAGATGTTACAGCAACTTTTTCAACAAAGATGGCGTACAAGAAGAGCCACTTTATACCATGAGTTTTCCACATTTTTACGATTTTCTCAAATACGCCCCAAACGATTTTGATTTCACTCGCTATATTGATGTGAAATTTAATGGGCTTTAATATCATTTAGGTTTTATTCTGATTGAAATAGTCTGACAGGGCTTAAATGGCGATATTTTAAATTTTCTTTCTCTAAACTACCTTTAATTTTGTATATTACAAAATATTACCCAAATCATCTTAATGACATTGATGAAGTAAGGCTAAATATACAAGTTGAAGGAATTAAAATTTA
Source organism: Piezodorus guildinii (assembly GCA_023052935.1). Classification (NCBI taxonomy): domain Eukaryota; kingdom Metazoa; phylum Arthropoda; class Insecta; order Hemiptera; family Pentatomidae; genus Piezodorus; species Piezodorus guildinii. The sequence continues at coordinate 123,688,009 of CM041295.1, read as the reverse complement.
TAACCAACAAGGATAAATGAAAAAAACTATTTTTTTAATGAAATTTCAAGTTTCTTGATAATAATATAGACGTATAATACATCGTTGGAAAGAGAAAGATTTTAGAAAAAATATTATCTCAGATACAAAGCTGTCAAAGGTAGTATAAAGTGACGCATAGAGAATAAACTTATTACTGTTCAACAATTTAGTAATATTATTTAATCTAAATCGTATTTTTCCAACGAAAAAGAATACCAGTTATATTAAAATCAACTTAATTTTTTTTTTTCAAATTAGAGTATACTTAATACTTTTTCAATTGATTTCAACAGTCGAGGTAAGTAAAAGTCGTGTGTTGCCTGCACCAGATTTTTTATCCATCATCTAGAATAATCCATTCCAATGAACCTTCCGCACTATAGACGCAGTCTCAATATATATGAATGAACAATAAAAAAATTTAAAAAAAGTACCTAGATATTAATTTAACACATCAGTATATTTATAAATTACAGTTATGATAGAAAACAAGCTAAAAATAGATGGATTTGTTTAAAAATAGCGGTTATCTCTTATTCAGTAACCTTGATTTCATAATATAACAGGAAACATTAAACGACCTTCGTTATCATAACATTTTTTTCTTTTTTAACAGGTCAATGTTTTAATAGAAGGTTAGGTATCAATCGCACGTGCTCTCATGTTTAATTTTTTCGACATGGTTTAACGCACTTATTAATTTAAATAAAGGTAAAGGGGTTCTCGAACAACTTACAAAACTCAGACGGGTAAGGTTGAGATCCATTCCATGAGAGATGAGTCCATAAATTAAATACATTTCAACCCGCTCACCACTTCAGAATTTGAATTTGGGATTTGGGTTAGGTGAAGAGCCCTAACTTCCTCAACCACCACACCGTACGGCACCAATGGTACATATGTAACTTTCCATATCTTTCTTGAATCACCGAAATTAGACCTATTTAAAATTTAACTTTTAGATTTGTACTTACACTTACCCATATATCAGATATATAGTAAGAGAAAGTATTGCGAGCGTAAACAATTTTGGAATTCCAGAAATACAGGTTTGAGTGAAAATTACCAAGTCCTGCAATAAGGTCTGAATGTGTGTGTATGTGGTTTTCTAGCATATTAGTTATGGTTTCTAGTTTATTAGCAGTGTGCTATGAAATAAAATGATGGGTTATATATGAAAAAGCATTTAAATAATGAAAAATATGAGTCTTGAAAATGGGGAAACGGCCCCGAAACGTTGACAGATATGAAGGCTTGTGAAATAAAGTAATTACGTGACAAATGAAAGTCAATGGTGCTCTTTTAAGTGTTTATTATTAGTCTTTTTAAATAATAACAATTTATATTATTTTTTTTATCGAATCCTTGTATATTTATGTTTTTTTATCAATGCTTACAAGACATGATGGTCGAGTCTACAAATATGGGCATTTAAGCCTAGTCAAACTATTTCAATCATGATGAAACCTACATAATTATTAAGCCTATTAAATTCTACATCAATATATTTAGTTTAATCATAATCGTTTGAACCTTTTTTGTAAAAATCGTAAAATTAAATAGTATAAAGTGACACTTCTGGTTCGCCGATTTTATTAAAAAAGTTGCTGTATCGTCTGAGACCTTTTTGCAGGACTTGGTGATTTTGACTCAAACCTGTATTTCTGGAATTCCAAAATTGTTTACGCTCGCAATACTTTCTCTTACTATATATCTGATATATAGGTAAGTGTAAGTACAAATCTAAAAGTTAAATTTTAAATAGGTCTAATTTCGGTGATTCAAGAAAGATATGGAAAGTTACATATGTACCATTGGTGTCGTACCGTGTGATGGTTGAGGAAGTTTAGGCTCTTCACCTAACCCAAATCCCAAATTCAAATTCTGAAGTTTTGCCATTTCGAGTCCTGCCTGAGCGGGTTGAAATTTATTTAATTTATGGACTCAAGGAATGGATCTCAACCTTACCCGTCTGAGTTTTGTAACTTGTTCGAGAACCCCTTTCCCTTTATTTAAATTAATATGTGCGTTAAACCATGTCGAAAAAATAAAAACATGAGAGCACGTGCGATTGATACCTAACCTTCTATTAAAACATTGACCTGTTAAAAAAGAAAAAAAATGTTATCATAAAGAAGGTCGTTTAATGTTTCCTGTAATATTATGAAATCAAGGTTACTGAATAAGAGATAACCGCTATTTTTAAACAAATCCATCTATTTTTAGCTTCTTTTCTATCATAACTGTAATTTATAAATATACTGATGTGTTAAATTAATATCTAGGTACTTATTTTTTTTTTTTATTGTTCATTCATATATATTGAGACTGCGTCTATAATGCGGAAGGTTCATTGGAATGGATTATTCTTGATGATGGATAAAAAATCTGGTGCAGGCAACACACGACTTTTACTTACCTCGACTGTTGAAATCAATTGAAAAAGTATTAAGTATACTCTAATTTGAAAAAAAAAATTAAGTTGATTTTAATAAAACTGGTATTCTTTTTCGTTGGAAAAATACGATTTAGATTAAAAATATTACTATGTTAAATTGTTAATCAGTAATAAGTTTATTCTCTATGCGTCACTTTATACTACCTTTGACAGCTTTGTATCTGAGATAATATTTTTTCTAAAATCTTTCTCTTTCCAACGATGTATTATACGTCTATATTATTATCAAGAAACTTGAAATTTCATTAAAAAAATAGTTTTTTTCATTTATCCTTTAGTTTCTTATCAATTTTAATTCCTTCAACTTGTATATTTAGCCTTACTTCATCAATGTCATTAAGATGATTTGGGTAATATTTTGTAATATACAAAATTAAAGGTAGTTTAGAGAAAGAAAATTTAAAATATCGCCATTTAAGCCCTGTCAGACTATTTCAATCAGAATAAAACCTAAATGATATTAAATTAAAGCCCATTAAATTTTACATCAATATAGCGAGTGAAATCAAAATCGTTTGAGGCGTTTTTGAGAAAATCGTAAAAATGTGGAAAACTCATTGTATAAAGTGGCTCTTCTTGTACGCCATCTTTGTTGAAAAAGTTGCTGTAACATCTCGTTCGTAAAGTTGTCTCAAATATGAATTTCAGTCACCTACACTTTTTCATTTTCGTGCTAAACTCACTACACGCACGCTCACGGACACACAGACCTTTTTTCGGGACTTGGTTATTTGGACTCAGGGTCCCTAAAACTTGTATTTTCGTCAAAAACTGGAATTCGAAAATTTTCACGATCGCTATACTTTCCCTTACTATATATTTCATATATAGATAAGCGAAAGTAAAAAGTTTTATTTACAAGATACAAGTATTTGCTAATTATTTTTGTAATGATTTGGGTTTCCTTTATATCAACAATTTAATTTTGGCCAGACACTTTTTGAACATGTAGTAGAATATATTGAGGATGTATAGTCGACTGCAGAAACTATTATAGGTGGAATAGTCAGGAATCAGTCATTTTTTTAAAAGTTTTTTAATTTTGCCAACGTTTCGGCCCAAGCTTGTGAGCCATCATCAGGGCTGCAAACATCAGAACAAAAGAGATACATATTAATATGATAATGAAAATTTTCTTTTGAATGTAGTGACAATGATAACATTTGAAATAAAAAAGAAAATATACCAACATACTTAAATATTATAGATACAAATAATGATAATATGATACATAATCTGATGATGATAAGCATAACAAATTTTACAGAACTTTAGACTTTAATATAGAAGTAAAAAAAAAAACAAAAAAAGAAAACATATATATAAACGTACCATTACTGAGCCATGTCCAAGCATAAACTGAGGAAAACCATAAACATAAGTAGTATGGGGAGGGGTTCATGTAAAAACCCTGAAGGTTTTCCCCTCTAAGTGTAAATAAATATGTATCTATAATATTTAAGTATGTTGGTATATTTTCTTTTTTATTTCAAATGTTATCATTGTCACTACATTTAAAAGAAAATTGTCATTATCATATTGATATGTATCTCTTTTGTTCTGATGTTTGCAGCCCTGATGATAGCTCACAAGCTTGGGCCGAAACGTTGGCAAAATTAAAAAACTTTTTCAAAAAATGACTGATTCCTGACTATTCCACCTATAGTATTAGAATATAGGGAAAATATACACAAAAAAACCTACTCCAAATAAATAAAACAAAGTGAAAGTATCAATCATAAAAATGAATAAATAATAATAAGAAATTAAAATAATTAAATGGACGAAAGCGAAAAATAATAAGTAAACATTAAAATAGATTGGAATAAAATAATAATTATTGTAAGTATAATAACAAGTATTTGTACTAATTGCAAAGTTAGATGTTAACATGGTAACAATAAGATAGTAAATAAAAAAACAAGTAAACTTATATATAAGAAAAAATGAACTCCTGAAAAATAAAGTCCCGGTTAAAGGCGGGAAATGCGTGTTATTGTTCAGTTGCTAAATTACTTGGCTTCCGGCTTCTGTCTAAGAACTTAAAAGTTAGAATTTATAAAACTATTATCCTTCCGACGGTCCTTTATGGGTGTGAAACGTGGCCGCTTACTTTGAAGGATGAACAACGGCTTACGGTTTTCGAAAAAAAGGTACTGCGTAAAATATTTGGTGCGAAGAGAGATGAGGCCACTGGGGAGTTTAGAAAGTTGCACAACGCGGAATTGCGGAGCTTATATCCTGTGAATATAATTGAGTTGATAGCATCTCGGAGACTTAAATGCGCGAGTAAAATTGTCGGGCTCGGTGAGGAACAGATTCCGAGAAAATTGGTATTCGCTGAACTGACTGGTTGGCGTCCGAAAAGTAGACCGAAGCGTCGATGGGAGGATTGCATTAAGACTGATCTTGGGGGCATGGGCTTGAACGGTGATCATTGGACGAACCCGTGTAAGCGGGACTTGGTGCTATCGGAATCGAACCTTCGGGTTCGGTAAACTTTTATTATTATTATTATTAAGCTTATATATATGTACATATATGCGTATGTATAATATTGTTCAAGTTAGATTTACTAATAATCTGTTAAAAAGGTATAATAAACATTATGAATTTAACAATAAATCTTTTTACTTTTATGTATGTAACGTTTAAGAGAGTGCTTATTGTAATTACATATTTCTTTTAATTAGCGGGTTAAGAGAGCTTGTGCTGTTTCTAAAATAACTCTCGGTTTGGGACAAAACTAAATTTTGAATAGAGGAAAGTTTCAGGTCTGTAATCATAGTGGATAATTGTTAATTATTCTCATGCAAAAATTGTGGACTCTTTCGAATGTTTTATAGTTCGAGAGGCATCTGGAACTCCGCACGGGTGAAGCAGGAGTGATTTGAGACCGTATAACTGATTTATAGAGTATGAGTTTATTCTTGGAGCTAAGTTTAGAAGTTTTACTAAAATATGAAAACATTTTATAGATTGTTTTTTTTTGTTGTTGAATCCGTTATTCTATTTGTGTGCTCGGTGGAAGCTAGGGATTCAGGGTTAAACCAAGATATTTTACAGATTTAGACCACGTTATGTGAGTTGAGTTGATAATAATATTGCGCTTGATATTTTGTCGGCGTTTTGTAAAAATTATGGTTAATGATTTACTGGGATTTATTGTTAATTTCTATTTAAATAAATAATTTTTTTATTATCCTGGGACATGTCCCTTTAGAGTAAAATATACAGAATGTACAAAAAAGGGCTTTGGAGTCTTAGAGTAAAAAAAATACATGTAAACAAGTTAATAATTATTGACATAAAATAAACATATTTAAATGAGAAAAAAAAAAAAAAAAAAATATATATATATATATATATAAAAGCTTATTCACAATTCTATTGAGCCTGGATATTAATTAAGTGATTAAATATGCGGGATTTGAAGGTTGAAAGATAGTTGGAATGACGGATGGAAGGAGGAATAGAATTCCGTAGGATTGAGGATCGAATGAGAAAGAATGTCGAAAAGTGCAGTTCGGTGAGATTGGGCAGAGGAATTGAATTTTAGGAGGTCAAAAATGTATGATCGACGGCGGGATTGGATAACTTGGTAAAGGAATGATGCAAGGAAATAATCGCGGCGATTGGAAGGGTTAAGCCTCTTCAACTCAGCATTAAATTGGGATACGGAGGTGTATCTAGGGACCCTGAAGATGAATCTAACAAAGGAATTAATTAAGCTTTTTATTTTTACCTCGAGATCCCCAGAAAGACACCGTAACCGTACAGTAATAGTCGAAGTGGGATTTGAAGGATTGAGTTTGGTCGAAGGTTACTCCCAGATTCTTGACATTCGAGTGGAACTTTATAGGCTTACTATTTAGGAACTGGGTTGGGATATGTGGAACAGTTTTCAGGAGGTGATGGGATCCTATTACAATTGCTCCTGTTGTTTCAACATTTAACTTTTAACATATTGATTTCAGCCCATTGGCTTATTCAATTTATACCCTCTTGTAGTCTTTTTGTAGCTGGTAATAGGTCGGAAGGTGGGAAAGAAAGGTATATTTGGAAGTCGTCAGCATAGAGGTGGTATTTAGAGTGGTGAATAAGGAGATTCACTATTATAGACCTCCCTTTAATGTAGATAGCGAATAAGATGCGCGATAGAGACGATTTATTACAGTATTTATTTTTTTTTTTTTTTTGAAGTTTTTTTGTAATCTTTTAACTATTGTATCTAAACGATATGAAGATTAGTACAAGGCTATGTCATCTGCGTATAAGGATCTCACAACGTTAGGGTGAGTCGGGAAGTCGGAAAGGAATATATAAAAAGAAGATTATTCTAAATTTTATGTTTACTCACAGCTTACTATTTGCGACTGACATACCCACACACCACCTTATAAAGTCATTTAATTTCATATTGCATATTCCTTTGAATTATTTTTGACCAATCATGCGAAAATCTGTAGGTGAAAATTCGTTTTTTACCTAAAACATATTTTTAGTATTTGTTAGTCTGAATCAGGTTACTTAATCTCTTATGCCGCTACGCATAAGTCTGGGGCCATTTTATTAAAAATCCGATGTTAACCTCAATGGAAGAATGTTATAAACCGAGATCAGTTTGTTTTAAACGGGCTTTAATAATTTATTTAATGGACATTCTCTTAAGAATTATATGTACCAAGCTTAAACATAATTCTAATTCTACGAAAATATATTTTTTAAATATTTTTATTGATATTTACAACTGTATGATAAAATACATTTAATAAATGTGATACAAGATATAGTGTCATGATTCACATGTATGGATACTACCCATTGGCAGCTCAACAAAAACTATGCTAACCTAGAAGGTTTCGGGGCCATCTTCTTTTCAGACGCCTCAGAAGATTATCAGGAATTGTAAAGGAAGGAAGGATTGAAACTAGTAGGTTAGAGTGGGAATAGAGTTTGTCATGAAAGGAGTGATACCGGGTACGCACCTAGTCGGCAACAAGTGGAACATTAAGGTCTTTATGGATGAGTTTATTTGTGAGAAAATAAGGAGCATTGAGAATTTTTTATTGTAAGGATTGGAGATCAGAAGAATTTGATGGTTTAGTAGAGTCCCAAACCTCTACTTCTTAAGTCCATATTGGTCTTATGATAGTCCTGTAGATGAGCTTTTTTAGAGTTGGAATAGAGTTTGTCATGAAAGGAGTGGTACCTGGTTCGCGCCAAGTCAGCAACAAGTGGAACATTAAGGTCTTTATGGATGAGTTTATTTATGAGAAAATAAGGAGCATTGAGAATTTTTTATTGTAAGGATTGGAGATCAGAAGAATTTGATGGTTTAGTAGAGCCCCAAAACTCTACTTCTTAAGTCCATATTGGCCTTATGATAGTCCTGTAGATGAGCCTTTTATAGTGACGTGGAAGATTTTCGCGTTTGCCCTTCATACATTTTTACAATGATCTCAAAAATTATGCCATCTTCTTTTCAGACGCCTCGGAAGATTATGAGGGATTGTAGAGGAAGCGAGGATTGAACCTAGTGGGTTAGAGTGGGAATTGAGTTTTTCATGAAAGGAGTGGTACCTGGTTCGTGCCAAGTCAGCAACATATGAACGTTAAAGTCTTTATGAATGAGTTTATTTATGACAAAATAACTAGCATAGAGGATTTTTTTGAAGGATTTTTGATCCTAAGGATTGGAGACAGGAATAATTTGATTCTTTAGTAGAGCCCCAAATCTCTACCCCGTAAGTCCATATTGGTCTCATGTAGATGAGCTTTTTGTACTTAAGTGGAAGGTTTAAACGTTTGTCCAGTAAGTGTTGAATTAGTCGAAAACGTTGGATAGTTTCTTGTCGTTTTAGTCTTGTATGATGGTTCCAAGTACGACGTTTGTCAAGGTACAGTTCTAGATATCGGATCCTTTCGGCAGGGTGTCATCCCTAAAAATCTATGTCGTTTTTAGTTTATTCATTTAACTTTTATGCTGCTGTGGCATATAGGGATATGATACAGTAGGAGCCCCTAAATTTTGCCTTTCCATGTTTAATTAGGATAGGGTGTTAAAGATTATCTGATATCGCACATGCTCGGGGTCCTCTTCGAAGGGGGCAAAACCAAACCTGTTTTTGAACACATAAAAGTTGTATGTTGCACGCACCAGATTTTTTTGTTTACTGTCTATTATATTCTATGATTCTTTGTAATTTATATTGTCACTGTTTTTTGTTTTAGGTTAGAAACAGTTGAAACTTTAGTTAGGACTCACCCGGAATTAGTTGCTGCGTACTCCAACCGTGGTAGCAGCAATGCCCTTCCGATCCCACACACACCGTTGCACCTGGCCAGCCGAAACGGCCACAAGTAAGTTTTATTTTTTCATAGTCTTAATTATGGTTTTTTTTTTAAATGCATGTCTAACTCGATAGAAGTACAATCTATGGTCAAAAGGTATGAGTTGTCAATTGGAAAAATCTTTATTTTGCGTATTATAATCATCTCCAGAGCATTCTACATACAAAAAAGATAGTGGTCATATAATACACGGATGGATTTTTTTCTATTTGTTGTAAATATTTGTTTGAATCTCTGGAGTTATGAACTTCTTCTTGGTGTATAGCAGTGATTCCCAACTAGCGGTCCGCACACCCCTGGTGCTCCGCAGACGATGTTCAGGGGCTCCGCGAGATGTTATTGGGGAATTATTTTAAATTACCTTAACTTAAAATATTTGTGAAGCCCTTTTAATAAAAATCAGACGCTCTACATGGACAAAGGGCCTAGCGGAATAAGCATGTGAAATCTGCCCCCGCGTATATTAGAACAAAATGTATACCATTGATTCACACCTATGAGAAACAACCCTCGATACACGCGTATCACAACCATGTTAACGGATTTACAATTTGCGTCGATTAAAAACTATACGTACTCGCTGACACAATTTTTTTTTTTCTCTTACTCTTACTAGTGATTACCCAATCGTTCAAAAAATAGGTAATTATGACAAAAACACACTAAAACGTACGAAAGACATACTACTGAATTAATTTTTGAAATGTAAAATGTATGAGAAACAACCTTATGCAAATTTTTATCTCTTTAATCCGTAAAGGGGGGAAGTTATAGAGGAGAAAAGAAAAAAACAAAAAAAATTCTTTTCTCCTCAACTGCTCAACCGATTTTGTGGATTTTACAAAATAAATATTTGCAATAAATATTTTTAAAAATTTGTTTCTATGAAAATGTTTGTAAAAAATTTTTTTTTTTAATTTTTCAAAAAAATATTTTTACTTTATTATGGTTTGGTACCCCTCCAATTTTATATAATTAAAGCAGCGAAAAAATGTAGGTGTACCAATCCTACATAACTTTAAAAAAAAAATAAAAATTCTGACCCTCGAAATAAAAAATTTGAAAAAATATTTTTTGGAACTCTTTTAGAAAAGCATTAACATATATATTTTTTCGTGAAGTCGCTTAATCCGTTCAGTAGAATTTTTTTTTTTTTTTTTATATCAATATATATTATGGAGGACCTACCATTGAAATAAAGTAGCAAATAATTTGAGGTGTACCATCATAACCTAAAAATATTTTTTTGAAAAATATAAAAAAAATTTTTTACTAACATTTTCATAGACTTTTTTTTTAATAAATATTTTTTGAAACTGTTTAGTAAAATCCATAACATATTTTTTTTCGTGAAAATCGGTTGAGCTGTTCAGGAGAAAACGGAGAGAGAATATATGGTATAAATTTCGTTCTAATATACGCGGGGACAGATTTTATATGCTTATTGGCTAAGCTCTTTAACATTCTATGAGATATAATTGCTCGTGTTTATTGCTACTGTTTACAATCACAACTTAATATTGGCCATGTTCTAACATTTCGAAAATAATGAGCTTAAAGAATATAAAATGTTCAATGTATCGCAGAAGATAATGAACTATATTTGATTTCTTTATGACTATTTGAATAAATACCTTCTTGCTTAATATTTAAATTTCATGTTATTTGTATTCATTGTAAGTCATGTTGTGCTACTGAGGCTATCGGACGATATTAAAATGGAAGCCTTAAATTTTTCCTATCTAGGTTTAATTAGGATGGGTATCCTTAACGAGTACCTGTCTTAGCACATGCTCTGGACCACCATTTTAGGTTCCCTCTGAAGAAGATTATTACAAAGGATTTTACACTTCATTAAAAAAATCCTAGGGTGATCTGCCAGGTTCTACATTAAATTTTAGTCATCCATTTTTTTTCTCGGATCAAAGTGTACTCCTAGAACCTGATTCTGTTGTTTGGTTGTTATATTTTATTGACACAAAACATCTTGGTCACCAGTGCCAGACACGCATTTTAGAAAATCAATTTTAGGTTAAACAATTAACGATGATCTTACATCGTTCCCCAAAGCAATCGCGACATTGAGTGGTATTCCCCTTCAATTTTCTTGTGTAGAAGGGACATTCTTCGAAAATGTGAGTAAGGGTCCCCTTACAATGCTGACATCTCAAGGGCAACTCCTTAGATATCATGTACCCATTGGTTAACCTTGTATGTCCGATTCTCAGGCGGGCCAGGACCACCTCCTCTCTGCGATTGGTGCGATTTGAGGTTTTCCAAGGCTTTACCTCTTTCTTAATCGGTTTGAGGGAACCTGATTCTGTTTTCTGTCTGTTCTGATTCTCATTACGACGTAGCCCTCTAAAAATCTAAATGTGTACCTAATATTTTGGATTTAGAGGGGTCCTTGATATTCAAATGATCGTATCAAGGGGTCCGCGAAATATTATATTATTATTTATATTAAACTAAATATTATTGAGAACCACTCGCGTATAGAATTATTGCATGTGATCACAGTGTATTTACATCATTTAGAGAATCCATTTTTCCGACTTTCCAGCTTATTATCTTTGACCATAGAACTTTGCTTCCAATAAAATGGTTTTGATCATTTATGTACGTTCCATACATAAATTTGTTTTTTGTTTTTTTTTGCACGTAAGTTTTTTTTTGATGAATAGAGTAATTGAAACTTTCTCTTCTCTTTTGTTTAAATATTTTTATTTATTTTAACATAAATAAAACTTTAATGACGTTTCGAGGTATTTTTTTGCCTCATCTTCAGATTATCCAATAAAAATCTAAAATACAATTTAATATCATAAACATATCTACAACAATAACAAATAATATTCAAATTTTCAACTCAATTATCCATATTATATTGGTCATATATATATCATGATCTGTTTATATATATATATATATATATATATATATATATATATATATATATATATATATATATATATCATTTATAGAATAATCATTTCAACAATGATTGTTAATTTTTTTTTTTTTTAATTTCACTATCACATAAACTACAATAGTTTCAACATTTATACTGATATATTGATAATTTTTTTTTTTTTTTTTTTTTATTTCTTTATTGAGATATATTACAATTTGTTACAAAATGAACAATAATAATATTGATAAGAGACCACATTCATACTATATATACAGGAAATAATAATAATGGTCAAATTACATAAAATATAACATAAATAAATTCATATATATACAATAAATTAATAATAATAAATAAAAAACAAAACAAATCGAAACAAAAACCTATTATTGAGATAAATAAAAAGTTGGCAAATAAATAAACATCTTACCCACAATCATAACTATATACAATATATACAATTGCTAAGGGACCCCAGCAAGCGCTTTTCCCTCCACTTGTGGAGGAAAAAGCGGAATCCAAGAGATCCCAGCGCCTCTATCTCAGCCGCATCACTGGTCTGAGCCAGTGGAGGCTGAGTCAGGGCGCTGTAGCCACAAACATACCGTACATGAGTGGAGGATCTGACCATTGTCAGAACTCCAATTTAAATGTTTACAATAGGTCTCGTGGCCACTGCCGTTTCAATCTTCGGGAAGGATTGTAGGGATGGGTGGTGCTGGATAGGGATTGCGCTAGAGGGTTAGGATGATGAGTAAGGTTCTGATGAAATTTGGAAAATTTGGATGGTACCAGGTCTAAAACAAACGGAATATTAAGGTCATGGTGTAGGGTACAGTTGGTAACGTAATAAGGAGCATTAACTATTGTTCGGAGGACTTTGGATTGGAAGGATTGGATGCGTTTGATGTTAGAAAGTTTAGCTGTCCCCCACAGTTCAAGTCCGTAGGTCCATATAGGTTTCAGTACTGTCTTGTATATTAGTAATTTGTTGTCAACAGTAAGATGAGATTTTCTGTTTAGTAGTCTGTATAACTGGCCGAATCTGCGGTTGAGTTCTTTTCTTTTGAGTCTTGTATGTGGGTTCCACGTCAGTCTTTTGTCTAGTAAAAAGCCGAGATACCGGACTGTGTCTGAGGAAGGAAGCGGCATGGAATTGAAATTAACCGTTGGACAGGATTTGCGTCGAAGGGTGAATGTGACGTGAGTGCATTTGCTTTCGTTCACCTTAATGCGCCAAGCATTGCACCAGTCTTCGACAAGGGAAAGATGCTTTTGGAGATTTAGCGATGCTACTTCAGGATCGGAATTGGATGACAAAATGGCGGTATCATCAGCAAATGTTGCCAGAAAGGTATCGGGATCGGTAGGAATATCGGCGGTGTAGAGGATGTAGAGGACGGGTCCTAAGACGCTGCCTTGAGGAACACCGGCCTCAACAGTATAATGTTTGGAAAATTCGGAACCACTGCGAACTCGGAAGGAGCGGTTTGATAAATAGGATCGGAGGATTAGGTATAAGGATTGAGGTAAATGGGTTTTGAGCTTAAAGAGCATCCCGGGTGTCACACCCGGTCAAAAGCTTGAGCTATGTCCAGAAAGGCACCCGAACAATACTCCTTGCACTCAAGGGCGGAGGAAATGTGGTCTACAACTCGGAGTCCTTGGTGAACCGTGGAATGTTGAGGACGAAATCCAAACTGATGTGAAGGAAAATTGTGAAATTTGGCTAGGATTCGTTTTAATAGGAGTTTTTCGAAGATTTTGGAGAGGATCGGGAGCAGGCTAATTGGTCTGTAAGATGAAGTGTTGTGGGAAGGTTTGCCTGGTTTTAGGAAAAGGATGATAGTTGAATGTTTCCATATGAGAGGGAAATAGGTAGTGCGTAGGATACAGTTATAGAGATATGCAAGAAATGTAATGGCTTTGGGAGGAAGTTGTCTTAAGATCTGAGGAGTAAGGAGGTCGTATCCTGGGGATTTACGGAGAGGAAGCTTTTTAAGAAGATATTTAACCTCAGATGGATTAACTGCTTTAGGTGGTAAGGATAGTGGTATTGGTGACATAAGGAACTCTTCAACTGTTGCAGTATGGGTTGGATTGAGCTCAGGATGAGGAGTGAAAACTTTGGAAAGGTGCTGCGCGAATTCCTCGGCTTTATCCTTGTCGGAAGCAGCCCAGGAACTATCACAGCGCCGAAGAGGGTGGGAAATGGTGTGGGATTTTAGAATTCTCTTCGTGACATTCCATAGGGAATTGTCACGAGTCGAGAGAGAGGAGAGGTAGGAATTGTAGGATTGGGAACGGAATATCGCCAACTCCCGCTTTAATTTTCTACAAAGAAAGTTGTAAGAGCGGCGATCTTCTGGGTGGCGGGTGCGTTGCCATAATGATCTGGCTCGGCGTTTGGTGTTGATGAGGTCCTTCAGGTGTTGTGGTAAATGGCTTTTGTTAGGAATTCTTTGGGATTGTTTGGGAGAAGAGGCAGTCCAGGCAGCTTGTTGAATTGTGGTTGTAAAGAAAATACGGCATCATCTAGGTCAGTTTGGGTTTTGAGAGGTACTCTGAGGTCAATATCATTGGTAAGGATTTCGCGGAAGAGGTTCCAGTTGACAGGGCCTCTAATGAATGACGGTGGGAAAGGTTTCGGAATAGGAGTTATGGATACATTTAGGATTAATGGACTATGATCAGAGGATAGTTCATCAAGGCGAGTTACGGAATAGTTCAGGGAGCCTAATCCGCAGTGGATGAAGAAGTCGAGGATGTCAGGATTACGGTTAGGATCTGTCGGCCAGTAGGTAGGAGAATCGGGAGGTAGGAGATGAAAGCGTCGGGAGTTGAGTGCAGACTGCAACGTCCGTCCACGAGAATTGGTGGTTCTAGAACCCCACTGTTGATTCTTAGCGTTTAAGTCGGCACCCAAAATGAAGTGATTTCCCAAGGAGTTGAGGAAGGATCCAAATTGGGCAGAGGAAATAGGATGTTTAGGAGGGCAGTATGCTGATGCGATGATAAGCGGAAAAGAAAAGGTTTTGATTACAATGGAAGTTGCTTGTAGGTAATCGTGGGCGGGAAGTGGGTGTAAGTGATGGGTGACGGATCGGCGGACAATGACAGCAGTACCGGCATGGGCTTTGCCGTCTGGATGGTCTGTCCGGTATGTTATGTATTCTGGTATTTTGAAGTACTGTTTAGTGGTTAGTCTAGTTTCAGTAATGAGTGCAACATCAATGTTTTTGTCTTGCAGTACGGCTGTAAGTTCGTCAGTGTGAGTTCTAACACCATTCGCATTCCAAAGGAGAATGGATAAGGAATTAGGTGAGGTCATTTATGGTTTTTGTAAGGCAGGAATGAGATTTGATACAAGGTTTGTAAGGAGTGATATTAGGGGCATAACAAGGAATTTAATTTCGGAGATAAAGGATGTCATCAAACTGGTAAGGTCTGTGGCATTTGAAGGAGGAGGGATATGAGAGATTTGTGGTTGATTAGGATTTTTAGGATTGGTTACATTTTGAGGAAGAGGTATATGTGGAATGGATTGAGGTACATTCTGTAGTTCCGGCAGGGCCACGGCTTCAGTACTTTGATTCCCACCTCCAAGTAGGTGGGCAAATGATACATTGGCATCAATAAGTTTTGAGGGTTCTCTTCTGTTTCTTACTTGTCTTGCTGTTTCATCCAGTACTTGAGGTTTTTGAAACCTGGTCCTCAGTTCCTTATAGATTTGGCATCCTTTATAGTTGGCTGGGTGGTCCTTGAGGCAATGAGCACATACAGCTGGTGTTGATTTTGGTTTTGTACACTCCACAGACTTGTGCTGTTCACCGCATTTCACGCAACGAGGTATGTGATGACAATAACTTTTAGTATGTCCATATGCTTGACAGTTATGGCACTGAACTATCTCCTTCTTTATGTAAGGTTTTTCAACTCTTACGCTGGTATAGTACAATCTATTGAGGTCATAGATTTTTTTCAACTCCTTCTGCTGGTTCCAAATCCACAAAAAAGAGAGGTAGAGGAATTTTATCCTTTAGGACATTAGTGACTTGCCGCACTTTATAGCCCATCTCCGTTAGTTCTTCTTTAATTGCTTCAACTGGTGTCGAGGGGTGTAGGTTTCTGATTACTACCCTTAAAGCTCTCTCTTGGCGTAGCTGATAGGTATGGAAATCTGCTTTGGTTTCAGTTAAATATTTCACTATTTTTCTATATGTCTCGGCAGTAGTAGGAGATATTTTGGTATCATTGATTCTACTCATACAGTAGTAGCTGGTAGATTCGGTAATTTTGTTCAATTGCGCACACAACAACTGGAAATTTCTGATATTTTTGACAAATATGGGAGGAGGCCGTGGTTCACTGGGTATAGGAGTAGATTCCATGTTTTCTTTTTCATTATGCAAAATCTGAAAAGGATTTGGGGTGAAAAACGGCGATTCGTCAGTCATCCCTTGTGACGATGTGCCAGGTTGTGGTTCAGATTCTGAATTAGTACCTGAAGGGGTTGCTTGTAATCTTTTATTAGTATCATGGCGAGGTCTTTGTTTCGTAGGGGACGGGATTGAACCACTAGATCTAGATCTTTTAGTTGAAGCTTTGGAGGACATTACTTGATGATAATATCGCATTTCATGTAAGGAAAATAATTAAATAATAACCAGATGTGGGAAAAAAAAAAATAACTTAAGAAAAGTTAAGCAAGACCAGCCTTGCCTAGCTATTGGCAATCAGCTGATATGAAGAGGTGACTCAGCATTCACTTTACAGTGTAAATTGTAACCCAACTTACCGTTGTTTGCTCCAATATTTACTGTTGTTGTTATCCTGAAGCCTGGTGATGTTTTCAAGACTTTTCTGAAGTGATATCCAACTGAAAAAGCAAGAAATCCAAGAGCCGATTTGAAAGATGACCGCTATACTCTTGCGCATGCGCAGAACCATATTGATAATTAGGTTGAAAAATTGAAAATTATTTGTTATGGTTGTAGATATGTTTATGATATTAAATTGTATTTTAGATTTTTACAGGATAATCTGAAGATGAGGCAAAAAAATACCTCGAAATGTCATTAGTTTTATTTATTTATGTTAAAATAAATAAAAATATAAAAAAAAAGATGAATAAGTTCCAATTTCTATTCTTCGTTCAATATCCTATTCATAATTATATTTTCTCTTATATAATAATAATTAACAGTAAAGTAAGTTTTTTTTAATTATTTTTTTTAATACAAACATTTTTTTGTATTATCATTTTTTATGTAAATAAATTATTTGTTTTATTCAATTTTGTGTTAAGAATATCCAACACCCTATTTACATTCAATTTTTTTTTTTTAATATTATCTTCTTCTGCCATTGCTCCTCATTGCGACTCTTCATTAGTTAAGGGACATGAGTCTTATACCTCGGAACACGGGTCCAATGAATATATTTTTGTGAAACTCGTGGAATGTATTTTCAACACTGTGTATTAAAATGTTTACCCTTTAATATTTACCGATGTCAGTTTTTAAGTGATAAAATAAATAATCAATAATATTTTATGGAGTATTAATGTTTTTTTATCCTGAAAACTTAAACTTTTCAGTATCTTGGTTATTTATTTATTTGTGTAACAAATGACCCTTAAGATTTGGTAGCAAATCCTATTTGGTCAATATGAACTAAAACCAGAGCTATTGACAGCATTTACTTAGCCTAAATTTTACAATTTGTATATTTTTTAAAGAACATATCAATCTTTTTGATATTCACTGTGTCCATGTTTTTTTTAAAATGCAGTCCCTTCCTTCTGTGTAAAGTCGCGTTCTCTCTCATATTTTTTGCTTCTGAAAACCAAGGTCTTCTGGCAGACTTCACATTTTTCATCTTTTTTTTAATCCTCATAAGCGCAAGATATTCGTTTGTGTACCCGTGGTTTTTCCTCAGTCTTACAATTTGTACGATATTTGTTCGTGTAAGTTGCTTATGCCGAGCAAACCGTGGAACAAGGCTCACAGTTGGTTGAACTTGATTATATAATGAGAATATGTTAGAAATACAGTAGGTCATTCAATATAATCATAAAACGTGCGTTGGCTAGAAAGAGGGGAGCGCTTATGCTTCCGCGACTAGCTTTTTCAAAATAACGACTTTTTATTGATCGCATGCAAAATTTGTTAATTTGGTTACAGACGAAACGATGTCTCATTTCATAGAAATAATTGTAAATGTAGAGTAAATGAATTTTAGAAAATAAGTGACATGAATTAGAAATGAAAATCCAGATAATGGGTTAGTTATTTTCAAATGGTAAGTGATGAAAGATTTTGTTACAGTTGACAATATTAATGCGTACAATTGAGTGGGTGTTTCCGTATTTCCATGCATCGCCGCACATCCCAATCTACTCGTAAGAATAACCTACAAAAATGGACAAAAAATTCACAGAAGGTTATTTTACAGCAAGATTCCCAGATATATTATTTTCTGTGGTTTCGTCTTACCTGATTATTGAGAAAACACTAATGAAATATATTATAATGATGGAGTTCAGTTGACCGTTTAGAATATTAGATGAGGAACATAGTTGGGGGTGCGTTCATTAGAAAAAAAACACACAATAACAAGTAGTACTTATTTTAATTGTGTGCCGACGTTTCGGCTTTCATTGTGGACCTTCATGAGGGCTAAGAGAAACAAGATAACAACCAATATAATTATAAACTTAATAATAAGTTAGGTAGATAATAATAATATGGCGATGATAATATAATATGGAAATAAGCATAAAATTAAATGTAAAATGATAATAAGATGTCAGTTAAAGTATGGAAGCAAACAAAATTAAGATGATAATATTTCAATAAGAATATTTAAAGAGAAACTAAGGAAATGATTAAATGTTACAAGAAAAACAATACGTGAACAGTTACTATTTTAAATATGAACATGTTCTTATGCTCTTAGTTTTTAGTCAATAAATAAACAATTTTATTTATGCAACGCTTCGAGAATTTATTGTTCTCATATTCATGTCTTAACAGTAGAAAAAAAAAATTAAAAAACAAAACAAAAAACGTTAATATTTTTGTACAATAATTACTATATGATGTTATTGCTAGAGAGACAGAAAAAAATGTATTAAACAATGAATATAAGACAGTAGTTAAATAGATATTTCAATAAGGATGTATATTAAAGATATTATTAAAAATTGACTTACATTTTGAGATAAAATAGTGTCTTACATAGACATATGTATGTGTATAATCTAAACTTTGAAAGAACACTGAAGTAAAGAGCTAAGGACTAGTTCAGGTATGGAGGATTTTCCAAATTTATGACGTCAAGAGTACGGGGTTTTCTCCTTTCGTTTATTTGTTTTTATTTTATTTTGTATTTATTATTCATAAATTTTGTTAATATGTGTTTATTAAATTTGAGTAACATGCATTAAGGTTTTCGACATCCGATTTTTTTTTCTAATGGCACAATTTTTATAGTTGGAAGGAATTAGTCCGGGTGGCGGTCATTAAATGAAACAACTAAATAGTTTCAACTATTTTATTGTTTGCCAACGTTTCGACCCCCTTTGTGGGTCATCATCAGGGCTAAAAAGATACAAAAGAATATAATTTCAGTGACATTACATACAATATTATATAACCTATTTAGCTAGAGAACGTCGGTATTGAAAAAAAAAAATAACAGAAGAACTGTATATGTAAAAAAAAACTTAATTAAAATACAATGACCATATTGAAATATAAAAATATGAAGTAGAGTGGAGATACGTACCGCATGGTGGGAGAATGGAAACTAGGTACTGTTTGCTAGATGGGGGGTAGGTAGGATGGAAAATACGTAGGAAAAGGTGGAATGGAAAATACGTACTGATTTATGGACAGGGCCTGACAACAATGACTAAAATTCTTAATACTACCATACAAAGAATCAATGAAATTTAACTTATGATTATAATAATGATACAGGATAAAAAATTATGATTTAATTCTTGAAATATCACCTATATAATAGTAAGAACAGTGATGGAAGATGTATATGGAGAAAAACTGACTGTACCTCCCAACTTAATCATCCCTAATTCTGTTTTAGGTATCCAAAGATAACAGGGTGGAAAAAATAATAATGGAACATTGTAAAATACATTAATTGACAAATATTACAGGTTGATAAAAA
The DNA here is from genome assembly GCA_023052935.1 of Piezodorus guildinii. Lineage (NCBI taxonomy): Eukaryota > Metazoa > Arthropoda > Insecta > Hemiptera > Pentatomidae > Piezodorus > Piezodorus guildinii. The sequence continues at coordinate 123,668,069 of CM041295.1, read as the reverse complement.
AATTAAATAAACATAAATACAAGTTGGAATAAATTGAATAGTGAAGACATTTAGAAAATTTTAAATACATAAACAAAAACAAAATAAATACATATATAGAATTATATGGATACCTAAAATAGATTTAAAAATATTAATAAAAACCAACAAACAATAATAATGAAAAACAAAACAATATATATTGTGGGATAGACAGAGAAAATATGCTACTTAATAGAGTTTAATATGTGGCTATATGTGGAGGAAATGCATTGTTTATCGGTTTTGTGGTTAACAGGATTGGATTGGAGGTGGATGTGGACGGATTCAGCGATCAGTCTTTTCTTATGGTTTGGAACATAATCTAAAATGGAGCAGTCGTCAAAGTTAAAGGAATGATTGAAATGTATGGAGTGTTCAGAAAGTTTTGAGGCTAGAGGGTTTCGAGAGGATACGGAGAGTTTATGTTGCGATATTCTGGTTTTTAAGTAATTTTTGGTTTCTCCTACATAGGATACATCACAATCTGAACATGAAATTTTATAAACAATATTGGAACGATATATAGGAGTGATCGGGTCTTTTGTATTGGTAAAAAGGTGAGAAAGCTTGTTCTGGGTCTTTAGTCCTAGTTTTAAGGAAGGTAAGGAAAATTTAAGGATTTTTTTTTTATATTTTCAGAAAGGTGCGGAATGTAAGGTAGGGATCTATATAAAAATATCATGGGTGAATCATGGTCGGGAATTGTAGGGGAAGTAACGGTGGTTTTTGTGTTATAAGAATCTATAAGGTTTTTAATGACTTTTTTTGGGAAGCTGTTTAAGGTTAGTATTTTTTTAATACGTTCGATATTATTAGGATGGTACTTTGGATCAGACAAGGATAGGCAACGGTGGACGAGATTCTTGGCAACATTTAATTTCTGATGATATGGGTGTTGGGAGAAGAAGTTGAGCAGTCTACCGGAATAGGTGGATTTGGTGTACCAGTCAGTTGAAATAGAACCGTCAGTATTTCTAGTGATAAGTATGTCTAAAAATGGAATTGTCAAGTTGTTTTCTCTTTCTACGGTAAAACGGAGGCGTGGATCATATGAATTAAACGATTTTAGGATATCGGGGATTTTGTCTGGGTTTATTATAAGGAAGAGGTCGTCCACGTACTTTTTAATAAATATAATTTCATTTTTATAGGTTGCGGTTATAGAGTCGAGTAAGTCATTTAGTACGATATTAGAGAGGTCAGGAGCGAGACAGTTACCCATTGCAAGTCCCGAGATCTGATTGTAAAATTTGTTCTGAAAAGTGAGATATCCGGTTTTACAACAAAGTTTTAGTGATTCTAAATATGAAAGAAGATTGAGTGTGGTGTGGGGTTCAATGATGTTCCAGTGTTTTTCTACTAGTTGGATAACTTTATCAATGGGGATATTGGTAAATAGGCTTTCGGCGTCAAAGGATGTTAGAATGTAGTTGGGGGGAATATGCAATGATAGTAACTGTTCTCGGAGGTAAAGGGAATTGTTAATGTCATAGGGGTTAGTTCGGCTAAGTATTTTAAGTGAAGGTAGAAGGAATTTACTAAGTTTCGAGGAAGGTGCGTTGATGTTTGAAATGATGGGACGGAGTGGATTGCCGGGTTTGTGAATTTTGGGAAGGCCATATAAACGCGGGGGTAAGGAGTTGTACGAGATCAAGTTTCTGTACGTGGTTAGGTTGATGAATTTATTTTCTAAGAGATTTTTGATATGTTGATTGAATTTAATCATGAGAGGGCGGGTGGGATCACGGGAAGATGGTGTATATGTCGATCGGTCTGATAAGAGTGAGTTAATTTTGTCGTCATATTCAGTTTTGTCCATTATAACTGTCACGTTACCTTTGTCAGCCCTAGTAACTATAAGTTGTTCATTGGATCTGAGGAATGAGCGAGTGAAGGAAAGATCTTTGAAGAAGAGGGGGGAAAGAGACGATTGAGGTGGAGGGCGTTGGAGATGGTTGGAGATCATATTACTAATACGTAAACGGGAGATTTCCTTGTCCTCCTCACTTATTTTGAAAATATCATCTTTATAAATATATTCCAAATCCGTGATAAGTTGGGGAATCATTTTTGAAGGATTAGAAGAAGGGGTAGAAAAATTGGGACCTAAGCTCAAAATGTTGTTAACATTAGGGGGGACTGAGGTAGAGGAAATATTTTTGATCCAATCATCAGAGCCTTTAGGATACGGTTTTTTATGAATACTATTTTCATAAATGGTTTTAAATTTTTTAACGAGGGAAAGTTTTGTCTGTTTTTTAGTGAAAGCAAAAATTGTTTGAATACTTGTAGTCAGTTTGTCCATGTTCTGGTCGCCTATAATAGGATGTAAAGAAGAATTTAAGGAACGTATATTGTCGTTTATGTGGTCAATTTGTTGTATGGTTTCTCTAATTTTTAAGTTCAGTAGCGTTCTTTTGTATCTGTCCAAGGAGTGTGTCAATTTGGAGGCAAGAGAATTTGACAAAGGGACTTGACTAAAGCAGTTCTCAATAAATTTTGGGAAAAGAGACTGGGTTCGACATTTTAATAAGAAAATTCTTTGTTCTGTTTTTTTGGCAAGTCGTTTGTGGAGGTTGCAAACATTGTTAAAGGCTTTTCTATTTTGGGGGAATTGCGATTTAAGTGAGGAGAAAATATGATGGTGGTCATTATTAGTAATCATTGAAGAAAGGTGGTAAGGGGTTGAAGAGGATACATTTTGAGTCTGGGAGAAAGATGTATCCAGAGAAGTAATTGAAAGATGAGAAGTAACTAGGGAAGAAGGTGTATGGGGAGTTTTAGTATGATGTTGAGTTGGGAGGTGAGTCAGAAATCCATTACTATTTAACCTAGTGTGATAGCGGTGTGATGGTCTAGAAGAATCCAAAAGAGCGGTCGACTGAGGGTTTGGTCGTTGTGGTGGTGATCGAGGAGTTGTTACCTTTTTAGAACTGGAATTGTGGTGATGAGAAGAGCGTGAGTCACCTGAAGGTGTAGAAATGATGGCTTGTTGAGATGAAAATGCCTGCTGTTGTTGAGATGTAGATAGTATGTCCTGCTTGCGATTTTGTATTCTGGCGCTGCGGCGGAGAGTTGAGGAGGATGTATCTTTTTGTTGTTCCCGTGTTCTTTTTATCATTGTGGATGTAATTAGTTGACCGTTGAGAATTACTGGAAGGAATTAGTCCGGGTGGCGGTCATTAAATGAAACAACTAAATAGTTTCAACTATTTTATTGTTTGCCAACGTTTCGACCCCCTTTGTGGGTCATCATCAGGGCTAAAAAGATACAAAAGAATATAATTTCAGTGACATTACATACAATATTATATAACCTATTTAGCTAGAGAACGTCGGTATTGAAAAAAAAAAATAACAGAAGAACTGTATATGTAAAAAAAACTTAATTAAAATACAATGACCATATTACAATAATGAAAGTGTTATACAGAAAAAATAAAAATGTTCACTAAACAAAATTTACACAGGTATCAATAATTTACATGAAATATGAAATATAAAAATATGAAGTAGAGTGGAGATACGTACCGCATGGTGGGAGAATGGAAACTAGGTACTGTTTGCTAGATGGGGGGTAGGTAGGATGGAAAATACGTAGGAAAAGGTGGAATGGAAAATACGTACTGATTTATGGACAGGGCCTGACAACAATGACTAAAATTCTTAATACTACCATACAAAGAATCAATGAAATTTAACTTATGATTATAATAATGATACAGGATAAAAAATTATGATTTAATTCTTGAAATATCACCTATATAATAGTAAGAACAGTGATGGAAGATGTATATGGAGAAAAACTGACTGTACCTCCCAACTTAATCATCCCTAATTCTGTTTTAGGTATCCAAAGATAACAGGGTGGAAAAAATAATAATGGAACATTGTAAAATACATTAATTGACAAATATTACAGGTTGATAAAAAAATTAAATAAACATAAATACAAGTTGGAATAAATTGTAGTGAAGACATTTAGAAAATTTTAAATACATAAACAAAAACAAAATAAATACATATATAGAATTATATGGATACCTAAAATAGATTTAAAAATATTAATAAAAACCAACAAACAATAATAATGAAAAACAAAACAATATATATTGTGGGATAGACAGAGAAAATATGCTACTTAATAGAGTTTAATATGTGGCTATATGTGGAGGAAATGCATTGTTTATCGGTTTTGTGGTTAACAGGATTGGATTGGAGGTGGATGTGGACGGATTCAGCGATCAGTCTTTTCTTATGGTTTGGAACATAATCTAAAATGGAGCAGTCGTCAAAGTTAAAGGAATGATTGAAATGTATGGAGTGTTCAGAAAGTTTTGAGGCTAGAGGGTTTCGAGAGGATACGGAGAGTTTATGTTGCGATATTCTGGTTTTTAAGTAATTTTTGGTTTCTCCTACATAGGATACATCACAATCTGAACATGAAATTTTATAAACAATATTGGAACGATATATAGGAGTGATCGGGTCTTTTGTATTGGTAAAAAGGTGAGAAAGCTTGTTCTGGGTCTTTAGTCCTAGTTTTAAGGAAGGTAAGGAAAATTTAAGGATTTTTTTTTATATTTTCAGAAAGGTGCGGAATGTAAGGTAGGGATCTATATAAAAATATCATGGGTGAATCATGGTCGGGAATTGTAGGGGAAGTAACGGTGGTTTTTATGTTATAAGAATCTATAAGGTTTTTAATGACTTTTTTTGGGAAGCTGTTTAAGGTTAGTATTTTTTTAATACGTTCGATATTATTAGGATGGTACTTTGGATCAGACAAGGATAGGCAACGGTGGACGAGATTTAATTTTTTTATCAACCTGTAATATTTGTCAATTAATGTATTTTACAATGTTCCATTATTATTTTTTCCACCCTGTTATCTTTGGATACCTAAAACAGAATTAGGGATGATTAAGTTGGGAGGTACAGTCAGTTTTTCTCCATATACATCTTCCATCACTGTTCTTACTATTATATAGGTGATATTTCAAGAATTAAATCATAATCATAAGTTAAATTTCATTGATTCTTTGTATGGTAGTATTAAGAATTTTAGTCATTGTTGTCAGGCCCTGTCCATAAATCAGTACGTATTTTCCATTCCACCTTTTCCTACGTATTTTCCATCCTACCTACCCCCCATCTAGCAAACAGTACCTAGTTTCCATTCTCCCACCATGCGGTACGTATCTCCACTCTACTTCATATTTTTATATTTCATATTTCATGTAAATTATTGATACCTGTGTAAATTTTGTTTAGTGAACATTTTTATTTTTTCTGTATAACACTTTCATTATTGTAATATGGTCATTGTATTTTAATTAAGTTTTTTTTTACATATACAGTTCTTCTGTTATTTTTTTTTTTTAATACCGACGTTCTCTAGCTAAATAGGTTATATAATATTGTATGTAATGTCACTGAAATTATATTCTTTTGTATCTTTTTAGCCCTGATGATGACCCACAAAGGGGGTCGAAACGTTGGCAAACAATAAAATAGTTGAAACTATTTAGTTGTTTCATTTAATGACCGCCACCCGGACTAATTCCTTCCAGTAATTCTCAACGGTCAACTAATTACATCCACAACCACAATTTTTATATATTTCTATGGTAATCATTTCTTTGAAATATCGTTTGAAGCTGGTTTTTTCATAATGAATAATTTTTAAACGAAATTTGTATGTATGTCCCGTTTTTCTGAAATGAGTGGTGAGGGCAGTTTGATCAGGTTTATTAGGGTTTTTTTAATTGTAGTGCAGCTATATTTGTGTTGATATACTCTCATTTTTTTTTTATTGTTCAGATTTCAACAAGGGATTTCGTATACTTGACATTTGATTTAAGTTTTAATATTTAGTTTTTGTGAACAGTTTTCATAAAGTATTAATATTTTAGATATTAATGGTAGAATCATTATTGTTTTTGTTAATGTTAAGTGCTTTAACAAGTTTTTCGGAAAGTATTAGTATGTATGGGATAGTGTAACATCTTTTAGTGCTGTTCTAATTGTTAAGTTTTTGGAACATTGGTATCTGTTTCAGTAGTTAGCATATAACTTTATGTGAACAACACATTTTCTAAAAGGAGGTTAAATAAATACTTTGTTTTCCGTAAAGCGTTTTTTTAGTAGTTAATTTTCTCACTCGATCAATTAAATTTTTTGCAGTGTTTATTTTTTATCTGTTTGGGCATTGACTTTTATAGTTGATGTATTTCCCGAAATGAATAGTCTTATGCCGCCACTTTGTCTCTATTTTGGTTTGTGAAATAAAAGAACGTCTTAAAATGGTAAATTATTATTAGTTTCATATTCTATCGTAAATATTAGTCTGTGTGAATATTTAATAAATTCATTTAATATGACTTCTTCTTCATTGCTTTCTGTGCGTATTGCACTTATATAATATCATCGACAAATTTCAATAAAAAGGGAATACTAAAAGGAATTTTGGAGATTACTGTATCGAGTGATTCTTTTAAGTAAATTTCTGATAGAATTGGAGATGTAGGGGATCCCATAGGGAAGCCGTACTTCGGAACATAAACGTTATCATTAAATTGGAAATATCCCATTTCCCTACAAGGGATTGCAATCCGGAAACGTATACCGGATACGATTGGCCAAAAATAGCGCAGCTCAATGAGTAGGTGCATTTAATACGGTACATCTGGGGACACGTGTGGTGGTGAGTCGTCCGACGCCTAATTACATCAGGCTATCATTCGTTAATTAAGTTCAGCATCAATTGTTCGCCTCACATGACACAATATATTTTTTTTTTTTGTTTTGTCAGTGCTTCGCCTAAATGTAAGTAAACAGATATTAGTTTCTTGGATTTACGCGAGCTACAGCATCCTATAAGTTGGCTGTTATAATATTGTTGTCATCACAATTTCCATCTGAGTTAATTACGCAAAGTTTTATAACTATATTAGATTTTATCAAATAAATTGATAAATTAATTGACCTATCTGAGAAAGTTAAATATAGGAAGACGTGAGCATCAACGTAGCTCAGTCTTCCTAAATTTCAATAGATTTGTATGCATTGTTTCATATAATTCATTACTTAACACCATGTCATGAGTGAGCAATTTCTCTAAAACAAAGGGTATAGCCGCCGCGTCTGGATGGTAAATCTGCCCCCGTGGCATTTTTGACTCAAACTTGGGAGATCAGTTTAGTGTCCAATAAAAATAATTCACATATTTTTTTAGCTTTTTATATCAAACGTTTCCGAGATTTTTTAAAAAACCTCTTTTTTCGATTTTATTATTTTTTTAAATATTAAAATTTCGAATTAATTTATGATGATTTTTTCCCTAATTCTTAGGAGTCAAATACATGAAAAAATGATATGATCATAATTCTTAAACAAAAATCCGATTTTTAGCTGAAGAAAAAAAAAATATATATTTATTAATCTGTTTGAAAGGTGTCAATCACGATTTTTTTTTTCTGAAAATGTCTTATATACACAGGATTTTTTTTCCAAATTTCTCGAAGTGGTGGAACAATATGAAAAATAATATTAACTCATTTTTTTCTGAAATCCTCTTTAAATTATTCTACTGACAATATTTGTTTCAAATAGTATTTAAGTACTAATTTCTTTAGTATATATTATCAAAAATAAATTTTCATTTTGGAAAAAGGGTCGTATAAAACAAATAGTCTTCATTTTCAGCAAATAAGCATCAATAGCCGACTGTTTTAATAGCCATTAAAATTTTATTAGTTACCTAAACTACTAAATTTTATTTTTTTCATCCATATCTAATCCTAACATAACTTCTATTTTATAAACTTCCTATTATAAGTACAATTATTCTCTAATAACTCACTAACAATTAATCTTGGACCGAAAAACGAAAATCAACCCGATTTTGTTGACCCAGTCGGATCAGTCCGGATTAATGAAATTCGGGCTGGATTGCGATCCCTATTCAGTACAGAGGGTGAGGATTTGAGAAATTGGTTTTGGGGGATGGTTGTGTGTGTTTTGATTTTTTGCCACTTTTTTCCTAAAATATTTTTAATTTTCAAAATACAAATATTTGTGAATAGAGAAGAGGCATCTAGTAAAATTAGTTAATTACTTTAAAGCACATGGATTTGGGTAATTTTATCATGGAATTCGAAAGAATCTTTGACATTATATTTGGTAGTAGACAGATATTTTAAAATATTGGCTATCTATTTGGAAAGTTCGTATGTAAGGAAATTAATCAATGATACTATGGGTCTCACTGGGTTTCCAGATTTGTGGTTTTTTATAACTGAATATAATTTAGGAGATGTTCAGGAATTCGTGGTGAGTTTATGATACGTTTTGATGTCTATGTATTTAAGTTATTTTGTTGTATTTAGGACTATATTGGTATCTGTCATTAATTTGTGAGTAGGATTTGGACCGATTTTTTTATGTGTGTCAGTATCTGTTAACAGTAAGTTGGTATTAGTAATATAATGATTTTTATCGATAGCAACTGTTAAGTTTGTTTTGTGGGTTTTGTTACATTGCATAAAAAAAACAAAAATTTTTCTTATTGTTTCTCGTTTCTAATAATTATGTTCTTTTTATATATTACCGTAAAATATCACTTCAAAATTGTTCATATTTACAATTTTAATTGTTCACATATTGTTCTTCTTTTAACATTTAATCATTTGCTTAGTTTCTCTTTAACTATTCTTATTGAAATATTATCATCTTTTTTTTATTTTATTTATTGTTATTTACAACTGTATTAAATAAAACACAATGAGTAAATATGCAGTATAAAAAAAAGTCATGAACATGTCTTGAGAAAAAAAACTACCCATTGATAGCACTTCGCTATTCCTTCTTTTCAGTCGCCTCGGAGGGTTATCAGGGATATCTAAGGAAGTTAAATTACGGAAAAGTGGGTTTGTGTGGGCAGGGAGTTTAGAATGAAAAGAGGTGTATATATCACGGGCTAAGCCTGCAACAAATGGGATGTTTAGGTCATAATGGAGGAGTTGATTTGTGGCAAAATAAGGGACATTCAGGATTTTGGATTGTAAGGATTGGATGCGGGAGGAATTAGATGGTTTAATAGAGCCCCAAAGCTCGATTCCATATGTCCGATTAGGTCTGATAATAGTGATGTAAATGAGTTTTTTGTAATATACTGGAAGTTTAAACGTTTGTCTAGTAAGTGTTGTAGTAATCAGTATCTTCGAGTAGTTTCTTGTCGTTTCAGTCTCGTGTGAGGGTATTATTATCTTAATTTTGGTTATAACTGTCATCTTATTATCATTTAAAATTTAATTTTATGTTTATTTCCATATTGTATTGATATCACCATATTGTTATTATGTATCTAACTTATTAACTTTATACTTAACATATTAAGTTTATAATTACATAGGTTGTTATCTTGTTCTTAGCCCTGATGTGTAGGCCTTCATGTTGGCACACAATTTTTTTATTTTTTATTATTTATTAATTGATATTTACAACTGTATAGGAACAAATACAACAAGTAAATGTGAAAAAAAGTAACAATTGGCTTGATAAACTCTTGTGAAGAAGCTACCCAGCGGTAGCACTTCAATGTTTATGTCATTAGCAGGTCTAGAGGCCACTGTCTTTTCAGGTGCCTCCGAGTATTATCAGGAATATACGAAGATGAGAGGATACGGACCAGCGGGTGTGAGTGGGTTGGTAGTTTGGAATGGAGGTATATCTAGTTCTAGCTAAGTCTGCAACTAACGGAATATTGAGGTCTTTATGGATTGTTTTATGAGTGACAAAATAAGGAGCAATTAGGATCTTTCGGAGGATTTTGGATTGCAAGGATTGGATGCGGGAGGAATTTTATGGCTTGGTGGATCCCCATAGCTCAATACCATATGTCCAAATAGGTCTAATAATGGCTATATAAATTAGTTTTTTGTAGTAGATTGGAAGTTTTGAACGTTTGTCAAACAAGTGTTGTAACAATCGGTATCTGCGAGCAGTTTCTTGTCTTTTCAGTCTGCTGTGAGGATTCCAAGTTAGACGTTAGTCAAGATGGAGTCTTAGGTAGCGGATACAGGAATTAGTGGGATGTTACTAAAGGATACAGTGGAACAGGATGTCATAGGTTTGCGACGAAGGGTAAATGTGATTTGTTAGGATTGATTTTAATTCTCTATTTCTGACACCACTCTTCAATGGAGTCAATGTGTGACTGAAGGTTTTGTGATGCGACAGTTGAGTCTTTGTTTACTGATAACACACATATGTCATCAGCATACGTAGTGAGGGCTGTGCTAGGATTGGCACACAATAAAATAAGTACTACTTGTTAATGTGTGTTTTCTTCTGATGACAACACCCCCCTCCCCAACCATCTTCCTCATCTAATGAAATCTATTAGTGTTTAAGTAGATCACTTTAACGTGGTGTAACGGAAAGTGCTGTATACAAGTGGATAAAAGGTTTTTTTTTGTTTCTTTTTTCAAAAGATATAACAGTAAAAATTGAGGATTTCTGTTAGATATCCTTCGAGAAAATCAACATGCTGATTCAATTAATGCACGAATCAAATGAGTGACGTTGACGGAAATAAATTAGGAGAATATTTTACCCAAGCGTTCTCTGATGGTCATAAAATTATGACTATTACAAATAGGACAACTGGCCATAAAAGCTTGTATGGCTACGCTGCTTTTGAAGAATGCATTAAAATTTTGAATACTGGAAAGAATTTTAAAGATATCATTATTAATTTCCACAAGTAAAATAAAAGTGTGTGTTTGGTTTTGGTTTGAGGGCGTACAACAGCTTGGTCATAAACGCCCTTCGAGATAAATCTTAATATTACGACTTCCGCCTTTAATGTCCTAAGAATGATATCGTCCACTTTTATTTTACTTGTGGAAACTAATAACGCAATTGCTGACCTCTTGTTTCAGCGTGTTTGTGTTAAAAAACCAAACAGATGAAGACCTTAAATCTCATCTTGTCTCGGTGACGGTGAAGAATTGGTACTTGAAGAATATGATTGCAAATATGTAAATGAGACTAAAACTAGAAAAAATTAGACACCTCCACATACCTTACTAAAAATGATTTTCTGCACATAATAAAGAGGTCGTTGAATGAGAAAAAGTGGATTAAATTGTATTTTAGCTTGTTTATAATTCAATGGATACAGTACACTAATCCATCACCTATGATCCGAATAAATGAAATTAATTTAAAGTAAATTTTATAGTATTATGAAATGTAACATTTTTTAAATAGAAACTAATCACGCATTTTATATTAGTAAAAGGTGTTTATCTTTAGTCCTTAGAAGCTAAAGTTTTGCATGTATACAATTGTGATCAGCTCATCATCACTTATCATCAAAATTTTTATTTTTATTTTGTTATTTTCAACCTAATAAATATAAATTAAGGTAAAATTTTATATACAAATATATTTTATTTCATATAACATGAAAATCATTACTAAAAAATAGTTCTTCAATCGTACTAATATAACTTTTAGTCTAAAACTAGACTAAAAATTGATATATATATATATATATCAATAAACTTCTTTAGTCAAACGGCCAAATTTATATCTTACAAATATTGAACTAAAAGAAAACTCAGGACAATGATGAGAAAATCAAATTAACTTAAAGGTAGGTAGGTAAGGTGTTTTAGGGCGATAAATTTCTAGATTATTACGCCCGAAATTAACTTAAAAGTTATTATAGTACGATTGAAGAACTATTTTTTAGTAATGATTTTCATGTTATATGAAATAAAATATATTTGTATATAAAATTTTACCTTAATTTATATTTATTAGGTTGAAAATAACAAAATAAAAATAAAAATTTTGATGATAAGTGATGATGAGCTGATCACAATTGTATACATGCAAAACTTTAGCTTCTAAGGACTAAAGATAAACACCTTTTACTAATATAAAATGCGTGATTAGTTTCTATTTAAAAAATGTTACATTTCATAATACTATAAAATTTACTTTAAATTAATTTCATTTATTCGGATCATAGGTGATGGATTAGTGTACTGTATCCATTGAATTATAAACAAGCTAAAACACAATTTAATCCACTTTTTCTCATTCAACGACCTCTTTATTATGTGCAGAAAATCATTTTTAGTAAGGTATGTGGAGGTGTCTAATTTTTTCTAGTTTTAGTCTCATTTACATATTTGCAATCATATTCTTCAAGTACCAATTCTTCACCGTCACCGAGACAAGATGAGATTTAAGGTCTTCATCTGTTTGGTTTTTTAACACAAACACGCTGAAACAAGAGGTCAGCAATTGCGTTATTAGTTTCCACAAGTAAAATAAAAGTGGACGATATCATTCTTAGGACATTAAAGGCGGAAGTCGTAATATTAAGATTTATCTCGAAGGGCGTTTATGACCAAGCTGTTGTTTTGGGGGATGGTTGTGTGTGTTTTGATTTTTTGCCACTTTTTTCCTAAAATATTTTTAATTTTCAAAATACAAATATTTGTGAATAGAGAAGAGGCATCTAGTAAAATTAGTTAATTACTTTAAAGCACATGGATTTGGGTAATTTTATCATGGAATTCGAAAGAATCTTTGACATTATATTTGGTAGTAGACAGATATTTTAAAATATTGGCTATCTATTTGGAAAGTTCGTATGTAAGGAAATTAATCAATGATACTATGGGTCTCACTGGGTTTCCAGATTTGTGGTTTTTTATAACTGAATATAATTTAGGAGATGTTCAGGAATTCGTGGTGAGTTTATGATACGTTTTGATGTCTATGTATTTAAGTTATTTTGTTGTATTTAGGACTATATTGGTATCTGTCATTAATTTGTGAGTAGGATTTGGACCGATTTTTTTATGTGTGTCAGTATCTGTTAACAGTAAGTTGGTATTAGTAATATAATGATTTTTATCGATAGCAACTGTTAAGTTTGTTTTGTGGGTTTTGTTACATTGCATAAAAAAAACAAAAATTTTTCTTATTGTTTCTCGTTTCTAATAATTATGTTCTTTTTATATATTACCGTAAAATATCACTTCAAAATTGTTCATATTTACAATTTTAATTGTTCACATATTGTTCTTCTTTTAACATTTAATCATTTGCTTAGTTTCTCTTTAACTATTCTTATTGAAATATTATCATCTTTTTTTTATTTTATTTATTGTTATTTACAACTGTATTAAATAAAACACAATGAGTAAATATGCAGTATAAAAAAAAGTCATGAACATGTCTTGAGAAAAAAAACTACCCATTGATAGCACTTCGCTATTCCTTCTTTTCAGTCGCCTCGGAGGGTTATCAGGGATATCTAAGGAAGTTAAATTACGGAAAAGTGGGTTTGTGTGGGCAGGGAGTTTAGAATGAAAAGAGGTGTATATATCACGGGCTAAGCCTGCAACAAATGGGATGTTTAGGTCATAATGGAGGAGTTGATTTGTGGCAAAATAAGGGACATTCAGGATTTTGGATTGTAAGGATTGGATGCGGGAGGAATTAGATGGTTTAATAGAGCCCCAAAGCTCGATTCCATATGTCCGATTAGGTCTGATAATAGTGATGTAAATGAGTTTTTTGTAATATACTGGAAGTTTAAACGTTTGTCTAGTAAGTGTTGTAGTAATCAGTATCTTCGAGTAGTTTCTTGTCGTTTCAGTCTCGTGTGAGGGTATTATTATCTTAATTTTGGTTATAACTGTCATCTTTATTATCATTTAAAATTTAATTTTATGTTTATTTCCATATTGTATTGATATCACCATATTGTTATTATGTATCTAACTTATTAACTTTATACTTAACATATTAAGTTTATAATTACATAGGTTGTTATCTTGTTCTTAGCCCTGATGTGTAGGCCTTCATGTTGGCACACAATTTTTTTATTTTTTATTATTTATTAATTGATATTTACAACTGTATAGGAACAAATACAACAAGTAAATGTGAAAAAAAGTAACAATTGGCTTGATAAACTCTTGTGAAGAAGCTACCCAGCGGTAGCACTTCAATGTTTATGTCATTAGCAGGTCTAGAGGCCACTGTCTTTTCAGGTGCCTCCGAGTATTATCAGGAATATACGAAGATGAGAGGATACGGACCAGCGGGTGTGAGTGGGTTGGTAGTTTGGAATGGAGGTATATCTAGTTCTAGCTAAGTCTGCAACTAACGGAATATTGAGGTCTTTATGGATTGTTTTATGAGTGACAAAATAAGGAGCAATTAGGATCTTTCGGAGGATTTTGGATTGCAAGGATTGGATGCGGGAGGAATTTTATGGCTTGGTGGATCCCCATAGCTCAATACCATATGTCCAAATAGGTCTAATAATGGCTATATAAATTAGTTTTTTGTAGTAGATTGGAAGTTTTGAACGTTTGTCAAACAAGTGTTGTAACAATCGGTATCTGCGAGCAGTTTCTTGTCTTTTCAGTCTGCTGTGAGGATTCCAAGTTAGACGTTAGTCAAGATGGAGTCTTAGGTAGCGGATACAGGAATTAGTGGGATGTTACTAAAGGATACAGTGGAACAGGATGTCATAGGTTTGCGACGAAGGGTAAATGTGATTTGTTAGGATTGATTTTAATTCTCTATTTCTGACACCACTCTTCAATGGAGTCAATGTGTGACTGAAGGTTTTGTGATGCGACAGTTGAGTCTTTGTTTACTGATAACACACATATGTCATCAGCATACGTAGTGAGGGCTGTGCTAGGATTGGCACACAATAAAATAAGTACTACTTGTTAATGTGTGTTTTCTTCTGATGACAACACCCCCCTCCCCAACCATCTTCCTCATCTAATGAAATCTATTAGTGTTTAAGTAGATCACTTTAACGTGGTGTAACGGAAAGTGCTGTATACAAGTGGATAAAAGGTTTTTTTTTGTTTCTTTTTTCAAAAGATATAACAGTAAAAATTGAGGATTTCTGTTAGATATCCTTCGAGAAAATCAACATGCTGATTCAATTAATGCACGAATCAAATGAGTGACGTTGACGGAAATAAATTAGGAGAATATTTTACCCAAGCGTTCTCTGATGGTCATAAAATTATGACTATTACAAATAGGACAACTGGCCATAAAAGCTTGTATGGCTACGCTGCTTTTGAAGAATGCATTAAAATTTTGAATACTGGAAAGAATTTTAAAGATATCATTATTAATTTCCACAAGTAAAATAAAAGTGTGTGTTTGGTTTTGGTTTGAGGGCGTACAACAGCTTGGTCATAAACGCCCTTCGAGATAAATCTTAATATTACGACTTCCGCCTTTAATGTCCTAAGAATGATATCGTCCACTTTTATTTTACTTGTGGAAACTAATAACGCAATTGCTGACCTCTTGTTTCAGCGTGTTTGTGTTAAAAAACCAAACAGATGAAGACCTTAAATCTCATCTTGTCTCGGTGACGGTGAAGAATTGGTACTTGAAGAATATGATTGCAAATATGTAAATGAGACTAAAACTAGAAAAAATTAGACACCTCCACATACCTTACTAAAAATGATTTTCTGCACATAATAAAGAGGTCGTTGAATGAGAAAAAGTGGATTAAATTGTATTTTAGCTTGTTTATAATTCAATGGATACAGTACACTAATCCATCACCTATGATCCGAATAAATGAAATTAATTTAAAGTAAATTTTATAGTATTATGAAATGTAACATTTTTTAAATAGAAACTAATCACGCATTTTATATTAGTAAAAGGTGTTTATCTTTAGTCCTTAGAAGCTAAAGTTTTGCATGTATACAATTGTGATCAGCTCATCATCACTTATCATCAAAATTTTTATTTTTATTTTGTTATTTTCAACCTAATAAATATAAATTAAGGTAAAATTTTATATACAAATATATTTTATTTCATATAACATGAAAATCATTACTAAAAAATAGTTCTTCAATCGTACTAATATAACTTTTAGTCTAAAACTAGACTAAAAATTGATATATATATATATATATCAATAAACTTCTTTAGTCAAACGGCCAAATTTATATCTTACAAATATTGAACTAAAAGAAAACTCAGGACAATGATGAGAAAATCAAATTAACTTAAAGGTAGGTAGGTAAGGTGTTTTAGGGCGATAAATTTCTAGATTATTACGCCCGAAATTAACTTAAAAGTTATTATAGTACGATTGAAGAACTATTTTTTAGTAATGATTTTCATGTTATATGAAATAAAATATATTTGTATATAAAATTTTACCTTAATTTATATTTATTAGGTTGAAAATAACAAAATAAAAATAAAAATTTTGATGATAAGTGATGATGAGCTGATCACAATTGTATACATGCAAAACTTTAGCTTCTAAGGACTAAAGATAAACACCTTTTACTAATATAAAATGCGTGATTAGTTTCTATTTAAAAAATGTTACATTTCATAATACTATAAAATTTACTTTAAATTAATTTCATTTATTCGGATCATAGGTGATGGATTAGTGTACTGTATCCATTGAATTATAAACAAGCTAAAACACAATTTAATCCACTTTTTCTCATTCAACGACCTCTTTATTATGTGCAGAAAATCATTTTTAGTAAGGTATGTGGAGGTGTCTAATTTTTTCTAGTTTTAGTCTCATTTACATATTTGCAATCATATTCTTCAAGTACCAATTCTTCACCGTCACCGAGACAAGATGAGATTTAAGGTCTTCATCTGTTTGGTTTTTTAACACAAACACGCTGAAACAAGAGGTCAGCAATTGCGTTATTAGTTTCCACAAGTAAAATAAAAGTGGACGATATCATTCTTAGGACATTAAAGGCGGAAGTCGTAATATTAAGATTTATCTCGAAGGGCGTTTATGACCAAGCTGTTGTTTTGGGGGATGGTTGTGTGTGTTTTGATTTTTTGCCACTTTTTTCCTAAAATATTTTTAATTTTCAAAATACAAATATTTGTGAATAGAGAAGAGGCATCTAGTAAAATTAGTTAATTACTTTAAAGCACATGGATTTGGGTAATTTTATCATGGAATTCGAAAGAATCTTTGACATTATATTTGGTAGTAGACAGATATTTTAAAATATTGGCTATCTATTTGGAAAGTTCGTATGTAAGGAAATTAATCAATGATACTATGGGTCTCACTGGGTTTCCAGATTTGTGGTTTTTTATAACTGAATATAATTTAGGAGATGTTCAGGAATTCGTGGTGAGTTTATGATACGTTTTGATGTCTATGTATTTAAGTTATTTTGTTGTATTTAGGACTATATTGGTATCTGTCATTAATTTGTGAGTAGGATTTGGACCGATTTTTTTATGTGTGTCAGTATCTGTTAACAGTAAGTTGGTATTAGTAATATAATGATTTTTATCGATAGCAACTGTTAAGTTTGTTTTGTGGGTTTTGTTACATTGCATAAAAAAAACAAAAATTTTTCTTATTGTTTCTCGTTTCTAATAATTATGTTCTTTTTATATATTACCGTAAAATATCACTTCAAAATTGTTCATATTTACAATTTTAATTGTTCACATATTGTTCTTCTTTTAACATTTAATCATTTGCTTAGTTTCTCTTTAACTATTCTTATTGAAATATTATCATCTTTTTTTTATTTTATTTATTGTTATTTACAACTGTATTAAATAAAACACAATGAGTAAATATGCAGTATAAAAAAAAGTCATGAACATGTCTTGAGAAAAAAAACTACCCATTGATAGCACTTCGCTATTCCTTCTTTTCAGTCGCCTCGGAGGGTTATCAGGGATATCTAAGGAAGTTAAATTACGGAAAAGTGGGTTTGTGTGGGCAGGGAGTTTAGAATGAAAAGAGGTGTATATATCACGGGCTAAGCCTGCAACAAATGGGATGTTTAGGTCATAATGGAGGAGTTGATTTGTGGCAAAATAAGGGACATTCAGGATTTTGGATTGTAAGGATTGGATGCGGGAGGAATTAGATGGTTTAATAGAGCCCCAAAGCTCGATTCCATATGTCCGATTAGGTCTGATAATAGTGATGTAAATGAGTTTTTTGTAATATACTGGAAGTTTAAACGTTTGTCTAGTAAGTGTTGTAGTAATCAGTATCTTCGAGTAGTTTCTTGTCGTTTCAGTCTCGTGTGAGGGTATTATTATCTTAATTTTGGTTATAACTGTCATCTTATTATCATTTAAAATTTAATTTTATGTTTATTTCCATATTGTATTGATATCACCATATTGTTATTATGTATCTAACTTATTAACTTTATACTTAACATATTAAGTTTATAATTACATAGGTTGTTATCTTGTTCTTAGCCCTGATGTGTAGGCCTTCATGTTGGCACACAATTTTTTTATTTTTTATTATTTATTAATTGATATTTACAACTGTATAGGAACAAATACAACAAGTAAATGTGAAAAAAAGTAACAATTGGCTTGATAAACTCTTGTGAAGAAGCTACCCAGCGGTAGCACTTCAATGTTTATGTCATTAGCAGGTCTAGAGGCCACTGTCTTTTCAGGTGCCTCCGAGTATTATCAGGAATATACGAAGATGAGAGGATACGGACCAGCGGGTGTGAGTGGGTTGGTAGTTTGGAATGGAGGTATATCTAGTTCTAGCTAAGTCTGCAACTAACGGAATATTGAGGTCTTTATGGATTGTTTTATGAGTGACAAAATAAGGAGCAATTAGGATCTTTCGGAGGATTTTGGATTGCAAGGATTGGATGCGGGAGGAATTTTATGGCTTGGTGGATCCCCATAGCTCAATACCATATGTCCAAATAGGTCTAATAATGGCTATATAAATTAGTTTTTTGTAGTAGATTGGAAGTTTTGAACGTTTGTCAAACAAGTGTTGTAACAATCGGTATCTGCGAGCAGTTTCTTGTCTTTTCAGTCTGCTGTGAGGATTCCAAGTTAGACGTTAGTCAAGATGGAGTCTTAGGTAGCGGATACAGGAATTAGTGGGATGTTACTAAAGGATACAGTGGAACAGGATGTCATAGGTTTGCGACGAAGGGTAAATGTGATTTGTTAGGATTGATTTTAATTCTCTATTTCTGACACCACTCTTCAATGGAGTCAATGTGTGACTGAAGGTTTTGTGATGCGACAGTTGAGTCTTTGTTTACTGATAACACACATATGTCATCAGCATACGTAGTGAGGGCTGTGCTAGGATTGGCACACAATAAAATAAGTACTACTTGTTAATGTGTGTTTTCTTCTGATGACAACACCCCCCTCCCCAACCATCTTCCTCATCTAATGAAATCTATTAGTGTTTAAGTAGATCACTTTAACGTGGTGTAACGGAAAGTGCTGTATACAAGTGGATAAAAGGTTTTTTTTTGTTTCTTTTTTCAAAAGATATAACAGTAAAAATTGAGGATTTCTGTTAGATATCCTTCGAGAAAATCAACATGCTGATTCAATTAATGCACGAATCAAATGAGTGACGTTGACGGAAATAAATTAGGAGAATATTTTACCCAAGCGTTCTCTGATGGTCATAAAATTATGACTATTACAAATAGGACAACTGGCCATAAAAGCTTGTATGGCTACGCTGCTTTTGAAGAATGCATTAAAATTTTGAATACTGGAAAGAATTTTAAAGATATCATTATTAATTTCCACAAGTAAAATAAAAGTGTGTGTTTGGTTTTGGTTTGAGGGCGTACAACAGCTTGGTCATAAACGCCCTTCGAGATAAATCTTAATATTACGACTTCCGCCTTTAATGTCCTAAGAATGATATCGTCCACTTTTATTTTACTTGTGGAAACTAATAACGCAATTGCTGACCTCTTGTTTCAGCGTGTTTGTGTTAAAAAACCAAACAGATGAAGACCTTAAATCTCATCTTGTCTCGGTGACGGTGAAGAATTGGTACTTGAAGAATATGATTGCAAATATGTAAATGAGACTAAAACTAGAAAAAATTAGACACCTCCACATACCTTACTAAAAATGATTTTCTGCACATAATAAAGAGGTCGTTGAATGAGAAAAAGTGGATTAAATTGTATTTTAGCTTGTTTATAATTCAATGGATACAGTACACTAATCCATCACCTATGATCCGAATAAATGAAATTAATTTAAAGTAAATTTTATAGTATTATGAAATGTAACATTTTTTAAATAGAAACTAATCACGCATTTTATATTAGTAAAAGGTGTTTATCTTTAGTCCTTAGAAGCTAAAGTTTTGCATGTATACAATTGTGATCAGCTCATCATCACTTATCATCAAAATTTTTATTTTTATTTTGTTATTTTCAACCTAATAAATATAAATTAAGGTAAAATTTTATATACAAATATATTTTATTTCATATAACATGAAAATCATTACTAAAAAATAGTTCTTCAATCGTACTAATATAACTTTTAGTCTAAAACTAGACTAAAAATTGATATATATATATATATCAATAAACTTCTTTAGTCAAACGGCCAAATTTATATCTTACAAATATTGAACTAAAAGAAAACTCAGGACAATGATGAGAAAATCAAATTAACTTAAAGGTAGGTAGGTAAGGTGTTTTAGGGCGATAAATTTCTAGATTATTACGCCCGAAATTAACTTAAAAGTTATTATAGTACGATTGAAGAACTATTTTTTAGTAATGATTTTCATGTTATATGAAATAAAATATATTTGTATATAAAATTTTACCTTAATTTATATTTATTAGGTTGAAAATAACAAAATAAAAATAAAAATTTTGATGATAAGTGATGATGAGCTGATCACAATTGTATACATGCAAAACTTTAGCTTCTAAGGACTAAAGATAAACACCTTTTACTAATATAAAATGCGTGATTAGTTTCTATTTAAAAAATGTTACATTTCATAATACTATAAAATTTACTTTAAATTAATTTCATTTATTCGGATCATAGGTGATGGATTAGTGTACTGTATCCATTGAATTATAAACAAGCTAAAATACAATTTAATCCACTTTTTCTCATTCAACGACCTCTTTATTATGTGCAGAAAATCATTTTTAGTAAGGTATGTGGAGGTGTCTAATTTTTTCTAGTTTTAGTCTCATTTACATATTTGCAATCATATTCTTCAAGTACCAATTCTTCACCGTCACCGAGACAAGATGAGATTTAAGGTCTTCATCTGTTTGGTTTTTTAACACAAACACGCTGAAACAAGAGGTCAGCAATTGCGTTATTAGTTTCCACAAGTAAAATAAAAGTGGACGATATCATTCTTAGGACATTAAAGGCGGAAGTCGTAATATTAAGATTTATCTCGAAGGGCGTTTATGACCAAGCTGTTGTACGCCCTCAAACCAAAACCAAACACACACTTTTATTTTACTTGTGGAAATTAATAATGATATCTTTAAAATTCTTTCCAGTATTCAAATAGTATTTAAGTACTAATTTCTTTAGTATATATTATCAAAAATAAATTTTCATTTTGGAAAAAGGGTCGTATAAAACAAATAGTTCTTCAATCGTACTATAATAACTTTTAAGTTAATTTCGGGCGTAATAATCTAGAAATTTATCGCCCTAAAACACCTTACCTACCTACCTTTAAGTTAATTTGATTTTCTCATCATTGTCCTGAGTTTTCTTTTAGTTCAATATTTGTAAGATATAAATTTGGCCGTTTCACTAAAGAAGTTTATTTATATATATATATATATATATATATATATATATATTATATTATATATTATTTATTTTTTTTTTTACTTTCACACCTTACAACGTTTCAGCCTTTTACGGCCATTTTCAAGTCTCTGTAACAATTAAATTTCTATGGCATTACTTTCTGCGTCTAATTTCAACATTTAAATTAATCATTTTATTAATCGTGTCTTTTTCTAAAAAAATGCTTACCTATCATGCATATATAATATAATATATAATATAATATATATTTATATATATATATATATATATTCTTCTTCTTCTTCCAGTGGCGCGACAGGCCGTGTAGGCCCTGGGCCTCGCGGTGTAAACTCCTGCAAGTTTACACTCACGTTTCATAATGCAATTTTTAGTGTAGGGTCATCACTACCTACGACTAATTTGAGTGGCCACCCTTTGGCTGACGGGTCTCACATACCCGGGGAAAGGTTGTGAGTGAATCCACATTTTTTTTATCCTTATAAAAGCCCGTCGGGACTGGGATTCGAACTCAGAACCTGTAGCATGAGAGACTAGCGCGCTAGCCACTCAGCCACGGGTTCCCCATATATATATACTCTTACACCGCTTCATCAGTAGTGTAATTAACTATCATCTAATTAGCTTGCTATGTCAAACTACAATTTTAAAAAACACATGTTTTAAAAGAGTCATAATATATTGTATTCATTTTTCAAAAAAACGTAAAAAATCTCTTTATTTAAAAAATAAATTTTTCTATTCACTCACTCAACGTTTCATCTGCCGTGTTGTAAGTGTTCAATGCTCGACAAACTTGGGGTTCGGGATTTGAAAAGCTTTATATATTTATTTTTTATCTATAATGCTTGCATAGAACCTGTTTTAAATTTTCTACATCGGTTTGTTAATTTACTGCTTTTTCCAAATCTGTTGTTATGTATACAGATTCTATAATCCTCCTCTTATTTATTTTTTCTTCGTTATGTAGGGGTGATACATTTTAAAAATCTAAAACGTGTTTATAATTATTGGAATGTTGAAACAGACCAGCAGCGAATTCGATTTAGTACATTTCGAGTTGCAGTTTTGCCTATGTTGTAACTCTGCTTTAAAGCCCTTGTCAAGTTTGTCTGTAATATCACTTATCGTCACAATTTTATTTTGTATTTGATATTTATACTATATATATATATATATAATATTTCACGACTATTTTAATTAAAACATGTGCTTTCAAAATTTTAGTTTGATGCAGCAAGCTAATTAGGACGACACCGTCGATGAAGCGGTGTAAGAATATAATAGATAAATATGCAAGATTGGTAAGCATTTTTTAGAAAAAAACACGATTAATAAACGAAGATACGTTGTGAAAGTAAAAAAAAAAAAAAAATAAACTTCTTTTGTGAAACGGCCAAATATATATCTTACAAACTTTTAAGTTATAAACAATTAGTGCAATTTAGATCGGCAAATTTTGAAGGGTAAACTTTTTCATTGATCCTTTTAAGAAAACAATCAAAAAGGTGTCACGAAAATCCATCCATTGGAACTGGGCTCCGAGGTTTTTACACTTTTAGGTCTTACGACACTCCACTAATAGGGATAATAGGTTTTATACATTGGACAAGAGGTTTGAAATTAAATTAAGTATATCTTTTGCGGTCTAGGCCTGCAACAAATGAGATATTGATGTCTTAATGGATGATTTTATGGGTGACAAAGAAAGGGAAATTTTAGTGATTAGAGTAGTGATGCGGGAGGAATTTAATGGTCATGTAGAGCCTCGAAGCTCAATCCCAAATGCCTAATCATGACAGTATAGAAATATAATGATATTTAAGACAGAAGTCCCCACATTTTTTCTACCTGAGGTACATTTTAAATTTTTATTTGTCGGCTGACAGACAACATATATTTGTTGAGTATTTTTTTAGATAGAGAGTAAACTTTATTCTGGGACTTAGTCTTCTAAGAACAACAGAAATGAACAAATATAATAGTTTTACATGGCCGAAGACATTAAACTAAAAATATCAATAATTTTCATAATATCAATGTGAATAATTAAGTTAAAATAATCAAAAAAGAAAAAGAAAAGTCAATCTCCCGCTTTAAGTACCGTAAAATGGGGTGAACGGGAACGAAACTTTAATATTATATCAAAGTTGCGTGAATGTTACTTTCTTTACCGTATAAGAATTAATGTTGTTTTTATTGGTTGACCACTCAATAATTCAATTATATCGTTTTGTTTTGTTGTTGGTGCTTTGGACTTATCAGTTCAACCTCGAAGCTTTCCATAAATGTAGAGTCTCGAAGCTCAACCATAAATGTCTAAACGGGCCTAATCATGGCAGTATAGAAAAATAAAGATATTTAAGACAGAATTTACCAAATTTATTCTACATCAGGTACATTTTAAGTAGAAGTTTACCCTTTAACGTTTTAATTGATGACTTTAAAAAAAGAATAAAAACGTTTCACGAACATCCATCCATTGGAACCGGGTGGGTTCCTGACGTTTTTACGTCCTATGACACCCCACTACATTATAGAACCTCTGTCCCGGACCAGTTATCCAATGCTCCACTCCCGCCTCGTACTCTGTTTTGGCTATCCTATCTTCCTGGATTTTTCTCATATATCCAAGCCGGCGTTGTCTATTTTCTTCTATTTTAATTTCAAGTCTTTACCCCAATACAGTGGTTTCCAACAGAAATATTTCTTTGACCCCTTCATACAATCATTTCAATGGCAAGGACCCCTAAATTCCAAATATTAACTATATATTTAGATTTTTATACCTCTGCTGATACTCTGTATTTTAGAAAGTGCCAAGTAAGTCCTATATATTAGGAAATAGAAATGAAGAAAAAAGAACTAGGCACTAACATACTTCAATCCGCCCAAAATTAAATAATTAAAAGTTACTGCTAAACCTGGCAGATGATCCTAGAATTTTTTAAATGTATGAAAAATTCTTCGTTTATGATATCCTTCATAGAGAACGTAAAATGGTGGTCGAAAGCCTGTGCTAAGTCAGGTCCTCTTTTAAGATTCCCATCCCAATAAACCCTGGAAATTTAGGGTCTTTCACTTTTAAATAAATAGCCACAGTAGTATAAAATGACCTTAAGTGAATAAAAATAATCTAAAATTTAAAACTTATAGAAGAAGGTATTTTTCGAATACTCATAAAGAAATAAAATATTGTTCATTATCTTCTGCAATAGCTGTGCTCTTTAAGCTGGGTTATGGAAATGCTAGAAAATGACCAATTTTAAGGTTGCGATTGTGTCAGTAAACACAAACCTTAGTATCACTTCAATTTTTTTCCGTATAGAGCGTTTGTTTCTTATTAAATGCCAAGGCTTCACAAATATTTTATGTTAAAATAATTGCAATTATTTTCCAATGAGAAGAAGGAAAGAAACTTTATTTATTTACATAATATTTACAATGTACACTCAATACAAATATGTTTGGTATATTTCAGTGGACCTTTTTTCATGATAACAGAGTTTTAATCATCCTTTGAATTTACTAATGATCATACAATATTTTGTTTTAGACAGTAGGAAAAGTAACAAAAACAAAACAACAAAAAAAAAACACCTACACAATATAAATTACAATATTAGTTTAAAAGTACGTGTTTGGTTCTTTTGTGCGTGAAGCGTTTTAGTGATGTTTTGTTGTAATTACCGAATTCTAGTTTTAATGGGTTTTCAGAAGCTGTGGTTTTATCAAAATAGTTTTTGGTAACAGTGTAGATATACTGTTTTAATGTTGGAAGATTGAGTTCAAAGAGCATTTTTGAAATTTTAGTATATCGTGGGTAGTTGTTGATGATTCGCATACATGTATTTTGTATTGTTTCTATTTTTTTATAATTGGTATTGCAAGTCGAGCTCCAGACGGGCGATGCATAACAGATCTGGGCGCGTATGACTGTTTTATATAGTAGTAGTTTGTTCTGAGTGCTTCAACTGGATTTTTTATTAAAATATGGAAACATTATATAAATACATTTCTTTGTTTTTTTCGGATTTTCTATTTATATGTTCGGTATAAGTTAACGATTTGTCTAATGTTATGCCTAAGTATTTAACTGATTTAGACCAGCTAATGTGGACTGAGTTTAATAAAGGGTGATGGTTTATGTTCGGTCTGCGCTTAATAAAGATTATAGCTTCTGACTTGTTCGCATTTATTTTTAATTTCCACATATTGCAATATTTATTGATTTTTTTAAGTTTAGCTGTAACCTGTTAACTATGGTATCTGGGTTAACTATGTATATAGGGCTGTATCATCAGCGTAAAGAGATCTTATTACGTACGGGTGGATTGGAAAATCGGATATATATACATTAAATAAAGTTGGCGAAAGGCAGGATCCTTGAGGAAGGCGGGCCGTTACAGGGAGTATACTGGAAGTCGAATTATTTACACGAACATAAAATCTATTGTCAAGATATGAATATTTTCCAATGACATCGTCCGCGGACCGCCAGTTGGGAACTGCTGCCCTAATATCACTCCTTATTGTGTCATTTCCTACTCTTCCCTTCTTTGTTTTCCCCTCTATTCTTTTAAGAAACCGCATTTCTATTATTTGAAGTTGGCTTCGGGGCTTTGAGGTAATAGTCCTTGATTCGCTTGCCTGCGTCATTGTAGGGATGAATGTATTTTTAGATACAGTCTTCTTGGCCCGCTTGGATACTTCTCTCTTTCCTAATAAGCCTGATTGGAAGGATTTTCTGGCTAGTTTTATCCTTTCCGTAATTTTTTTTGTTTAAATGGCCACCAACTTTTTTTTTTTTTTGTATTTTATAATATCATATATACCGTAAAATGAGGTGAATAGGAACACTTTATGGTATCAAATCTTAGTTCCACATCCCCTCTATTACATATTTACTGGGTGTGTGCTTATATATAGTAGTTATTGAAAAAAAAAATTTTCAATTACTTTTTCTAAATGAAATCTTTTAAAAATATAAATTAGGTTACTTTATTCACGTATATTCAAGAAAAGTTAGTAAATGATGTATGCTCTTAGATCATTGATCAATGAAACAGACCTAGATTCCGGCAGATTTAGAAGATTCGATTCGCTCTTTCAAATTCAATGCATCTTCACTAGGGCTAAAATAACCTTCCTCTTAAGTTGAGAAAAACCTATAACTTTTCTTGATTATTTTTTAAAACAAACTGATGCATCCTCCATCATCAAACCTTGCAAACATAAAGTCCAAAATTCTCAGGCTCTTTCCAAATAAGTAAAAATTCGCCAACTGAAATGTCTTACTTTGTGGATAATGATTCAAATCCAGGTTCATCTGCAGATGTGCATGACAATACAAACGAAGCATCACTGTCTCGCAAAGAATATACATCTGTTGTGTTTTCTGACTGAAAACAGCTGTGTTCCCATTCACCCCACACTACAGAAAATGTGGACGCCATTTCTTGAAAAATCTGTTTCAAATAATATATTGAGCCAGAAATTGTATGCAAGAAAAATACTTGAAGAACAGTAAACATATGTTAAATAAGCTATATAGATAACAGTTTCATACTTACGGGTAAAATTCGGGAGGGGGGGGGGGGGAGAAAAAACTTCGTAGAAACTAGTACAATTTTTTGAAGGTTGAAGTGATAAGTACCACGGTATCACCAACAAAACAAAACCATATAATTAAATTATTTATTGAGTGGCCAACCAATAAAAACGACAATAATTCCTATACGTTAAAAAAAGTAGCTCTCACACAACTTTGAAATAATATTAAAGTTTGGTTCCCGTTCACACCATTTTATGGTACTTAAAGCGGGGGCGATTGACTTTTCTTTTTCTTTTTTGATTATTTTAACTTAATTATACACATTGATTATAATTATTGATGTTTTTATTTTAATAATGTTTTCGGCCAAGTAAAACTATTATATTTGTTCATTTGTGTCGTTCTTAGAGGACTATGTCCCAGAATAAAGTTTATCCTCTATCTAAAAAAATACCCAACAAATATATGATGTCTGTCAGCCGACAAATAAAAATGTATAATGTACCTCAGGTAGAAAAAATGTGGGGCCTTCTGTCTTAAATATCTTTATATTTCTATAATGCCATGATTAGGCATTTGGGATTGAGCTTCGTTTGTTCTTTTGTTCCCGTTAACCCTATTTCACGGTACTTAAAGCGGGCGATTGACTTTTTTTTTCTTTTTTGATTATTTTAACTTAATTATTCACATTGGTTATAATTATTGATGTTTTTAGTTTAATAATGTTTTCGGTCAAGTAAAACTATTATATTTGTTCATTTGTGTCGTTCTTAGAGGACTATGTCCCAGAATAAAGTTTATCCTCTATCTAAAAAAATACCCAACAAATATATGATGTCTGCCAGCCGATAAATAAAAATGTATAATGTACCTCAGGTAGAAAAAATGTGGGGCCTTCTGTCTTAAATATCTTTATATTTCTAATGCCATGATAAGGCTAGGCCCGCTGAGACATTTGTGGTTGAGCTTCGAGACTCTACTTGACAATTCCTCCCGCATCACTACTCTAATTACTAAAATTTCCCTTTCTTTGTCACCAATAACATCATGCATTAAGACCTCAATATCCTATTCGTTGCAGACCTAGGCCGCAACAGATAGACTTTATTTAATTTAAAACCCCTTGCCATATCAAAATTTGCCGATCTAAATTGCACTTATTAATTATACCAATTAACTTAAAAGTTGTCAAAATTTGAGTAATGATTTTCATGTTATATAGAATAAATAATATTTTAGTATTACATTTTACATTAATTTATGTTTTTGAAGCCGAAAATGACAAATCAAAATCAAAAACTTTTGATGATAAGGCTAGTTGCTCACAATTGTACACATGCAGAACTTCAGGTTCTGAAGAATTGTTAAATATTCTTTACTAATAAATAAAATACGTGATTTTTTATATTTAAGAAATATTATATTACATAAAATTTACATTGTATCATTTATATTATCGCCGCCGTCATCAATTTTATTTATTTGTATAATGGTTTTTGAATGAGTGTAATTGCTGCCATTGCATTCTCTACAAGCTACAATACAATTTAATCCACTTTTTCTCTTTTCCAAGTAAAACTATCATATTTTTTTCATTTGTGTTGTTCGTAGAGGACTATGTCCCAGAATCAGGTTTCTTCCCTATCTAAACTAATATTCGACTAATAAGAATTTAAAATGTACCTCAGGTAGAAAAAATTTGGTCACTTCTGTTTTAAATATCTTTATATTTCTATACTGCCATGTTTAGGCCCGTTTAGGCATAGAATTCCTCCCCCATCACTACTGTAATCACAAAAATTTCTCTTCCTTTCTCACCAATAAAATCATGCATTAAGACCTCAATATCCTATTTGTTACAGGCCTAGGCCGCAAAAGATATACCTATTTTAATTTCAAAACCCTTGCCATATGTATAAAACCTATCATTCCTATTAGTGGAGTGTCATAAGACCTAAAAATGCAAAAACCTCGGAACCCGGTTCCAATGGATGGATTTTCGTGAAACCTTTTCGATTGTTTTCTTAAAATTATCAATGAAAACGTTTACACATCAAAATTTGCCGATCTAAATTGCACTTATTGTTTATAACAATTAACCTAAAAGTTCTTATACTATGATTGAAAAGCAAATTTTGAGTAATGATTTTTATATTCTATAGAATAAATAATATTTTAATATTACATTTTTTATTGATTTATGTTTATTAAGCTTAAAATAAAAACAAAAATTTAAATGATTAGGTGAGTTGCTTACAATTGTATACATGCAGTTTCTGAAGAATGGTTAAATATTCTTTACTAATAAATAAAATATTTTATTAAATTATAAAGTTTACATTGTCTCATTTACATTATCGTCGTCGCCATCAATTTCATTTATTCGGATCGTAGGTGATGGATTAGTGTAACTGTAGCCATTGCATTATCAACAAGCTAAAATAAAATTGAATCCTCTTTTTTTCTGTCCATGACCACTTTAGCATGTGCAGAAAATCCTTTTTAATATGGTATGTGGAGCTGGTAGTTGTCTCATTTTTTCTAGTTTCAACATTCCATTTACATATTTCCAATCCTATTCTTTTACAAGGAATTATTATCTACGGAGTCAAGATTAGATTTAAGATTTTAATCTGTTTGGCTTTTTTTTTTTTTACACAAACACGTTGAAACAAGAGTAGTGCGTCATTAGGAATGATATCATCCACTTTTTCTTTGTGGAAACTAATAATTGAATAGTTTTGTCTTTTCTTTAAAACTTGGCATTTTTAAAATTCTTTCCAGTCTTTAAAATTTTCAATATTTCTTCAAAAGCAGCGTAGCCATACAAGTTTTTATGGCCAGTTTTCCTATTTGTGATAGAGATAATTATATTAACATCAGAGAACGGATAATGTTGAATAAAATATTGTTCTAATTTATTTCTGTCAATGTCACCCATTTTTTTGTGTCTTAGTTGAATCAGAATGTTGATTTTATGTAAGGATATGTTACAGAATTCTTCGATTCCTTCTCTTATATCTTTTGAAAAAAAAACAAAAAAACTTACATCTTTTATCCACTTTCATACCGCACATTACGTTAAAATAACCTTATTAATCCCAAAAAAGAATTCATTCTGGCATCTTGCTGTAAAATAACCTTGTGAGAATTTCTGGTACTCTACCGGGTCTGTTTTAGTTGTACACGAGTAGATTCGTGCAGCCTTTACATACGGGATGTGCCTTAATGCATGGAAAGGTGGGAACATCCTCTCAATTGAATGCAAGTGCAGATTCCAATCACTGATTCGGTCAACTGCAAAAAAATCTTTCAGCATAGACACCTTTTGAAAATAACTGACCCTTAGTCTGGATTTTCGGCTTTTCATTTCCTATTTATGTCACTTATTTTCTAAAATTTCATTTATTCTTTGAAGTCCTATATTTTAAATTATTTCTATCTAATTAGTCACTTCGAAAATATAACATTTCGTTTCGTCTCTGGTCAAAGTTACAAATTTTGCATGCGATCAACAAAAATTAATTTTGATAAAGCTAGCCGCAGAAGCATACGCATATGTGCTCGCCTCGCTGTAACCTATGCACGTTTTATTCATTAGGGGTACTCACTACTTTTGCTATAGCATGCTATTTGTGTTATTTTGCTAAACCCGTCGAGTTTCTTCAGTTATTTCCTGTATAAAATTGATGGGTTTAGCACAATAGCACAAATAGCATGCTATAGCAAATGTAGTGAGTACCCCTAATATATGACTTATTGTAATTTTAACATAAATCTTAGTAAGTTCTATTTTTATTCTACTACCACCCATTATATAACCAAGATACTGAAAACTTGTAAGTTTTCAGGAGAAAAACTATTATTATTCCATAATAAAAATTATTATTTATTTTAATAATTTTGAACCGACATTGGCAAAAATTAAAGGGTAAACATTTAAATAAACGGTGTTGAAAATACATTCCATGAGTTTCACAAATATTCATCCATTGAACCCGGGTTCCGAGGTATAAACCTTATGGCACTCCACCATATGTATTCCCAATGACTCTCGGAAGCGACTCAAAAGAATATGACGAAGGGACCTTCTCACGTATTGGGTGGCCAGCCATTAAGTTATCCAATTATTTCGATCAAATTTTAATCTTTTTCCGAGATCCGGCACAAATTCTCTGACTTGATGTTGGTTTTTCTCCGCAGGCTTCTTAGGATCATCTTCATAGATTGGTGTAAAGGCCGTCCACGGGGTAGATTTTCTAACGTCGCACAGTGGAAAATATGACCGATTTAGGTGGACAAAATTCTGAAACTTGTCCATATTTATCCTTTGGGGTCCCAGATCACCGAAAAAAATTATGAAAACTAATTAAGTTTTTGACACGATTGGCTAGCGCACAGTGGTTAAACATCAAATTTCTTTGCTAAAATCTAAAACTTCTGTACATTTTACGTTTGAAGTCCCAGAATACGGGAAAAATAATACAAAAAATCTAATTATGGTTCGGAGTTGCTGAAACCTGCTAATAGATGTATTATATATCATTTAGGAAACTCTTCAAACTATAGATTGTGAAACTTTTGATTTGGAGTGTTGTGTCTGAAAAAATTATGTATCACTCAAAACGCAAAAAATCGTAAAAATTCTTTGTGACAATTGACGAAACAAATCCTAGTGGGTTATATAGTTTTTCGTTATTAAATATGGGCATACATTTACAAATTGCTAAATTAACCCTACAGATAGATTGCAATGTATATTCAATAACGAGTTTGGAAATATAATGTCTTACCTGTCTCAGCATTGTCCATTGTTAAAGAAAAGCAAAAAGAATTTGCTCTAAATACACCTTGAACACAATGAAGGGCCATCGAATAAAGATAATCCCACTGTCGGTTATTAGGCACAAGAGGAATGATTCACTCATTTACTATTTATTTGTAAACACGGTATGGCGGGAAATATTAGTACTAAGGATCTTGCTAACTAATAATAAAAAGGTGAAGCACTGGAAAATTCCAAACTTTTGACTTGACTTTTGTCCACATAAATTGTTGATTTTGCCCTCTGTGCGTCGTATCAACTAAAGAAAAGCAAATGTGAATGGCTCTTTCTTTAATAATCCCTTCACTGAGAGCTAGTTATATACCTTGTGGCCTGAACAACAGAGTTTGAACTCGTGTAAATAAATGTTCGACAATCACGTGTTTCCTTTATCAAGTTTGAAATAAAACTGGTGTACAATCTATATGCCTATTTGGTAGTAGGTAGTATCGCCCTGGCTTTCATCATATAAAGTAGAAAAGACGTAACATCTCAACATTCTGGCTCTAAGTTTCAATGATATATTTCTGAAAAACATATTTGTTACTACTCTATAATAATAATAAAAGTTTTTTTTTGCACGAATCGGCCTGCAAGGACCACGCGAATGCCATTACTAATACCTCCTCACACCTTCCACCTTCCTTCTACTCCAATACTCTCTCATCCTCCGAAGAGGGACTGCTTGCATAGTAGTGAGCTTTTCGGAGCAAAACTAAAAGAAGTTGGGTTCTTGTGCTAGGGAGGAAGAGACGAGGGAGAAAATGGACTAAGGAGGAGCGAGAGGAACAGTCGAGGAGTATGAGAGAGTATTGGAGTAGAAGGAAGGCGTAAGGTGTGAGGAGGTATTAGTAATGGCATTCGAGTGGTCCTTGCAGGCCGATTCGTGCAAAAAAAAAACTTTTATTATTATTATAGAGTTGTATCAAATATGTTTCTCAGAAATATATCATTGAAATTTGGAGCCAGAATGTTAAGATGTTACGTCTTTTCTACTTTATATGATGGAAGCCTGGACGAAACTACCTACATACCCTGGCTAGATAAGGTCTCCAACATATAAGTATCAAGAAGAATGGGAAAAGATCAAGAAGTTATCAAAATCAGTAAATCAAAGAAGTTACAGTATTTTATGAGAGGAGATAAACATGAAATTAGCAGGAAGGGCACGGAGGAACCGAGTTCTTCATTTATCCCTTTTACATATCCTCCCATACTTTTATAGCTGCAAACATTCTCCAATATTTTCTTATTTAATCTCTCACCATTCATTCTCATCATGTGCCCGTAGGACCTCAATTTCCTGGTCCTAACTACTGTTTCAAGCTCCTCCAGATTCGTGTATATTTCCGTATTGGATCTTCGCCTATACTCCTTATATATATATATATATATATATATATATATATATATATATATATATATATATATATATATATATATATATATTTATATTATTTTGATGGTTTTGACTTTGTTCATTCGTCGTGTGATATGTAACAGAAGTATGTGATCGAGGTCGGAGTCATTGCAATGTGCGCTAACACTAATTAGTGTTGATTGCCACTGATAGGCGTAGTTGGTCCTATTGCTGTTGAGCATTACACTGTAGATGTGAGAGAAGGGGGAAAGACAACGTTAGTTTTGTGTAGGGGCGTGGTGGAGGTTCTCTTGTCTTCTGGGCTGGAAGTGAACGTGAGGACTTGCTCTGGAACTGCTCTTCACGAAGCTGCCCTCTGCGGGAAGACAGAAGTGGTGAAGACCTTGCTGGACAACGGTGCAGACCTGTCCATCAAGGACGCTCACAACAACACTGTCTCAGATCTCCTCCAGCAATTCCCTTCCCACGTAGTTCACGACATCACCAGCCTTATCAAGAGTAAGTAGTAGTTTTATTTTTAACTTTATGCTTGGTTTTTAAAGGCGACTATTTATGATAAAAAAAAGGAAACAAAAATCTTTTGCGGGCACACGACTTTTACCCACCTCCGTTGTTGAAATCAATTCAAGAACTATTAAAACAAAGTTATATAACAGTACAATATTTTAATTTTTAACAATTACTTAAATTTATACCCTATTCTTCATTTTATTTATCACATTCCAGAACTTTGTATATGAGTTAATCCATTCAAAATCGTCCGGTCATTGCCGCTCAACATTTATGATTTTAATATTTTTTTTACCAGTTATTTTCTATCCTTTCATGAATAAACAATCATGGATACAATTTTTCTCTGGCAAATATTTTAAGTGCTACATTCGTTTTCAGTCAGCTTCGCGACTGAAAACATGTGTTGGGAAAATATCGGTAATTCTGGTAATTTTGCAGATATCGAGTCAAAACAAAAACTAACAATAAGATAAGTATATATTTTGTCGCTTTAGCGAGTTGAAAGTTTATAAAGAAAAAGAGACTCATCTTTAATTATTTTGTTATACATAGCGTAGGAACTGCCCTACTTGGTGTACAGATTTGGATCTAGAGAATATAGTCCTTTTTATTTATAAATTTTCAAAAATGGCAAAAACTCGTTTTCGCGAAGTTTACACGGAAATATCTCAAGGGACTGAGTGAAAAATTATGAAACTAACAGATGTTGCACATCTCTATCCTTTCGTGAATATTAAGCCATAAATACAATTTTTTTCGAGCCAATACTTTAGTGTTGCAGCCGTTTTAAGTCAGCTTCACGGGCGAAAAAATGTGATGGGAAAACCTTTTTAATTTCTGTAATTTTTTAGATATCAAATAAAAAAAAAATAAGATAAGGACATGCTTTGTATTTTTTGCCCCCCACAACTCATTACCTAAATAGTAAAGAATGTTTTTTAAAACATTATTAAAAAACGAGATTTTCAACGAGATAAAATTATATAAAGTAAAAGAGACTCACTTATAATTATTTTTTCTTATGTAGCTTAGTCATAGTCCTACTTGCTGTAAAAATTTCGATCTTGAGAACATAGTCATTTTTTGTTCATGAATTTTCAAAAATTAAAAAAACTCGTTTTTCGGGAAGTTTACATAAAAGGGACTAAGTGAAGAATTATGATTTTTACACAGGTTACATATCTATAGGATGTTTATAAGTGACATAAATTTGGTGACAGAGTCTGAACTGGTTCCTGGTTATAAAATGCTCTTCGCTGTTAAAATAGCATTGCATTTAACAATTATTAACTCCTGCAATTTTGCATATTTCAGAGAGAAACAAAATAGTTGTTTTCTATTTTTTCATGAATGAACAATCATGGATACAATTTTTTTCTAGCAAATACTATAAGTGCTACATTCGTTTTGTCAGCTTCGCGACTGAAAACATGTGTTGGAAAAATCTCTGTAATTCTGGTAATTTTGCAGCTTTCGAGTCAAAACAAAAAATAACAAGATAAGGATATCCTTTATGTATATTGTCCTTTTAGCGAGTTAAAAAAATACCATTAAATCATTATCTAGTGCATGATAATGAGAATACTGTATATAGTTTTGGTCCTTACAACATATTACCTAAGTAGCCAAAAAAATTTTTTTTAAAAATTCACGAATATTTAAATCATCTGAAACCCATAGTCGTCTAAAACTAGGTAGGTTAGAAACGAGTCTCAATCTTAACTTTTTTTTGTTGTATATTCTTATCGTTGCACAACTTGTAGAAATTTCAGTCAGTGTTAGCATTGTTCTTCTGTTTTGTATAAATTTTCAAAGAAGCGCTATCGCCAAGTTCACTAATATTAAAAGCGGGATACCATAAAACAGACTGAATAATAAATGATGAAACTTATACAGATTATATCTCTATATAATTAGTACTGTGGGATAAAATTTTGTGGTTGAGACGCAATTCGTTTCCGAAATATAGTGACATTACAAATTGCTGCCTTGCAAGTATTGCCCCCCTCCTCCCCCCCCATCTTATAAAGCCACTTGATGCCAAATCAAATTAGTAACACTTAAACCAGTTAAGTATCAGCCATTAAATTGTATCCTGCAGTACTTATTATATAGAGGTATCATCTGTACGAGTTCCATTATTTTTCACGATGCTTACACGATCCTAATTTCCCCAGCAAGCAACGATAAGACTATACAAGAAAATTAAGCGTGAGACTCTTTTCTAATCTCCCTTGCTCTAGACGACTATAGGTTTCAGTTGATTTAAATATTAGTGAATTTTTTTAACATTTTTGGCTAATTAAGTAATATGTTGTAAGGACCAAAACTGTATACAGTATTCTCAATATCATTCTAGTTTTTGTTTCATTCTGAATTATGTAAAATTACAGGAGTTAACAATTGTTAACGAAAACGTTATTTTAACAGCGAACAACATTTCATAATCCGGGAAGTAGCTCAGTCTCAGTCACTAAATATATGCCACTTATAAAAATCGTACAGATGTGTAACCAGCATAAATTTTCACTTTGTCCCTTTTGAAGTATTTCCGTGTAAACCTTGCTAAAAACGAGTTTTTGCCATTTTTGAAAATTCATGTACAAAAAAGGACTATGTCTCAAGTTTGAAATGTATACTGAAAGTTGGGCTGTGACTCAGCTGTGTATAATAAAATAATTGAAGGTCAGTCTCTTTTCCTTTTAACTTTTAATTCGCTAAAAGTCTCATTTTTCGAAAATTTGTTTAACCTTAACTTTTATTAAGGTTATGATTTGTAAGAATAAAATATATAAAGAATATCCTTATCTTATTGTTAGTTTTTGTTTTTGGTTCGATATAAGAAAAAATTACCAGAATTAGAGAGATTTTCCCACCACACGTTTTCAGTCGCGAAGCTGACATAAAACGAGTGTGGCACCAAAAGTATTTGCTAGAAAAAAATTGTATCCACGGTTTTTTATTTATAAAATGATAGACAATAACTGGTTTAGAAAAGTATTAATAGCGGCAAAATTAATGAAATTGGATGATTTCAAATGAATTGATCCACATGAGACAGCATTTTTCTAACATCTTTAGCTTTCCAAAGGTATATTATACATTTATATTACTATTCTTATGTTAAAAAAAAAAAAGTACCTAAAAAAATATGTTTGCTCTCCTTTAGTTGGTTACCGTATTTATTCAGCCTGTATGTTTAGCAGTTGTGCTCATATGCCATTGACAGGATCTGGTCATTTTTTTCGAATCTACAAAATTTTAAGTTACTAAAGTGAAAGAAAATTAAAAATATTGATATTTAAGACCTGTCAGACTATTTTGAGTCAGAATCAAACCTACATGATATTAAATCCTATTAAATTGTAAATTCATACAGCTAATTTAATGTAATTCGTTATAGTCGTCTTTGAGAAAATCGTAAAAAGGTGCATAATGCATGTTATAAAGTGGCCCTGGAAGATTTTGATGAAATATTTGCTAGATCATCTCAGGCATTTTCACTTCTAAAATATAAAATTTTAGCGTTTATCGTTTTCGAGCTTGGCTTACACACAGACCTTGCGGGATTGTTTACCGGAAATGGACGTTTTAGGGTCTAACGATGAATCTAAATGACCAAGTCCCCCTAATAGGTTTGTGTGTGTGTGTGTTAGTGAGTCTAGCTCGAAAACGAAAAGTCGTATAAACTGAATTTTCTTATTTTAGAAGCGTATATGTGTGAGATGTTATATCAGCTTTTTTATCAAAATCAGCCTACCAGAAGAGCAACTACGCATTTTGCACCTTTTTACTATTTTCTCAAAAACGGCTCTAACGATTTTTATTAAACTCTCAATATCGATGTTAAATAAAATGGACTGGAATATCATATAGGTTTTATTCTCATTGAAAATAGTGTGACAGGGCTTAAATTTTGAATTTTCTTCCTGTAAAGTACCTTTAATTTTGTAGATTCAAAAAAATTAGCCTGATTATTTTATTTTATTAGCTTGAATAAGAAGCGGCTAAATACACAAGTTGAACGAATTCGATAACTAAGTACAGGAGAAAAGAGCATATATATTCTTTAGGTAATATTTTTTTCCCCTCCGAACATAAGAATAGTAAAATACATGTACAATATACCGTTGGAAAGCTTAAGATATTCGAAAATTGTATACACGAAGCTGTAAACGTAATGGAAAAGCGCTTAAATTAATTGACAATGTAAATAAGTAAAAAATAAATGTCTATTGTTTAATTATTTAATCTTGAAGAGCTACATGGGCAGTTCTTTCAGAATTTTCACATTTTTCTTCATTTGAATATTTACTTATTGTATTGTATAAATTAATATAATTAAAATATAAATTCTAAAAATATTTAACAAAATACATTTTTAAAAAATTTAATTCATAAAAAGTTTACGTTAGTGGGGTTCTAATAATTTACTTATCTTATCAGTTTTCTAAGATATTTTAATCAAAGTTTTTTAATTATAAATTCATTCACTTTAACTATATTACTTTTATTTATAAATTGTAATAAAGTTAATGTGTTAAAAAATAAATTTAAATTTAAGTAAATAAATTTTTAAATTTATATAATTTAGTAATTTGTATTATTAAGATAATAATTTTATATTTGAAGAAATTAATTGTTAATTATTTCCTTTAGAAAATAATTATATTTCTAAATTGCATTTATAAAGGGCTTGGGTGTTCATTAGATAAAATCAAATAGGAGATTTAGACATAACTAATTGATGAGAATACAAATATGTAAAAATATCAATTTCGTAAAAAATGTCCTTTAGTACTTTTTGGAAATCAACGTCGCAATTGCCCAAATGCTACATAAGTCACATGGAACCGTACAAATATGTTCTAAAAAGAAATGAATTCCCTGGAGAACAGACCAAGAACTAGCAAGTCAAGGAAATTGGATAGGCACTTCAGCAGATGCATTCTAGCAAAAATAAATGAAGTTCCTAACACGTCTGTCATTGGCCAGTGGCATAAATAGGGACTATGGGATACGAATTCACGATGAGACCGTCCGAAAGGTGTTAGGGAGAGATGGATACAGTGGTCAAACCGCCACACAGTGTTTCAAACGCAATTTTTCGGGAAAAAAGTCTGCACTGGTCGTTCTATATAAGATTTATGAGCCATTTTAATGTCATTTTGTTCCTCAGTAAATTCACTCTCAATGGTATGATTGGCATATTTTTAGCTCATTTTCGTGTCATGAAAATATATAGGTTTTGTCGATAATTTCAGAAAAATGTTTCTGCTACTAATTATTCTTACATACATCTTTATATGTCTATATTTCCTGCATTTAACTTTGTTTAGAATCGTTATTAGAAAAGGTTAAGAAAATATTGTTTCATTTAACGACTTGGTAATTTTTTAATAATTTTCAAAAAATGTCATAAAAATTAAAATTATTTTAAATAACTTAATATATAGCAGTCATATTTCAAGTCGGCTCTCGGATTTCTTGCTTTTACAGTTGGATTTCACTTCAGCACAGTCTTGAAAACATCATCAGACTTCAGGATAACAACAACAGTTATTATTGGAGCAAACAGCGGTAAGTTGTGATATAATTTACAGTGTAAAGTGAATGCTGAGTCACCTCTTCATATCAGCTGATTGCCAATAGCCCGGCAAGGCTGGTCTTGCTTAACTTTTTTTTAAGTTATTGTTTTTTTTCCCACATCTGGTTATTATTTAATTACTTTCTATACATGAAATGCGATATTATCATCAAGTAATGTCCTCCAAAGCTTCAACTAAAAGATCTAGATCTAGTGGTTCAATCCCGTCACCTACAAAACAAAGACCCCGCCGTGATACTAATAAAAGATTAAATCTACAAGCAACCCCTTCCGGTACTAATTCAGAATCTGAACCACAACCTGGCACATCGTCACAAGGGATGACTGACGAATCGCCGTTTTTCACCCCAAATCCTTTTCAGATTTTACATAATGAAAAAGAAAACATGGAATATACTCCTATACCTAGTGAACCACGGCCTCCTCCAATATTTGTCAAAAATATTAGAAATTTCTAGTTGTTGTGTGCGCAATTGAACAAAATTACCGAATCTACCAGCTACTACTGTATGAGTAGAATCAATGATACCAAAATATCTCCTACTACTGCCGAGACATATAGAAAAATAGTGAAATACCTAACTGAAACCAAAGCAGATTTCCATACCTATCAGCTACGCCAAGAGAGAGCTTTAAGGGTTGTAATCAGAAACTTACACCCCTCGACACCAGTTGAAGCTATTAAAGAAGAACTAACGGAGATGGGCTATAAAGTGCGGCAAGTCACTAACGTCCTAAAGGATAAAATTCCTCTACCTCTCTTTTTTGTGGATTTGGAACCAGCTGAAGGAGTTGAAAAAATCTATGACCTCAATAGATTGTACTATTCCAGTGTAAGAGTTGAAAAACCTTACACAAAGAGAGAGATAATTCAGTGCCATAATTGTCAAGCATATGGTCATACTAAAAGCTATTGTCATCACATACCTCGATGCGTGAAATGCGGTGAACAGCACAAGTCTGTGGAGTGTACAAAACCAAAATCAACACCAGCTGTATGTGCTCATTGCCTGAAGGACCACCCGGCCAACTATAAAGGATGCCAAATCTATAAGGAGCTGAGGACCAGGTTTCAAAAACCTCAAGTACTGGATGAAACAGCAAGACAAGTAAGAAACAGAAGAGAACCCTCAAAACTTATTGATGCCAATTTATCATTTGCCCACTTACTTGGAGGTGGGAATCAAAGTACTGAAGCCGTGGCCCTGCCGGAACTACAAAATGTACCTCAATCCATTCCACATATACCTCTTTCTCAAAATGTAACCAATCCTAAGCATCCTAATCCACCACAAATCTCTCATATTCCTCCTCCTTCAAACGCCACAGACCTTACCAGTTTGATGACATCCTTTATTTCCGAAATTAAATCCCTTGTTATGCCCCTAATATCACTCCTTACGAATCTCGTAACAAATCTCATTCCTGCCTTAAAAAAACCATAAATGACCTCACCTAATTCCTTATCCATTCTCCTTTGGAATGCGAATGGTGTTAGAACTCACACTGACGAACTTACAGCCGTACTGCAGGACAAAAACATTGATGTTGCACTCATTACTGAAACTAGACTAACCACTAAACAGTACTTTAAAATACCAGGATACACGACATACCGGACAGACCATCCAGACGGCAAAGCCCATGCCGGTACTGCTGTCATAGTCCGCCGATCCCTCACCCATCACTTACACCCAATTTCCGCCCACGATTACCTACAAGCAACTTCCATCGTTATCAAAACCTTTTCCTTTCCGCTTATCATCGCATCAGCATACTGCCCTCCTAAACATCCCATTTCCTTTGCCCAATTTGGATCCTTCCTCAACTCCTTGGGTAATCACTTCATTTTGGGTGCAGACTTAAACGCTAAGAACCAACAGTGGGGTTCTAGAACCACCAATTCTCGTGGACGGACATTGCAGTCTGCACTCAACTCCCGACGCTTTCATCTCCTACCTCCCGATTCTCCTACCTACTGGCCAACAGATCCTAACCGTAATCCTGACATCCTCGACTTCTTCATCCACAGCGGATTAGGCTCTCTGAATTTTTCCATAGCTCGCCTTGATGAACTATCCTCTGATCATAGTCCATTGATTCTAAATGTATCCATAACACCTATTCCTAAACCTATCCCACCGTCATTCATTAGGGGCCCTGTCAACTGGAACCTCTTCCGCGAAATTCTCACTAATGATATTGACCTCAGAGTGATTCTCAAAACCCCAAATGACCTTGACGACGCCGTATATTCCTTTACAACCGCTATTCAACAAGCCGCCTGGACTGCCTCATCTCCCAAACAATCCCAAATAATTCCTTACAAAAGCCATTTACCACAACACCTGACAGACCTCATCAACAGCAAACGTCGAGCTAGAACATTATGGCAACGCACCCGCCACCCAGAAGATCGCCGCTCCTATAATTTTTTTTGT
Organism: Piezodorus guildinii; assembly: GCA_023052935.1. Lineage (NCBI taxonomy): Eukaryota > Metazoa > Arthropoda > Insecta > Hemiptera > Pentatomidae > Piezodorus > Piezodorus guildinii. The sequence goes on along the minus strand of CM041295.1, from coordinate 123,626,039 downwards.
AGAAAATTAAAGCGGGAGTTGGCGATCTTCCGTTCCCAATCCTACAATACCTACCTCTCCTCTCTCTCGACTCGTGACAATTCCCTGTGGAATGTCACGAAGAGAATCCTAAAATCCCACACCATTTCCCATCCTCTCCGGCGCTGTGATGGTTCCTGGGCTGCTTCTGACAAGCATAAGGCCGAGGAATTCGCACAGCACCTTTCCAAAGTTTTTACTCCTCATCCAGAGCTTAATCCAACCCATACTGCAGCAGTTGAAGAGTTCCTCACGTCACCAATACCACTATCCTTACCACCTAAAGCAGTTAATCCCTCTGAGGTCAAATATCTTCTTAAAAAGCTTCCTCTCCGCAAATCTCCTGCATACGATCTCCTTACTCCCCAAATCTTAAGACAACTTCCACCTAAAGCCATTACATTCCTTACATATCTCTATAACTGTATCCTACGCACTACCTATTTTCCTCTTTTATGGAAACATTCAACTATGATCCTTTTCCTAAAACCAGGCAAACCTTCTAACAACACGTCATCTTACAGACCTATCAGCCTACTTCCGATCCTCTCAAAAATTTTCGAAAAGCTCCTACTAAAACGAATCCTAGCCAAATTTCAAAATTTTCCTTCACATCAGTTCGGATTTCGTCCTCAACATTCCACGGTTCAGCAAGGACTCCGAGTTGTAGACCACATTTCCTCCGCCCTTGAGTGCAAGGAGTATTGTTCGGGTGCTTTTCTGGACATAGCTCAAGCTTTTGACCGGGTGTGGCACCCGGGACTGCTCTTTAAGCTCAAAACCCATTTACCTCAATCCTTATACCTAATCCTCCGATCCTATTTATCCAACCGCTCCTTCCGAGTTCGCTGTGGTTCCGAATTTTCCGAACAATATACTGTTGAGGCCGGTGTTCCTCAAGGCAGCGTCTTAGGACCCGTCCTCTACATCCTCTTCACCGCCGATATCCCTACCGACCCCAATACCTTTCTGGCAACATTTGCTGATGACACAGCCATTTTATCATCCAATTCCGATCCTGAAGCAGCATCGCTAAATCTCCAAAAGCACCTTTCCCTTGTCGAAGACTGGTGCAATGCTTGGCGCATTAAGGTAAACGAAAGCAAATGCACTCACGTCACATTCACCCTTCGACGCAAATCCTGTCCAACGGTTAATTTCAATTCCATACCGCTTCCTTCCTCAGACACAGTCCGGTATCTCGGCTTTTTACTAGACAAAAGACTGACGTGGAACCCACATACAAGACTAAAAAGAAAAGAACTCAACCGCAGATTCGGCCAGTTATACAGACTACTAAACAGAAAATCTCATCCTACAGTTGACAACAAATTACTAATATACAAGACATTACTGAAACCTATATGGACCTACGGACTTGAACTGTGGGGGACAGCTAAACATTCTAACATTAAACGCATCCAATCCTTCCAATCCAAAGTCCTCCGAACAATAGTTAATGCTCCTTATTACGTTACCAACTGTACCCTACACCATGACCTTAATATTCCGTTTGTTTTAGACCTGATACCATCCAAATTTTCCAAATTTCATCAGAACCTTAGTCATCATCCTAACCCTCTAGCACAATCCCTATCCAGCACCACCCATCCCTACAATCCTCCTCGAAGATTGAAACGGCAGTGGCCACGAGACCTATTGTAAACATTTAAACTGGAGTTCTGACAATGGTCAGATCCTCCACTCATGTACGGTATGTTTGTGGCTACAGCGCCCTAACTCAGCCTCCACTGGCTCAGACCAGTGATGCGGCTGAGATAGAGGTGCTGGGATCTCTTGGATTCCGCTTTTTCCTCCACAAGTGGAGGCAAAAGCGCTTGCTGGGGTCCCTTTAGCAATTGTATATATTGTATATGGTTATGATTGTGTGTAAGATGTTTATTTATTTGCTAACTTTTTATTTATCTCAATAATAGGTTTATGTTTCGATTTGTTTTGTTTTTTATTTATTATTATTATTTTATTGTATATATTTGAATTTATGTTATATTTTATGAAATTTGACCATTATTATTATTTTCTGTATATATAGTATGAATGTGGTCTCTTATCAATATTATTATTGTTCATTTTGTAACAAATTGTAATATATCTCAAAAAAAAAAAAAAAAAAAAAAAAAAAAAAAAAAAAAAAAAAAAAAAAATATATGCAAAACATAATTAAGTGAAAATTTCTTTCTAATTTTTATTTTTGTTTTTAGTTTTTCCGGACAACATTTCAAAACCGTCAATTGATTTCTACGGTTTTGGTAAAGAACGCATTGTTGGCTATAGAAATTTCTTCGATTGAGAGACCAAAAAAAAATTGGCATATAAAATTATTTCAATGTCTGACTTAATTTTAATATACCAAAAGATGCCCCAAACGAGGTAAAATTATAAATATGTTTGTGTAGGGTATTTTTGTTATTTATTTTCCTTAAATTTATTGTATTACTTATATATATTGTAATTTATACAATTTAAATGATAAACCAGCATTTCAGTACCGGGTTAAATTCGATTACAACTATAACAAAATTACAGGCACTTTTTAAAGCAAATTTCATTGTACTAAGATTATTTGGTAAATTTGGGAAGAATTTCGGAAAACGAAAACTGATAGACACTTCTGTATCCATGGCATTACACGCCAGATTCATTTCTCAAAATTGTATTGTGTTTCTCAGCCGAATTTCTCTTTATTTTTTATATAGATTCTATCTAATCTAAAATGCTAGTTTATAATTTAAATTGTATACATTACAATAGGTCAATGTTATATATTAAATTTTAGGAAAATAAATAACAAAAATACCCTGCACAAACATATGTATAATTATATCTCGCTTCGGGGCAGTACTTCATTATAGTTTATCATTTGGGTAAATTAAGTCGGGCATCAAAATAATTTTATATGTCAATTTTTTCTGGTCATTTTATTGAAGAAATTTTCATAGCCAGCAATGCGTTCTTCTTTATCAAAAGCGTAGAAATCAATTTAGGGTTTTAAAATTTTGTCCGTAAAAACTTAATACAAAACTAAATTTTTTTAAGCGATTTGCGCTTCATTATGTTTTGTGTATGTTGAGTTATTTAAAATAATTTTGATTTGTATGACGTTTTTTTGAAAATTCTTGAAAAATCAAGTGGTTATATGAAACCCAAAATTTTCTTAAACCTATCTAATAACGATTGTAAACAGAGTTGAATACATGATATATATATATATATATATATATATATATATATATATATATATATATATATATATATATATATATATATAAGAATAATCAGTTACAGAGACCTTTCTCTGAAATTATCGACAAAACCTATATACTTTTATGACATAAAAATGAGCTAAAAATATGCCAATCATACAATTGAAAGTGAATTTACTGATAAACAAAATGACGTTAAAATGGCCCAGATCTCTTATAGCCTAGTAGAAATAGGATTTTGGCTAAAAAAGGAGGGGTAACTGCTTCTCCAAGTTTTCACACTTTTTTTTTGACCTTGTGAGTTTTCCGCCATCTTAGAAAAAACTCTAGAAAAATCACCTTTTTCAGTTATTCCCTTTTAAACTCTCTTCCTGGAAATTTTAGAGCAAAGTTTGTTATTAGAAATTTTAAAGAACAATAAATTGGTATGTAACATATTGGAAAATTCGAAACACCTACTGAGATACGTAGGCTTCAATATTGGCAAAATTGTCGCTCTAAAATGTCCAGGAAGAGATTTAGAAGGCAAAAACTGAAAAAAGTGATTTTTTTTAGAGTTTTTTTTTTAAGATGGCGGAAAACTCCCGGGGTCAAAATGTGTGAAAACTTGGAGAAGCAGTAGGCCAAAATGTCTATATTGATATTTTAAGGAATAATTAAAAAAATTCCAGCTGAAAAAATCGGGCTTTGGTGAAGTTTTTTATTTCAACAGAACAATGATCCTAAGCACGCAGAGAAAGTTAAATAATGCTGAATATAATGTTCCTGAACGACTCAAAATACGTCCCACAGTCCCTAGACCTTAAACCCCATAGAACATGTGGGGGATGAACTCTAACAAAGAGCAAAAACCGAAAACTGCTTTTACTAGGTAACCCAGAAACTTTTTCTGAGTATATAAAACCTTCTTGAAATTCCAAAGGCAAAAATAGGACCCTCTAGTTATTACAAATAATATATGCTTATTTATACATATGTACCATTTTCATAGTATATGGAAACTTTTTTGTCCTGCTTTTTTCTATAATATTACTTTATTGATATTGTATTATTGTTGACATTTATTTCTTTAAAACTATATGCTGTATTTATGATAAATATAAAAAGATAATATTGAAAACATTGTTGCACATATCATTATTTGCTAAATTTACCCCCCTTGTTTTATTGCATACCTTTTTGTAGGAAACTTTTTTGAGTATGTTTCCAACGGAACTGAATAAATGCTTTAAACTTTTTTTCAAATCAAACTTTGTATCATAGCTCTTAAATTGATTTTATCAACCGAGGTAAGTGAAAGTCGTGTGTATTTAGTTCTGAATTATCTCTCAAGATTTCTATACGGTTTGTTTGATTTTCAACATAGTAGGGTCATGGTTTTCTGTATTTAACAATTTATATGATTTTTTTCGATGTATCCTTTTACTTCTATTACAATTTTTCATTTGAATATCCCTTTAGGGCACAGGCAAGAAGGGAATACGGACGATCTGCCCCGATCCCAGTTTCCATCTTTGGGCTCTCCTTACGAGAACGTGAGGCTTCCCGCGCGTCACACTTCATCACCCTCATCCCCTACGCTTTGGCACGATCTACGCAGGGTATCTCAGTCTTCCGCCGTTTCACAGTAAGTATTATAAATAAACACTTTTAAAGGGTACAGCTTGGTTAGAATGGTAAATCTGCCCCCGCGGCTTGTTTGATTCAAACTTGGGGGATCAATGTGGTGTCGAATAAAAACAATTTACCTAAATTTGTAGCTTTTTAATTCAAACGGTTTTTGAGATTTTTTTTTAAAACCTCTTTTTTAGATATCTTTTTTAATAGTTAAATTTAGAATTAATTAATGATGATTTTTGTCTTTGATTCTTAGGAGTCAAAGGCATGAAAAAATGATATGATCAAATGTTTAAAGGTTTCACTCACCGCATGTTGTCAGAAAATGTCTTTTATGTTCCTCTGTACTAAAGAATTTTTTCGAATTTTACAAAGTGGTGGAACAATATGAAAAACAATTAAAAACGGATTTTTCCCCTGAAATCTCGCGTTTTAAGAAGCTTATAGGTTTTAGATTCTCGAAAAATGTGTAGAATATTATTTTTTTAACCGAAAATTTATCCTCTCTACAGAACGCCTTAGAGAATACCTGAAAAAGCGCGACCTCAGAAGAAATGATTGATAGTGGCTAAATAAACGATGTTATACAGGGTGTCTAGCAATAGGGAAAATCAGGGAAACTGGGAAAAGTCAGAGATTTTAAAGACATATGGAAAAGTCAGAAAATGTGTACTTTGGTCAGGGAAAATGGTCCCTAGATAACATCGTTTCTTCTTCTCTCAGACAAATGTTCCAATATGCCTACTTGTTGATTCAAACATTAAAGAAAAGCTCTTAAAGTTTATATAGATTGATTGTAAATAAATTTGTAGTCAGATTTGTAAATATTGATTATTACTAACAGCAGTATCCAAGTTCATCATAATTCATTGGTAAGTCAACTTAAACAACTACAATTTCAGCTGGTGTCGGGTAGATATAGTTGAATCTTATCGTAAAGTAATTAGTCATTATATATATTTTTTAATCTTGTGTACCATATTAATTATAATTATTCTTTGTTTTTTTTTTCGATTTTCTCCGAGATTTGGCCAGTTAAAAGACTTCTTACAATATGAAAAAGTCAGGAAATCTCTTTGAGCTGATTTGCTAGACACCCTCTTATAGAGGGCTAGCCTGGCGCGCGTTTTGAAAACCATAGCTTTTATTCAATCATTTTGTAGTCAAATGATTGAAATTTTTTTATAAGTTATGTAATTCTGAAGTTTTGGTGAGAAATAATTGTTTACACATTTTTCAATAATAATAGCAAGTATAAGTTAAATGCAAAATTTCAGAAAAAAAAAAGTTTTTATTTTTTTCATATTTTCCCATTATTTCTAAAAATTCGAAAAAAATATTGTGTATAGAGGAATAAAAAAGACATTTTCTGAAAAGAATCAGTGATTGACACTTTTCAAAAAGGTTAAAAAAATACACATTTTGGTTTTCTTTCTTCCGCTAAAACTTGGCTTTTCGTTTAAAAATCATGATCATATCATTTTTTCATCCCTTTGACTCCCAAGAATCAGAGAAAAATCATCATTAAATAATTTTAAATGTTACTATTAAAAAATGATAAAATCTAAAAAAGAGGTTTTGAAAAAATCTCGAAAACCGAGATCCTAAACCGGCACTTTAGCGTGACGCTTATTTACAGGTTATGTATTTGAGCTCATCATGTCGTTTTCGTTGTTCAAAAGATTTTTAACATTAATGAAGTTTGCTCTGCTATTATAATTATGATAATGATATAATTTATTCATTAATAGTGATTCTTGTGGTATATTAATGATTTACACTTCATATAAAAGGGTATAGCCGAATGTGGGAATCCGCTTAAGAATCATGATTATATCATTTTTTTATGTGTTCTACTCCTAAGAATAAAGAAAAAAAAAATTATCATAAATTAATTTCGAATTTCACTTTTAAAAAAACAACCGATTTTTAGCGTAAGAAACAAAATTAAGAAATGTATATTTTCTAATCATTTTCAAATATTTCACCAAATTTTGTCAGAAAATGTTTTTTATACTCCTCTATTCTCAGAATTTTTTTTTTTTTTAACAATGTAAAAAAAAGATTATAAACTCATTCATTCCCGAAATGTTGCGTTTAATAAACTTACATGGGATCACTTGTAGCTGGGTGGCTAGCGTAACAGCCTCCCATGCTTAAGGTCACGGGTTCAAACCCGCAGGTGGTCCTAGGATTTTTTAATGGGAGTAAAAAATCCTTAGTTACGCCGTCCTTCGGAGGGAACGTTAAAAGGTGGTCCCGAGCCTGTGCGATGTCAGGTACTCGTTAAAGATCCCTATCCTAATAAAACCTGGATAGGCAAAATTTAGGACTCCCACTGTAGCATCGTCCGATTAGCCATAGTAGCATAAAGTGACGTTAAATAAATAAACAACAGAAACTTACATTTTTTTAATCATTGAAAAATGCAAAGATTATTTTTTTTTCCGAAAATACCTTCTTGCAAATGAAAAACATAGATAATACATAAAAAATTAGGTCATTTCCCTCACAAAGAAATTTTGAAGGGCTTTAAATTATTATAACACAACATCCATTCAGAAATCAAGATTTAAATTATCCATTATGATTGTAGAAATATATGAACAGACTAGCTGACCCGGCAAACGTTATTCTACCATATAAATTATTCCTAGTGAACATTTTGGTTGTTAAACAAAAAATAACTAATGTATTGTAGGTGAGTGGGAATGGGATTTATAATAGAAAGAGGAATGGAGCGCTGTAGAAGATGATGACCGATAAAATAAAAAACAATTAAAAAAATAAAAACACCAACTATTCATTTTCTCTATTCAATGTATTCCATTAAAATAACGGACTTATTCATTGTCTAATCTCCTATAAGTTTAAAATTTATTTGGGCAGGTTTGAATCTGGTTTCGTGTCCATAAGCCAGCCATGGTTTTGGTCGTGACTCAATTTCCAGTAATTTCACTTTTCTTGATGTGCAACACGTTCGGAAATAACAAAATGCCGCGACGCTTCTTATGAATGATTTGCGTATCTGTCTATGAAAGTTCTATGAGGCGGACGTAGCGTCATGTGTCATTGAACAACATAAATAATTTCGTACTTTTTGAAATACCTTCGAGGGCTACATTATTCGGTTATTTTTCGTACAAAAATACTTTTTTTTTTTTTTTTTTTTTTTTTTTTTTTTTTTTTTTTTTTTTTTTTTTTTTTTTTATTTGTATATATTACAATACAAAAATACTAAAATCGCAAATTGATAAATGCGAGAGTGAGGAAAATATAGGGAGGAATTTGGGTTTATAGGTATTTTATAATAGGTACACCCGCGTTACCTAGCGGTATGGAATATACCTGGGTAGAGCCGGTTCAGAGGAGTACTACCACCAGAACCGTGACACAAGATTTTTATATGGTAGATTAAATATATTTTACATAATTTAGAGGAAGTATATTTCCCATATTAACCCGGCTTTGCCCTTTACCTTTGAATTTAATATGAATTAAGATGGATTGCCTTAAGAGCGCTTTCCATTTGTCTTCGGTTTCGGCACGTTCTTGACCTGCAGGTGGAGTTTCAAAAAGATTGGCCAACTGTTGTAGGGACTCAGAGCTGTGCAGGAGCATCGATAGCAGGCAGCAGTGGAATTCCTGCGGCTTGTCCAAGTCGATGATGGAAGGGAGCTTCTTGTCGGAGGACTCTTGCTGCAGTCATGGAAGGGACGTAGACCAGATTTCAGTTTCCTCCACATCCAGCGTCGGTGGACCCACTTCCAGGGACCGCCGCTCTGCAGACATCTACCTTCCCATGACACCGAGTCCCGGCTCGAATAACAAAGTATCGGTGAGCCTTACCCCTGTTTTTTCCTAATATTGTTTAACTGTGAACGTACTTTGTTTCAGTTTTTTTTTTCTATTATAAAAGGATTTCACTTTACATTTCAAGGAGTTGCGGTATATCTTTCTATCACAACTGCTAGTTCCTACCTCTTATACCTTTTCTCAGGACAAACGTGACTGAATTATAAAAATCATCGACACCCTTTGTCTTAAAAAAACAATATATTCGCATCTTTATTTGCCGATATATTCAATTAATTTTGGATACCCGTTGTATTGAGGATTCAATTGATCATATTTAACTTTTACAAATCGTTGCTATTAGCGGATTAAACTTGGATTTTTGGCGCTAAACTATAAAGCTGTGAATTTCTTTTAATATAGCTTGGTATTGTCAGATCGCGAGTGCATACTTCATGTCATGATTGCAGATTTTTGCAGTTCATGTGATGTTGTTTGCACTGGCAATATAATTAGGTACGCTCACAGTTAAAACAATCGCTCCCAAACTATAATAAACCTGATTGATATTGATTTCAATTTTTTTTTTTTTCACAGCCGACCCCTCCAAAGAAACCACCTAGAAGGAATTTATCCGTTTCGCCGACACACTTGACCCCTTCAGGTATGGGAGCGTACGAATACTTGTTTCTCGCTCGAAGTGGTGTAAGGAGTCATGGGGATCTGGACGACATCAACGTGGGGAGTAGGCCTCATCGAGAAATGCTGCGACGTGGCAAGTCTGCTGACCAATACGTAGATATGAAACTCCGCTATAGTATAATGGGCGAGGAGTTCAGCACTGAGGACGATCCGAAATTTCAACCGATAGCGATCACGTCCGTCTATGAAAACATTCCATTTAGGACTACGAACCCGAAAAGAAAACTTCGCAGACTTCAAAACGACAAGAGCTATGAAAACTATGACCCATCTGTAATCCTTTCCAGAGGCGACCTTCCCTTCAAGAAAGTTGAGACGACTTCAATTTCGGTGTCGAATATGACTCAACTGCAGATCATCAACGCTAACCCCGCTGGTTTCGTGACTAGCGATTACCAACTGGACAGAAGAAAAGGGAACTCAGATGATCGGGTGACTTGCCCCCTTAGCCCTACCAACTACCAACAGCCTCCTACCCCAGACCACCCTCCACCTTCTGCTAGTCAAGCCGAGCTCAGTATTCACGAGAGGATAAGACCTCTGAGTCAAGTAAGCTAATTTTTAGTTATGGATGTTATGTGTACCTATATGTTTGTTTCATAAATGTCTTTAATTTTGTAATTGATTTTTTGTCTATGCTTTTGTATCCTTAAAATATGTTCATTTGTTTGGAATGGTAGATTGGCAAGTTACCCCAGTAGCTTTTTTAAAAGTTGTAGTTTTATTTAATTCGGACTCTCTTTTTTTTTATCTGTTTTATTACATTTAACTGTACAGTGGGTCAACAAAGTATTGGCACACCCTGTTTTTTCCATTTAATTCTTAAAGTATGTTACTTATTGTTCAGTAATAAATTTTATTTTTAATAAACATTAAAAACCATTGATATAGCCAAAAAAAAAAAGAAATAATTAAGGTAGAAATGAATGAGAAAAATAAATTTTAAAAATGTAAGTAAAAAAAGTATTCGTATTAATAAAAAAAAAAATATCATAAGGTGTAGATTCTTTTAGGTGAAGGTCAAATTTTTTATAAATAAATAGGATTTGGTCATGTGGTTTTGACTAGGAAGCAGCTACCCACACTAAATCTAAGTTGTTCCACTGCACCAGAAGATGGCATTGTCAGCCGAAACGTAGTGCGAATATTTTTTTTCAATAAAATAGTGGTGAAGTAGACATCAGCCTCCAATTTTATTTATAAAAATATCATAAATAAATAAAAGTCAGTAATATTTTCTTATTATTCCTTTGGCATCAATTATAGCTTGTTATCTTCTTTGCATCAAAGAAACAAGATTTTCCGTGATCTCAGGTCCCATTCCTCTAACAACACATTTTTGGAAGAAATCTTGGGTTTTCTCACCTTTAAATCTAAAACATACCATAAATGTTCAATGGGATTTATATCCGGAGACAGAGGGGTTGTTTTCAATTGTCATCGTACATTGTACAATAACCATTCCTTCGTTTTACTGGCTCTGTGTTTAGGATCGTTGTTTTGCTGAAATATAAACGTATCCTCCATCATAATTTTTTAGCACTAGAAAGCGGTTTATGTCGCAAAATGTCTATATACATTTGACCATTCATTATACTTTCAACGAAGTATAACTTTATAACACTATTCGATGCCATACAGCCCCAAACCATTGCATTGCCGCCGCCGTGTTTTACTGTAGGCCTAACTTTACTTGGTTGAAACTCAGTATTCGGTTTTCTCCACACTAACTTCCGTCCATCTGAAAATGTTGTATTAGAAATTAAACCTTTTTCCTAAATTTCATTGGTTTATTTACAGGCCTTTTTTTACGATTAGTTTCACTAATAAAAGGTTCTTTCTTTGCGCTTGCTCTAAGAATTGAAACTATGAATTGCATTTCTTATCGTCTGTAACTGCATTGAGTGCTGGAAGTCTACGGTATCTGTTCCTTTATGCTGCATGCCGAAATAGTTGAAATATTTTCAACCAATCGACGAATGTCGTTTTTCTCTTGGATTCGATTTTTGTGGCAGGCCTGATCTTGGTTTTTTTTTAGCACAGAACCAGTTTCCTTATATTTTTACCGCGAATGAAGGAAGAATGTTCAATAGTTTTACCCATTTTAAAACGAATAACCACAGTAAATCTTTAGCTCCACTATTAAACTAATCTCTTGTTGTTTATTAATAAATATAGAAATATTGGACTATGTTCCCTAAGAATATTGTGACATGGTTAATGGTTAAGGTCCAGGTTCTTCATAGAAAATAAAATTATTTTCGATGTTATACTTTATTCATTTATATTTCCTTTGTCAGCGGCATACAAGCATAGGGCAAAGAAAAAATTCTACCATAACACCAACGCTGGGTATATTAAATATATTTGACGAAAAATTAAATAGAAATAGCCTTAAACTGATCCTGGTTGCTTCCCTGCTAACTCAGTACTTACCATCCATCTATACGTTACGAAACTTTCTACGGGAATGGCTTAAAATCGCGGAATCCCGGTATCTCCACGGTACTTATCCTAGGCGGCGACACTGTACGTTTCCATATATATATATATATATATATATATATATATATATATATATATATATATATATATATATATATATATATATATATATATAATATATGCTCAAGTTTAAGACACCGGTCGGATGAAACCGAGCGGGAAAATTAAAAACTTGTTACAATATACACATAGTAGTACTAAATCGTTGTTTTAAAAACAAACATAAATGTGAAAAATTGAGACGTTGATTTCCAAAAGGTACTAAAGGACATTTTTTACGAAATCGATTTTTTTTACATATTTGTATTCTCATCATTTAGTTTTATCTAAATATTCTATTTAATTTTAGCTAATGAATTCTCAAGTCCTTAAAAAACGCGATTTAGATATGCGGTAATTTTCTAAAAGTACTAATTACGCATTTATTTTCGTTCCAAATCATTCTAAAAAAATTCATTTCATAACTTTAATATGATGTTATTATTATAGTAAAAAAATAATTCTAAATTTTAAGGCGAAAAGACCCAAATTAGCTAGTTTAATAATATAGTAATGAGAGATTTTCGCGCTTCCTGTAAAATTTCCTAGAATGGATATAGTACCTTTTGGAAATCAACGTCTCAATTGTTTTTACATACATATTTACAATTTATTTTCCTCATTCATTTCAACCTAATTATTTCATTTTTTTTCTTTTTTTGGCTATATCAATGGTCTATTCAAAAATAAAATTTATTTCTGATTAATAAGTTACATTCTTTAAGAATGAAATGGAAAACATGCGAATACTTTTTTGACCCACTGTACAGTTTGAGATTAACTATGGCATTGAAGGTTAGTTTTACTTTTATTAATGTGATTGGCAGAAAATAAATCTATGTTCGTATAACATAGTACATGTGATGTCTGAACTATTACATTGTATTTCAGATAATACCATAGTTTAGAAGAAACCATAATTTCAAATTTTTTTTAAATTTTATCTTTAGATCCCATGATCTTATAATCCTCGACTATTTTTTTATACATACAATTTTACCCCATAAATAAAATATAAAAAGAAATAGGTTACTTTAAAAAAATGGAATTTTCTTCTTTTCCAATATAAACAATTATTTCATTGCGTTTTTTAAATAATAATTTAAAAATTAATTATTTAAATAATTAAATAACTACGTTTAATCGATAAAAATAGGATTATGATTTTTTTAACTTTGGTTATCTTATGATATTCAAATTGATAAAAATGTATCGTTTACTATTTATGTTTATTGCATTGCATTTAATATACGAACAAATACATTATATGTAGTGAAATATTAGGTAAGACATTTTATTCTGATGGCCAGTATTTAGTCCTTAAAATATCTGTTATCCCATACTATATCATACTCCCTTTTTTTATGATTACATTTTTTTTTAATTCAATATATATATATATATATATATTTTTTTTTTTTTACTGTGAATATTATTTGAATGAAGTCGAAATGAACTACTGTCATTTTCTTTGTTCAGATATATTGTAATATTACGTAAATGTATTAATACAAAAAATTAAAATAAAATTCATATTTCCCGGAGAACCTTTAAATAAATACTGGAAGGAATTAGTTCGGGTGGCGGTCATTAAATGAAACAACTAAACAGTTTCAACTATTTTATTGTTTACCAACGTTTCGACCACCTTTGTGGGTCATCAGCAGGGCTAAAAAGATACAAAAGAATATAATTTCAATGACATTACATACAATATTATATAACCTATTAAGCTAGAGAACGTCGGTATTAAAAAATAACAGAACTGTATATGTAAAAAAAAAAAAAAAAACTTAATTAAAATACAATGACCATATTACAATAATGAAAGTGTCATACAGAAAAAATAAAAATGTTCACTAAACAAAATTTACACAGGCATCAATAATTTACATGAAATATGAAATATAAAAAGTAAATAAATTATTGATTATAAATTATTAAGTAAATTATTGATACCTGTGTAAATTTTGTTTAGTGAACATTTTTATTTTTTCTGTATAACACTTTCATTATTGTAATATGGTCATTGTATTTTAATTAAGTTTTTTTTGTTACATATACAGTTCTTCTGTTATTTTTTAATACCGACGTTCTCTAGCTAAATAGGTTATATAATGTATGTAATGTCATTGAAATTATATTCTTTTGTATCTTTTTAGCCCTGATGATGACCCACAAAGGGGGTCGAAACGTTGGCAAACAATAAAATAGTTGAAACTTCCTTCCAGTAATTCTCAACGGTCAACTAATTACATCCACAACTTTAAATAAATAAATTTTGAATTTTATTTTTATTGTTATGGAACTTTATGATCGAATTTAACTGGTATGTACCTAAACGTTTAAGAACAAACTTTATTTGGTAAAAACCTCTGGTTCATTTTAATTGTACGAATTGATGTTTTACAACGAACTTGTTCTAATCTAATATGATGCAACAGTTTTTTTTGTAGATTTATTAAAGCATTATTTCCTTCCATCTACTTTCGTGTCAAAATGAAATGAAGATTTAAAAAATTAATAAATACAACTTACTGCCTTATAATTGTTTTCGGTGATATATTTTAGGTAAACGTTTTTTGGGTGTGATAAATCAAAACTCACTATCAATTTTGGTTGGATTAAAAAAAAAGAAAAATTATTTACGTTTTATCAATTAGGTCAAATCAATTTTAGAAAAGAAAAAAAAAACTTAAGCGATATCGTCTTTGAAACTCGAGATATTAAAAACATTTCGACATTTATTTTTTATTTTGCAACTCTCTGAGCCATTCGAAAAAATGCTGAAAAACGCAGTTTGAATCACCAAAAAAAAAAAAAAAACAAGGAAAATTGTTTAAACTTTATATATTCTGTTTTTATGACAATGTTAGAAAAAATTGACTAAATTAGTGATTATTTTTCCAAAATTATACTAATATATGAAATAATGATTTATTCCTTAACAGGGAACCAACAACTTATGGTGGAATGGTGGTTAGTTACATCATAAATAGGCGGCCTATTCCAACTGAATTATAGAGGTTATATTTCTGTCGCATATTTATTTTATTAAGATTGGTTTTATATTTTTGAGTTATAATTTTTTTTTCCATTAGAAGAAGAATCAAAAAAAAATTTTTTTTTCCGTAATGTTCAAAACTTAGTGCGTGACATAAAGGGATTAATCTTGTTGAGTACTTACTTAGTAAATCTCTATTCCTTTTTTTTTTTTTTTTTTTTTTTTTTTTTTTAATTTATATTTCGACGAAAAAATCTTTACAATCGCCATTTTTTATTTTGATTTAAGAAATATCTTATCAAGTAGTATCCACTTGAAAGCTTAAATATTTTCTATTTAAAAAAATTATCACCGATTTGATTTATTTACGTTAAAAACTGCATGAGATGGTAAGATGCTATCTTCAGCTAAGCTTTAATTTTAATTGTATGCATGTTTCATGTTCTGTTATTGCCGATAACAAACTAACTTGTAATGTACTTAACCAAACATGTGATCGTTAACGGCTCGTTTACTTAATATTTATCGGTAGCTTAAGCATTCTAACCTGGGTTCAATCAATTAGTTTTATCATATTTTACTTTTCTAATAATTTATTTATTTGTATTGGGTTGTTGACCGTATGGTACATCAAAAAGGAAATGGTCAAGGATATAATCAGATCTTAAATTATTTATGATGATATGGTGGCTTGAAAAAATTAAAATCTACTCAGTTCCTTGGAAATATCTTCCTACTCGCCTGAGGTTGAGGTGCCTTGATGACTTGCAGTCGGAATTTCTTTAATAATCGCAATTATTTAATTTTGTTCTTGATAGCCATCCAAAACGTCTTTGTATTTTTTACGTTTTATTTTCATTTTTTCACAGGATATAAAAAAAAAAATGATCCCGATTTCAATTAGCTAGCCCACCATTTCTGTTCTGACTTTTTAAACATCGAAGATTGGTATCAGAAATGGAAAATCTAAAAATCTCATCAAATCACGTTTACCCTTCGTCGCAAACCTATTACCTCATGTTCCACTGTATTCCTGTTAAACAGATTCCCTACCTAGGACTCCATCTTGACAAACGTTCAAAACTTCCCATCTACTACAAAAAACTAATTCATATAGCCATTATTAGACCTATTTGGACGTATGGTATGTCATGAAATTCCTCCCACATCCAATCCTTGTAATCCGAAAGATCCTAAATGCTCCCTATTTTGTCACCAATAAAACTATCCATAAAGACATGAATATCCCATTAGTTCCAGACAGCCAGAATTAGATTAGATATACCTCCTTTAATTCTAAACTACCAGCTTGTCCGTATCCTCTCATCTCAAACTATTCCCGATAATCCTATGAGGAGCCAGAAAAGACGGTGGTCTCGATACCTGCTAATGAAATAAATATTGAAGAATAACCGTCGGGTAGCTTCTTCACAAGAATTTATCAAGCCAATTGTCACTTTTTTCACATTTACTTGTATTTTTTTCTAATACAGTTGTAAATATAAATTAATATACTAATAAAATATATATATATATATATATATATATATATATATATATATAATTTTAAAAATTTAAATGAAAGCGACAATTTATTTTTTCGGTGGCGTGACAGGCTGTATAGGCCCCTGGCCGTGCGGTGTAATCTGCTTGTAGATTACACTCGCGATTCTCGATGAAATTTTATATCGTAGGGTCATCATTCTCTAGGCCTATGTTTGTGAGTGGCCACCATTTGGCTAACGGGCTTCACAATCTGTGAGTGAATCCCCTTTTAACATGTTTAGTGCGAAAGGAGAAATCCGTAATTATCCACAAGTGCGACACCGTGCTGTAACTATCCACGAGTGACAATCGGCCCCTTATTCTTTCCTTAGTTCGAATGTATTCAGCCCCCTGAAAATCGATTAATTTAGGCAAAATCATTTGTTTTCACACTCCATAGGTTTAGGTGAATATAGACATAGAGCAGCAGGACGTTATTGTTGTTTAGGGTTTTGAGGCGTAATGCCCAGGGGTCATAAACGCCTAAAGTTCTCTTTAATTAAACAATAATAAATAAATCAAAATTAGTATACTAAGGTTATAATAATAGTAATAATAATAAGATAAAATAGTAGATAAAAATTTAATTAAATTAAAAGATTATATTTTTTTAAATAACAGCGTCGAAATTTTGTATTCATTATCGGAGAGTATGGAGGATATATTAGGTCTGAGTCCTAATTTGTTTAAACCGGTCCTATAAAAAGGGCATTCTTCGAAAATGTGGCTGATAGTTAAAATATTATTACAGTGTTGGCACTTAGGGGGTGGTCGTTTGGTAATGAGTGAAGATGGGTCATGTTAGTGTGGCCTACCCTTAATCTAGCTAGGACAACTTCCTATACCAGCAGGACAAGTTCATTTACCTCATGGAAGTTGTAATCATTAATATTTTTTTTTTGTTTAATCAAAACACTTTTTCACACAATGAAATTAAATTTTATGTTATTTTTGAAACAGGGAATGACTTGAACATAACCTTTTTCTCTCATTATGAAAATAAAATTAAAAGGCTCCCCTCCCCTCATCATCTAGGGACATCATTTTCCTTCATTTTTCCCCCGTCTTTTGACACCCTACCGTACTAGAAATATAAACCTCATTTGACCCCGTTCTATTTTTTATCGGAATATGCGAGATTATTGAAGTTTAAAACGTATAGACATTATTGGTTTCAACTCTTTGAAAGGTCCAAAGCTGAAAAAGGTCCGAGCATTTTTTAAAGTTTACCTCTTACACGCTCCGAACTTGTGGAAAGTTAGATAGGGGGTAAATTGACCCCGTACCGCACTGAATGTGTTAATTATATACTTGAAAAAATCCCTCCATGACTGGGGTTCGAACTCTCAATCTTTGGCGTGGTTGTGGAACATTAGAAACCAAATAAATTCGTATTTTCTAGGGATCTAGGATTAAATATTAATAATAAAATATGAATATTGAGATAAATGAAGTGTTGGATTATATCAAAAGATTATTTTTTCTTCCAACTCACAGCGGAATATTTCTTTGGAACGCACGCGCCCAGTTATTAATAACTTTTTCATTCCCTGCTTTTGTTTTCTTAAACCTATTGAAGCATTCATTCTAAAAATTGCACATCTGTGGTTTATTGGTTTACTTAAATTGTTTTTAAGTTTGAAATACACTCTGAATGTGAATGTACACAGTAATTCGTTTGTACTAACCGCCTACGGCTTTAATGATATCTTCAAATAAAAACGTATAATAACTTCATGGTGGTATTTCCGGTCCAAACTAAAGCAAATTTGTCGGAGGAAAAAAAAAAAGAAGTTAACAAACAAAATTAATACTCATCTACTGCCTGGTATATAAAACCTACGTAGTTTTTTTGGTTCGGATATTTATAATTATTTTTAGTTTAGGAAGATGGTTAGGGGTGCGGTCATCAGAAAGGAACCCACATTAATAAATAGTACTTATTTTAATTGTGTGCCGACGTTTCGGCCTACATTGTGGGCCTTCAGCAGGGCTAAGAGAAACAAGATAACCAATGTAATTATAAACTTAATAATACGTTAGGTATATAATAATAATATGGTGACAGTAATATAATATGGAAACGAACATAAAATTAAATGTAAAATTATAATATTTCAATAAGCGTTTTTAAAGAGAAACTAAGCAAATGATTAAATGATAAAAGAACAATATGTGAACGGTTAAAATTTTTAAATATGAACAATTTTGAAGTGATATTTGACGGTTTAAAATTGAACTTAGTCTCATCATCTATTGTATGGCGGTTGGCTTGGAAGAAGTCATAATTCTTTATCTAAATATATTTTGAACCTAAGACTATTCATTGGTTGTTGTGTTACAGGGTATTTTTTTCCCTTAAATTTTATAAAAAATAAAGTATGCAATTAGAAATAAGTAAGAAGTAAATTTTGTCAGTTTTGAATTTAAAATTACCTCTAGAAAAAAATAATATATATCCATAAATAAGACTTTAAATTTTTGGTTCTCCAACATTTTTTCGTTCTCTGATTCATTTTTCATATTTTCAATGGAAAACGTGTTTTCTTAATGTGTGTTTTATTAACTAACACTTTATTTTTTTATTTTATTTTTTGTACACTTTATTTATTTTATCTTGTTTGTTCACAGATAGATTAATTCATCTGTTGTTTTTGTTTTATTTTTTCTTTCTATAGAAAACAAATTATTAAATTAAATTGAATTTGAAATTAATTTAGTTTCACTGTCCGATAATTATTTGTCTTCTTATAGGGTCTTTCAACAATTACGCAAGAAATTGACTTATGAAAATTAGTATTAACTAAAGTTATGTAGAGTTTCTACAATGTTACCTACCCAACACACTAATCACTCGTACAAAATTTTATTATATTTTTTCAAAAAAAGAGAATTTATTTTTAGAACCAATTAAGTCATTGTTTGTTACTGTTTTCAAAGATTTATATTTAAAAAAATATATCGTTTATTTTAAAGCTGATGGAAAAAATATATATTCATTATTATTTTGTAAGAAATGGAAATTACTTTATTGTTTTGTATTAAAATTATTGTTTATACTTATATATTTTTACGTGGAATGTATTCATGTATGTTATTTACTCTTTTTGTATGAAAGTTTATTAATTTTATTATTACTTTGTTTTTATTTTAAAATATTTTATGTTTGATAATATCATTAATCGTTCTTTAAGATTATACAACTATTATTTTAAAACATAAAGATGTTTTTAATATTCAAAACATATTGTTATTTTTGTTTCCTAAGACTGTTAATATTTGTATATGCTGTTTCTTTGTAACACAATAGTGTATAGTTTTTATTTTCAAATTTAATTATTTTGTAGTTATTATCAATACTTTTTAAACACCATAGCTGTTAAAAAGCTTTGTTCAAGTTACTTTTTTTTTTTGTTTATTTTTCTTTTATTAATAAATTTATAATATGGTGGATAATAAAGCTATCAATAACGTATTTTAATATGTGTTATGATTTTTAGTTTTTAAAATATTATTCTTTGCTTTCCCCTCCATTTTCCTTTTATTTATTTATTTTACTTTTATTTAATTTATTAGATGATAATAGGTCATACATTTAATTTTGATTATTAGGTAATCTACAACGATAATATTATTTACTCTATGTATATTGGAAAAGGGAACCACTCGTTTATTGTTTAAAAAAATAGGAAAACCTTTTTAAACAATTGTTTAGCTGTATCAAATAGCACGTTGCAGTAAATAATAAATTAATCGCGGTAAATAGTAAATTAATTGCAGTAAATAATAATTCTGCTCGAAGCATTTCATGAAACCTAAAAAATAGAAGCTGCTATCTTAAAAATCAATACAAATATCGTATTGAATTTTAAGATTCAAAATTTTTTAGTCATTTAATGGACTTTTTTTCATTACTAGTTAACAATTTGTGTGTTTTTAGGCTGCATGTTGCTGATAATAAAATCGTAATCTAAACCATTTCTGACATGGCATGTTATAATTAGCACTGCTTAATGGTTTTATATATTTTATTAATTTTTGCACAAATTACTTATGTTTATAATTTTTACCAAAATTATACAATGTTTATGCACTTTTAATCATTAATTTTAGTTATATCATTTCATGTGCTTTTTAAATTTTAACCCATTCACAATTTATATTGTTGGTATTTTGAAAATATGATAATGTGCTATAATGTTAACAATTTATATAATATTTTTATGTGATTTCTGGTAGCGCTGCATTCATTACTCATTTTTATGATTATCATGAATTATCATTTTTACTTCTAATTGTCTACCTATGAAATATATACTAAGGGAAATTATTGTGTTTTCAAAGGTAATACATTTTCCCCTGAGTCCAGTAAAAAGTTTTGCAAAAAACGTCTGTATGTGTGCTTTTGTGGATTTTCAGAAAAATCGGCGAACTAGAAGTGTCACTTAACCTTTTTACATTTTTTTTATTTTTATTTCACTGTTCTTAACGATTTCGATTAAACTCGTCATGAAAAATTTCGTGGGTTTTGTTTGTTTGTTTATTTGCTTAACGTCACTTTATGTGACTATTGCTAATCGGACGATGCTTTGCCTATCCAGGTTTTATTAGGATAGGGGTCTTTAACGAGTACCTGACATCGCACAGGCTCGGGACCACTTTTCAACGTCCCCTCCGAAGGACGGCATAACTAAGGATTTTTTACTCTCATTAAAATCCTAGGACCACCTTGCGGGCTTGAACCCGTGACCTTTGGCATAGGAGGCTGTAATGCTAACCACCCAGCTACTAGTGATCCCCTTTCGTGGGTTTTAATATCATATAACGTTTATTTTCGTTGAAATAGCCTGATATGGTTTAAATGCTGAATTTACAAAATATCTTCCTACAAAGTATGTTTTATTTTGTTGATTAAATTGATTAAAAAAAAAAATATATATATATATATATATATATTTTTTTTTTTTTAACCTGAGTGAATCTTAGTGCTTCACGTATAAGCGATGATAAAGTTTAAGATTTTTCCATTAATCAAAGACTTATAGCACAAAGCGGGTTTATCTTAGGAAGCTCAAATCGATCATTTGCGAAAGCACTCGGAGTTTAGTATGTGTCCTAACTTCTTTAAAATATTCCAATAATTACTTTCTCGAAAATCTGATTTCAATATTTTTATTTGATGAATGAGGGGGAAGGGGGGAGAAGGAGTTACTTATACACATTAGAAAAATATATGAAAAATAAGATGGCCTTTATATATATATATATATATATATATATATATATATATATATATATATATATATATATATATATATATATATATATATATATAAATATAATAAAAAAATAAAATCAGAAGTTTAAGGCTATAAAGTTATGATTAAGAAAATTGGTATGTGCAATACATATTTCAAGTTCTATAAACAGAAAGCTCCATCAGATAAACTCGAAACCTTTCCATATGGAAATATAATAGAGAATAGATACACTAGCCTATTGTAAGACGCATGACTAACTAACAAATTTCTTTTTATTAACTCAAACATGTGTCCAAATTAAGGTGTGATAAAGTATTTGTAGACTAGAGACATAAGAAAAAAAGTCATGCGAAACTGAAATTACATATTTCAAATAACTAACTTGAATCATGGAAAGTAACTGGAATTTTTTTAACTCAAATCGGCCTACTGGAAGTGCCACTTAATGCCATGGATTTTACACTTATCTAAGATTTTCTCGAAGACGGCTCTTAAGCTTTTGATGCAGCGAGTTATATATTGGTGTTAAATTAAATGGGATTTAGTTTCATGTTGGTGTTGTTCTCCTTTATATAGCCTGACCGGACTTGAACATATATTTTTGAAATTTCTTGCTCTAAAATACCTTTAATTTATTTTTTCGAAATATTTAACCACCTCTCATTGTTGGCATTAATAAAATAAGAAAGTATTTGGCCGTAAGTATAGTTATATAGGCGGATGATATATTTTTGAAAAGCAAAAGTAAATACAAAAAAAACATAATAACTTATATTTTTAAATTATTTAGTATTAAATAAAAGTTTTCATTGGTACTTCATTTCAAGATAGGGAGTGTGTTGTGTAACTTTTGAATGTTGTGTGTAGCGCTCACCAGATGCTACTGCTTATTCCACATTGCAAAAAAAAAACCAATCATTGATTTCTTAAAGACATAAAGTTCCAGAGCATTGGTTGATTTGGCATAGAATGAAACTTACTTAATAAAAATAGTACTCACATGAACACTCCAGGACGTTTTCCAGAGTTCCAGCGACTGTGCATTCGTCAGAAAAATGTGTCAGCGTAGGAATCAACATACTAGTCGTCCTCGCAATTTTCCATATCCCCACTCTTCTTTGTCTGATGCACTTTTACCAACCATCTGTAATATTAACATTTTTCCCTATTCATATAAGTAATGAATATTTTTTAAATAATAAACAATTGTTTAAAAGGATGGTACATATGAATATTAGCTCTTTTTTTTCTAATGATTTTTTAATGTCTGTTGGTGCTTTAAGATGTAAAAAACCAAGGTCATCAATGCCTGAACCTATGCGGGAATCTACATTAAACCTCTATAATAAAGGTTCAATATATACGTATATAGAAGCAGCAATAATATTAGATATAATATATATATATATATATATACAGAGAGAGAGAGAGAGAGAGAGTGAGAGAGAGAGAGAGAGAGAGAGAGAGAGAGAGAGAGAGAGAGAGAGCGAGCGAGAGCGAGAGAAAGAGATATATTAATATATATAACAATAATAGAATACAAAAAAAAGTCAAGAAAAAATTGAGAAACATATATGATTACGTTGATAGATATAAATTAAGAAATAAATAAAAGGAACTATAGATAAATAATAATTTGTAGTTTTTAATTCCACTTCCCTACATATGAAATATATTTTATGACATACTTCTTATTAATTTTAATTTAACTTAAAATAAAAAATTAAAACAGTCCTTAAAATATGAAAATCGGGCCATATCCTTTGAAATAGTGAAATTAGTCCTTTTCGGGCGTAACCCATCTCACCCACACAATATATAGCATTTCCAAGTCAATTGTAACCTTTTCCAAGTCAAATGTAACCTTTTCCAAGTCAAATGTAACCCTTTCCATTTCAAATGTCACCTTTTCCAAGTCAAATGTCACCTTTTCCATTTCAAATGTTACCTTTTCCAAGTCAAATGTCACCTTTTCCTTCACTTCTAGCCTTAAATATTCCGTTTTATTTATTGAAAAATAATTAGTTTAATTAACATTATGACTTTTTTAAATAATTTTGGCATATAATAAATGATATTTTTTTTGGGTCTCTTAGATATTTGATATCAAGTTCTGTTTTTTACTAGCTAATATTTAAAAAAATTAATTATCGTCTATTTAGTTTTAAGATAATTGTTGATTTTGATTTTTTAGATAGGAGGGGTAGTTTTTTGGAATAATTAATGTGTTTTCGGGTATTATAATTAAATTTTTCGAGCTGTATTTTTGATCGCTCGCGTGCATTTTAACTCGCATTAAATTTTAATGTTTTTTATTGATATAGGGATTAATTAATGTGTTTTCGGGTGGTTATTATTACGTTTTTCGAGCTGTATTTTTTATCGCTCATGCGTATTTCAACTCGCATTAAATTTTAATGTTTTTTATTGATATAGGGATTAATTAATGTGCTTTCGGGTGGTTATGATTACATTTTTCGAGCTGTATTTTTTATCGCTCATGCGTATTTCAACTCGCTTTTACTTTTAATTCTACTGAAGTGAATTGAGACGTTGATTTCCAAAAGGTACTATATCCATTTTAGGAAATTTTACAGGAAGCGCGAAAATCTCTCATTCCTATATTATTAAACTAGCTAATCTGGGTCTTTTTGCATTAAAATTTAGAATTCTTTTTTTACTATAATAATAACAACATATTAAAGTTATAAAATGAATTTTTTTAGGATGATTTCGAACGAAAATAAATACGTAATTAGTACATTAAGAAAATGACCGTATTTCTAAATCGCGTTTTTTAAGGACTTGAGAGTTCATAAGATAACATCAAATAGAATATTTAGATAAAACTAAATGATGAGAATACAAATATGTAAAACAATCAATTTCGTAAAAAATGTCCTTTAGTCCTTTTTGGAAATCAACGTCTCAATTATCAAAATTATTATAAACTAGATGTCTATTTAAAAAAAAAAAAATCTAAATTATTGCACAATAGGATATGCCCGATTTTCATATTTTAAGGACTGTTTTAATGTTTGTTTTTATTCTAAGTTAAAGACACCATTCTTGTTGAAAGGATTCTTAACAATTGACATTTATTGTAACCAGGATACGGTTCAAAATGGAAGAGAACCACCATTTTTGACTCGATTCTCCTTTTAAAAGGATACGAATCGGAATAATTCACTGGTAACTAGGATTACCACACTAAAAAGGACACATTTTTATATCGCAACTCTCTTCCCGAAGCAAGAATCGGTCCGAAATAACTTTAGTCTAACTCTCTATAGCATTTCCAAGTCAATTGTAACCTTTTCCAAGTCAAATGTAACTTTTTCCAAGTCAAATGTAACCTTTTCCAAGTCAAATGTAACCCTTTCCATTTCAAATGTCACCTTTTCCATTTCAAATGTTACCTTTTCCAAGTCAAATGTCACCTTTTCCTTCACTTCTAGCCTTAAATATTCCGTTTTATTTATTGAAAAATAATTAGTTTAATTAACATTATGACTTTTTTAATAATTTTGGCATATAATAAATGATATTTTTTTTGGGTCTCTTAGATATTTGATATCAATTTCTGTTTTTTACTAGCTAATATTTAAAAAAATTAATTATCGTCTATTTAGTTTTAAGATAATTGTTGATTTTGATTTTTTAGATAGGAGGGGTAGTTTTTTGGAATAATTAATGTGTTTTCGGGTATTATAATTAAATTTTTCGAGCTGTATTTTTGATCGCTCGCGTGCATTTTAACTCGCATTAAATTTTAATGTTTTTTATTGATATAGGGATTAATTAATGTGCTTTCGGGTGGTTATTATTACGTTTTTCGAGCTGTATTTTTTATCGCTCATGCGTATTTCAACTCGCATTTACTTTTAATGTTTTTTATTGATATAGGGATTAATTAATGTGCTTTCGGGTGGTCATGATTACGTTTTTCGAGCTGTATTTTTTTCGCTCGCGCTTATTTTAACTAAAATTTACTTTTTATGTGTTTTCGGGTATTATAATTAAATTTTTCGAGCTGTATTTTTGATCGCTCGCGTGCATTTTAACTCGCATTAAATTTTAATGTTTTTTATTGATATAGGGATTAATTAATGTGCTTTCGGGTGGTTATGATTACGTTTTTCGAGCTGTATTTTTTATCGCTCATGCGTATTTCAACTCGCATTTACTTTTAATGTTTTTTATTGATATAGGGATTAATTATTTTGCTTTCGGGTGGTTATGATAAATAAAATATCATTTATTATATGCCAAAATTATTAAAAAAGTCATAATGTTAATTAAACTAATTATTTTTCAATAAATAAAACGGAATATTTAAGGCTAGAAGTGAAGGAAAAGGTGACATTTGACTTGGAAAAGGTAACATTTGAAATGGAAAAGGTGACATTTGAAATGGAAAGGGTTACATTTGACTTGGAAAAGGTTACATTTGACTTGGAAAAAGTTACATTTGACTTGGAAAAGGTTACAATTGACTTGGAAATGCTATAGAGAGTTAGACTAAAGTTATTTCGGACCGATTCTTGCTTCGGGAAGAGAGTTGCGATATAAAAATGTGTCCTTTTTAGTGTGGTAATCCTAGTTACCAGTGAATTATTCCGATTCGTATCCTTTTAAAAGGAGAATCGAGTCAAAAATGGTGGTTCTCTTCCATTTTGAACCGTATCCTGGTTACAATAAATGTCAATTGTTAAGAATCCTTTCAACAAGAATGGTGTCTTTAACTTAGAATAAAAACAAACATTAAAACAGTCCTTAAAATATGAAAATCGGGCATATCCTATTGTGCAATAATTTAGATTTTTTTTTTTTAAATAGACATCTAGTTTATAATAATTTTGATAATTGAGACGTTGATTTCCAAAAAGGACTAAAGGACATTTTTTACGAAATTGATTGTTTTACATATTTGTATTCTCATCATTTAGTTTTATCTAAATATTCTATTTGATGTTATCTTATGAACTCTCAAGTCCTTAAAAAACGCGATTTAGAAATACGGTCATTTTCTTAATGTACTAATTACGTATTTATTTTCGTTCGAAATCATCCTAAAAAAATTCATTTTATAACTTTAATATGTTGTTATTATTATAGTAAAAAAAGAATTCTAAATTTTAATGCAAAAAGACCCAGATTAGCTAGTTTAATAATATAGGAATGAGAGATTTTCGCGCTTCCTGTAAAATTTCCTAAAATGGATATAGTACCTTTTGGAAATCAACGTCTCAATTCACTTCAGTAGAGTATTTTTTTTATAAAATTTGAAATTGTTGATTTTTACTTGCACTTTCCTGTTATGAAATATATAGTAAGGGGAAACTAATGCGATCGTGAAAATTTTCTAAATCTAGTTTTCATCGGAAATACACGTGTTAGGGTCCTGAGTCCAAAAAACCAAGTCCCGCAAAAAAGGTGTGTGTGTGTGTCCTTGTGTGGTAAGACTAGGACGAAAACGAAAAGTCTTACGAAACTGAAATTTCATGTTTTAGACAACTATACGCCCGAGATGTAACAGCATCTTTGTCACTAAAATCATCTGACCGGAAGTGCTACTTTATAGCATTATGCAACTTAGTACGATTTTCTCAAAAGTGGCTCTAAAGATTTTGGCTAAACTTCCTATATCGATGTAAAAGTCAGTATACTTTAATAATCACATAGGTTTCATTCTGAGTGAAATAGTCGGGCAGGACTTAAATGGCGATATTTAACATTTTCTTCCTCTGAAGTACCTGTAATTTTGTAGATTCGAAAAAAATAACCTGTTGTCAGCATTGACAAAAACTGGGTAAATATATAAGTTGAGCGAATTAGATATCCAACTAAAGTAGATAAGAGCAAAAATATTTGTTTAATGCAATTTTTTTGTTTTTGAACATAAGAACAATAATAGGGGTACTCACTACGTTTGCTATAGCATGCTATTTGTGCTATTGTGCTAAACCCATCAATTTTATACAGGAAATAACTGTAGAAACTCGACGGGTTTAGCAAAATAACACAAATAGCATACTATAGTAAACGTAGTGAGTACCCCTAATATAGATGTATAATATAGCGTTAGAAAGTTAAAGATTTTAGAAAAAAATGTTGATTTATATACGAAATTGTAAAAGTTAACGGAGAGCAATGAAAAACTGATAAAACTAATTTATTTCCGCAGATAAAAATAAAATCGATTATTTACTTAAACTCGTGTTTCTATCGAAACATAATTTAATCATTTTTTTATTAACATTTTACTTTCACTTTTATTGCACTATATATTTCATCTCTGACTTTCTTTTATTGATTTTAAGACCGGAGTAAGTAAAAGTTGTGTCTTGCGCAAACCAGATTTTTTTTTTTTTTTTTATTCAAGCGATTAAGAATGATAAATTAACTAATTTATGTTTTAAATTTTGTTTATGATATTCAAAAATTAATTTAATGGAGTCTTAATTATTCGCTAGGATCCTTGATCTGGGATGATTCCATTTAATTGAGCTGTGACGTATACATTTTTAAAAATGTATTTTTATAAATTAATTCGATTCGTCTTAGATTTTTTTCCATTTTATCAGTTTGCAGTTGGACTACTATAGAATGTTATATTAATAGAATGAGGAATACTTTATACTGCTTCATGTCAAATAATCGCTTACACGACAAAAGTATTCGTTTTCAAATATTTTATTTTATGTTTTCAATCTTTGTATGATTTTTGATATCCTTTTGATCGAACAGCGAATTCGCGTCTAATTCCATTCAGCATGAAATGAATATTTTTACAAAATATATAAATGTTATATTTTTTTTTCTTTAAAATTCTTGAATTCTGCTGCATTGAATTACATCAAAAATGAAATGAAGTGAATGTGTTTACAATCCTAGGACTAAAAACCACAACTAAAATACAAATTCGATGACCGGAAAATTGTGATCATTTATGTATCAATAGCTTAACTCAAAAATTAATTTAAAGTTATGAGCTAAGTACATCTTTACAAATTAATTTAAAGTAAATTAACAAAAATAGATAAATTAATAGAGAGAATTATAATAATACAAAAAAAAACAAAAAACAAAGAAAAACTGGTATTTCTAGCCTTATCACTTGGAGGTTCTTGTTTATTTGATTGAGAAAGAAAAAGGAGGTTGAAAAGAAGTATGGACAGATCTCGGAAAGTAAATGTATATATTAGTGTTTAGAAAATCTTGGCTTGAAAAAATAATGTGACATGGGAGTTATGCTTATAAATTCACCAAAATTACAAAACATACCAAATTTCTGAAGTCCATATAAACCAATTTTCGTGATCACCCAATTTCTTGACTGAAAAACAATTGAATATTGTTATGTTATTGGCAGTTTGTTCAACCAAAACTAATTTATCTTTTCATATTTCACTTACTGGATCTTAAATAGTTTTATTAACATTGATCAAGATATTTTAAAAATATTATATTGTAAATTGGAGGCTTATTTCACAACTTTTAAAAAATCACGTCTCGGTTAATAAGCCATCTTCAGGTGCTAAACAATTTTTTACCTGAAGGGACAGGATTCTAATTTCTTTAATACATTCTAAATATACTCTCATGATATAAAACATTTAAAATACATAATAGAATAAGAATTGGTTTATTGTTATAAATTAATTATATAAAATTTAAATGTTAATAATAAAATCTTATAAAATTAAAATGTATGATTAGATTAACGTTAATTTTTTTTTTTTTTAAATATTAATAATACCTATTTTAATACGAGAGGCTGAACAAACAGATTTTTGACAAAGTTCTCGGCTATAAGAATATCGGTGGTTCTGCAAAGCAAATAAAAGAGAAGCTCGATAGGTTAAAATTCAAGAAAATAGACTGGTTAGATAGAGAGCTTTTCGGGAAGAAAATAAAAGAATTGGGTTTTTACAGGAAAAACAAAGAAACAGGGGAGAACATGGACAAAGGAAGAGCGAGAGGAACAGTCCAGGAAGATGAAAGAATATTGGAGAAAAAGGAAGATGAAAGATGTGAAGAAGACAAATGATATTCACGTGGTCCTTGATGGCCAATTCGTGCAAAAAAAAACCCAAAAAAAAACTATTTTTACTTATGAAAGTTTCCACAGGCCAGACTAGGAAAGTAGATCAAATTTAATGAAAAGAAATTTAGAAAATTATAAAATTGATTATATAAAGTGGCAACGTGCTGATTTTGGCGAAAAACGTTCTTGTGACGCCCCAGGAATATACCTATCTAAATATCTCATTCCGTTTCCTAAATTTTTAATTTATTCAGTTAGACACTAACAGACTGAGATAATTTGCGATACTTTATTTGGGTCAGGGTTTTTAAGCAGAATACTTTTTAGCATTTTAGCTATCTAAAAACCTTTTACTCAAAAAACTAATTAAATGATAGAAATAATAAAAAAATTGCTGGTTAAAATGGATTGAACTCACCTCATAGACACAGCAGTCACCGTTGCAGGGGAATGAGCAGTGCAACAGTAGATATTTCATGGCCGTCTACTTTGTACTTAGAATACAAATACCAACGGCTTTCTTCTGAGTATTTCAATCTTCAAAAACTATATGCGCTGATAATTCAGAATCAAGATGCTATTTTCTCGTTGCAATATTGTTTCTTGAGCTTGAGGATTTGATCGATATTTATACTTATATTATATGATATTTATATATTTTATTATATGATATTTATTCGATACTATAGAGAAATATTGTAAAAATTACCAAAAAAACATATGAATCGTTCAACCATATTTTAGTGTGACACCGAGCCCGTCTTTTCATAAATGAGAGGCCAAATGACAATGAAAGGTCCCTAATCCTAATGGCAGTGATATTTATTGACATTTGCCAGAGAAATGCGCCACTGATGACCTTTAAATGTTACATTGCCTTTAGCTGGCCGAATCCGGCCCCCTTCAATGCAGTTGATCGGTACCAACCGTCGTTCCCACATGTCCGGATCCTCCAATGATCGGAAGATGTCTGCGGACTTCAGCTATCAGGAGATTTTCCCAAGCATAGAGGTCTGTGGGAACGTGGTGCAGAAATTGGTCTGCATGACGAGCTCAAGCAGTGGTACCTCCGACAGTCCGGAACCTTGGACTGGGGAAGCACCTTGGTACCAAGTTCTCGGACAACCTGAGTCTCTTCCTTCCTCGGACGAAGAGGTACGGGGAATTGAGTTGCTTGGGTTTTCTTTTTATCATCCGAATGTTTTACAGTTTAAAAAAAAAAAAAAGTTGGTTCCTGACCATTGGCTAATTAGTTTCAATTCTCCTGAACTGACGAAGTTGTAAGAAGTCAGAGAGTAATCATTTGTATTATAACTTAAGTCAATCCACCTTCGCGGTTTTATTATCTTGATAATCTGAATAATTTATGGTTACTCCTCTCCAAAAAAAAAAAAAAAATAATAAGCTTCACTTGAAGTGAAACCTCTTTGATATTGTGACATATGACGATTAAGTTAAAAATGAATAAGTTGATATATATGGCTACTCTCTATTAAATATATCATATGTTTTGGAGTTTTAAAAGACCAGATTGTTTTAGTTGTTTGAACATTGAGCATCAGAAAATGTTTTAATGTTTAAGGTAAATGAAATTCATTAAAATTAATAGTTTTTTAAATTCTGTAATTAGTTATAACAATATTAAACATGGTGTAAGGTTTTTGCGAACTTTCACGTTAATTGATTTGAGTAGTTATTGGCTATACAGTTATAGAGTCTTTCTTTATTATGGATACAGAATTAATAACAAGAAAGAAATCAGTCTTAAGAGGGAGATTGACGCGTATGTTGAGTTTCTTATCGTCTCCAGATGTTGAAAAGTCATCAATATTTGAATTAAAAGAGAGGAGTAATAACTCAGGTAAGATTTTTAGTAAATTTAATGAACTATCAATTCATTTGCTAGACACTCTGGACGATGCATAAACTGAAAAAAATAAAACAGATTATTTCCTATTCAAAAGAGTTCTCGAAGAAAAAATTGCAGAAGCTTCCCAAATAAATGTTAATTATGAAGTCTAGGATTTTAATACTAAATGTGAAGTTGCACCAATTAAAATTCCAGTTTTTAACATTGTGAAACTTTTTTTACGAATCATTTAGGTCTGTGGCTCATAAGGATCAATTGTTAGATGATGTTCGACGTTTTCAGATTCTTACATCATCACTAGAGGGAGAAAGAACCATTGGATAGGCTGCGGTACTAGACATAAGCTCTGCTAATTATGCAGTTGCTCTTGATAGATTAATCTATGTGTATCAAAAATATAAGTATGTAGTTTATAAACATTTCGGTAGGGTTATAGACCATCCAAGCGTAAAGTCTTGTGAGAGTATTCAAATTTTGACCAATACTACCAGATTAGTTCTCAATCCCGCCAAAAGTTTTGGTATCAACACTGAAAGCTGGAATGCCATCTTACAATTTTTACATTTGCGCAAACTCGATAATGAGTCTAAGCATTGGTGGGAATTGCATGACAATTCCACTGAATTCTGGTCTATAGAAGAATTGATAGTGTTCTTAGAGAAGAAAGCCCGATTCTGACGTGATGATCCCATAGCGGCCTCGGAATCTGTAGACGTACATAAGCCTTTTTTACTGGTGATTTCAATAAAAGCTTCAGATTCCTTGTAAATATTTTTAATCAATTACATTTTGCGATATCCCGTATCGTTGAGTGAGGGTTGACTGTGACCATTACTTGAATTTGGTCATCATCAACAGTTGAAGGACGACTCGAGCGCTTTGTGTCTTCCAAGTCACAATTTCCGATTTTGAACCAAGTAAACCATTGACGGACGGTACATTCTCCGAAGGACCATCGCCGTACACACTGAAAATTTTGTTAACCATCTGTGCAGCGGATTTACCATTTGTTTCAGTAATCTGGTGAATAGAAGTTTTTTCAAATATCTTAGATATTATGTTTAGGAGTCTGATGGTCCGTAATTACTAGTTTCTGTGGGATCTTTGTTAGGTTTCGGAATCGCAATAATTTTGGAGGTTTTCCAGAATGATGGGAAATATATTAATCGAAGAATACAGTTGTAGGCTTTGGCCAAAAAGATTATGGCTTTTTACTTAAATATTTGATAACTATAGCGGGTATGGATTCTGGACCTGGGGATTTCCGGGTATGTTGTAGTTTAACTATTTTGCTTATTTCTTTTGGTGAAATGGATGTAAACGAAGATAGGAATGGTATTTCAAGGAATTGTTTTACGAAATTGATAGTTTCATGGGGAATAGAGCCAATATTCAGTGGTATGGAACTAATGTGGCGCGCTAGTTGTTCCGATTGATTTTTTTTCACAGTAGACATACCCGTCTGCTTTTTTGAGAGGCGGTATTGACATTAATACATAAATATTTATTTCTAGGACGAAATTGATTAAGAATTTTTGTCGATTTATTATTTTTCCATTTGATTGAATGATTTTTCACGAACAAAAGGCAACTCTTCCGATTGATATTTGTTGAAATTTACAGTTATCGATTTGCCAGGGGTTCAGTATACAACTACAAGTTACTTGGAAAGGACGAGTGGAAATGGTTACAGATTTTGATTGTATAGCGTCAGTTGGAGTACAAGGGAATGAGCTAAGGATTTATGAATAAAGATGCAAGAACCCAAATGGGCAGGGTGGTCTGTTCTGTAGGTAATGTAGTCTTGTATGTAAAAACTTGATCGGTGAGTGAAATGTGTTTCAGTCAGTAGTGCTATATCTATGTGGTTGTCATGAAGGAATAGTTCGTCATGGTGGTTAAGTAGTCTGTTAGCGTTCAACAAGAGAACAGTTAGGGGCTTTACACTCATCGTGGGAAAGTAAATGGTGCATTTGGATTAGTAAAAGAATGAGTATCAGGAGCTTGAGGAGCATGATTAGTGTGGGCATGAGTGAGGATTGTGGGCTGGGATTGTCTTGGGGTACAAAGAGGTTCATTCTTTGATTTTAGGGGAAGGGATTTGGTTTCTTCTGGACATTAGGACGGGATGGGACTTGATGAGGTTGCTGTGGTGGTAGCTTGACCCGCAAGGGTAAATGATTGGGAGGAGTTGGTAGAAGTGGAACTTCAGGTTGTGGTTGGGAATTCTGGGGTCTGAAACGAGAGGTTGGAGGCGCCTGACGTCAAATCTGTAGATTCATCGTGATGGAAGGTGTCTTCGAAACTTATGGGGTGGTAACCTTGTTTATTGAAGTAGTAGGCTGGGGAGCGTTGTTAGGTTTACGATGCTTAAGTACAGGAAAATTCGCCGAGCCATTTAAAGGAACCTGCATGGAACTCTTCTGCTCTGGTGGGTTCTCTGCTTGAGTAGGTTTTTATAGCCTACACATCTTTTATAGCTCGCAGGGTGTGCCTCACCACAAAAAGCACATTTAGCTGGTTCATTAGATGATTTTGGGCAGGTGTCAGATGAGTACGGGCCGGCACATTTGACGCACCTGGCCTGATGAAAACAATAGGACTTGGTGTGACCTAAGTTTTAACATTTCTTGCACTGTACTGATTTTTGTCGTGGTTCTTCAAAACGAATAATTGAGTGTGAAAGTCTCGTCACCTGGAATATGTCGGTGTTATTTTGTGCCGGCTCTAACTCCTAAAAAATAGTGGCAGAGGGTATTTCTCGGAGGGGTGTAGGACGCAAGAAACGTCTAAACAAAATATAGATAATTATTTCGCGTTCAGCGGCTGTGAGTGTAAATATGGCAGGACTACTTATTATTAAAAGGATGTATTAGTCCGAGTCGGTGTATTTACAATATTTTCCGATAGAAAGTATGAAACAATAACATAAAAAGAATTGTTTAACCTAAAGTTAGTCAACATTATATTTATTAGTATAAGGCACATACGATGTTGTTTAAAGTCTTTATAGTGGAACATCAGCCAATAAACGTCAACAAGCCTTCAATGAGTACTTTTTACTTTCACTTACCTATATATGAAATATATAGTAAGGGAAAGTATTGCCATCGTGAAAATTTTCGAATTCCAGTTTTCGACGGAAATACACGTTTTAGGGTCTCTTGAGTCCAAATGACCAAGTCCCAAAAAAAGGTCTGTGAGTGTGGTAATTCTAGCGACTAAACGATAAGTCGTACAAAACTGAAATTTAATATTTAAGAAAACAATACGCCCGAGGTGTTACAGCAACTTTTTCATCAAAATCGGCTAACCAGCAGAGCCACTTTATACCATGCATTTTGCACCTTTTTACGATTTTCTTAAAAATGGTTTAAACGATTTTAATTTAACTCGCTTTATTGATTTAAAAGTTACTGGGCTTTAATATAATCTAGGTTTCATTTTGATTGAAATAGTCTGATAGGGCTTAAATGCCGATATTTTAAATGTTCTTCCTCTAAACTACCTTTAATTTCTTACATTCCAAAAGATTAACCATATCATCTTAATGACATTAATGAAGGACGGCTAAAAATGCAAGGTGGGCGAATTTGATGACCAACTAAAGGATAAAGAGCAAAACTATTTTTTAACGTAATTTTTGGCTTACTGACAATAGGAACAGTAACATAGACGTATAATATACCGTTGGAAAGAGAAAGTTTTCAGAAAAAATATAATGTCATACACAGAGTAGTAAAATATAATGTATAGTGAGCAATAGGGAATAAATTTATAACTGATTAACATTTTAATATAATTATATTATTTAATCTAAATCATATATTTCCAACGAAAATAAATACACGTTTAAATGAAATCAACTTCAAATATTTTTCAAATTGATTATAAAAGTCGAGGTAAGTGAAAATCGATTTTATACATATCATCCTCCGCTGTTTTTTTTGTTTTTTTTTTGCATAATGTTTCTAAATTGGCTTATCATTTTTTGTAAGTCAAAAACGTCAAAGATTTGTTTAATATCTTTAAATAAATCAGCAATAGAAGGCTTATTTTTAGGGACTGGATCTAATTTAGTTGTTACTTGTTAACATTTTTTTTCGATCCAAGAAGATGTTGTTTTGGGTCGAGTCGGAAAATCGTTGGTCTTCGATTTGTAAATGATGCGATCGGAGGGCTTGATTGTAGGACGTTGTATAATTATATACTAGACGTAATTCTTGATTTCTTATGAATTCAGGACATTTTCTGAATTAAATAAGTGTTGTTCTTTACAGTTGGAACACTTAGATACAAATCCACCCGTTAGTAAATTCGGGCATTTTCTTGAAAGATGTTCACCAGCGCATTTGAGACATTTCGGTTTTTTGTAACAATTACGAGCCACGTGGTTAATTCTTGGCATATAAAATATTGAGTTACCGATTTTTTACTAATATATTATCATAATAATATAATATATTATTATGATCCTGAACTCACTGGGAATCCTGCATAACCACATACATTGAGGCTTGGCTGGATTTATATATGTCCATGAGCAATTTCGAAATAAGTCCATGTATTTCTA
Source organism: Piezodorus guildinii (assembly GCA_023052935.1). Taxonomy (NCBI): domain Eukaryota; kingdom Metazoa; phylum Arthropoda; class Insecta; order Hemiptera; family Pentatomidae; genus Piezodorus; species Piezodorus guildinii. Next base: position 123,589,836 of record CM041295.1, on the reverse strand, counting down.
TTTGGCAGTATCTTCCTCCATTTTTTCTTTAAAATTGTCGTCAGGATTACAGAATGCGGTATGCTGTGTACTCATAGCAACTCAGCGAAGTTGAGCAGCAAATCCAAATGGGAATTTCTTCTTCTTCTAATGTATTACTATATTAGTTGCAGTCTTTAATGGTTTTAAGTTTGTTTAGTTGTTCTTTGTTTTCTGAAATCACGACCGAAAGAGGGCGTTTTTTTTTTCTAGTCCGCCACATTTTTTATCATTTGAAAAATTTCAAAGATTTGTAACCCTTGACTTTTATATCAATAATTATGTCTTCCCTTGGAAAATATAAGGACATACCTTTCAAGACCACTTTAGGTTTAAACTCGTGTTTTGGGATTTATGTATGAAATTGATATTCCCATAGTTCTATCTCCTTTTTAAGGGCGATGAAATCCTCGCTTGTACAAATATGAATTGATTTTGTAGCGTTGTACTTTATGTTAATATTTTTTATATTTAATTTTATTTTTTTATTTCTCCTTTATGGTTTTTAAATGTGGCATCAACTACGACAGGTGTAATTTTTATTTTAGTAGGGAACACAATCGCTTCTGTTTCAGAATCACCATCTAGGTCGGAAAAGATGGAATAACTTATTTGAGTAGAAACATTGTACAAAGTTTACTCACCTCTCTTTCATTTTTATGATCCATTCATCATTTGATGGAGAAGCGCCTCTTAAGTCTTCTATACTTTTTGAATTCCCCCAAGGGACATATTTCTTCACTTTAGTTTATCCACGCACAATATGAACATATAAATAAACAAATTATCATAGCGATAGCTTATAAAAGAAAAGAAAAATGTCTGAAACACTAGAAAGAAGTAAGTTGTCACTACGGCTGCAAGAGCATGACTGAAGTATACATAATTTTATGAACACATAAAGGATTAAATTGAAATATTGAAAAACGCTACAAACTTACTTTACAAACCAATACATTAATTAAATTATTATTCTTATATTAACTAGATATTTATTCATTGTTAAATTTGGTTTATCTTGCTGAAAATCTATCAATGGTTGAGATTCTTTCTGAACAAAAAGTGACATTGAAATATCCTGCAAAAATGTTTGTTAACTCATGATAATCAGTATTTCGCAGTCTCAAATCTTCAATAGTGATAATAATAATCATAATAGCTTTATTGGCATCTTTTACGAAGCTCTTACAAAGCTAAACATTCACAAAAGCGTCTCCCATAGGGAGGAATTTATAGTAGTTTGCTACAGTAAGAAATAAATAGATAAATAATCACAATATTGAAGAAATAGTAAATAATCCAATATTAAATTTACTATCCATTAAATTTAATATTAATACAATATAAAATTACTTCAATAGTAAAGTGGAGTAATTTGCTGATGAATAAATTTTATAATAAATATCGAGCGAGCTTTATAATCGATGTGTAACATAAACACTAGGATTAATACAATTCTTTTTTAGGATTAATAAGTTTGATGATTTCTTTTTCATTTTGAATTTATATACATAAATTACGTATACAAACTGCTATGTTTCTTTGTACATAAATATATTACATATTAATACTGATTTGATTAATAATAATTTTGAATCATGCCTACCTCTTGAATAAAGTTCCAATGCGGATTTAAAGAAACAAATGAGGAACTAAATTAAACTTCAGATATACATATCCTTCCCCGTATTAAACGTTAAGAAACTATGAGATTTTCAGTTCTAAAGTACTTTCACGATAGTTGGAGGAAAGGGGCAGATGTTAGATAATTTCTATAAAGGCATATAATAACATCAAATATTACTTTTCATCGTTAAATATTATTTGATGATATACTAATTTATAAAAGAAAGAAATTTTAAAGTTAAATAAAACAAAATCTGGTGCGGGCAACACACGACTTTCACTTACCTCCTCTGTTTTTAAAAAGCCGATCAAAGAATTTTCAAATACAGTTAGTGATAAAAATAAGTGAAACTATTAAATAATTAATGAAATTGAATTTCTATAGAAACATGTGTTTTATCAAAAAATCTATTATATTATTAGGTAAAATAATCAGTTAGTTTTGTCGCCGTTTCATCACTCTTTATTAACTTTTACAAGCATATAAACTAGATAATATTTTTTCTACAATCATTAGCATTCCAACGGTATATTATATATACATGTATATATATATATTATATATATATATATATATATATATATATATATATATATATATATATATATATATATATATATTGCTGTTATTATGTTAAAAAAAAAATACATCAAAGAAGTATTTTTTTATATTTCTCCTTTAGTTGTTTAAAAAATTCGCTCAACTTGCATATTTAGCTGGTAATTATCAATGCCAATCAGACGATATAGTTATTTTTTTCGAATCTACAAAATTAAAGGTACTTTAGAGGAAGAAATTTTAAAATATCGGCATTTAAGCCCTGTCAGAATATTTCAATCAGAACAAAACCTACTTGATATTAAAGCTCATTAAATTTTACATCAATATAGGGAGTTTAATCAAAATCGTTGGAGCCGTTTTTGGGAAAATCGCAAAATGCATGGTATAAAGTGTCTCTTCTGGTTAGCCGATTTTGAAAAAAATTTGCTGTAACATCTCGGGAGTATAGTCGTCCTTGATATGAAATTTCAGTTTCATAGGACTTTTCGTTTACGCGCGGGAGGTGCCACACACACACACAGACCTTGTACGTGTATTTCCGTTGAAAACTTTTTTTTTTTTTTTTTTTTTTTTTATTTATTACGAGATAATACAATCTGCCACCTTCTGGGGCAATGAGTATTAAAGATATAAGAAATCATTTATTCCATATGTACATTGGAAATAAAATAAAAATAAATAATTAACAAAGATCAAACAAAGAAGAAAGAAAAAAAATATATATATACACAAAATTAAATAAATACTATAAAGAAAATGATAATAACAATCTTGTTCACATTCATACCTAAACTAAAAACTGGAATTCGAAAATGTTCACGATCGCAATACTTTCTCTTACTATATATTTCATATATAGGTAAGTGAAAGTATAAAATCACTTTATACACATTATGAAGAAATATTTCTATTTTAAATCTAGATGCACATTTAAAAAAAAAAATAAAAATATTATTTGTGATAAAAGTAAAAAGAAAGAAGAAAAAAAAGATGAAGTTATATTTTTTATTATAATACGTAAAAGTGGGATTAACACTTATAATGGAATTATTATGTTAGTTACTTATCATACATCTTTAGCTTGGGTCTATTATAGTTTAGCGCGCCATTTAAATAATTTCGTTACTTTTTTTTTCTGAAATATCAGTTAAATTTATAATTTTTGAGATAGCTTGAAATATCAATACTAGTCAATTATTTTTACATTCACGAGTTCTTTGACTTAGTCCCAAATCGTTTAAATGAAAAACTGGACAAACTCTTTGAATATTTGTCTGTAGAGTTTATGATATGACGCATTATGAATTTTTTAGGATTCTCGATTTATTTTATTACCAAGATATTCTAAACAGAGAGGTATATAACGCCAAGACTGAATGAACAAATAAATAAGGAGCGTTTGCATTAAAAAAATATATATTTATTATATATATATATATATATATATATATATATATATATATATATTAATTTATTTATTTATGTATGTATGTTTATCTATATATAATCTTCTTAATGTGCGGTACAAATCATCGCATGATTCTTGTCCTCCTTATTTAGACTCGCATATTGGTCTCGCTCTCTCTCTTTTTCTCTCTTGCAGCTGTCCTGCAGTTGGCAAGACCAAGGGTCCAAGCCATCTGCTTCGATCCCATCCGCTCATCTTAATCGAAGTCTTCCAACTCTTCTTTTTCTTTCTAGACACGTCAGCATAATTGTTCTACTATGGCCACTCTCATCCATCCTGGTTACATACCCTGCTTATTTTAAGCGCTGTATTTTGATAAACCGGACTAAGTCCATATCATTATATATGGCGGCCAGTTCTGCATTATTGCGCCTTCTCCAATCGTTACCTGTGCGTACTGGCCCATAAATGCGACGTAGTACTTTTCTTTCAAAGACTAGCAGCTTACTCTCATCAGAGAAACTCCACGTTTCCGCTCTATTTGTGAGAACAGGTCTTAATAACTGAATCAGCGTCTTGTACAGAATCGCTATTGTTTGCCTGAAGATGAAGCGATTGCTTAAATACCAACGTAGGCCGAAATAACCATCATTTGCCGCCAGGATCCTCCTAGCTATTTTGTCTGACACATCGTTGTTATGCATTTACCTGGGAGCCCAGGTAAACAAATTGTTGTATCTTTTCAATCTTGCAATCACCTATCGAGATCTGTGGATGTGGTGCATTTATGCCAGCAACCATATACTTGGTTTTACTCAGATTTTTAGACAGTCCCATCTTCCACGCAGACTGTTCGGGAACCAGAAAAGCCTCCTCTACGCCGCACAGTGGAAAATTGACCGATTTTGGTGGACAAAATTCTGAAACCTGTCCATATTTAACCTTTTGGGATCCTAGATTACGAAAAAAAATTATAAGAAAAAAATATAAAAACTAATTAATTTTTTGACACGATTGGTAAAAGATCAAAGTCTCAGAGTTTGAAGTCTCAGAATACGTAAAAAATAATACAAAAAATCTAATTATGGCTCCGAGTTGTTGAAACCTGCTAATAGATGTATATTATATCATTTAGGAAACACTTTAAATTATAGATTGTAGAACTTTTGATTTAGAGTGTTGTGTCTTAAAAAAAATTATGTACCATCCAAAACGCAAAAAATCGCAAATATTCTTTGTAATATTTAAAGACTAGGAGGATTGACGTAACGAATCCTTGAGGTAACTTGGGTGTTATATATCTTTTCGTTATTGAATAGGAGCATACATTTACAAATTGCTAAATTAACTGTACAGGTAGATTGCAATGTATATTCAATAACGAGTTTGGAAATATAATCTCTTTCCTGTCTCAGTAATGTACATTGTTAAATAAAAGCAAAAAGACTTTGAGCTAAACACACCTTGAACACAATAAATGGCCATCGAATAAAGGTTATCCCACTGCCGGTTATTAGGCATTTGTGCGAACAGGGATGATTCACTCATTTACTATTTATTTGTAAACACGGAATGGTGGGAAATATGTGTATGAATGGTCTTGCCAACTAATAATAAAAAGGTGAAGCACTAGAAAGTTCCAAACTTTTGTCCACCTAAATTGGCGATTTTGCCCACTATCCCTCGATTATGTCAGTATTATCTGCGTATTCCAGGATATGTATTAACTTAATAAAGATGGTCCTATCCAGCTTTATTCACGCGTATCTGACAACTTTTCAAGAGCAACACAGGAGGCAGGCCAATGAGTCTCCCTGCCTCATCCCTTTTCTTACTGAATTCTTCTGACACCCCATCCTGGATTCTCACTTTAATATATATATATATATATATATATATATATATATATATATATATATATATATATTATAAAATGGTCATATTAATTTAATAGTCATTTTCTGGTTATTTTAACATAATATTGATTTTTTTTTTTTTTTTTTTTGCCTCTGATTTTGATTAACAGGAGGCAAAAATGCAAATGTCTGTACTCGATTCAGTAATTTGCTATTTTTAGTCGAATGCAAATTTGGAAAAGATAAAAATTGCAAATACATATATATAGCAGTTATTTTTGAACTTTTAAAATAAATTATGGCTACAAACATAGTATGTCTCTATAATAGAGAAGACAATAAAATATAAGCAAGAGAATATAATTAATAATCAACATTTTTTAATGGTTAATGGTATAATTGTAATTGTGTGCAGGCCCTTAAGTAAATTATACATAATATAAAATAAATATTTAACTTTTGATGAACTTAAAAACTTATCACTTTCAGCTGAGTTGAAATATTTGCCTTTTCTAACATTTTGAAAACTTTTAAATAAAATACCATGTTATATATTTATACTTTTTTAAATTTATTACCATTAAAAGAGAAACTAACGATTCGCTTGAGACGGTGGTTCAGTATGGCCCCCTCGGTGCTAGTTCGTGAGGATTTTCTTAAACAGCTATTCCTAAAAAGGTTTTCATCTTTATTTGGAGCATCTTTGGAAAGCGTTTAAGTTAAAATTCAACACATTATTTTTTTTTCTTTAATATTTTGACCTTCTAGTATTATGACTCATAAATGATCTAATTTTGAGATGAATGACATCGGAACTCGTTGAAATCAAAAGAAACAAAATTTCAAAGGCGTTTCATTGCACTACCATGATATGATATTACTGTATTATTTTTTTAAAATTGATTTATTGCAATTTGTAACTGTATTGATACAATACAAGAAGTGAGTTTGAACTATGATTGTAAAATTAATTAAATGAGATAAGATTAATTCTTTGCAAAGAGAGAAAATTATTTAAGAATGGATAAGTTTGCATGTCTCTGTCAAACTATTTCAATAAGAATTAAAGAAAATAAAAAAAAGAAGAGATATTTAAGCCCTGTTAGACTATTTAAATTAGGTGTAAATCTTAATAATATTAATTTTACATCAGTATAGTGCGTTTAATCAAAATCGTTTGAGCGCCAGTTGTAGAGGATCGGGTAAAATGCATGGTATGCTAGTTCGTGAGGATTTTCTTAAATAGCTATTCCTAAAAAGGTTTTCATCTTTATTTGGAGCATCTTTGGAAAGCGTTTAAGTTAAAATTCAACACATTATTTTTCTTTTTTTTTAAATATTTTGACCTTCTAGTATTATGACTCATAAATGATCTAATTTTGAGATGAATGGCATCGGAACTCGAAGAAACAAAATTTCAAAGGCGTTTCATTGCACTACCATGATATGATATTACTGTATTATTATTTTTTTAATTGATTTATTGCAATTTGTAACTGTATTGATACAATACAAGAAGTGAGTTTGAACTATGATTGTAACGCATGATAATGGTTTGTGTATCATCTAAGTTAATAGGTCCTTTAGCTATCTTATTTTCAGTCGCCTTGAATAAAATTTGGGATTTGAAATTAAAGTAGGTATGCCTTTTTACCTGAATATTAAAAATAGCTTGCTAAAATGTTTCTTCTTTAGTTGATTTCCGTGTTCTATCATAGTCAATATTTATACCCTTTGTATTGATTACTCCTAGCAAATGAGATAAGATTAATTCTTTCCAAAGAGAGAAAATTATTTAAGAATGGATAAGTTTGCATGTCTCTGTCAAACTATTTCAATAAGAATTAAAGAAAAAAAAAAAAGAAGAGATATTTAAGCCCTGTTAGACTATTTAAATTAGGTATAAATCTTAATAATATTAATTTTACATCAGTATAGTGCGTTTAATCAAAATCGTTTAAGCGCCAGTTGTAGAGGATCGGGTAAAATACATGGTATAAACTATGTACCTGTATTAAATAGGGAACGGCGTGGTTTAGTGACTAGAGCACTAGTCTACGGTTCTCCGGATCCAGGGTTCGAATCCCTGCTGTGACAAAATATTCTTTATTCTTTGCGACCCTAGGGTATGGAAATCCTCCTGGGGCAGACCCAGCCTCTTCACGACTGAGCGTGATCAAGACCTATTCACCTCCTTCCGTTGGTCTATAAACAGTGGGAATTTCTATATGTACTGAGTCCAAGACGCTTCATTGGTTTTAGTGGTAAAGGTTTTTTTTTTTTTCTTTCATATCCTTCACTGGTAGATTATTATTTTTTTTTTTTTTTAACGTCAGTTACTTTACTTGAATAGGATGAAACTACAGGCTGGTAGAACCCGAATAATATTAGCATGTTAGGAATAAGGATGCCATTTTCCTTTCAAATTCCTCAGATTATCAGAGAACATAATTAATAGTTTAGCATACTTTATTTATTTTTTTAAATAATGAAGTAATTTTGATTATAAAGAGAACCTAACGTTTTCTGACTATATGTGTTAGTTTCTTCTGGGTTTTCTCCCTAATAATGATTGAGCTTTAAACCGAAGCTCCCGGGTAAGTCTATATAATAATATATATATATATATATATATATATATATATATATATATATATATATATATATATATATATATATGTATAAATGTGGACTTTAATCAATAGAGTATTATATTTTATATATATTCTTTATCATCATGCTCACCGTGTTTGTATTAGAGCCTTCAAAAACCGCACTGAGCAAAGTAGATGAACTCATTTGTTCCCACGAGAGTTACGCGTCGGTGACTACGTTATAGTCTTCTACGAATAAGCTTACTGAAATTCTTTTGTGTTGACTCAGGTCATGAGGACAAGAGGTCATGCAATGAATGAGCTGAAATACTAGAAACTCATGTTGTTGTTTTTTGTTTTGTTTTTTTATAATTTTTGCTTGCAACAAATATTACAAGCCAATTCGAAGTTTTTAGATCTGTTTGTGAGTAGAATAGAATATAATAGAATAATGTTTATCATAAAATATATATAAATCATTACTTTACATTTTTTAACATTATTAGGGCTTAGTCTTACTTGACCGTTATTCCGGAGTCGGTCTTAATCTATTTTATTTAGGCCTAAATAAAATAAGTGATTTCAATACATATAAAAAAATAAATAAAAAAAATAAAATAAAAAAAACAAGAAGAAAAATATCTATGAAAAACAGGAAAAATAAAAGTAAACAAATACACACAAACATCTATATATCACAATTATACTTTTAATTAATTGTGATACATTAAATAATTAAATTCCTTAATAAGTTCAGCTCTATATTTCCATGCTATTTTACAATACTAATTAATCTGAACCAATCTCTGTCATTTAAGTAATCCATTCCCTAATTATTTTTTATTAAAACAGCATCTACGAATTTCAGATAATATTGAATATGAGGCTATGAAGTGCTCTGAATTTTCAATTTATTTGTTATTACACAGAGAACATATTTTAGTTTGATCTTTTTTATAAATTTTATAGTTCAGATATAAGATTTCCCCTCTGGCTTTTATGATCCATTTGATACTTTGTCATGTTTGTAAACCTACATAAGTAACTGTCATCTAAAGTATATGACATTTTTTTGTATAGTAGGTATTTCGTCGAATTATTCGCCTTTTGAGTTATGTTGTTATTAAAAGATTCTTTTAACTTACTTCTGAGTAAAAATAGATCTTTTAAGCTATCAGTATTGTTCCAGTTTGCACCTAGTTGTCAACTGCTTTAACTCATGGCTCCAAAAGACATTGTTTTTAAAAAACCTCTTTCGCTAAGATATTAGGTAGTCTATTTTCGTTCGTGTTTATAACTTTTATTATGTAATCGTGGTGAAGTTTTAAAGTATGAAAGAAAAGAGGTTGTATTTTGGTTTCTATATGGATTATGTAACGCGGGGTATATTGGGGTAGATTGAATAGTTTAACAAAAAAAAATACAGTAGCTTTTCTACTCCATAAAATTCCTGGTATCCCCATACTTGAGCTCCCCATGCCGTAATTGTCCTAAATACCGAATTAAAAATTTCTATTTTTGATGTGTTAGTGAGTATCAAAATAAAAAAAGGGCAAATTTAATCCAAGTAGTCTGTAAATTGAGACGTTGATTTCCAAAAGGTACTATATCCATTCTAGGAAATTTTACAGGAAGCGCGAAAATCTCTCATTACTGTATTATTAAACTAGCTAATTTGGGTCTTTTTGCCTAAAAATTTAGAATTATTTTTTTACTATAATAATAACATCATATTAAAGTTATATTTTTAGAATGATTTGGAACGAAAATAAATGCGTAATTAGTACTTTTAGAAAATGACCGCATTTCTAAATCACGTTTTTTAAGGACTTGAGAATTCATTAGATAACATCAAATAGAATATTTAGATAGCACTAAATGATGGGAATACAAATATGTAAAAAAATCAGTTTTGTAAAAAATTTCCTTTAGTACCTTTTGGAAATCAACGTCTCAATTTTTCAATATACCACCTTAAGCGTAATATTTATCCTCAAGCACGGTGGTCATATCAAAATTTTAATACGATATCTTATCTACTTTAATTAAATCATCCTTAATTAAAAATATTAAACATTTGAGATTGTGAATACTTTTTTCCCTCATATTCTTCACTGTTAGAAAATATCTTTACTTGAATAGAGTGAAGCTACTGGTTGGTAGAACCATATTAATATTTGTATGTTAGGAATAAGGATGCCATTTTCCTTTCAGATACCTCAGATTATCAGAGAACATAATTAATAGTATAGCATACTTTATTTTTTTTTTTTCTAAGTTATAAAATAATTTTTATTATCTAGAGAAAAGATTCCAAAATCGTTTGAGAGAAGTATTACTAAACTATAATAAAAAAAAAAAAAACCTGCACCACTACAACCCCTGACGGTTGTAAATCGGCCGTGCAATGAGGTTATTAGGCCTTCATCACGTTCAGCCAGATTTTTTTTCCCAATTTTGGGTATCCACTTTACAGAGACTGGGTCTTCCCTATGGGGGTCTCTATACCCTAAAGTCGTCTCCCCCCCATTGAATTAACAGAATAAATAATATTCTGCCACGGATTCGAACCCAGGAAACGGAGAACAGTAACCTAGAGCTCTATCTACTAGACCATGCCGCTCCCATTACTAAACCATAAGAATTTAAAATTGATAAATGGTTTTTAGATAATGCCTTAGTACAATTTTTTTTTATATCACGTCTATTGAGCTCTTATATGACATCTATTGGGCTGCACTTCAAAGTCTAATTTTTCCTTCAAAATCTTATTTAAAATTTAAATAAACCTTCTCGATAAAACGCAAAGTGCAGTTTATTTTACTATATACAATAGAATCCTGGAAACAGGAAAGTGTCGCACAACGTCATGCAGAAAATTAAATTTAAAAATTTCAAAGAATATTCCGGAATTTCTAGCAGCTATTACTCTTCTATCGTTAGGTTCTAAATCTGCTGGATCTAAAAAAAAAAAAAAAAAAAAAAAATATTCTTTTAGTTAGCTTTCAAATGGTACAAAACGCTCCTACCTTCATTAGCCAAGCAACGAGGCAAGAATTAAAAAAAAAAGAAACAGAAGACTAGAATGAAAATGTTTACTTATTAAATGACTCTTAAACGTCTAATAATATTTTGAGAGCAGATACCATACCTCAAGACTAACAAAGAAGTCCATAGTCCGATTGTCAACGTTTAGAGAGGAAAATAAATTTTGAGAATTGCTGATTTTGCCAATTCTGTTATCCATAGTTATCATTAGAAATAAGATTCACACAGATAAGAGAGCTCCTATTTCAAATAAACAATACTTGAAATATGAGGTTTCATGCTTACCCATCCTATTTGTATGAAATGAGTGATAAAAAGTTGTTCCCAAATAAAACTACTGGCCGGATATTCTTAGAATTTTTTTTTTTAGCTCATTAAAATTTTTATTCAATAATATTACTATCTGTCCCGATTTGGACATTGATAATATTGATGAAATACAACATTCATAAAATATTTAAACAGAAATCAAATTACAAAATATATATACAATACGGAATAAATAAAATTTATTCAAAGTTTATAAATCACTCATAACTATATACACGTCTTAAATTCAACACATTGAGTGGAGAATCTAGCCAATACTCCAATATACATATTTACAAGAGGCCTCGATGCCACTGCCGCTTCAACCTTCCAGAGGGATGGTAAGGGTATGTGGATCTGGATAGAGATTGAGCTAGAGGGTTGGGGTGATGAATAAGCTTCTGGTAGAGTTTGCAGAATTTTGATGAAATAAGATAAATAGAATAAGGTCTAGATTAAATGAAATATTGGTCGTGGTGTAAGGTATGGCTGGTGACTTAATACGGAGCGTTAACTATTGTTCGGAGGACTTTCGATTGAAAGGATTGAATGCGTTTGATGTTAAAAAGTTTGGCTCTCCCCAAAGTTCAATCCATAGGTCCAGATAGGTTTCAGTACGGTCTTGTAAATTAGCACTTTGTTTTCAATAGAAAGTTGAGATTTTCTGTTTAACAGTATTGGCCAAATCGTCGGTTATATTCCTGTCGTTTAAGTTTAGAATAGAATATAAAAGAAACTTTATTCTGGGACAATGTCCCTTAAGAATAACGATTATGAACAAAATAATAAATTATAACTGGCAAAAAACAATATATAACTACAATTAAATAACACAAGAATGAAAAAAAAATAAGAAGAAGATAGGGTCATAGTAACATCTCTATTTGCAAATTCTAGAAATAAATAAATACGAAAAAAACATAAAATGTAACTTTTACATCTCATTAAAGTAAGTGCATTAACGTAGAATGCACCTCACATATGTAGGCATTATAAAAATTAGCTTACATCTGACTGCAGAGAAAGGAAGTATTGAAAGAGGAGGAATTTATACGATGTAGGGAAGGAGCATGATGGATGTTTGAAACTAGAGTATTCCATAAGGCAGTGGAACGGCCAAAAAAGGAGCAGTCATATTTTTTGGTTCTATGGAAAGGAGTGTGGACGTCGGACAGACGGGATCTTGTTTCCTGGTGATGGGTTGAGGATTTAAGTACCGGAAGGCTGTAGACATAAAATTGATGGTGGAAGTTGAGGATTTGATATAGGAATGATCCAAGGAAATATTGTCTTCGAAAGGTTGCGGATAACGACTTTTACTCGTCGTAGAGGTGGGACACATGCGACCATCTCGAAGTACCGAAAACAAATCTTCTATGTCTAGTATGTCTTAGAAGTATTAAAATTTAAAGTTCTGCATGACTTTGTGCGACACTTATTTTCCTATTTCGATATTTCGGAGTTTTTTTTTTTGCTTCTGGAAAATTTTATCTTCTTTTATTCGGTACCATTCATTTTCTTTGCTTGCACATCAAGTTGTTGAACTTTTGTTAAAAGCAAAACACTCAAAATTTGATTTTCCTCCCTTACCGTTAAGAATCGCAAAATTGCTAATTTAAGCTGTTTGGTTCCTCTTAAGGTCCAGTATTTGCTCCAAAAATATAACTAGACATTAATGATACACCCTTTATAGTTGATGGATGCACCAGAACAGTAATATTAGTAGACTTAACACTAGGAAGTTTTGCTCAGTCTGGGTGATGAAATGTTTCATTAGTAAATTTTGATTTTGTATTAACTTGGAAGCCTGTTTCATCTCAAATCTTGAATTTTCTTGGCATCAGTAATAGGTAAGTAGCTACTTTATTTGAATCATCGGTTGTGTAAAGTGGTGGTGTGATCAGCAACCTAGTTTCCCCTGATAATCCCCTAACGATATTAACGACCAGTTAGTCACTTCATAAAATATTATCACAGTAGTGTCTTCCTGTAGGATAATAAAATTGTAATTTGATGACCTGCTACTTCCTCCCTTTCTCTTCCTCCTCCAACAGAACAGATAGTTATTTGACCCTATTTTCTCAACATATTCACTGAATTTTTTTTTCTAGTATTGTGAACTTTGTTTGAATTAAACTATGATACCTATTTGTGATTTGAAAGCCGGGTAAGGATGGTAAATCTGCCCCGCGGCTTTTTTCACTCAAACTTGGGGGATCAGTTTGGTGTCGAAGAATATCGTTATTTCCAGTATTACTGCGGCATCATTCACTACAGAATGTGTTAAATGGAATCAAGAAAGTATTCATTCGACGCGTATAGAGAAAAATCAATATAAAAAGTAATTTTTTTAAGGATCGTACCAACCGAATTCGGAATTTAGAAACACCATTCGACTTTAAATTTGATACTCTAAAAATTTTATTTTGTGACTTTTTTCGATTTAGATAGTTGTTACAAAGTTACAAATTGGGTTTTTCAACAATGTTGGACAAAATTATCCGATTGTGGCAATATCACTTAACCGGATTCAATGACTGAGGTAATTTTTGGAAAGGAAATGTAATGCTCTTTCATTTTGGAAAGAACAACATTTTCTGTAGAAAGCATCGTTTTCGATTTATAGTTGAAGAACTGTAAAAAGTGTGAAATGTTTGAGTTTTTTCGGCTGCAATAAGTTTAGCTCACCACCTGCGATGGTGCAAACTCAGATTACATGTATTTAGAACCATTAAAAGGTATTAAAATGATTTCCAGCTTTGTTTGAATTAGTTTCTACAAATATCCTTATTTTACTGGGATAGAAGCTTTCCTTTAACCTCTAACCTCCTTCCAAACCAAATCTCCTCTAACCAAATCGCTTCCAGTATAAACAAGTACTTAGATTATTAATTTCTTCAATTAATACCTCGGTCTAGACACTGTGACATTAATGAAAAATGCTGTTAATAATACGAAGTGAAGGACCTGGAGTGGTTTATTGTTGGTAGGAGTACTGCAACATGATGAAGAGGAGGTCCAGGGACATGGAGACAGAGACGGAGGAGGAACTGCTGCTGCTGGTCTATCCCAGCCCGACGGCCCCCTCCCAGGGTACTGCAAGTCCAGCAGACTACGTCATTGAAGAATACGTGGGGGATGCACCGTTCGCAGGTAAGTTGCACTTCTATTCACTTTATAGATCATGTACCATGTGGGCACTTTCAACTCTGACAACATTGTCACTTATCGAAAAAACAAGGCTAGGTTGGAATCTGAACCCAAGCAAGTTTTAGAGCTAATCTAAGAAGTTTGAATTCCCATTGCTCTTGATCTTTCTCATAAAGGAGGTCTGAAGCAACAATGGACTGATTAATTCTGTGGTTCTTAAAGAACTTCTTGTTTAAAAAAAGGAAATTAGAGCTTGGTGAGCTTACAAAGTTCTCTAGTGAACGGATTTCTGAAATTCATACCTTCCTCCAGGTGAAAAAGGGAAAAGCTTTTGTTTTCCATATGTACCTGATGAAGCTTTGCTCAATTCATACAATTAGTAAAATTTCTCTTTACAAAAGTTCACGCTTAAGCTTTTTTTAATTGTTTGCTCTAATTCCATTTTTCATCATATAATCAAGAAATGGTGAAGACTAATGATTAATAATGAATATCAATAGTTGACGGTTGGAAAATTTAAAAAGAATGTAGTTCTCGTGCCGGTAAAGCAAATAAATTAAGCTTTAAACTATCCATTACCAACGCTCCGACCATCAGGACACCTCAAAGTATTGCAGTTAAGAATGGACCATTCTAGGTTAGGATTCCATTCCAGTCCAGAATGTTATTTGAAACATTGGCAATAAATAGCTAAGACTATTTCATGTTTTTCTTTACAGCTATTTTGACCAATATATAATGGTTATTTTTTTTTAAGAAAGAAAGTTTAAATAAGGAAAACTGGTAAAGTTGTCTTGGTTGGCAGTACTCAAAATATTATCCAACTCCACTTCTCTAAAAGTGAAGTCACCAGGTTCAGAGCTTAGATATAGGAATCTATTGAACAGCAAAAAAATTGAGAATATATTAGCACATTAAAGTTATACGTATGTGTTGTATCTTTTTAGTAAGATTTAAAGAGGCTTGAAACTGTTAACACCTTTACTTCGAAATTGCTAACACAAAATGATAACCGTAGTACAAATGTCACACAGAACCTATTGATAATTTCACAGATGTTTATAATCGATTATCTCAACTATAATTATGAATATAACAACTCTCCCCCTCCAAAATAATATTTCTCATTGAATTCAAATTTTAGAATTTTTTTTTTTAAAGTTAAATTTGATACATTTATAAATTGGGAAGAAAAAAAATTGTAACACTTCTAGTCTTTATCCCAGTTTGAGCTGTTGTACAGCACATAATCACGAAGGTGTCTGGGAGGTTGACGGGGCCGATCAGAACGCCTCAGATGCAGGTTAATATTTTGTTCAAGTGGTTGATTAGGATCTGTTTCTTCTCTGGTTTGCTCTGGTTCACTATCAGGAATTTGATGGTTGCGGAAATTAAGAAGAGGTAGAAGTTCATCTTCAGGTGACAATTGCGTTGCCAGCGGCACTGGATGGGGAGACTGGTAGGTAACTGTTTTTTTTTTTTGGTATCTCCGTTCGCATCAGCTGGTTGATATGGCGCTTGTAGGTAAATTCGTCGTCAAGTTTCACTAGGTAATGGTGGCGTCCATACATCTTTAGGATAGTTCCAAGGCGCCACTGTTGTTTCTAATTAGGGTCTCTAAAAGTGAAGTCACCAGGTTCAGAGCTTAGATATAGGAATCTATTGAACAGCAAAAAAATTGAGAATATATTAGCACATTAAAGTTATACGTATGTGTTGTATCTTTTTAGTAAGATTTAAAGAGGCTTGAAACTGTTAACAATCTCGCAGAAGATATTTTGATTTCGAATGGGTCAATCCCAGAGTTCCATAAAAAGTATGAATTATTTTTTACTATCAGCCACTGCATTGCCTTTCGCTACCATCGTATAGCGCGATCTCAAAGAACTCATTGATAGTGTGTGATAATCGGAGTGTTGGCGTCCAACAGCTCAGGTAACTTCAACGCTTGGCCCTTCAGTAATTGCAGGTCATTAACGCTTGACAGAGGAAAGATTGTTTTGCCAATGACTTGTGGATCGAAATTTTTAAAGTGGTGGGATTTGTGACGAGCTACCTGCACAAGAATAGCCGGAAGTTTTGGTATCTCCGTTCGCATCAGCTGGTTGATATGGCGCTTGTAGGTAAATTCGTCGTCAAGTTTCACTAGGTAATGGTGGCGTCCATACATCTTTAGGATAGTTCCAAGGCGCCACTGTTGTTTCTAATTAGAATAATACCTCGATTGGACACAATCTCCTATTTTGATTCGAATATGTCTTTTAAAGTATTTTTTCAGCAGGAGATTCTCCGTCAGCCAAAGAGCTCGCACGATACATCATCATAATCTTCTGGAGCTTTATTGTCAGTAGAATATGTTCACCTTTCAACCGATTTTGGAGAGTTCAGATGTTTCTTTCAGCTAGCCCGTTTGTAGCTGGATGACCTGGAGCAGATAGTTTCTGCTTTATTCCATTCAAAGGACAAATTTTTTTGAAATCCTCATTGGTGAAGATTGTCGCATTGTCGAAGAATCTGAATATAGAAAAAAAAAAAAAAAAAAAAAAAAAAAAAAAAAAAAAAAAAAAAAAAAAAAAAAAAAAAAAAAAAAAAAAGAGAAAAACCTGTCCCGCAACAACTCGTGAAGAGTCTTGGTCTCAGTACATATAGAGATTCGTAATGTTTATAGACCAACGGCAGTGCAATGAGGTGGTCAGTTCTTGATCACGCTCAGCCGTCAGGTTTTTCCCCCATTTTTTTCGTACCATCTTTATGGAGGAAGGTCTCCATGCCTTAGGTCTGCCCCCCAACCGAATTGACAGAATGAATAATATTCTGGATTCGAACCCAGGACCCGGAGAACTGTAGACTAGTGCTCTATCCACTATACCATGCCGCTTCCATTTTTCTAACTAAATCGAATTTAATTCTTTAAACTTTTTTCAACTTTATTTAATAGATCTTAAATTGATTTTAACTACGGATGTTAGTGAAGGTCATGTGTTGCTCGCAGAAGATATTTTGATTTCGAATGGGTCAATCCCAGAGTTCCATAAAAAGTATGAATTATTTTTTACTATCAGCCACTGCATTGCCTTTCGCTACCATCGTATAGCGCGATCTCAAAGAACTCATTGATAGTGTGTGATAATCGGAGTGTTGGCGTCCAACAGCTCAGGTAACTTCAACGCTTGGCCCTTCAGTAATTGCAGGTCATTAACGCTTGACAGAGGAAAGATTGTTTTGCCAATGACTTGTGGATCGAAATTTTTAAAGTGGTGGGATTTGTGACGAGCTACCTGCACAAGAATAGCCGGAAGTGTTTTGTACTTAGCGGAAACTAGTGGTGGGGCCTGACTGACTCAGTCTTCCATCGCTACTCAGGCTGGGTGCGTGCGCCATCCTCTATTTGGTAATTAATAATTATTTTATTTAAATAATTAGCTGTATATATAATGTTTTGTTATTCAATTTAATAAAACACCACTAAATATTTCATTTCCAAATACATTACACAATTTTATTTTATTTGATTGAGCTGATACTAAATTAAAAATGTATTCTTTGTTTACTGCCAGTGAGTTATCTTTATTCATGCATTCCATGGCATTGTGTTATGTTTACATCAGATTTACTTAATGTATTTCTTAATACAGTTGTAACTATATATATATATATATATATATATAATCTAATCTTGTTTATATTAATAGATATGCTTGTTCATATTAGACTAAACGGTTTATTTTAGGCGAACAATGAAAATTATATTGTCACGTTAACTATTAATTTTTTTAAATTCATCTTACCTAACATTATCTTCGGACTTCTTGCGATACTCAGAGTCATCCTGATGATGGCTCACAATTTAGGCCGAAACGTCGGTACAAAATTACAATAAGTAATACCTTTTTGTAAATTGGTTTCTATTTTTAGAAGGCTTCTTTTTCGTTGTAACGGATTAATGCTAATTCTAGTGTTATGTTATAACTAATCACCATGAGATATGAAATAGAAATAGATGCATCATCATTCATACGTTAGAAATTATATCCGTTAATCAATTAATATAATTACCTCAATATTTCTATTTCTATTTATTTTATTTGTATTTTAATGCAACAATACTTATTTTAGTTTTATACAGTAAAATTATATTTCAAATTTTACACATACCTAGCTTTTATTGGGATTTTTTTTTTTTATTTCTTCGATTCTATACGTTGGTAAATACTTTAGTAAATATGTTCTATTTATCTTCTTCTTCTTCTTCCAGTGGCGCGACAGGCCGTGTAGGCCCTGGGCCTCGCGGTGTAAACTCTTACGAGTTTACGCTCACGTTTCACGATACAATTTTTAGTGTAGGGTCATCACTCCCTACGACTAATTTTGTGAGTGGCCACCCTTTGGCTGACGGGTCTCACATACCCGGGGGAGAGGTTGTGAGTGAATCCCCATTTGTTTACATCCTTATAAAAGCCCCGCCGGGACTGGGATTCGAACTCAGAACCTGTAGCATGAGAGCATAGCGCGCTAGCCACTCAGCCACGGGCTCCCCGTGTTCTATTTATACCCCCCAAAAATCCTAATAATTGTAATTAGTTACTTAGTTTGATTTTCTTCTTCATTTATTTTTTTTTAAACACCTGTTGTTTATTGTTTTTTATCTAGATAACATTCTCTTGTAAATCAATTCTTCTTAGTCAATACTGATTATCTCTATCAGAATGTTATCTAATTATGAGATAGGAAAAACAATTGCTCGATGATGTAAATAGTAATTATTACACTCAAAAAATATTTAATTTTTTAATTCAATTTAATAAAAAAAAAAAAAAAACTGGTTCATGATCAAACAACTTTCACTTTCCTTCATCACTACTACAAATGAATTTTAAAAAGCATTTAATTTAAACGGGCATATTTCGTTTTTACTTATTATATAGCAATAGGCATTTTATTGATAACAATAATTTAATTGGTTTTCGTCTGTCTGTATACTCTCCCACAACTTTCTATACTAAATAATATTTTTGCTATAATAATTAGTATTCCAACAGTTTCTTAGGTTTTGTTACCACATATGCAGACCATTTTGCGATATTTAAATGTATCAGTTCGTGTGTTTCTGGTTAATAATCTCATAGACATTTTGTTCTCGATATCATCTTTTTCTGAAGAGAAGAATCAAGGTTTGGTCTTGGAAATTGTGTTAGATGTATGCTTTAGTTTAGAGAACATTGTTAGATATGTAGTTTTGAATGGGTGTGAAATTTTTAGTGTAGTAGTTCTTATACGTGGTTCATGTTAGGTCTGCATTACATGGAGAATTAAACTCTTAATGTATGATTTAATTTCTGACCTTGTATGGAATATTGAGACATATGTTATGAAAAGTGAACGGTTACTTTGAATAAATGAACAAAGTCTTAAGGTTTTCAAGAATAAGGTACTGCGTGAAATATTTGGTCTAAAGAGAGATGTGACTACTGAGGAATTCAGAATGTTGCACAACGTGGAATGGCGGAGCTTGTATCCTCTGAGGATAGCATCGCGGAGACTCAAATGGGCTTGTAAAGTTGTTGAGCTCAGGAAAGAACTATTTCCGAAAAAGTTAGTATGTGCTAAACCAGATGTTCAATATATTTTCACCGATCCCTTCATTAAATTACTTTAATGGTAAGGACCTCCTAAATCTAAAAATCGTTAATATATATATACTTATACATATATACGCTAGGCGTTGTAAGTGGCTAAAAGTGGGATTCCGAATGAAGACGTAGTGTCGACATCTCATGTTCACTTCTTAACGCAGAAAGGGTAGTGACGCATTAGGAGACAAGCCAATGTTCCAGGATCAAAGACGCGTAGAATCATAATGGTATAGGACCAGCATTAAGTTACTTTAAAACGCAAAACATTGAACTACTAAAATTTAAAACTAATACAAAATATATATTCAAACATTTATAACGAAATCAAATATTGTCCCTTATCTTATACCAAGTTCCTTCCGTTTTTATGGTCATCATTTTCGAAAATGTTTGAAAATGACCAATTTAATGATTTAATGCAGTAGCAGTCACTTGTCAGTTATATCTGGCCTTTTAGCTATTTTAGAATAATTCCCTGATCTCTTCTCGCGGACCACTAGTTTGGAAACACTACGCTAGT
This sequence comes from Piezodorus guildinii, assembly GCA_023052935.1. Lineage (NCBI taxonomy): Eukaryota > Metazoa > Arthropoda > Insecta > Hemiptera > Pentatomidae > Piezodorus > Piezodorus guildinii. The sequence goes on along the minus strand of CM041295.1, from coordinate 123,569,112 downwards.
GCAACTGGTAGGCCGAAGCTTATAAACCTTCAGGATAGAATACTCTAATGATAGTAAGAACCGTATCAAAATCTGTCCAGTGGTTTAGAAAGAGTTCGTGAAAACCAAGAATTGCGGTATCATTTTATATATGTAGATATAGATCTTGCCTGTGTAATACTGGTTTAGGAAGTACAGAAAATTAATTTATCATTATCCATATTTTGTATTTTAATCTTTAAATTTATTCTGTATCTTTCCCTCCCCTTTAACTCCTCCCTCGTATAAATAAATCTTAACTTAACATTCCAAGGTTTCATAGGTACCATCTTGTATGAAACATTACATTGGAGCTGGACGCTGATTTCATTGGTCCGTTACGATTTGTTATTTACATTAACTGTTTCTGCATTTATGTAATTATGTTTCATCAGTACCGTAATAAACTCTTGACGTCTCATTTAAACAATATATATTTTAAATAATACATATTTATATTTAAACCTCATCCTATGGCTTATTATTATTTGATAGGATATGGGAGAAAAAGAGGTCGGGAAATAGTCAGGAATTAATTTATTAGGCGTTTTATTTCTCGACAGCTTTCCTCTCAAACGGTTGTGGAATGTTAATGAACCCTGTGACATCACTCTCATCCTCCTTGCATACGAATAGTGAGCTAGTCACACGCCTTTCCTGGAAGTCACTTATAAATAATTTCATACGCCACTATTTGAATATCTTTGTTTCCAATAATAGTGCATATTAAATACCATAATCGTTGCAATCATTTGACCTTGGATGATTTCATTTAAGATCATTGTTGCAATGAGACTAAAATTGCAAAACTGTGCGGACAACACACGACTTCCACTTACCTGCGGCTTTTAATGGTCATTCCATGCGAATTCATCCAGAATTTTAGGATCTCTGATATTCATGGAATTTGGCATTATGTATCTGTTTATATAGTTAGATGATTTACTAAATTTTAGTTTTCCATCTTAACTAGTTTTCAAGTTAGAGACACCCAAACCCAAGGTTTTCATAACCTTGGTGCTCCCAGAGAAGCCTGGCTTACTCAAAGAAATAAATTGTACTATTGTTTTTTTTTCAATCAAACATCATGAAAAATTCAGATTATATGAAGGAAACTATCGTTATAACTAGCAAAAAGGGATTATTCAGAGCGAAACATTCTCGATTAGATTCGAGAAATGAAATTAGGAAAATAGTAGAAGTAATGGGGGGACCTATCTAAGAATACAAAGATTGTTTTTTTTTTGTCACTTAACATTTTATTTACACCTGTAAAAAATATTACAATCAGCAAATGTGCTCAAATCTAAGGAAACATGGCGTGGGCAGGCATAAGGGAGATAGCACCCAGTGGTGCATCCTCCTGACATTAAGCAGAACTATATTTTCAGGTCTCCTCCTTTTCAGCCTACGCCGAGTTATGGATGGTATGTCAGTTGTACCCATGTTTTGCACAAGTTTGTTTATGTGTCCATTAAGTTTGTCGTGAAATCGCTTGTAATTCGATCGAATGTGGTTTGTTGTAGTTGGAATACGTAAATCAGTATGAAGGGTATCGTTTGAAACATATGGTGGTGAGTTCGTTTGCCAGTCTTAAAAATTACGATTGAAAGGTTTGTAGTTTTCGTCTGTGTGTCTTCTTAGCAGCTCCGTATATTTGGCAAGCGTAAGTCCATATTGGTTTTAATAAATTAATGTATACGTTAAGTTTCTGTCTGATGGGTAATTTAGAATGTCTATGAAGAATCGAATACAATAGTCTCAGTCGAAAATTTAGAGTTTTACGTTTAGTCTTGACATGTGGGCCCCATGTCAACCTTTTGTCAAAAATAAGTCCTAAGTACATTACTGTGTTTGATTGTGGTATCTGGTGTTTGATTGTCTATGTAAACTGGAGGGTAGGTTCCATGTCTAAGTGTAAATTTAACATGTACTGATTTGTCATGGTTAATTTTCATTTGCCATTTCCTACACCAGTTTTGTACATTGTCTAAGTGATGTTGTAAAGTCATACTAGCCTGTGTAGGGTCTGTGTTTTTAGTAATAATTGCAGTGTCGTCAACATATGTCGCAGTTAGGATGTTTTCGTTTTGATCATCGGTCTGTGTTTGTCTTTGTTAGGTTTATGTATCATTGAAATCGTAGAATATTTCCACTGAATGGGGAATTTGATCGTCCTGAGTATAGCATTGTATCATGTAGTGAGAAATAGTAAAGCTTTTCTGGGGATTTTCCGAAGCACCTCAGCAGTGATACGGTCGTAACCAGGAGTCTTTCTTTTCGCCATTTCCGTAATATACCTCGGATACCTCGGAAGGAGGAAAGGATTTTGGTGGAGGGGACATGGGAAGAGGGGATTCTAAGGCTATTTGTACGCAATTTTCGTGTTGTATGTCTGTGAGAGGTTGAAAAACAATTGAAAGATAGTCAACGAAAATTTCAGATTTGTCTTTATCCGTCACAGCCTAGAAACCATCATCGTTTCTCAATGGGGCAGAAACTTTACGTTGTTTCAGAATTCATTTGGTATGTCGCCAAAGGCTGTTGTCGTCGGTTGTCATGTTTTCCAGATATTTGTCAAAGTTAGTTTGTTTGAATTTTCGTGTTTCTCTTTTAAGTTCATTCTTAAGTTTGTTAAAGATTCGTCTGTCTGAAGGAAGTTTGTTAGTTTGCCATTGTTTTCGTGATCGTCTCTTGGCTCTGATTAGGTCCCTGATGTATTGAGGGTAGAATGGCAGAGTTATTCCTGGCCTTATCCTTATTTGTTGTGAGGACCATGCAGCTTCTTAATAGTTGAAGTGAAGAGTTCAACTGCATCTTCTAAATCTTTTTCAGTTTTTAGTGCTTTGGAGCAGTGAGATGGGCATTAATATGTTTACTGAACAGATCCAATCAGCGATTCCGTAGTTAAGCGCTTGTCTTTTTTCCGCAAAGAATTTCTCCACCCCCAATATCAGGCTCACCGATAAATGATCCGAGCCAAAATCTGTTTCACTTGTAACTGTAATCGGTAGAGTCATTAAATACCTTGGCTACAAATATGTCACGTATGTCAGGTTTTTTGTGACAAGAATTTGGTAGGTAAGTCGGTTCGTCAGGAGAAAATACGTTCAATGATAAGTGGTCAATAGGAGATTTGAGTTTTCTGCCCCTTGGTGTGCACAAACGAGAACCCCAAGTTTTTTGTTTTGCATTAACGTCACCTCCTGCCAGGAATGTTCTACCAAAGGAGTTAAATAAATCAATAAACATTTGGTCGGTATGGATATATTTAGGGGGACGGTAAATAGAAGAAAGTGTTATGTTTTTGTATTTAGTCTGTAACTGTATTCCTGTTATTTGTATCTGAGCCGTTGAGCCTACGTGTGAAGGGTAATGTTTTAGGGTCGATTTTATTAATATAGCTGTCCCTCCGTGTGCAGTATTGTTGGGATGGTCTGTTCTGAATGAATTATAGTTAGGTATAGAAAGTTTGTTGTGTGGTGTGAGATGAGTTTCTGTCAAAAGTACAATGTCGATACGTTTTTGATGAAGATAAATTTCCAGTTCAGTCTTATGTCGAAGTAGTCTGTTAGTATTCCAAAGGAGGATTGACCGGGAGCTAACAGTTAAAGAACTAATGTCCATAAGGTGCTGCTAATGTTTGTGTTAAGTGCGATATTTGGCTAATTAGGGGCTGAATGAGGGAATTTAAAGTATGTTGGATTGTAAATAAGGTTTAGGCCCAGCTGGTGGTACCAGCTGTCTACTGTTTTCCCTCATACCTTCTTAGATGCGGCTGAGGCTGAGCTTCCACGTTGGGCCGAGGGCAGTTTGGGCGCACCATTCTGGGGTTTACACCGACAGGTTCGAGAGGCTGATTTTGTTGAATGTCGTTGGGCAGAGCTGAAAAATGTACTAGATCCGGAAGAGGTTGGACAGCCACCAGTGTAGGCCGGCAACTTTGGGTTCTCTGAGCTCGCAGTTTCTTGATGGCCTGGCATCCTTGGTAATTTGCGGGGTGTGCCCCTCCGCAGTTAGCGCATTTGGCCGGCATCTCCCTAGTTTTGATGCATGCAGCGCTTTCATGGGCCTCTCCGCATCGTACGCAGCGTGGTTGGTGATTACAGTACGATTTTGTATGGGCAAATCCCTGGCACCTGAAGCACTGAGGTATTTCCCTCTTTTTTTTAATTTCTTCTACTTTTATCCTTGTATTATAAATGTAGTTTAATTCAAATATTTTCTCATTGAATGTATCTTTAGAAATGTCGACAAAGAACATTTGAAGTGGTAGTTTTGTTCTGGCTGAAATAGCATTCGTAATGTTAGGAGTACAAAGGTTCAAAAGACAAAAGAAGAAAACAATTTTATTGGACATTATCTTTTGATGTTTTTCATCCGGGTCTAATAATGATTCCATCAGTGCTCGTGATGTATCTCTCCGAGAAAAGACTGCGAAACTCTAGTATCCATCATTAATCATTAATATCCCTTCGTTACCAGGAAATATATCGAAATGGCTTGCATTTAAGGACACTTTTGTCTCTCTAATTCATGATAACGAGGAACTTAGGTAAGGCCAGAAATTTCAATATCTAAAATCGAATTTGAAAGGCGTTGCAGCTTAAACATTCAAATCACAACAAGAATATACCACAGCTTGGGATGCCCTGGATGACAACAGCATGGTTGAATCGAAAAAATTAGGGATGTAACAATCGGTATTCGGGGTGGATCAAAATTTGTAGAAACATTTTGCATATATCCGCGGATATTACATATAGAGGTAAACGGAATTTTAAAAATGTATCATTTATATCGTTCTGTAATTTAGGCGCTTTTAGAAGATGACTGTTCAATGACACCGAAGCAGTGGTTCCAGAAGTATCAAATACAATACGCAGATGTGTGGAAGAGCTATCCTTATAAATTCGATGATGCGAAAGGAAGAATATTCCTGGTCGAGATGTAGGCGAAAGGTATTGCTTGATGAGGTCCTCTTGAAACACCTTGTCATATTCATGTCTCGGAGCCGTGTCCCCAGTCAACTTTCCTTCTAACCTTATGAAACGATGGATGGTAATTAATCTAGAAGCTTTTAAATTGGATAGTTCACTTTTGAATGGTATTTGTACTATATATGTACCGTGCTCATGTCTCGTGTGAGTCGTTTTAAAATGTTTTAAGCACTAATATCCTCAGGGATTTTGAAACACTAGGGACTTCCTCAATCTCCCAAAATTGGTCCATAATCGTCGATAGTGTTTCCCCTTCAATATCTGTTTCGACTACAGTAAACATCGCTGTAGGGTGTTTGGCGGCCCATTAGGAACCGGTCCAACTAATGCCCAACCAAATACAGTGATAAGAGAGTTAGGAAATCCTTCTGCAGTCTTATGCACTTTACCCATAAGTACTCCAAATAGATCCGCACCCAATAAGAAATCAGTGGGCATATATGAGCATATTTTATCAACCAGGATAGTGCTGTTTTTTATTTCCGGAAATGAAATTCATTCCAGGTATGAGTGAACATGAAACTCAGTATTGCCCCCCTGAGATTGGTTGGTTCCCGAAGCATACTATTTGATGAGGGTTTCTAATTATTGGTAGCCCAAATTTCTTTGCAAATTGTGAGGTGATAAATGACCTTTGGGAACCACTATCAATTAGTATTCTCAAGGGATGATATTGCCCAAAATTATCCTTAATTCTTGCTTGAGCTGTTCCAATAAGAACATTAAGGTTGCCAGAAGTGGATGATGAAAGAATAGTGTTGTTATTTGGTTTTGATGATTCTTGTTAGTTTGGTTGAAGTTGAGATGACTGGTGGGATGAACGTGGAACAGAAGAGTCATTGGCAGTCTCGATGCTTGGTCCAGAGTAATTCATTTTCCTACTGTTTTGATTATTAAGGTGTTTCGAAGGTCACAAAATGGAGCCAGCTATGATGCCGGCGGCTGCAATGCTTACACGAATGTTTTGTGGGACACTTGGCAACAGCAGAACATGGAATAGAAGCGTCATTGGCCACCTCGGTCCTTGGTCCAGAGTGATTCATTTTCCTACTGTTTTGATTATTAAGGTATTTCGAAGGTAAAAAAATGGAGCCAGCTATGATGCCGGCGGCTGCAATGCTTACACGAATGTTTTGAGAGTGACCTAATCCAAAGCAGTTCAAGCAACGATTAAAAATTTTCATCTGATCGAATCTTTGTTTAGGGTTCATTTTTCGAAACGAAGACCAATCAACAATGCGATGTCACGCATGGACAAACAATGTCAAAATTTAGGTTGGTCAGTAGGACTCGTTTTGGAATTTCCTTGTCATCAGCATTCGAAGGAGAACATCAAAGTACAGGTTTCTAAAATAGCCTCGGCTAAATCTTTAAATTCATCATTTAAAAGTTTTATGTCCAACTACGCCTCAGTAGATGCTGGTGTTTTAGGCGACATTATAAATAGCTATTAATAAAAATGGTATTTGAACAAATAATATAATAGTGGATGTAATTAGTTGACCGTTGAGAATTACTGGAAGGAATTAGTCCGGGTGGCGGTCATTAAATGAAACAACTAAATAGTTTCAACTATTTTATTGTTTGCCAACGTTTCGACCCCCTTTGTGGGTCATCATCAGGGCTAAAAAGATACAAAAGAATATAATTTCAATGACATTACATACAATATTATATAACCTATTTAGCTAGAGAACGTCGGTATTAAAAAATAACAGAAGAACTGTATATGTAAAAAAAACTTAATTAAAATACAATGACCATAGTACAATAATGAAAGTGTTATACAGAAAAAATAAAAATGTTCACTAAACAAAATTTACACAGGTATCAATAATTTACATGAAATATGAAATATAAAAATATGAAGTAGAGTGGAGATACGTACCGCATGGTGGGAGAATGGAAACTAGGTACTGTTTGGTAGATGGGGGGTAGGTAGGATGGAAAATACGTAGGAAAAGGTAGAATGGAAAATACGTACTGATTTATGGACGGGTTTCTGACAACAATGACTAAAATTCTTAATACTACCATACAAAGAATCAATCAAATTTAACTTATGATTATAATAATGATACAGGATAAAAAAATTCTAATTTAATTCTTGAAATATCACCTATATAATAGTAAGAACAGTGATGGAAGATGTATATGGAGAAAAACTGACTGTACTCCCAACTTAATTATTCCTAATTCTGTTTAGTTTGTGTTATTGTACTATGGTCATTGTATTTTAATTAAGTTTTTTTTTTACATATACAGTTCTTCTGTTATTTTTTAATACCGACGTTCTCTAGCTAAATAGGTTATATAATATTGTATGTAATGTCACTGAAATTATATTCTTTTGTATCTTTTTAGCCCTGATGATGACCCACAAAGGGGGTCGAAACGTTGGCAAACAATAGAATAGTTGAAACTATTTAGTTGTTTCATTTAATGACCGCCACCCGGATTAATTCCTTCCAAATAATATAATAGTTTGTGCTGATAATAAAAAAATATATAGATACTACTTTTAAAGAAAATTTATCTAATTATTTCGATAAATAAAAACTAAATAAATGGCTAAAATAGACGACCAAACTACTAATAACCAAGTGCTCAAAAATCTGGCTACCGGAGGACCAAATTTATGACGGGTTGAGCGACGTTATAACAAAAAATATATGGGTGAACATAAAATAACCGTGTCAAAATGAGCTAGTTTATGAGTACTTAAACGTTTTGTTAAATAAAAACATAAATTGAGCAGAAACCAAAACAACTATAAGTTGATTTATAAAAAAAATAAAAATTATGAAATAAGCTAAAGTATGTTTATTTTTGGATTTCTTTCCACATTAGATTAATGATAGGGCTTTTTATTCTTAACGTGATATTCTGTAGATGGCCACTTTTTTGTTTCTAAGCCCACACTGTACTCAAGTTCTCACATATTCTTACTAGGTTTATTTTTAGCGTATACACACACGCCCAATATTTTCTTATTTCTCCACCTTATACTGATTTTCCGATTATTTCATTTTATATAATTATGGATAGTCAATGAATTAGTAATAACAAATATTAACGACATTTAAGATGAACAGATTTTTCAAATGCATCAAATTTTCGTGATTCACATTTCACAAATATGTAACTTATAGAAAGGAATAGAATAGAAAATAGTTTGATTCTGAGACTTAGTCTATTAAGAATGTCATAAATGTTTGCAAATAAATGTAGCATATCTTGCTAGTAGAATACATTAAATAGATTTAATTTTTTACATAGGTAAAGGAGGGAGAGAAAGAAATTTATATATATAAAAAAAAACATAAAATAAATACAAAATTAGAATGAAAACTTAAACAGAACTAATTTTGACCGAAAAAAATCAACATATTCAGTCATTACAATGATTGAGTGAGTAATTTTAATCAAAAAACTAATTTAAAATTTACAATCAACAAGCGTCTGTTTGGGATAATAGTTGTTGGAAGAGGAGATATATGAATGTGGATAAGAACACGACGTATATTGGAAGGAATGGAATTCCAAAATGCAGTGCAACGGCCAAGAAAGTATTTTTAGTTCTGTGAGTTGGTATATAAAGATATCAGTTTCGCGATCTTGTTTTCACCAAGTGACGCAGGATTTAAATTGAAGGAGACTGTGGATATAGAGATGATGCTGAGATTTTATTGTTTGATAGAGGAATAGTCCAAGAAAATTGATCTAATTTTAACGTTATGAAGGTAAATATTACAGAAACCAAGCATTATACGAAAATACTCATTATAATATAAATTAATGGACATTGAATAAGGTTTAATTTCAGACCTGAATGACGTCTGTAGGTCTTAATGGTGCCGAGATATCTTTGTCCATATAATACTTGGTGTCTTAAACATAGGAATAGTGTTTAACAGTGTTCATCCCAATACCATAGAAACTGCCAATTTTACCACGCTACTCATACTAATAAAAATTAATAAGCGTCTAATAAGCTTTAATATGATAGGTAACAAGGAGGGGGGAGCTTTAAGGGAGCCCGTGGCTGGGTGGCTAGCGCGCTAGTCTCTCATGCTGCCGGTTCTGAGTTCAAATCCCAGTCCCGGCGGGGCTTTTATAAGGATGTAAAAAAATAGGGATTCACTCACAACCTCTCCCCCGGGTATGTGAGACGCGACAGCCAAAGGGTGACCACTCACAAAATTAGTCGTAGAGAGTGATGACCCTACACTAAAAATTGTATCGTGAAACGTGAGTGTAAACTCGTAAGAGTTTACACCGCGAGGCCTAGGGCCTACACGGCTTGATGACGTCCACAATGAAATGCTTAAACAATTATCCAAATCTGACATCAAGCATCTACTACACACCTTTAATAAAATATGGACAAAAATATTCTTCCCAGAAAACTGGCGAACCGCATAGTACCTATACTATAACCCAACAAAAACAGACTAGATATAAATGCGTATAGACCTGTCTCTCTAACAAGTTGTGTCTGTAAAGTCCTGGAGAAAATATTAAACAAGCGCATCTCTTATGGTTCCTTGACGGCAATAATTTCCTACCTAATATTCAGTGTTGACAACGAAAAGGATGATCAACACTAGATCATCTGGTAGCGCTTGAAGCAGAAGTGCTAAACTCTTTCATAAACAAGAGAGAGTGCCTGGAAATCTTTTTCGATATCGAAAAAGCATTCGAATCGATTTGACGCCCTCTAGTCTTGAAACAACTAAATGAGTGGGGCATGCTAGGTGCACTTTCTTTATTTATTCAAACCTTTCTCCTGTCAAGATACATCCAAGTTAGGGTTGCAGACAAACTATCATCCAAAAGACTTATTGAAAATGGTACTCCCCAGAGCAATGTCTTAATTGGAACATTATTCATGATAGCAATTAGTAATATCCGTAAAGCTCTCACCAACAGATCCTTAAAAGCCTTCCTCTTTGTAGATGATTTAGGGATCCTAATAAATTACTCTGGTTCCACAAGAGATAAAGCACTTGTCCAATCCATACTAGATCAACTCCAAACCTGGTCACAACAATCAGGACTCAGGTTCTCACCAAATAAAACTAAGTGTATGCTATTTTCAAAGCGAAGACACCCAAGTCCTCCACCTGAAATCAAGCTATATTACCAGGCTCTATTCTTCCATAATGAGTTCAAATTCTTAGGACTCATCCTCGACTCCAAGCTGACATGGGGCTCACATATAAAAAACATAAAGGAACAATGCCTGAAGCGACCTAATGTGTTGTCCTTGCAGGAACAAGTTGGGGATCTGACCGAACTAGATTACTTCAGATATACCAATGTATCGTCGAATCCAAACTTGATCGTGCCAGTCCTGTGTACGGGTCAGCAAAATCAAGACTTTTAACAAAACTGAACACAATCCACCACGCAGGCCAGTGCTTAGCTTGTGTGCAGAATCAGGAATTCCACCACTTAAGTCCAGACGTCTGAAATTATATCTCATCACTGGCCACACAACCCGATAACCCTGCATACAAATATACATACCAAGCCAAGTACAAAATAGTATATCAGAATAATCCGACCAAACCAGCACCATTAGGAATAAGATCAAGGGCTTACGTCGAAGAACTTCTTCACATGCATCACAATAAGCCAGAAACAATAGAAGCACTATGAGACCAAACAGTACCAAGAATAAACTTGACTCTGACAAAGTATAACAAAAATGACACACCGCTCTATGTACTAAGAGAAAAATACTACGAAATTATGTTTGATCATTTAGATCACACAAAAATATTCACAGATGGGTCCAAAAAAAAATTACCTTAAGGTAAAAATATATCAGGCTAGGGAACAGGTGTGGTCAGAACTTGATAACACTAATAAATTAAGAAATATCAAGCAATCGCCTTATCCATGGAATACATCATTGCGAAGTAATCGCCGCGAGGAAACTGCTTTGGCGAGACTTCGCATCGGACATAGCAAACTCACACATCTCCATCTCATCCTCAGGCAGCCTGTACCAATGTGTGACTTGTGTAGAGTGCTTCTCTCAATAAAACATATATTTGAGAACTGCCCCAAATACCATGTACTAATGGATAGACTTAATCTAGCAAGATCGTTCGTTGAGTGAGAGCTTGAAGGACTCTAGTGAAACAGTGTGTTCACTAATTAGGTTCGTAAAAGAATGTTCTCTGCTCCCGGAACTATAAGAAAAAAAAATTAAATAAATAAAAAAAAATATTAAATAAAATCAAAAATTGGAATAAATTCACTAATTCAGAATGTGTCAAAATAAATAAACAATAAAAAAATAGAAGGAAAAATAAATAAATTAAAATAAGAAAAAAGAGTAAAAAAATCTGTTACTACAAATTTATTCGGTGCTAATAACCAAGAGGTTGAGCACCTATTCCAATACCCTAACCCCTAACCCTGCAGAAGTCTATGAGGTCTGAAATTAAAGCTTATTCAATGCCCAATGATTTATATTATAAACAGTATTTTCGTATAATGCTTGGTTTCTGTAATATTCATTCTTCATAACGTTAAAATTAGATCAATTTTCGTAGTTAAAACACAATGTATTATATGGACAAGGATATCTCGATACTTATAAGACCTACAGACGTCTATAAGCTCTCGAATCGAAGCTTATTTAATTTACATTTACATAATTTATTTTATAATGAGTATTTTCGTATAATGCTTTATATTTTCTGTAATATTTACCTTTATAATGTTAAAATGAGGTCAATTCCTGGATTGGATGGCCGCCATTTTCGAGGTGACAGACTAAAAAAATGTTGTTGTACAAGTTGTCTAAAATGTAAAAATCACATTGAAAATTTTCTTCTTATAATACGCATTTTTCGGCCCCAGTTCTTGCACTAGAATAATTCAAGGAAGTACTGTCTGCGTGTGGAGTTGAGGAGCCACTTCAACTCATCGTAAAGGTGGGTCACGGAAGACCGCTTTGAGGTACCGAAAACAAATCTTAAATGACAATTCATGAGCCGCTTTACTTTGTTCTCAAGTACCATAGAGAGGCCACTATAAACCACGCAGCCGTAATCGAAGTGGTGGGAAATGAGTGACGATTCGAGGAACTTAGGCGCGGATTGTGGAAGAAGGTGACTGGAGCGATGGAAACACTTCATTCAGGGTACTTATGAGGATTCCAGGGTAGGACTCGATCAGTAGTAATTTCTTTAGGAATAAGGTTGAATATTTTGGATTATTTCGCATATTTCACCCCATAATTGGGTTATTAATAAATTTAATTGTTTTTGTGTGTATATTAAAATAGTCGTGCTCTGGGTATCATACATACTTTTACTTGAAAATTTAAGGCTGAATTAAAGTATGAATCAACATTAAACATTCTTTGAGATCTTAAAATAGTAAGTTTTAGAGAGATAATTTTTGATCTGTCTGAAAGTTCTATTAAATATATTTCTTCTGTAGTTTCTAATAAATATATCTTTCTTCTCCCGAGTGAAAAGTCCAAAGATCAAAAACTCCCAACAGATTCAACATGAACACGAGATACTGAACTGAAAAAAAAAGTAGCTTCTTTGTTTGTTTTTTTTATTTTTTGTTTTAAACATATTTATTGATATTTACAACTGTATTAAATAAAAATACATCTAGTAAATGTGATGGTAATATACAATACTGTCATGAAAAACATGTAGAGACACTACCCAGTGGCAGCACTCTAAAAATATTTTAAACTAGAAGGTCCCGGGGCCATTTCCTTTTCAGGCGCCTCGGAGGATTATCCGGAATTGAAGAGGAAGAAAGGATTGATACAAGTGGGTTAGAGTGAGAGTGGAGTTTGTCAGGAAAGGATTGATACCTGGTCCGGGCCAAATCAGTAACATAGGGAACATTAAGGTCTTTATGGATAAGTTTATTCGTGACAAAGTAAGGAGCGTTGAGGATTTTACGAAGGATTTTGGATTGTAAGGATTGGATGCGGGAAGAATTTGATGGTTTAGTAGAGCCCCAAAGCTCTACTCCGTAAGTCCAGATTGGTCTTATAATAGTCATGTAGATGAGCCTTTTGTAGTTAAGAGGAAGGTTTGATCGTTTGTCTAGTAAGTGTTGAAGTAGCCTAAAGCGGCGAGCAGTTTCTTGTCGTTTTAGTCGTGTATGTGGATTCCAAGTTAGGCGTTTCTTTGTTTTAGATAATACTTTCAACATCAAGTGTTGTCAGGACCAATAATTGTTCACGCAAGGTAGAGAAAGCTGATATACTAAAAAATATATCATTTCTAATTATATAATATGAAATATTATTGTATTGCAATCGTGACAATTTTCGAATTCCTGTTTTCTAGGAAAATACTGTTTTTAAGCTTCCTTGTGCCTAAATAACTAAGTCTCCAAGAAAATTGTTAATATTCGAGGCGCTATACGTACGTCTAAGTCTTTAGCGTCAGAGAGGTCTAGTATGTGTTAAGTCCAGTTCAAAGACGAAAAACTGTAAGAAAATGGAATATCATATTTAATTAGGTATATATTTGGGATGTTATAGTAGTTTTTTTCTCTTAAACAAAGTTACCTTAATTGCGACTATGAAGAATATTACAATATTTAATCTAATTAATGTCGCATCATAGCATGCATTTTTTATCTTTATGCGATTTACTCAAAAACGGCTCAAACGATTGTGATTAAACTATCTTTATCCCTCTACTGCTACATATCACGAAGGTTCTTTACTGAGTATATTTAGAGACTCGTCTAGGCTAACGGTCATGCAATGAGCTGATTAGGCCGAGATCACACTCAGCAGCCAGGCTCTTCCCCATTTTTGTGTACCCAATATGCCCCAGGAGAGTCTCCATCCCCAACGCCGCACAGTGGTTCCAAACGCACTTTTCCGAGACAAAAGTCTGCACTGGTCGTTTTGTTAATGATATATTAACATAATTTTGTTCCTTAGTAAATTCACTTTCAATAGTATAATCAGAATCTTTTAAGCTCATTTTTATATCATAAAAATATATATGTTTTGTCGATAATTTCAGAGAAATGTCTCTGTAACTAATTATTCTTATATATAGAATAGAAAAAAAAATTATTATGGGACTGAGTCCCCTAAGAATAACAGTTACGTACAATTGAAATATATAATATTTCTGGCCAATAGACAAAAGAAACACGATTAATTATTATTTACAATGGTAAAATAAGATAAATATTGTACATGAACTAACAAAGAAATTAAGGGGAAAAAAAGTCTTCTAAATATTGTCTTCTAAATAAAAGACAGTGGAACAGGTGGTGGTTGGGTAATTATTGAGGAGTAGACTAGGCTAGGTGGTATTAGACCTGATAAGGGAATTGGAACCTATTACAATAGCTTGCGTTTTTATAGCATTCGACTTAAGTTTATTCAGATTTCTTCAGGCGCTGTTTCTATCCATGTCCTCCTGAATATTGGAAAATGGTACTTATCACTGAGAGGGTGAGAAGGATAGGTAGATCTGGAAATTATCAGCGTATAAATGGTGAAAGCAGTGATAGAAACCATTGAGAAGATCATTGATATAGGAATTAAAAAGTAGAGGAGATATAGAATGGAATAGAATTGAATAGAAAAGAAACTTTATTCTGGGACAATGTCTCTTAAGAATAAAAATTATGAAAAAAATAATAAATCTTAACTGGCCAAAAACAATATATAACTACAATTAAATAACACAAGTATATAAAAAAGAAGAAGAAAGGGTCATAGTACCATCTCTATTTACAAATTCTAGAAATAAATAAGAATAAACATAAAATGTAACTTTTACATCTCATTAAAGTAAATACTCTATTCAAATCACATAAGTTGGCTTAATAAATAATTAGCTTCTGACTAAAGATAATGGAAATATTGAAAGAGGAGGGTTTTAAACGATGATAGGGAAGGAGCATGACGGATGTTTGAACGTAGAGTATTCCATAAAGCAGTGGAACGGGCTAAAAAGGAGCAGTCATATTTTTTGGTTCTATGGAAAGGAGTGAGGAGGTCGGACAGACGGGATCTTGTTTCCTGGTAATGGATTGAGGATTTAAACCCCAGAAGGCAGTAGACATAAAATGGATGGTGGGAGATTATGATTTGATAAAGGAATGATCCAAGGAAATATTGTCTTCGAAAGGTTGGGGATAACCACTTTAACTCGTCGTAGAGGTGGGATACATGCGACCGTCTCGAGGCACCGAACACAAATCTTAAGAAGCAATTCATAATCCTTCTCAATCTGTCCTCGAGTACCTTCGAGAGGCCGCACAACCATTGTCAAAGTGGGGGAAAATGAGTAATGAAACTAGGTTCACAGTAGTAGTACATCAAGAGACTTACTTGAACCCTGGGTCACACCTGCCGAAAGAGTAAGAAGGGAAGATAAAGGATGGTTAGGAATGAGGACAGCTTGAGTTCTATCCGAGAGAAATGAGTGAAACAAAAGAATAGTGCTGTAGGAAAAGGATAAGGATTGTTGTTTGGAGAAAAGGATAGAGTGTTCCATGGTGTCAAAGACTTTTGAAAAGTCTAGAAGTATTAGTACGGTTAGTTTCTTTTGTATGTATATCGCTGGTGATTTTTGACAGAGCGAATTGTGCTGGAAAATGTGTGGAAAAGCCAGGTCGGAAACCGGATTGGAGAGAATCATTTGGAGAGAGTTTAGATTTTAAAAGGAAATTAGATAATTGAGATAAGGCTATTCTTTCTAAAGGTTTGAAAAAGTTAGATAGGATGGGAATGGGGCGATAGTTTTTGGGAATATAGGGTTAGAGGTTTTATTGATAGGATGGACTATTGTTTTTTTCCAAGTAGTAGGAAATATGGACTTTTGGAGGGAAAAATCATATATAAATAGAAGAACTGTTAGGATTTCGGGAACACATAATTTTAATAATTTGACGGTTATTCTATGAAATGGTTCTATGAACTGGTATAGGATTTCATTATAGAGGAGATAAGGTAGGTTGGTGAGATATCGGAAAATAAAAATTATCTGGGTTCGATGATGTCACTGAAGAAAGTCGAAAGAATGTGGCGAATGATTAGTAGAGGAGGAAGAGGAAAATTATATATTTAATTCATCTGGTGAGAAAGAGGATTTACAAAGAAACATAATTTCATTAGTTAACATAATATCATAGTTTACCTTTCATTGTTTTATTTTTCTAAATATATACAGTCCACTAATTTTTTTAATCGAACCACCCTTAAAATTTGAGTTATCACTTGGAAGTACTATTCTTCCATGGATAGCTCAGAGTATACATATATATATATATAATATGTATATATATATATATATATATATATATATATATATATATATATATATATATATATATATATATGAAATCATATTTTATATAGTTAATTGTTGTTTCCGTAAATAAGAATAGTAATGTATAATATGCCGTTGGAAAACTAATGATTGCTGCAAAAAACTTTTCTAAAATGAAAAGTTGTAGAAGCTAATGGAGGGTAATGGAAAGGGCCTTAACTTAAGTGATTGTTGTAGATAATAATTTCGAGTTGTAAAACATAATTTTTACTAAAATTTTCGGTTCCTGCTCGGGCCAATTCGGGAACATATGTAATACTTATGTCATTATGTATGATCTTATTAATTACGATCTGAGGATCATTGAAGATTTTTACATACATTTCCGACTGCAAGCTGGTTCCACGCTGAACCGGGCGGACTTTCGGGCCAGCAGGACGCACAGTGGGGCCGAATGGTCAAAAAGCGGAAAAAATTCAATATCTCGAAAACGGATTAGCATAAAAACCTGGGGCTGGTCTCATTCTACTCAGAATAAAAACATACATCAATTTCAATGGTCTTTATTGAAATTTTGAAGAAAACTAAATAAGTAATGAGAAATTACAACATTTTGGCAAGAAAAAAAATTCAGAAATTTTCGAAATAGGCTGCACTTATGAAAACCAGTTGAAACAATATTTTAAGTGTATATTGAAATTAATAATACTTAGGAATAAAAATTGAAGGAAGTTAAAAAGACTGGTGAATTTCGTAAATTCAACTAGAGATTCAAAGTCAAAGTTTGCTCAAATTTAAAAGAAACTTACGATTTCAAATTCAGAGGAAATTGTATTAACATTTGCTTTGTTCTATCACTGATTTCCAGATGCTTTTTCTTTGGTTCGGGTCTCATGTTCGTGATAAAAGGATCTGAAGTCTCCAGTAGTCGTTGTCTGGTATGTGAAAAACATATTCATTTCCCATCCATTCGCTGAATATGTTTCTGAACCTCGCCCGTTCCCGATTTACCTTGTTTTTTTGTTTTTTTATTAGAAAGAGGCCAAAAACTCTTACATACAGCTGTCACCATTGTAGAAATGTTTTCCTCGTCATGTTTCAGGGCGATTTCGTCGAAGTTTGTACCACCCAGCAAGTACTCACACAAATCGCGATATTTAATTTTGATAGAGCTCATGGATAGACAACGTCAGCAACGAGACTGAACTGGAATTTAAAGTGTTTTGACGTGGAGACATGTATTATCTGAGCCAATTGGGTAAACAAAATAGTGCAACAAACAAAGGGGTATTCTAATGCTTTCTTTTATTTGCGGTGTTGTGATCGGATAGGCGGATAAAGGCAGATGATTTTTGTTCTAATCTTTATTCTAACACGTCTATTTTGAAAAAATACATTTCCTATCCAGAAGGAAGCCGGGGCTTTTTTTGTTGCACTACCTTTTCAAAACGTTTACGATAGTTCGTAACTTTGGTCTGGTTACGTGATCAAAAATATTGTTTGACCAATTCGTCTTATGTGTGGCATATTTAAACATCCTAGAACAGGAATAAAACATTAGAACTATTTTACTATTTTTCCTAGTTATATAGCAAACTCTGAAAGTTAGGTGTAGTTTAAGCAAAACTTCCACTATCTTGACTTTAAGCCTCAATAAATGGGACTAAAAATTAGTCTGGATAAAATTTGTGCCATATCGAAATGCAGTGGCTAATGAATAACAGAAACACGAGCTAGATGATCAAAATAAAAAATTTCGAAAAATCGAATTTTGTCTGCACTTGCCCTACTGTGCGACGTCCACACAAAAAACGAATCCGATCGGGTTATTCTACCTTACGTTTAATTTCAACATAGAGAGCTGTGACTTAGTTGAAGCGAAACATTATTATATTTAAAGTATTTCTTTGTCTTTTAAAAAATGACTATGACGTCGCTATGTCAGCTTTGGCAGTGGTGATACTTGCTTTAAGAACGATCGTTTAGTGGAGCAGCGATGCACGGGGTGATTAACCGGATGTAGAAAGATTGCTTCAAGCTGCGAGTAGCCCCCGCATAGGGGAGCAGCCAGGGGAGCTGAGATTCCGTCACATTTTTATTCCACCACTTGCCCTTACGGGCTTTTTTTCTACCTTCTTGATAATTAAATAATTACTTGCACCTGAAGAAAAGTCACTGCATTTCCTTTGCTATTAATTTGTCTGAAAATTTCTTTTAATATATAAATTGATACGGATAATATAAAGAGGATACTAATTATTAAACACTTATACCCTGAAAATCCATCGATAAAAATATGGTGCTTTATGCGGCGTAATACAAAATGACAAAGTAACGTACCTATCATTAACCGGTTGCAGTGAGTTAATGGGGAATTTCATAATGTATATCCTTAGCTGCGTCAGTATCCCGACAGGTTTTATTCCTGCTTAGGTATTTTTTATTGTATTGGTATTAATTTTTAATTAGGTATATAGATAGGTTCCAACCTACCTTATCATCCATGTGATAAAACGGAGGGAAAGGCATCGCGTCACATCCTACTTAAAGTCAGTGGTCTGTTTCCAGCTTTTTCGTAATTAAAAATTCCCAATTTAATAATAAATTAACTTGACGTTTAATAGGTTTTAACTTTTTTTTATTATTAAATTTCTATATTAATTATCACATTCCAAAGTCAGATAAATAAATTATTATCGTTATTTGAATATACAAAAAATGGAACCCAGGAGTTTGTAGAAATGGGTCCTTATAAATTTCAGAATGTGGATAGTTTCACTTATGTCAAAGTATTGTAAGCGCTTTTAATGATGTGTCCCTCGAAATAAAGAAAAGAATGTCAATAGATGCTATTTTGGGTTGTGAAGACATCTGAGGAGCTCATTTTCATCTTGGCAATCTAAAATCATGTTGTATAAGACCATCATTAGGCCAGTATCGACGTATGCCTCCGAAACATGGACCGTATCAAAGAGCAAAGAAAAATACATAGCTGTCTTTGAAAGAATGATATTACGGAGGATTTTTGGAGGAATTGATGTAAACGGTCAATGGAAAAGACGTACCAACAGAGAAGTGTACAAAATGTTGGGGGGAGCCTGAGATAGTTTCCTGGTTGAAGATAAACAGACTGAGATGGGCCGGACATATAGCGAGAATGAGTGACAAGGACGCTGTTAAGCAGAGAGATTGCTCGAGTGAAGTTGGGCAGATTGGGTAGCAGAGGAAGATGGAGACCAAGACTGCGATAATCATGCTGTAGCGCAAGATGTTAGGAGTATCCTGAACGTCCGTGACTGGAGGGCGACTGCATAAGATAGAGCCTCCTGGCGAAGGCTCCTTGAGGAGGCTAAGACCCACATATGGTTGTAATGCCATTAGGATTAATAATTATCATTCTTGTTAATATTATTTTTTTTTAAATTGTCATTAAGATGAAGTGCGAAACATTCTGAACTTGCGACCCCGCAGCTCAAAGCTGAAGCGCGCATCGCTGCTCCACTATACGGGCTCCCATTGGAATCCATGTGTTAGTTTTTTTCAGCGAGCTGAGATCGCTCATGGCTGCTTGCATGGCTGCTCCACTATGCGAGCACCCTAAGACACCAAAAAGAAGTTGAAGATTTTGGATTCGCCCGAGCTTTTGGAGAGGACGACGACAATACAGGGCTAACAAATGAATGACAGAATTAATTTCGGATTAGGCAGGCCCGAGGTTTAATGTTGACATAAGCCGCCCGAGTCGTCGTCACACTATATTTTTATTTTGCACGGCACAAGCCGCTCGACTTCCTTTGATCTGGACTGACCATCTGCGGGTCGGAATCGGCATGGCGCGGGTCGCCTTTTACTATCCCAGCAAAGCCGCCTATAATGCCCATGTCAACACCAACAAATATAATGCAGCACAGTGTGACCGGCTTAAGGATTGGATGCTGGATTAATGGATAGTTTAGTGGAACTCCCAAATCTCAACTCCCTACGTTCAAGTAAACCTAATTTTTTTTTCAGTTTTCCATTTCCAGCAAAAACTTTACCTTCCTAAAAGATTTTTTTTTTAAAGAATTTTTCAACCATTATTTAGTTGATTTATTGTCTTTATATGTTGATTTGACATACAAAAAAAATGTATAGTCCCGGTCAAAAGTAAGAGACATGGTTTACATCAATTAATCTGTATGAATTTCCTTGCGGCACATAAGCGCTCGGGTTTTTTCTCTTTGTGTATTATGTGGGTTACACTACGCAATTCAACTGAATATTCATTTTTTTTGACAGTTTTTCATTTTTTAAAAAAACGAAAATTACCTATAAAGTGAACTTCTTACAACTTTGGCATTCGAGAAATCAATAAATCAAACTAAAAATAAAATGTATCTTCTCAATTCACCTTAGGGGATTATTAGACTGTAAATAAAGCTCCTGACACACAAATCACATTGTTTATTCTTAATTATTTGTATCATGTCAGAAGTATCAGTAATAATTAGATTTAATCAAATTATTTTATTAGTTTTCAACGGAATACCATATTTTATGACCCCTTAGTCGAAATAACCAAGTCGTGCAAATAATTCTGTGGGCATGTGTGTGTGTGTGTGTAGAGGGGGGTAAGTACCGAACGAAAACGAAAAGTTTGTACGGAACTCAAATTTCATATTTAAGGCAACTATACGCCCAAGATGTTACAGAAACTTTTTCATCGTAATCATCTTACCAGAAGAGGTACTTAATACCATCCATTTTGCACTTATTTACGATTTTCTTAAAAACGGTTCCAACGATTTTGTTTAAACTCGCTATATAGATGTAAAATTGAACAGGCTTTAACATCATATAGGTTTTATTCGGAATGGAATAGTCTGGCATGGCCTGAATGCCGGTATTTCAATATTTCTTTATCTAAAATACCTTTTATTTGTAGATTTTATGAAATTGACCCTATCATCTGATTAGCATTGCTAAACAAACTTATATATATATAAGTTGAACGAATTCGATATCCAACTAAAGGAGAAAAGTGAAAAAATATTTGTTTGATGCATTTTTTTGTTTTTTAAGTAAAAAACAGTAATATACATGTATAACATACCGTTGGAATATTAAAGAATTTTGAAAAAATATTATCTATTGTAAAAGTTAATGGAGAGAGATGAAAAGCCGATAAAACTAACTGATTGTCGTAGATAGTAATATAATATATTATTTAATAAAACACGTGTTTCTATTAAAGTCCAATGTAAATCATTTTTACTTTCACTTACTATATATAGTAAGGGGAAGTATTGCGATCGTACAAATTTTCGAATTCCAGTTTTCAACGGAAATACACGTTTTAGGGTCCCCTGAGTCCAAATAACCAAGTCCCGCAAAATGGTCTGTGTGTGTGTGTGTGTGTGTGTGTCTGTGTGTGTGTGTGTGTGTGTGTGTGTGTGTGTGTGTGTGTGTGTGTGTGTGTGTGTGTGTGTGTGTGGTAACTCCCGGGCGGAAACGGTAAGTCCTATGAAACTGAAATTTCATATTTAAGACAACTATACGCCCGAGACGTGACAAAACTTTTTTCATCAAAATGAGCTTACCAGAAGAGGTACTTTATACCATGCATTTTGCATCTTTTTTCGATTTTCTCGAAAGCGGTTCCGACGATTTTGATTAAACTCGCTATATCGATGTAAAATTTAATGGGCTTTAATATCATGTAGGTTTTATTTGGATAAAAATGGTCTGACAGGGCTTAAATACCGATATTTTCTTCCCCTAAAGTACCTTTAATTTTGTAGGTTCAATAATAATAACTAGATTAACTTGTTAACGATGATGAAAATCAGGTAAATATATAAATTGAATAAATTCGATACCCAACTAAAGGAGAAAACAGAAAAAATATTTTTTTAATGCAATTTTTCGTTTTTGAACATAAGAGCAGTAATGTATGATATACCGTTGGAAAGCTAAAGATTTTAGAAAAAATATCATCTCATACACAAGCTTTTAGAAGTTAATAGAGAGTGATGAGAAGAAGATAAAACTAACTAATTATTTTAGATACTAAAATAAAAGATTTTTTAATAAAACACATGTTTCTATATAAATCAAATTTATTTAATTCTTTAATAGTTTCACGCATTTTTAACTCTAACTCTATTTGAAAATTCTTTCATTGATTTTACAAATTGATGTAAGTGAAAGTCGTGTGTTGCCCGCACTAGATTTTTAAACATTTTTTTTTAGTTTCTAAATTTGTTTGAAAATTCTTAAATTGATATAAATAACGGAGGTAAGTGAAAGCCGTGTGATGCGCGCACCAGTTTTTTTTTTGTTATTTACGATATTGACAAATCTTTGTTACAACTAATTAACAAATTTGTTTATTAATAAAAATAATAATAAGATACCTATGTTATATTTAGGTATTCACAGAGGTTACTCATGATTTTTGATGAAAAGCGTAGGTGGTCGACATTTTCAAATGAATCAAACCTAAGTAGTTCTGAAAATTCTGATGGTATGAAAATAAACATTTGTTGATTTCAGTTGTTATAATACAATCTAAATATGAAGTCCTTCGATAGATTTTGGCTCACATGTTGATGGAATCGAGCGGAAGTGTATTTGTTGTGAAAAGTAAACCCACAACATTAATATCGAAAATAGAATTTCTAAGCAAGAATCATAAGCGGTGGAAAAATGCAGGTTTGCAAAACAACCCACAGAATAACATGAGCTTCTCAAACGTGTTATTATGTTTAGTCACGATTCATGATTTTTTACGGTGCTACCCTTGCGTCTCCATTATAAAGAATGCATCGATAGACCCTCGTAAATTCGATACTAAATTTTATTACTTTCACATACTTAAATGTGAAATAAAAACTAAGGGAATGTTTTGAAATCGTAAACATTTTAGAATCCCTGTATTCAACGGAATACCATATTTTATGACCCCTTAGTCCAAATAACCAAGTAGTGCGCAAAATTCTTTGGGCATGTGTGTGTGTGTGTGGTAAGTCCAGCGCGAAAACTAAAACTCTTACGAAAATATAATTTCATATTTAAGACAAATGTTGACCCGAGATGTTTCAGCAACTTTTTTACCGTAACCGGCTTACTTAGTAGAAAATTCTACTTAGGATCTGCCTCTCGAATCATAGGAGTAGAAGTTCCTGAGCCCGTGAAATTGTCCAGCATTCTGAAGTACAGAACAGGATAGGTCTTATGAGCGTTTTGTTTAGCTGCACTTTTGTATTTCGGGAAAAGCATATTAAAACTTTTGATGTTTTAGGAACCCCAAATAGTATTTGTTTGCAGCCATAATTCTTCTGTTTATTCCTCGCTGCATGTTGTTATCTGCGTTGACTTGGGATCCTAAATTAATTCTTTCACCCGCTCAAATGTGCAGTCTTCTATTTCTATCTGGGCTTCCTCCTGATCCATTCCATGAGGACCTGCTTTCATATATTTCGTTTTCCTTCATTTACAGTCAGTCCTACTCTTTGTGCTGCTTCTTTGAGTGTGAAAAACGCTTCCTTTATAGACACAATACTTCTTCACATTACATCCAGATTGTCCGCGAAACCAAGTATCTGGGTCGATCTGTTAAATATGCTTCCTCCCATCTTTATACCTGAGCCTCTGACTGCACATTCCAAGGATACGTTAAACAAGAGACAGGCAAGTCTTTCACCTTGCCTGAGGCTTTTATAGTGGACGGAGTCTCTGGTACAGCACCCTTGAAGTACTTTATAGCTATTGGAAAGCAGAGATATCCCTCGGTAGTTTCTACTCTCTAATATGTACCCTTTCTTCTCTAATGGACACATGACTGTTTTGTACCACTCATCTGGTATTCGTTTATTTTGCCGAATATCCATAATGAGATTATACAAAAATCGCTCAACTTATTTATCTGCTCCTGGTGAATAATTATTTTTATGGTGGTTTATTGCTTCTTGAACTTCCTCAAAATCTAGTGGCTCTAGGTCCTCTTCCGGGATAGCTCGCATAGGCTCAGACCGAACTTCATCATTTTCATTTAAAATACCATAAAAATAATCCTTCCATCGCCCCAGCACTTTCTTCTAGTCATTCAGCAGTGTACCATCAGTATCTCTGCACGCTGTTATTCCAGACTTGAACGGTTTACGGCTAGTATTATCCCCTTGATAGAATTTTCTATTTTCATTGAGGGTTTTGAGCTGCTCTATGTTTTCCAGTTGATCACGTTCCCATTTCTTTTTATTCTTCTGGTGTAATACTTTGTCTATTCTTCGTATTCGATGTGTAATTGTGTAGGCTTTATTATCATGCAGGTATCAATCTAATTCAAATTGTTTGACAGGGCTTAAATACCGATTTTTAAAATGTTCTTCCTCTAAAGTACCTTTGATTTTGTAATTCCACGGAATTAACCATATTACCTCATTAACATTGATAAAAATCGGATACATCTACAAATTGAATGAATTTAATAACTAACTAAAGGAGAAAAAAGCTAACATATTTTTTTCGGTAATTTTTTTTCCATAAGAATAGTAATATAGATGTATAATGAACCGTTTGAAAGCATAAGATTTTAGGAAAAGTGTTTTCTTATATACAAATCTGTAAAACGTTATGCAGAAAGACGTTAAGGACATAACATTAAGTGATAATTATATTATTTTTTTATTTTTTTTTTAAATGTATTTAATGAGATATATTACAATTTATTTTCAAAATGAACAGTAGTAATAGTGTAATTATATTATTATACTCTTATTCCCGGAAGAACTAGCATAATGTTAAGAGGTAGATACTATTACCACAAAAAAAATGAAATTTACTATTGAAAAGCCTAGTAACAATAAGCTAAGATTTTTAGATAGGGATATAATTCTTAAAAATAAATACATTAAAACAAGGTAGACCAAAAAAGAGATGACTAGTTATGTGTTACTAAATTACTATTTTAATCACCCACATATACAAAAAATAAATGTTATAAAACAAACTAAAAAATCAATAGCCCTAACAAATGTTGAGTCCATGAAAGATATTAAAACCACTTATAGAATACTTATAGAAAATTTCTATCCAAGAAAAATAATAAATAAAATTTGGTTTTCTAGATAAAATATTAACCCCTCGATAAGAACCTTGGCATTAATACTGATAACAGCAAAAACAATAAATAATAATCAAACAGCAAAAATAATTAAAAATAACAATAAAGAAACGAAAAAAATAAAACACCAAAAAACGATTACAGATTTTTACAAAAGTTCTAAAGATGAAACAATAACAGATGATAATATTTGTATAAATCAAGAGGTCATAAGAAATTAGAGGAAAAATATAGAATAATACTTCGAAATGCAATTCATACCCCAACTCACAACCAATGAAATCGAAAAAGCACTAATAACATATGATTTGCTAAATATGAAATTAGGACTTTATAATAATAATAAACTGCAAAAATTTCTCACTAACACAAAACACCCTATACTGAATGGAGACAAATTAAATGCCATTTACGGAATAAATTGTTTATACCAGGGGTACTCACTACGTTTGCTATAGCATGCTATTTGTGCTAAACCCATCAATTTTATACAGGAAATAACTGTAGAAACTCGACGGGTTTAGCAAAATAACACAAATAGCATGCTATAGCAAACGTAGTGAGTACCCCTACTGTAATAAATGCTATGTTAGTGAAACATCCGAAAAAAACACAACTAGAACTAAACAACTCAATAGTAACTGCAATAATAGAAAAAATGTTAATACAACAGCACTGTCACAACATATCATACAATTTAATGACAGGTTTGACCACAAATTTTAGAAATAGTTAAGAATAACCGAAATGGAAAAACCATAGAGGTGATGTACATAAATAAAAAATATAGATAATACAGTTAATTTCAATACATACTCAAGACACCTAAGTTTCCATTGTTCAGATTTAATTAAAAACTTAAATATATAATATAATTTTTTAAACTTTATTTATTGGAATTTACAACTGTATAATGTAATACAACAAGTAAATTGGAATGAAATGTAAAAAGGCATGAAACACATGTAGAGAAGCATCCCAATGGAAACACTCTAAAAATGTTCTAAACTAGAAGGTTTCGGGGCCATCTCCTTTTCAGACGCCTCAGAGGATTGTCAGGAATTAAAGAGGAAGAAAGGAAGGATTGAAACTAGAGGATTAGGGTGGAAATGGAGTTTGCCATGAAAAGAATGGTATCTAGATCGGGCCAAATCAGCAACATACGGAACATGAAGGTCTTTATGGATTTGTGTATTCGTGACAAAGTAAGGAGCATTGAGGATTTTACGAAGGATTTTGGATTATAGGCATTGGATACGGGAAGAATTCGATGGTTTAGTAGAGCCCCAAAGCTCTACTCCGATAATATAATTTAAATGAAAAAATAAAATATATTTAAGAATTTTCACTCTATCAAATAACAATAAAACCATATACATAATTTTAAATTGGTCTAATCCTTAATCCATTTTTGGACAAAGATCTAAGCAATGCTCTGGTTAGATATGATTTCTTTAACTTACTATTTTTTATTGTTTTTTTTAATTGTTCATATGAATGACAAAGTTTGGAAAAACAGATATAATTTAGAGATGTAAACCAAGTAATTTTAGAATATTTATAATCTTTACTAACAACTATGTAACTTTTGAAATTGTTTTTATGAAATACTTCTTATTAATTTTAAATTTGTGTGCAATAATTTAGATTTTGTTAAAATGAACACCTATAATAATTTTGAAAATTCACTTCAC
This sequence comes from Piezodorus guildinii, assembly GCA_023052935.1. Lineage (NCBI taxonomy): Eukaryota > Metazoa > Arthropoda > Insecta > Hemiptera > Pentatomidae > Piezodorus > Piezodorus guildinii. Next base: position 123,541,997 of record CM041295.1, on the reverse strand, counting down.
TAGAGTTTTTTTTTTTTATGAAATTTGAAATTGTTAATTTTTGCTTTTAGAGTCCTGATAATAGGAGTGAGATCCTGAAACGTTTATTTGATGAAAAAATAATAAATGCAGAGCAATTTATCAGCCTAGTATCTACCTCTAAATGATAATTTTAAATAATAGTTCCTATTTCTATAATATTTAATCTAAAACATATGTTTCTAACGAAACTGATTATAATTATTTAATTTTTTTTCAACTCTAATGTAATCTAACAGTTCGTAAATAAATTTTAACAACCATGGTAAGGGAAAGTCGTGAGTTTCCTGCACCAGATTTTTTTGTTTTTATTGATGATGTTTTTTTTTAAAAAATATATATAGGTTTAAAATATGACTGAAAAAAAAAGTGTCCTCATTAACTTCAGTTTCGGTTCATAATAGCGAATTAAACTTATAAAACAGAAGTTTACATAAAACTTTTTACATATTTTTTAAATATAATAATTCGTTTAGATTAATAAATTGCTGACACTCAATTAAGTAAAAATTAAAAATGCGTGATTATATGCGGGAAACTAATTAATTGTTAGTGTTTTGTTTTATATAAACAATAAACTCTTTTCCTCTGATGGTTAGAAAACAACTAATTTTTATTTTATTTTCCTACATTATAATCTTATTCACATTTTGTTGTAATATCTTTGCTATGCAGTTTTATGTTTAAATACATTTTAAACTTAATTTTAGTTTGAAATAAAGATTTTTTTCTTCATTTGTATAAATTTATTATTAACATACGAATTCCTTTCGACATTTTGGACTCTACACCACCTTCAGGACAATCCATATGTTTCTAACGAAACTGATTATAATTATTTAAACTATTTTCAACTCTAACTTAATCTAAAATTTCTTAAATTAATTTTAACGACCATAGTAAGGGAAAGTTGTGTGTTTCATGCACCAGATTTTTTTCTTTTTATAGAGGTTTTATTTTTAAAAATATATATCGGTTTAAAATGTGACTAAAAAAATGTCTTCATAATCGCTCGGTTATTAGTCTTCGGTTCATAATCGCGAATTAAACTTATAAAAGAAATGTTTACATAAAACTTTCTTTTTTGTGTTACTGTATTTTTTAAATCTCATAATTCGTTTAGATTAATATTTTGCTGACACTTAATTAAGTACCAACTAAAAATGCGTGATTATCTGCAAGAAAATAATTAATTGTCAGTGTTTTGTTTTATATAAACAATAAACACTTGTACCCTCATGGCCAGAAAAATAAGTAATTTTTTTTTATTTTATTCTTGTACAGTATAATCTTATTCACATTTTGTTGTTATGCGGTTTTATGTTTAAATAAATATTAAACTTAATTTTAGTTTCAAATAAAGACTTTTTTCTTCCTTTTTATGAATTTATTATTAATATACGAATTCCTTTCGACATTTTGGACTCTACCTCGTTTTCAGGACAATCCATTCATAAATATGTCATAATAATATTAGGCACTTAATATTAATTAATTAACATCAGTCAGTTTGTCACAATGGAACATAATGAGTAAAACGGGTATATATTTTATATTTTGGAATTTTCGCGAAATAACTTAGATATTATGTTGACATATTTGAAGATGGAGTAGAGCCCAAAAAAGTGAAAGGAATTAATATGAAGGGAATGTATTGTGGTCGTGAAAATTTTCGAATTCAAGTTTTCACCGGAAATACAAGTGTACTGAAACCTGAGTCCAAATAACCAAGTCTCGCAAAAAGGTCTGTGTGTCTATACTACCTATGAATCATTGTTGTAATAAATAAATTAAAACACTTGTGGTAAATTTCTGAAATGACATGTGATGATAGTCTTCAGAAGCCATAGCTAAGCTAATGTCAGTTTTGTTTTTTTTAATTTATTTATTTCGTTATAAATTTGTGGTAGCGATTTTATTTTTAGACATTGACTTTAGTCACCTTCCTTCTTGAAACTAATTTTTAAAAATAAACTATACGGTGTAAAAATTTGCATTAAAAACATGATTATACAGAGTTTCGATCGAGAAGTTTAATATAGATTAAATAAGTTTCTGTCCGCAGTATATTATACATCTATATTTTTATTTTCAATAATTACCTTCATTAATTAATCTTCATGACTTCAAAGGCTATCTAGTTTGATATTAATAAAACCAGTTCAATCAAAAACGTTAAATCCGTTATTAATATAAATATATAAATTATTTAAGAAAAAAAATAACTATACTGTGTTAAAATTTGCATTGAAAACATAATTATATAGTTTAATATAGCTTAAATAATTTTTGTCTACAGTATATTATACATCTATATTTTTTTTTCCAATAATAACCTAGAAAAATATTCCTCTTTCTTTCTTTGATTAATTATCAATTTCTTTAATGTTTCATAGTTGTACTTACAAGTAGAGGCAGGGTATTAAAAACAAATCAAAACACATTAGAGGCAATAATTTTCCTTTTAAAATATTTTATGCATCTATACTCTTTTCCAAAAAAAAAACTTAGACAAATATTTCCCCTTCTTGTTTCTTTGATTAATTTTCTATTTCATATTTGCATTTTTTTTTTTTAATAGAGAGGCAGTGTATTAAGAAAAGTTTAAATATTATAGAGAAAGTAATTTTGCCATTTAGCCCTGTTATTTTTTTAAATTTTTAATGAGGCAAAATCTTTATGACTTCAAAGGCTATCTAGTTTGATATTAATAAAACCAGTTCAATCAAAAACGTTAAAGCCGTTATTGATATAAATATATAAATTATTTAAGAAAAAAAACTATACTGTGTTAAAATTTGCATTAAAAACATGATTATATAGAGTTTCCACCAAGATGTTTAATATAAATTAAATAATTATCTGTCCACAGTATATTATACATCTATATTTTGATTTCCAATAATAACATTGAAAAATATTCCTCTTTCTTTCTTTTATTAATTATTAATTTCCTTTATGTTTCATAGTTGTACTAACAAGTAGAGGCAGGGTATTAAAAACAAATCAAAACGCATCAGAGAAAATACTTTTTCTTTTAAAATATATTATGCATCTATACTCTTTTCCAAAAATAACTTTTGGACAAATATTTCCCCTTCTTTTTTCTTTGATTAATTTTCTATTTCATATTTGCATTTTTGTTTATAGAGAGGCAGTGTATTAAGAAAATTTAAAATATTATAGAGAAAGTAATTTTGCCATTTAGCCCTGTTATTTTTTTTTTCTTTTTGATAATAAATAATTTTCTGTCCACAGTATATTATACATCTATATTTTTATTTCCAATAATAACCTAGAAAAATATTCCTCGTTCTTTCTTTGGTTAATTATCAATTTCTTTTATGTTTCATAGTTGTACTTACAAGTTGAGGCAGGGTATTAGAAAAAAAGTTCTGAGAGAGAAACTGTTCTTTATTAAGTAATATTACAATCAGTCCTATTTAGGACATTTTTTATTGTGATAAAGTACAACATTCATACTACATTCACACGATATATACAAAACAATAAATTTATATGATAATAATACAATATACATATATACAAAATAAAATCAATAAAAATATTATACAAAACAAAATCAATAAAAATAGTATACAAAAAACAAAATCAATTAAAATATTATACAAAACAAAATCAATAAAAATAAAAAATTAATAAAAATATAAAAATACAAAATCAACAAACATAGAAAAAAATTAAAACACATAAGAGAATATTATTTTTTCCTACAATATATTATGCATCCATACATTTTCCCCAAAATAACTTAGACAAATATTTCACCTTCTTGTTTCTTTGATTAATTTGATATTTACATACTTTTTTTAAAGTTAGGCAGTGTATTTTTTTTTTTTTTTTTTAGAAACAATTTTTATTGAGTAATATTACAGTCTGTCCTTATTAGGACATTTTTAATAGTGATAAAGTACAACATTCATACTACATTTACACAATATATACAAACAAATAAATTTATAAAATAATAATACAAAATACATATATGCAAAAAAAATCAATAAGAATATGTACAAAAGTAAGCAGTGTATTAACAAAATTTAAAATACTTTAGAGAAATAATTTTGCCGCTTAGTCCTGTAATTATTTTTTTTTTTTTTTAGTGACTGCAAAATCTTCATAACTTAACTTTAAAGGCTATAGAGTTTGATATTGATTTAACCAGTTCAATCAAAAACGTTAAATCCGTCATTGTTATAAATTATTTAAGAAAAAAAACAATAAAGTGTTAAAAGCTTAATAAAAACAATGATTATATAGAGTTAATTTTCTATTTATTTTATATTACATATTTGCATATATTTTATAGAGAGACAGTGTATTAATAATATTTAAAATACTTTAGACAAAATTTAAAATACTTTTTTTTTTTTTTTAATTAGGACAAAATCTTCTTCTTACATCAATGGCTATATAGTTTGACATTGATATAAGCAGTTCAATAAAAAACGTTGAAACCGTTATTAATAAAATTGTAAAAATGCATAGTATTAAGTTGCAATTCCGATTAGCTAATTTTAATGAAAAAGTTTTTTTTTTTAATTCCACGTATATACCTTTCTTAAGTAGTACATCTTTCGGATACTTGTTTATTTGGCCTCATAGTATCTTAAAACATTGATACCTTAGACTCGAAATATTTTAGGAAATCTTAAGAATCATTTATCTTACTATATATTTCATGTATAGGAAAGTGGAACTAAAAATGAAACGAATACGGATCCTATATACTGATATTTATCTTAGATCGTAGTGATTTCATGTTATTGAATTCTATATCGGAATATTTAAAATTTTGTCCTATAAAAACTAATTTATAATAATTATAGTGCTGTCAAGAAACATTTCGTAACTGGTTTGATGTTGAGTACTGCATATAAAATGCCAATGACAACGGTTTTTATTTATGACAATTAAGAAGAATAGAAGTTCAATCGAGTTAAATTCGTTTTGTACTCGGCCTCATAGGCCAATATCTCTTGCTAGTATTGATGTATCTTTCTCTGAGTGAGGAATAAGGGATTCGAAATTGTGAAACATAATGGAAGTATTTGCGATTGAAAAAAAAAAAAAAATAGTGAATTCTTTAGATTTCAGTGTGTGTGATATCAGTTATTCCACTTTTTTTTTTTTTTTTTTTAATGTGTCAATCAGAGACTGAGTTTCAAATGGGTGTTTTACAGCAGTTTTTATGAACCAGGTGTATTCGAAATGGTATGTCTTTAATATTATAAAAAATATATTTTGAAGCGTAATGATATTTTTCAATGATTATTAAAGTTTTATTTTTACATTTTACTTATGACTAAATATTAGATTTGTTCATTTTCGATTCAAATATTTAATGTATAAGTAAATTTTCCACTTTTCTTTTTTTTTTCTTTTTTTATTTACATAATTGTTCAATTTCAATTGTTTCGAACGAAAGTTTATAATTTATAAATTAGCATGCCTTAAATTAATTGTTTTAATCAAGTTGGTTAATATTATTATATCATATATCAATCATAAACAATCAGTTGTAAAATTTATTGCTTAGTTGTGATGTTTTTGGCATTAATGGGTTTGTGTATGTTATTTTCTCGAAACTTATCACGAAATTAATATTAAAAATGGTGCAGATTTTGAATATATGAGATTATTCTTGGAATCGCGGAAGATCTCTAAGCCCTTTCCCCCTCTACTGTGACGGCGGGGCGGTGATAACATTCGTTACCTTCCATCCTCCAGTCCGCGATCACTCTGCCTCCGTGCTCTCGTACTCTGGCAATTGCCTCGGCTTATATCAATTATTACCCGAATAACTCGAGGTTAGTTTCGTGTTTTATATTCTGTGCATCGTTTAGTAGTGACACGGTATCAAACAGCATGGAAGAGATTTCGTTGACCGTTTTACCGCTCCGTACCGCCGGCGACATGGCCTATAATTGGAGGAAATTCATGAGAAGTTATGAAGATTTCGTCACAGCTTATTACGATTCTGCCTCCGACGAAGAAAAGATCGCCATACTACTGCATACAGGGGGTGGCCTCGTCAACGACGTTTTCAACAACTTACCCTTGAAAAAACGCGACAGAAAAAATCTCGAGAAGGTCGTTGAAGCACTCGAACTTCATTTCTTACGGTCCACTTCATACGAAAGGTTTTGGTTTTTCAGCAGGAAGCAACACCCTGGCGAACATTACGGAGAGTTCATGGCGACACTGTATATTTTGAGTGTCAATTGCGATTTCGGCGAACTGAGAGAGAGACTGGTGAAAGACATGTTTATCAGCGGTTTGACCGAAAAATCTCTACGTGACGAATTGCTTAGAACGCCTACAACTGATATAAACTCCACATTAGAGGTATGTCGTAAGACGGAACTCCGTAATGAAGAGATTCGACAATTTCAAGAGTCCAAGAAGAGACGTGGTAAAAAGAAATGGTTCACCTGTTGGATGGGAAGTGCTTCTCCCTCTGCTTCATGCGAACAGCTCCACAAAGTAGAAAAACGTAAGTGTCTTTTTCAATTTTGCCCACTTTTCAGAAATTCGTCGAATGACAGGAATGATATATATGATACATACATACCCGAGTTGACCTCTTTTCGGTACAGCGACAGAGGTGATTCTCCGATTCCTGCACTCCGTGCTGCTTCCAAAAAGCAACCGACTCATTCCACCGAAATAAGTTTATCATCTTATGAAAACAATCGAAGATCTGACAATGAACAAGGGGATTTGAAAGAGACTACTACAAGGCGACCGAAGCATTCCACCGATGTAAGTTTATCATCTTATGAAAACAATCGAAGATCTGGGAATGAACAAGGGGATTTGGAAGAGACGACTACAAGGCGACCAACGCATTCCATCGATGTAAGTTTATCATCTCATGAAAACAATCGAAGACCTGAGAAAGATGGGTATTTGAAAAAGACGACTACGAAAGCCTTCGTTCATATGGAAGATGTAAAGACGGAGGGCGTCGATTTTGGAAGCAGATATCTAACCGAAGGAGAAGAAGTATCTGATGAACTTCGGGACGATATTAATTGCGCAATTATGAATGGCTCATTAACTGCTGATTGTCCTATGATTTCGGAACTTCTTTTTGATTCTCAAGACTTGAGTGGTCATCTTCGTGTATTGGAAGAAGGATATGACGCGGATGTGGATAGTTCAGACAGTAAGTAACTATGGAGTAGATAACCATTTCTTAACATTGAAGTACATTATTGGAATATTTCAGTATTAGTCGACTCTTATTTGTATGATTTGTGATATTAAAGTTATTAAGCATGCTGTTATTGAAAAAAATGGTCACATTCATTAAACCTAAACTTTTTGGCTATATAGAACCTACTTGTTTGATAATAAAATTAAAGTAATTATTAATTATTAAGTAAAACAACATTATATCTCACTCGTTTTTTACTTGGTATTATTTGATTGGTTAGGTTTAGTCTGTTATTGGTCAAATAAAACCTTAGAGAGCATAGTATATTTATTATTAATGGTACCAGTTTGTAGATTTCCTTCTGTTTCTATGTTGATTATTGAATTTAGATTACAGAAATATGCTCACATGTGCTTCTTTCACATTTCGGATTCTTTTACTTAAACAATACCAGCTTATTCTGACTGTATTATTATAATATAACGCATAATAACATGTCATTATTTGCTTTATTCATAATCCTCAGTAGAAAAACCTATCCCTTAAATTTATATAATTATGTTTTAGGTTTCGATGAATCGTTTGATGTACTATTTTAAAAGATTATTAATGTAAACATTTAAAAAAGCACACACTGCCTTCCATTCCTTACCCAATCACTTTATTTCATAATCTTTTTATCAGTTTTTCATATTTGTCGATGTTTCGGGGCTGTTTCCCCATTTTCAAGACTTTTTTTTTTTCATTATATAATTACTATATCACATTTAAATGTTTACATTAAGAAAACTTCCAAAAAAAAAAAAAAAAAATTAAAAAGAAAAGAAAGATTATTAATGTGTTAAAATCGTTTTTTTTTTTTTTTTTAATGAGTATTCTTCACACAACATGCGAGACCCCATGTCTCACCAACATTTGTTTTTTTCCTGTGTTTTTTTTTTGCGAAAAAAAAGACTTATTTTGTTATTTCCAATCAAAACTATTTATTTGAACGTCCGGTGAGCGTCCTACACAATATTTACCTAATTCCTTTTTCTCTTTTATATGAACTTTATTTCATCAACATTTATTTAATTTACATAATCTTTGTTTTGATTTAATATGTATGATCAACTGTTGATATGATGGCGGTAAGCAATGAAGAGAAGTCAGTCGTTGTATATTGTTTATAGTGATCACGCACTCCCTCACAGTGTACTTCGGTCTATCTTAAATTAATTTAGATATTTACTTTATTGTCGTTGTTGGTAAAATTTTAAAAACACCCAACCGAGATAATTCTGGATAATTAAAAATAAACAACATTTCGATGAGGACAGCTCCTTAAAATGCCCATTCACTTTTACACAGGTATAACGAGCTTCATTTAAATAGTTTAAACTTTTTTTGAGAAAGTAATATAACTGTGTGAAATTTGTCTCATAAACATGCAACATCGAAAAAAGTGGTCGTTTTTGGTCAAATTTGTACCTTTATTTTCCGGTTATATTACTATTTAATATGTGATTTCGGTTTCGTGCAATTTTTTTTTTTTTTTATTCCAAATTTTGCGAGGCTTGAATATTTCTAAGTTTATTGTAAGTTAGATCATAAATAAAAATTAATGAAATTGATACAAAGTGCTGTTAATCATCATACAAAAAAATAAAATAAATACTATCTTTAAATATGTAATTTCTGTGCTAACTTTCTGCATTCTGAATAAACACACAAAAACAGACAATTTTGTGAGAGCTGATTATTTGAAAACGTGTGTTTTCTTAGATAACTCGGATTTGAACTTCCCTTTTTACTTTCGCTTAACTTTATGTGAAATATACAGTTAGGGAAAGTATTGTGGTCGAGAAAATTTTCGAATTTGAATTTTGATACACCTTTAAGGGTCCCCTGTGTCTATACTTCCAAATCTCTCAAAACGTCTGTGTGTGTGACAAGTCTATCCTAAAAATGTGAAGGCGCTTTGGAATGAAATAGCATATGTTCTTGGGATGTTTAATCATATTTTTAAAAATCAAAATCGGCATACCACAACCTCGCTTTTATACAATAATATACATTTTAAACCTTTTTACAGTTTTATCAAAAAATCAAAAACAGCTTCATCAATTTTGTTTAAACTGGCAATATCCATGTTAAATTATATCTGGTTTTATGTATGGATTTGATTCTGATTGAAACAGTCTGAGGTCTTGTTTCTAAATTTTCAATATTTCTTCCTCTGAAGTCGTTTTTTTTTTTACTTAAATGAGTCTCCTCTATACTAAGTATAAATTAGTAAATATACTAATTAACGTTTCTAAATTTAAGTCATTAATTTCTAATGTTAATGTTGTTTTGGTAGTGAATTTAAAATGTAGAAGGCATACTCGGTAGTACGCCACCTGTTGATTTTCCTTCAGACAGTTATCAACATCAGCAAGATCCATGTTGGCTAGCATTTCTCAGTTTTTTATATTCTTCTCCCCTTATTTCTAGGTTTATTATTTTTACAAAGACATATTTGCGTATTTTAAACGGATTTGAGTATTAATATCTGTTCAATTTCAAGATTTGAAAATTTAGTATTGTTAGGTTCTATTAATTAAATTGATCCTTTTTCATTCAACCCTTGAAAATGGCAAAGGCCGAAACGTAGGGAGAAGGGAAAAAGAAATAAAAAAATGTTGAATGAAAAAGGATCAATTTAATTAAAAAAGAACCTAACAATACATTTATTCATTCATTGTAATACAAATTAATAAAATTTATTATATTATATTTTAATACTTAACTCGCTGGGACATCAGTTTTGCTATTTATGCTGAAAATACTCCACATGACCATGCGTTACAACGTTATTATAATATTTTAGTGAAAAGAGACTTATGGATTTTATTCATGAAGTTAGTTATTTTATTTTTATTTTGTATAGCATTTTAAAAAAATATATATTTATTGGTATTTACAACTGTATAATGATATACATCTAGTAAATGTGAAACAAGATTATACTGTCATGATTCACATGTAAGGATATTACCCATTGGCAGCTCTCCAAAAACTATGATAAACTAGCAGGTCTCGGGGCCATCTTCTTTTCAGACGCCTCGGAAGATTATCAGGGATCGTAGAGGAAGCAAGGATTGAAACTAGTGGGTTAGAGTGGGAATGGAGATTGTCATGAAAGGAGTGGTACCTGGTTCGTGCTAAGTCAGCAACAAGTGGAACATTAAGGTCTTTATGGATGAGTTTATTTATGAGAAAATAAGGAGCATTGAGAATTTTTGATTGTAAGGATTGGAGATCAGAAGAATTTGATGGTTTAGTAGAGCCCCAAACCTCTACTCCGTAAGTCCTATATTGGTCTTGTGATAGCCATGTAGATGAGTCTTTTGTACTTAAGTGAAAGGTTTGGGCGTTTGACGAGTAAGTGTTGAAGTAGTCAAAAACGTCGGGCAGTTTCTTGTCTTTTCAGTCTTGTATGAGGGTTCCAAATAAGACGTTTGTCCAGGTGCAGTCCTAGGTATCGGATCTGTTCAACCGGGAAAAGAGGAGTGTTATTGAAGGATACTGTTGGGCAGGATGTCATAGGTTTACGACAAAGGGTAAAGGTTATTTGGTGTGATTTATTGAAATTTATTTTTATTCCCTAATTTCGACACCATACTTCAAGGTCTCTGATGTGGGATTGAAGTGTAAAGCATTTAATTTTTCTTTTTTAAATAACGGATGACGTCATCACCAACACAATAGTAACTCAGTATATAACCATATATTATTCCGTTAATGATATGCGGTTAATTTTTTTTGTGATTGATAAGTTCATTAACGCTTTATCATGTGTTGTTTAATAGTTCTGTGTTGTTGAATGGACAATCATTTCATTAAATGATTTATCATAGTAACATAGGGATTAATTTATGTATCATTTATTTATCTTAATATATGCAATTAAATTAGTTAATCATAGAATATTACTCTACTTTTAGACCCCAGACTGTTGTGTATTTGTTAGGGGTCCATGAAAACCTATTGGAGCTGTCAAAAAAATGGTTTCAATAATTCATAGGTTTATTTTATTTGTGACAACAGGGCATTGCGCTCTGAACCCTTACGGTCATAAAACACATCACAGTGATGTCATGAAATTCCTCTGAGTTCTCCAGGCTGATTGTATGTGTAAATATTGTGCATCTGATTTATTATTATTTTTTTTTTTTATATGTTATATTATAATGTTATAAATTCATTATTCAAAACAAAATTCATTATGTTAATATATTAAATTGTTGCTGATAAAAATATGTTTTAATATCATAGGATTTATATTACTTTCTGGAACTGTTTACCATTCGTTTTATATCATTTTGTTTTTATTTTACTCGTTTCTATGTTCCTTATTTTAAAATTTGTTTATAACGTATTTTAATATTGTGCGTCTGTACTTAATATTTAATTTCTCTACCTAGGTTGTTTTATTTCTTGGCTATTATTTCAGTTTTCTAAAAATCTAAAAATAAGTGAAGAATTATGTTAAGTTAAAAGATATTTTAAAAAGTTCATTTCTAGAAAATATATGATATAATGTTTAATAGTTGTTCCCACTATTGCGGAGTGGGTTGACTCAGTTGAGTTTAATAAAGAACCGAGGGGTTTTTATGTATTATATATATATATATATATATATATATATATATATAAACCTTCCTGAGGTTCAAACAGCGTCTGGCACTCTTGATAAAGGGAAAAATCTGGTGCGCGCAACACACGACTTTCACTTACCTCCATTATTTATATTAATTCAAGAATTTTTAAAGAAATTTATAAACGAAAATAGAATTATTTAAATTGGATATTAATAGAAACGCGTGTTTTATTAAATAATCTATTTTATTATTATCTAGTACAATCAGTTTGTTTTATCGGCTTTTCATTACACTCCGTTAACTTTTACAATAGAATATATAATAGAATATTTTTCTAAAATCTTTAGCATTCAAACGGTATGTGTATATATATATATATATATATATATATTATATATATATATATATATATATATTATATATATATATATATATTACACGAGGATATTACTGTTGTTAAGTTCAAAAACAAAAAATTGCATTAAACAATTTTTTTGCCGTTTTTTTCGTTTAGTTATATATCGAATTTATTCAGCTTATATATTTATCATTTTTTTTAGCAATGCTAATCAGACGATATGATTATGTTTTTCAAATCTACAAAATTAAAGGTACTTTAGAAGAAGAAATTTTGAAATATCGGCATTTAAGCCCTTTTAGACTATTTCAATGAGGATGAAACCTACACGATATTAAAACGCGTTCAATTTTACATCGACATAGCGAGTTTAATCAAAATCGTTAGAGGCGTTTTTAAGAAAATCGTAAAAATGTGCAAAATGCATGGTATAAAGTGGCTTTTCTGGTTAGCTGATTTTGATGAAAACGTTTTTGTAACATCCGGGGCGTATAGTTTTTTTAAATATGAAATTTCAGTTTCATAAGACTTTTCGTTTACGCGCGGGAGTTACCACACACGAACAAACAGACACACACACACACACACACACACACAGATCTTTTTGCAGGACTTGATCATTTGGACTCAGGAGACCCAAAAACGTGTATTTCCGTTGAAAACTGGAATTCGAAAATTTTCTCGATCGCAATACTTTCCCTTACTATGTATTTTATATACAGGTAAGTGAAAGTAAAAACCTGTCAGTTGATCTCGCCTAGAAAACTTCCTTGCATACAAGTTGGTCCTGAAACATCACAGTCATTACTAAATACTGAACATATAGGTTTTTTATTTGTGTGAGTTTTTTTTTAAGAAACAACGAACTGTCGCAAAACGTCTAAAATGGTTCGATCCATGAGAAAGAAAAAAAAATCAAATAGACTAGGGTTGAATGTTTATTATATCATTTCTGCCTCGTGTAAAGTAAACTATTTTTTAAAACAAATTATTTGTTTACATTGCTATATTAAATGTTTACAATCTTGATTTTCTTAATATCTGATATACATCATTTTTTTTTTCTTTTAATATTCGATTTCCTCTTGCCCTGAAGTTCTTAATTTAGTTCATATCAATAAAAACATTCTCTTTCATGGGAATCATAATTATTTATATCACGCTTAGTTATTACAAGATTTTTTTAAATTTTATTAAAATAAACACATCAAGTGAATCCCACAGAAGTACGAAACAATGTCCTGATACACCTTTGGCAGAGCTGCCCATCGGCAGTACTCTAATAAAATAAAATTCTGAATCAGAAGGTCTCCCATCTTATTTTCAGACCCTTCGGCGGATTATCAGGAATCAATGAAGAAGCTAAGATTAAAATAGTGATAATGTAGTGTAGTACCTTTTTCGAGCTATATCGACAACATATGGAACATAAAGGTCGTTACAGATGAATTTATTCGTAAAAAGTAAGAGAATTTGAGGATAGGTCGCTTTCAGCGAAAACCAGTGTTTCATGAAGCAATACTCAATCATAACGGATGTTGACGAAACTCGTAATATAGTAAATAGTGCTTTTTTTCAGAATAAGAGATAAAAGATAATAGATTTTTCTCATTTACATTGAAACTGATTTTTTTATTCACACTGAGCAGAACTACTGATATAATAAGTGATTAATTTTTTTTCTCACTAGAAACGTTAAAAATTCCTTTTTCTGGCCTTCGGCGATTTTATAGAAATGATCTTTAGTGTTAATAAAATAATATTAAGCCCTTAAAATTTTATTTTAATTAATAAATGAAAAAATTTAATTGAGTATTGAGTTTTGGCACATACAAGAATGTAATATATTTTTTTTTAAATTACCTCTCCTTAGAGTGTACCTAAAAACTTTTTTTTTATTTTCGTTTCAATATTATCATTATTACTTATAATTTTTTTTCATTAATTGAGACGTTGATTTCCAAAAGTTACTGTAGGACTTTTTTTTACGATATAGATGTTTTGACATATTTCTATTCTCATCATTTAGTTTTATCTAAATCTTCTATTTGATTTTATCTTGCACTGGAGCCTTTCTAGACGTGGAACGGGCTTTTGATCGAGTTTGGCATCCAGGACTCCTCTACAAACTCCGCAGATTCCTTTCCCCGACTTATTTCCTAGTAATCCGCTCCTACCTTACAGATAGAACCTTTAAAGTTAATCATAACCTCTCCTACTCCTCAGTATTCATTCAGTCAGCCGGTGTACCTCAAGGTAGTATCCTAGGCCCAATCCTCTACACGGCGTATACAGCTGATATCCCTATCCATCCATCCTAGCACTGCCCTCTCTACTTACGCTGATGACACATGTGTTCTATCCGTAAATAATGAACCTATTGTTGCTTCTCAAATTCTCCAGGTAGTATCTGCCATTGCAGAATGGTGTCACAGTTGGAGATTAGATTAAAATAAATCCTAATAAATCCCACCAAATCGCCTTCACTTTACGACGTAAACCTTCCTGTCTCGTTGTTTCCTTTAATCACACCACACTCATACCTGTAGAACAAATACGATACCTTGGACTTCACCTTGACAAACGCCTTACATGCAATCCTCATACAAGACTTAAACGACAAGAAACTTAGATACCTACTATTAAAATACTTACTTGACAAACGATCAAAACTCCCTCTTTACTTCAAAAAACTCATTTACACAACCATTATCAGACCTATTTGGACTTATAGTATTGAGCTATGGGGGTCCACAAGACCATGGAATTCCTCCCGCATCCAATCCTTGCAATCCCAAATCCTTTGACAAATCCTCGACGCTCCTTACTTTGTTACCAACAAACTCATCCATAGAGACCTGAATATCCCACTAGTTACTGATATCACCCAAAAAAGATACACCTTCTTTCATTCTAAATTACCCGCCCATACAAACCCGCTTGTCCGTATCCTCTCATCGACATATATTCCCGATAATCCTCCGAGGCATCTGAAAAGACGGTGGCCTCGACACCTGCTGAACAAATAAACATTGAAGTGCTACCTACGCCGGGTAGATTCTTCTCATGACTTTTTCAAGCCAATGGTCTGTAAATAGCACATTTGCTTATTGTACTATGTAAATTGTACAGTTGTAAATTTCAATAAAAGAATTAAAAAAAAAAAAAAAAAAAAAAGATTTTATATTATGAACACTCAAGTCCTTTAAAAACGCGATCTATAAATATAATTATTTTCTAAAGGTACTAATTTCAGATTCGATTTCCTTCCAAATCATACTGGAACATTTAAATTCCATAACTTTAAAATAGTGTTATTAATATAGTAAGAAAACTATTCTAGAATTCAATGTTAGCCATGTATCATTCATTCCATGAAGAATTACATTCCCACTCTAATCCACTGGTTTCCATTCTTTCTTCCTCGTCAATTCCTGATAATCCTCCGGAGCGTCTGAAAAAAAGATGGCCCCGAGATTTTCTAGTTTAGAATATTTTTATAGTGCTGCCAATGGGTAGTGTCTCTAGATTTTTATGTCAGTTTACCATATGCCCATCACATTTACTTCATGTATTTTTATACATTTAAATATCATTAAATATGTTTAAATTTAAAAAAAATTGATTTCAATGTGAAAAGAATCAAATAAGTTAGTTTAATAATATAGTAATGAGAGAATTTTGCGCTTCCTTTAAAATTTCCTAAAACCGATATAGTTTTGGAACCCAACATCTTAATTAATGAGCACGTTACTCAAACCTTAACAATTATTATAGAAATCGTTCCTATTTGTTTTCGATGTTAGTTATTAAATAATCAAAATCAAAATTGCTCAGTCTTGGAAAATTCTAATAAATTGTAAAAATAAAACTAATGTGGAATGGGTCAGCCTAGTAGGTGCGCAACGAATTTAGTTCGGCTGGGGCAAATTATTTATTATTATTTAATATAATATAATTATTTATTATAATACTTGCTTGTCTAGCTTTAAAACAGAAATGTATTAATTTCTTATAAAAAATTGTACTTTTCCTCTGAGGATATATCTCAGATATATTTTAAATGACGAAGATGATTGGGGGTGCATCAGAAAGAAACACACATAAAAAGTAGTACTTATTTTAATTGTGTGCCGACGTTTCGGCCTACATTATGGGTCTTCATCAGGGCTAAGAGAAACAAGATAACAGCCAATGTAATTATAAACTTAATAATACGTTAGGTATATAATAATAATATGGTGACAGTAATATAGTATGGAAGTAAACAAAATTAAGATGGTTATATGGACGTATTATTAATTTTATAATTACATTGGTTGTTTTATAATCTTGTTTCTCTTAGCCCTGATGGAGGACCCAAATCTTGACCGAAACGTCGACACACATTTAAAATAAGTACTAATTTTACTTCCACTTACTATATATAGTAAGGGGAAGTATTGCGATCGTGAAAATTTTCGAATTCCAGTTTTCAACGGAAATACACGTTTTAGGGTCCCCTGAGTCCAAATAACCAAGTCCCGCAAAAAGGTCTGTGTGTGGTGTGTGTCTGTGTGTGTGTGTGTGTGTGTGTGTGTGTGTGTGTGTGGTGTGTCTGTGTGTGTGTGGTGTGGTGTGGTGTGTGTGTGTGTGTGTGTTGTGTGTGGTAACTCCCGGACGGAAACGGTAAGTCCTATGAAACTGAAATTTCATATTTAAGACAACTATACGCCCGAGACGTGACAAAACTTTTTTCATCAAAATGAGCTTACCAGAAGAGGTACTTTATACCATGCATTTTGCATCTTTTTTTTGATTTTCTCGAAAGCGGTTCCGACGATTTTGATTAAACTCGCTATATCGATGTAAAATTTAATGGGCTTTAATATCATGTAGGTTTTATTTGGATAAAAATGGTCTGACAGGGCTTAAATACCGATATTTTAAATTTTCTTCCCCTAAAGTACCTTTAATTTTGTAGGTTCAATAATAATAACTAGATTAACTTGTTAACGATGATGAAAATCAGGTAAATATATAAATTGAATAAATTCGATACCCAACTAAAGGAGAAAACAGAAAAAATATTTTTTTAATGCAATTTTTCGTTTTTGAACATAAGAGCAGTAATATACATGTATGATATACCGTTGGAAAGCTAAAGATTTTAGAAAAAATATCATCTCATACACAAGCTTTTAAAAGTTAAAGGAGAGTGATGAAAAGAAGATAAAACTTACTGATTATTTAAGATAATAATATAATAGATTTTTTAATAAAACACATGTTTCTATATAAATTCAATTTGATTAATTTCTTAATAATTTCACGTATTTTTATCTCTAACTGTATTTGAAAATTCTTTCATTGATTTTAAAAATGGAGGTCGTGTGTTGCCCACACCAGATTTTTTAATATGTGTTTCTTTCTGATGACCGCAACCCCAACCATCTTCCTCATCTAATAATATCAACGGTCATATGAACTCCATCATCAGATATATTTTAGTGTTTCAAGATTTCAGACTTCGTTCTTGGTGTAGTTAATTTACCCAACTTAAATTCACACGAGTGTTTTGATTTTATAGTTTCTTTTGTTAGAGTGCTCTTTCTTTGTGTAACAAGATAGTTTTTTTTACAATAAACAATGATAGTGATAACTATGAATAAAAGATAATTATCATAAGATGCCATAGTAGTTGAATCTTTTTTATTATTTATTTATCTTTAGAATTAATATTTTTTCTATCTTTGCCTATCGTATCCGGTATAATTAAATACCTCTTTAGGTAGTAAATATTTATCGATGAATAATGATCCATTTATTGCATTTTAGACCGATTAATCATATAACAAATAACTTTAAAAATTATCAAAACCAGATTAAAATGTTATATACTGCGTTATATTCTGCGTTCCTTCTGTATTCTTTACAACGTCGTTAAAAAAATCGCTAGCTAAGACTATATCATCTGGACGGAGGGTGATCGATGTAAAGGTGCTTACTGGCCATAACTTTTTAACAGCCGTCTCCGATCCTGTGCAAGGATCAGGACAAACACTGAACCAATAACACCACCTGGATGGCATATTGTCTTGGAATGCCTACTTAGCACGGAAATAAAAAAAAAGAAACTGCTCTTCGCTTCCGATTAGTTCAACCTTTACTTTATTAATACAGATCTTATAAACTTCATAGCTACAAGTGTCAAAAGTATTCGGAATCCGAATTTATTTTAATTTATAAAGTATATTTCACAACTATGAATTTATATAATTCTCTTTCGCTCATAAATCTTTATGAGCTTATAAAAGTGTATAGAAGATATAATAATAAAATATAAAAGCAAATAAGTGAGCGTCCAAAAAATATTAAATTTTAGAACTGAAAGACTGATTATTCATCAAATAAGAAAACAATACCTCAATTGTATAATACTTAGCTTATTTTTGAATTTTTCATAACTTCTGGATTCACAATAATTGTTTCAACTGTTCGCCGCGTTCTAAAAAAAATATGACGAAAAAAAAACATGTTAAAAGTACGGAAAACGTCTTTCAGCAGGCAAAGAGAAGAATGACAAATTATAAAGTTTACAGATAACTCCCTTACTAAAATGCATGGTTCTTATGAAAAAAATATGGTTTGGAAGAAACCAAATAAAGAATTTAGTATGTCGCTGTATAGCACCTTGAGCGGTCAGTAATAGGTCTGTTTTGCTTTGAAAAAGCTTAGTAACATTAGATTCATGGACATAATTATTGATGGATTTGTGTATTTTTTAAGTATGAAAAGCCAGAACTGAAAATAGAAGAAGAATAAAGAATAAATTAATTTTTTAATATACGCGCGACCATGACTCAGGTCTGCGTTATCTATTCAGATTTAGTTGCTGATAAATTTTCCAAAAGTTCTCGAAATCCTTTTTATATTATTTCTTTTAAATGTAACGCACTATTTGTGGGTCCTACTAAAAAGGAAAAACAGGAAATGCTATGTTCAAAATGAAAATGGCCTCAAGAAACAATAAGTGCTTGAGTGGGGTAATATTTTACAAACTATCAGTTAATTAGTTACATCAATTGATACTATGCTAAAATGTATAATTATACAAAAACTTTTACTAACTGGATTTTTATTTATGATCTCTGCATTAATATAATTATAAAAGCACGTAATTCCGAATACTTTTGACACCTTTGAAAAACACTATTTTTAATTTTTTCGAAAATGAACGTTCAAACTAAAATGATTGTTGTAATTTTTGGCTTTAGCTATTGTATACCTTCCTTCTAACATTATGCAGTTGTTAACAACTTCTTAAAATTATAAAAAATAAATTACGGAATGGTAGTGAATTCCGAATACTTTTGACACTCACTGTACATGGCTTTAGTTTTATTTATTTGGACATACCTGATTGAGCTTAGGAGTTCTGTAATACCTTCAACGAGTTTTGTTTTTTCGTTTCACCCTGTTCGGTGTACAACGAATCGACTACCTCTATGTGTATTGTAATTTCCTTAGTGCCCAGTATTTAAACTTTTTATTCAAGAATAATTAGATTGGCTTTTAGCGTAGATTTGTTATTAAACATTGTGTTTTCTTCTTTAACTATTAATTTGCCTTAATAATAATAACAATAAATTCTTTATTTATTCTGGGACGAGTTCTTTAAGAATACTATTACAAAAAGAAACTTAAGTGTCTTAGAGTACAACAATAAAACAAACAAAAAATAATAGAAATACAAATGAAAAAAAAATGAAAAACAAAAATGACCTATTATTATAATTTAAAAGGTAGCTTCTAATTATTAATAACAAAACTAGACAAAGAAATTAAATAAAAAAAGATGTCCATATATAGAAATCTTAAATACAAATTTTAATTAAAAGAACTTAACAATTTTGGTGGAATATTGAAGAATTAATACAGTAAATGTGCAAATGCAACATAAATAAATTATATTTAAATTATCGTTTCTATGTTTTTTTACTGCTTTTTATTGACATTTTCGAATCTATTTAGGGCTCTTTGGGAATTGGATAGAAAGGAAGTGAGTGAATAGACGGGATTTAAAGGTAGGAAGAGTATCAGAGTGACGAATATATGAAGGAATAGAATTCCATATATATGGTAATAGGTAGAAATACTCATGAATCAGTTTCGTTGAACTATCATCAGGGCTGCAAACAATCAGAAAACAAAAAACATACACATCAATACAGTATGATAATGAAACTTATTACTTTACTTCGAAGTTAACATAATAAATACAAATAATAATATGATAAATAAAAAGATGATGATGATGAGTATGGAATTGAAAGTAACTAAAGAGGTAAAAGAAATATGTATATATTTATTACATTATTAATACATATACATTATTTTTTTGTTTATAATATAATCTTTATTGCAATATATAATAAAATACTCAAAACATAACTAATGCTGTACCAAAGTAGACCAGATTCTTAAGTAATCACATAACATAGGATATAGACACATTAATAAATAAAAGAAAAAATAAATATAAAAAACATCCACGATTAGAAAAAAAAATTACATAAAATTTATCTTACAGTAATATAATAATTTGATTCGTTTGTGTACAAACCGCTTTGTACTATTTTAGTATAGTTTCCTAAATTTCTTATAAGAAAATTTTTGTTAAATAAAAATTTAGAAAAAAATTGTTTACTAAGCTCGTTTATTTAATCTCAAATAACAGATACTCACAATTCTGAATGCATGGTTTTGATTCTTGATTTAATGGATAATTTTCACAGATTCTTATACATTTATTTAGCTTGTGATTGTTTGTAGTTTGATTTACACATATAGCTAAATTTTGAGCATGCCTAACCAAGAATCGGTCGTAAACAAGCCTTACATAACAAACATATACATTAGGGATACTCTCTACGTTTGCTATAGCATGCTATTTGTGTTATTTTGCTAAACCTGTCGAGTTTCTACAGTTATTTCCTGTATAAAATTGATGGGTTTAGCTTAGCACAATAGCACAAATAGCATGCTATAGCAAACGTAGTGAGTACCCCTATTATAAAAAGTAGAATATGAGGTATGACAAGATGTTATCTAAATGAAAAGAAATATACAGTAAATAAAATCTAATATTATACAAACAATTAAACATATAAGAGTAGTTAAATGACAGAGAACAGAGAAAAATTAAAATATTGTGTTACCATACTTGCTCCTCATCAATTCTACCTATTATGATTTTAACAGTCATCCTCAATATTAATTTTTCTATTTGAGTATTTTTTTAACTCTAATTTTTTAGTTGAGTTTTGTTTTAAATCTTTTACAGTTCTTTCTGAGAAGATGACCCTATTAATTTATCACCCTGTTTCGTATAGTATCTGATAGATTTATTTATTTTTCTTTTAGAGGGTAATAAATCATGATTTTTACTATCTCGTTATCCTAAAATTTTTAGTCCTATAATATTTCCTATACTTTTTTTTCAATTGAATGGAGGACACCGGATTGGAATAAAAATATGTCAAAATATTAATATTTTTTTGCTGCTCCAACTGACGCTTGGAATTCATGTTCATTTTTTTTTTTTTTATGCGTACAGCGCTTTTGGTTTCATCATCTTTTTTAAAAAATATTTAATTAGGACACTTATTTCCAAAAGGACTTTTTTTACGAAATTGATATGTTAGCATATTAGTTATCTAAATGACAACTTTAATAAATTGTCGAAACCCATTTTAGGATTGCATTAAATTGTTATAGGACAAATTTATTTCATTCTTTTTGCATTTGAACATGGAATAGGTTTTTTTTTACGTTAATATTCAATTTCATTTTTGCGTTATGGAAGTAAATAGTCGAGTATAATTTAGAAAAAAATTAAATGTGCTGTTGGTACCAATCGGGAAAGAACTACAGTTTCCAAACGTATTTTTTTTATTTTTCAAAATTTTAATTAAAAAAAAAATAACTATTGTATTATTTGGATATCAGGATCTGCAATTTTGTCGTCTTCAGAAGTATACTATCATTTACCTATGACATATATATATTAAAGGAAAGTATTACAATTGTGAACATTTTCAAATTTGAGTTTTCACCGGAAATTGTTTTTTTTAGTCCGAATGACCAAGACCTGCAAAAATGTCTCACAAATATGTGTTGGTGGTTAGCTAACTTAAAAAACCGATAAGTCACAGAAAAAAGAAATTTTATATTTAAAACTAGCATATAACTAGGATGTTGCAGCAACTCTTACAGTAAAATCGATTTACAGTGCCATTGAGATCCATTTTTTTTACAACGATTTTACGATTTTATCCAAAAAAAAAGCTCAAACTATGTTCATTCAAGACACTATATTGAGATATGATCAATGGGCTTTAAGGTCAAGTATGTATTATTCTTATTGAAATGGTGTGGCTAGAAATAAATGAGGAATTTTAAAAATGTGTTGCTTCGAAATAATCAACCATTTCTCGATGTTTTTTTTTTTTTTTTTATAATATATTTTATTGTTTTTTACAACTGTATATACAAATACAATAAGTAAAATGGCTGAATTACAATAACAGGCATGAATAGACATGTAAAGAATCTACCCAGTGGTAGTACTTCAAAGTTTATTTCATGAGCAGGTCTCGAGGCCACCGTCTTTTCAGGCGCCTCGGAGGATTACCGGGAATAGATGTAGATGAGAGGTTACGGACAAGCGGGTTTGAGTGGGCAGGTAGTTTGGAATTAAAGGAGGTGTATCTATCGCGGGCCAAGTCTGCAACCAGTGGGATATTTAGGTCTCTATGGATGAGTTTATTAGTTACAAAGTAAGGAGCATTGAGGATTTTTCGTAGGATTTTGGATTGCAAGGATTGGATGCGGGAGGAGTTTGATAGTTTAGTGGACCCCCATAGCTCAATGCCATAGGTCCAAATAGGTCGGATAATCGTGATGTAAATGAGTCTTTTGTAGTGAATAGAGAGTTTTGAACGTTTGTCTAGTAAGTGTTGTAGTATGCGGTATCTGCAGGCAGTTTCTTGTCGTTTCAGTCTAGTGTGAGGATTCCAAGTAAGGCGCTTGTCTAGATGGAGTCCAAGGTAGCGGATCTGTTCAACGGGGATTAATGGAATGTTGCCAAAGGATACAGTAGGACAGGTATTCATAGGCTTGCGGCGAAGGGTAAAGGTAATTTGATGGGATTTATTTGGATTGATTTTAATTCTCCAATTATGACACCATTCTTCAATGGATTGGATGTGAGACTGTAGGAATTGTGATGCAACCGTTGGGTCACCACTTACGGATAACACACATGTGTCATCAGCGTAAGTAGTGAGAACAGTGCTAGGATGAATAGGAATGTCAGCTGTATAAACGGAATAAAGGATTGGGCCTAAGATGCTACCCTGAGGTACACCTGCGGACTGAGAAAATATGGATGAGTATGAAAGGTTATGGTTGACTTTGAAAGTTCTATCTGAGAGGTAAGAATGAATAATTAGGAAGTATGTAGGAGAGAGGAATTTCCGGAGTTTATATAGCAGTCCTGGGTGCCAAACTCGATCAAAAGCCTGTTCAACGTCAAGAAAGGCTCCAGTGCAATACATTCCGCGCTCCAAT
Organism: Piezodorus guildinii; assembly: GCA_023052935.1. Taxonomy (NCBI): domain Eukaryota; kingdom Metazoa; phylum Arthropoda; class Insecta; order Hemiptera; family Pentatomidae; genus Piezodorus; species Piezodorus guildinii. The sequence goes on along the minus strand of CM041295.1, from coordinate 123,518,200 downwards.
GTGGAAGAAATGACATCCACCACACGGTGACACTGTTGTATAGTAGAATGGGATGTCCGAAATCCAAACTGGTGGTCAGGAATCACGTGGTTGAGATCTAGGATTGGATATAAACGTTTTAGGAGGAGTTTTTCTAGAATTTTGCCCATAATGGGCAAAAGAGAGATAGGACGGTAGGAAGATGGGTTTTCTAGAGGCTTTTTGGGTTTTGGTATCATTTTGATAATGGACAGTTTCCATGTAACGGGAAAGTAGGTGGAACGGAGTGTGGCATTGTATACATAGGTAAGAAGGAGTATGGCTTTTCTAGGGAGCTGTTTTAGGATACGGGAAGTGATGAGGTCGTGACCAGGTGCTTTTTTGGACGGTAATTTTTGAATGATGCTGATAATTTTTGATGGGTGGAATGCTTTAGGAGGAAGAGACATTTGGAGAGGAACGGTTAGTTCTGCTTCGACATGTTCGATATGGATTGGGTTTTGGATATCAGGATGCGGATTAAACATTTTGGAAAGGTGTTTTGCGAACACCTGGGATTTTTCTTCGTCGGATCTTGTCCATGTCTGGGATTCAGTTAAAATAGGATGATTGAAGGTTTTGAATTTTAGTAACTTTGCAGTGGTTGTCCATAATGATCTGTCAGAGGTATTCAGGTTTCCAGTAAAGATCTGCAGGTTTTGAATTTTGAATTGTTTTAATTCGGTTTTTAGTGCGTTAGTCAGTTTATTGTAGTGCTGTTTATCGGAAGGATATCTTGTTCTATGCCACTTCGCTCTTGCTTTCCGCTTTGCAGTAAGCAAGAGACGAATGTGGTTCGGTAAGTAGGATTCATGAGAATTTCTGATTTTAGTGATGGATGTATTGTTGTTTATGGCAGTCTCTATAGATTGTGTTAGGTTTTCAATGGCAGAGTCTATGTCTTGTTTAGTTTTCAATGGTATTTTCAAGTCGAGTATGTTTTCTAGGTCGTTTCGGAAATTGTCCCAGTCCACACGTCCTTTAATCAAGGAAGGAGGAGAGGGTTGGAGAATAGGATTTGAATTCATGAGAAGCAGAACAGGGCTATGATCTGAGGAGAGGTCGTCTAAGGATGTAATTGTACATTGGGTAGTGGGAATTTGGGAAGAGATAAATATGTCTAGAATATCCAGGCGTTTTTTAAGGGATGTAGGCCAGTATGTAGGATCCTTGGGTGACAAGACGGAAAAGCTATTAGAGGTTGTGACTTGGGAAAGAATCCTGCCACGAGTGTTGGATGTTCGGCATCCCCACCGTTGGTCTTTGGCGTTGTAATCCCCACCAGCAATGAAACGCGGACCAAAGGTTCGGAATAAGGAATCAAGATCATTATAGGATAAGGTATTACCAGGCGGGCAATATACAGCAGAGAATGTAAGGTTATAAGGGCGGGAGGTTAAGGTAATAGAGGTTGACTGAATGGTGTCAGTTGGAGTGCAAGGAATCAGGGAGTGAGGTATGGATTTGTGAATAAGGATACATGAGCCAGCGTGAGATGTGTTGTCTGGGTGATCTGTTCTGTATGTGATGTAGTCACGTATGTAGAAGCGAGACCAAATGCCAGAACCTTGGACACACGAAATCATACTGTCACCATCAGCCAAGGTGCGTTAAATGTGGTGGTATGCACCTGTCCAACACGTGCCCAAAACCTAGAGATACGCCAGCTCAATGTGCTTTGTGCAATGAAGCGCATCCTGCTAACTATAAGGGTTGCATAGTTTATAAAAACCTGCAACGTCAAAAAGCAATTAACGCAGCCTTCCATTCTCAAAGAAATGCAGTTTCTACGGATCCAAGGACCGGACCTTCTACAAGAAATGACGTACGACCCTCAAGAACGCCAGCAATTAATGAACAGGATAGATTCATGAACTCTTCAACCAATACTTCCACGTTTTCAAACATCTTTAGGAAACATCAACAACATCAACAGGCGCCTCTGCCTTCCTTACCTCAGATTCAGACCTCCCATCCTGACCCTAAGCCTTCTCATCCTAATCTTAAGATCTCACATCCCCAGCGTGAAAACTCCCAACCTCTTCCTAAAATTCCCACAAATGAAATAAATCCCAAAGATCTATTAAGGGTTAATCTGCCACCGGAATCCTATTCCAAACATCCTGCTTCTTCTCCATCTACATCTCAACTTAATCCTCGACCAGATAAATCAATGGAACCTACTCAGCGTTTGAGAAATCCACCTCAAAACATCCCTACTAATCCTCCAATCCAAAACACTGCCTACAATCCCTATCCTAACCAGAATCCTACAGACATTACTGCAATCCTTTCATTATTCATTCGTGAAATTCAAAATACAATCAATCCTTTGATCAATCTCCTTACCAGACTGCTCTCAGTAATCCCATTCCATGCCCCAATATGAAGAAAAACTCTCTATCCATCCTATTATGGAATGCAAATGGACTACTAAACCACCGAGACGAACTAGACGTATTCCTCCACAACAACTTCATAGACATTGCCTTACTTACAGAGACCCACTTCACAACACAGTCTCGATGTTTTTAGCATTGATAAAAAAATTATTAAAAATGGACGTACGGGATTTCCAAAGTTGAAAACAGCAGAAATATTAATATAAATTTGTTGTTAGCTCATAAACTTATGAACGTATGTTCCTGGGAAAGAGGGGGATTATAATAGTTAAATGTTGCCTCAGTTGTATAGCATCCTACATGTTATATTCTTTCATTCAGTACGTAAGATTTTAGAAACAATATTACACACCAAATCTTAACTAAGTTGTTGAAATACTTGGTAAAGTTTTTATAAATCTATTAACTAACGTTGTTATTAATTATTTTAACTTTTAAATTAGTTCATCAGATCTTTCACTGTAAAACAAATGGGAATCTTATGGAAACTAAATTAAACGTTTAAATTTTATTTTGAATAGTTTATTCGAAATACAATATATCAATAAACTGAATAGGATAGGAACCTTTGTTATTTCTTTAGTTTTTTTTTAAACATACATTGCGACGAAATTTTTTTTATTTGGGAAAATAAAATTTTGTAAAGAAGGTACCAAAAGACATTTATATTTCAAAAGAAATAAAATAAATAAATACAACTAATAAATAAATTTTAAACAAAAAAAGAAATATTCATTCATTATAATGATTGAGTTCCTTTAGTCAAAAATCTAATTTAAAATTTACCATTAACAAGTATCCGTTTGGGATAGTAGGTGTTGTAAAAGGAGATATTTGAATGTGGATAAGGAAGAAGTACGGCTTATATTAAAAGGAATGGTATTTTATTTAAAATAAATGCTTCCATTAAAGATCAATTAAATTATTTTGTTATTTTTTCAATTTTAAATAATAATAATTTTAACTACCTCTCGCCATTTTCGGCTACTTCAACACTTATAGACAAACGGTCGAACATTCATCTTAACTACAAAAGGTCCATCTACATGACTATTATAAGACCAATCTGCACTTACGGAGTTGAGCTACGGGGCTCTACTAAACCATCAAATTCTTCCCTCATCCAACCTTTACAATCCAAAATCCTTCGTAAAATCCTCAACGCTCCTTACTTTGTCACGAATAAACTCATCCATAAAGACCTTGATGTTCCTTATGTTACTGATTTGGCCCAGACCAGGTATCCATCTTTTCATGACAAACTCCATTCTCATTCTAACCCACTAGTTTCAATCCTTTCTTGCTCTTCAATTCACTTTAATTCCAAACTACCAGCCCACTCAAACCCGCTTGTCCGTATCCTCTCATCTCCATCTATTCCATACCGCTGGTTAGCTTCTTCAGAAGAGTTCATCAAGCCAATATTTTCACATTTGATTGTATTTTATTCCCATACAGCTGTAAATATCAATTAATAAATAAAATATAAAAAATTCTGTTATATCAACCGTGGGGCGACTCAGGGGTATGGAGACACTCCCAGGGCACACCCAGCCTCTTAATGTTGGTGATCTCGGCCTGATCATCTCATTGTATGGACGTTGGCCTAGAAACTGTATGAATCTCTAAACGTCTGAATTCTCGTAAATTCTACGAATGTTATGATTCAGCTCGGCCAGTGGCTCCTTCATGTCTCTAGACCTACTCTCAAGGATTGCGTCAATTGCTTAATCGAAAATTTCCGATAAGGCGTGAACTGGTGATAATATGCTAGCCCTCTCTCAGTTAGTTCTCGGTGTCAGTTCAAGCCTCATCACTGTATCTCTTGGATAATTCGTCAGCGGTGAGTTCATTTTTGTTCCAAGTTCGGTTCGATTCTGAGTTTTTGGGTGTTTAATGGTCTTCAAACATTTCTTAAATGTCTTGTATTACTTATAAATCTATATAACTTAGTTTTATCATGTTTTCACCACTTTCCATTAATTTATTTATATAAGAAAACATTTTCTTTCAATCTTAAGCTTTCCAATAATATGTTATACATTTATATTACTATTCTTATGCTCGGAAAAGAAAATTAACCTGGAAAAATATTTTTGCTTTATTTTTTTTTATCAACTTCTTTCAAATTGTGTATTTAGGTTGAATTAAACCTAATCATATTGAAGATCATTAAATTTTACATAGATGAAGCGAGTGTAATCAAAATCGTATAAGCCGTTTTTGAGAAAATCGTAAAAAGGTGCAAAATGCCTAGTATAACAGAGCACTTTCGTCAGCCGATTTTACTAAAAAAGTTACTGCAACATCTCGGGCGTGTTGTCTCAAATATGATATTTCAGTTTCGTAAAACTTTTCGTTTTTGTGCTCGACTTACCACACACTCACGGACGCTGAATTCTACGCGCTACTTGGTTATTGGATTCAGGGAACCCTAAAACTTTGAAAACTGGAATTCGATCGCAATAATTTCCCTTAATATATATATATATATATATATATATATATATATATATATATATATATATATATATATATATATATATATATATATTTCATGCATAGGTAAAAAGTTATATTTTTTTATTTTAAAGTAAACATTTTTAAAGAGTTTTAATTTAGTGTTCATAAAAATAGTAATTATTACATAACGTAACAGTGGTAATTACTAGCTATGACGATAACGGTATTTCATGCGTTTTTTGTCACCTTTAATTACTTTCTGTGTTAGATAGTGTTTTCTAGCTTTATTTATAACTTTTTAATATTAATTGATATATTAGATTAACATCATTATTTGGGGAAATCGAAATTTAACCCAGGGAAATTTGTTTGATACTTTCTCCTTCTGTTATGAAATTCTTCCATTTTTAAAATTTATCTGTTTTTGGGCAGTGCTTAATTAGAAGAAATATTATATCATTTCGAATGAACAAAATTAGAGGTATTTTAAAGGAAGGAATTTTAATGATTCATCATTGAAGCCCCGTCAAAATATTTCAATGAGTTTAAAAAAATACACGATTTTAAAGCTTGTGTAATCTTAGAATAGAATGGAAAAGGAACTTTATTCTGGGACATAGTACCTTAAGAATAATATTGATGCTACAAATAAAGATAGGACTTTTGGCCAGAATAAATTAGATAGATTGAATTATTTACAAACTTAATTATTTACCACACACACACACACACACACACACACACACACACACACACACACACATATATATATATATATTTGAGATAGAGAGAAAAGAGAGAGAGTTTTATAATGATCTTAGGTTTCATTAAAAAAATTAGCAATTATATTTATGCAACGTTTCGAGACTTCATTGTTCTCATGCCTTAACAGTGGAAAAACAAAAAACAGAACATTAATATTTTTATACAATAATTAATAGATGATGTTATTGTTAGAGAGACAGAAAAGAATACATTTAACAATGAATAGACATACAGTAGACAAATAGATATTTCAATTATAATTTACATTAAAGATATTATTAGAAATTGACTTACGATTTGAGATAAAATAGTGTCTGACATAGGCATTAGAAAACTTAAATTATCAACAGTCGAGAACTAATTAAACAATATATATAGACGCACACACACACACACACACACACACACACACACACACACACACACACACACACACACACATACATACATACATATACAAATCACAAAATAATGATGGCATATCACACAGAAATATTTATTAATATATTATATTAACATCATTATTTGCGGAGTGAAATTTTTAAATCTTTGTACAGTGCTAAGTTTCTAAAACTATTATCTAATACATATCTTTATTTACTCAATATTTTAGTGTTTTTCGTTTTTGTTTTAGTATTAAGGGCAAAAAAGTTTTCCTAAGTTTATTATCGCCCTAACATCTTTACAAAATAACAAAACAAAAAGAAAAACTATAAACCAAAATGAAGATAGCAGAAAATAAAATAAATAATTATAAAAAATGAATAACTAATAATAGTAATAATAAATAATAAATAAAATAAAATATTAATAAAACGTAAATAAATATATAGTGTTTTTCGTTCTGATGCATTTTTAATATATTAAAAAAATAAAACTGGGATTTCAAAGATTCTATTAAAATTTGTGTAAGTTGAATATTAATGAAAAAATACTTACAATTAAAACAAAGTTATAATATTATTAAGTAAGTTTACATAGTACTTTGCTGTATTATTTTAAAAAGATGGTTATATTACCAATATACTTCTTACCGTTCTTAAACGTTGCTTTTTTTTTTTTCTTCTTCTTCGCAAATTACCCATTCTTACGTTTTTAATTTTTTTTGTTTTTGTTTATCCTAATGAAAGATAAGACGAATTTGTATGTATTGTTTAACAACATTAATCGAACTTCCAGATTTTGAGGGTTTTGTTGATGTAGATAATACAGCAAAAAATTTTTTTCTGTCTTATGTGATTCTTCTTATCTTGGGTCATGGCCAACACCAAACGTTACGGGTGGTTAAAAAAGGATGTTTTGAACCAGAGGGTCAATAATACTAAATATATTTTCTCAGAGGGATTTTAGAGAATTTTCGGAGTTTCCCTGAGTTGTATTCAATACTTTTCTCTGTAAATCAAAAATACTATTTTCAGTCTTTAACACTAAAAAAAAAAAAAAAAAAAAAAAAAAAAAAAATTAGAGTTCTTCCATTGGGAAGCTTCTCTACATGTGTTTCATGCCTTTTTTATGTTTCATTCAAATTTACTTGTTGTATTACTTGTTATACAGTTGTAAATTCCAATAAATAAATATATAAAAAAACGCTAAAAAAATCTTTGCCTAACTATGATACTAAGATTTTGAACTAATTGTGAATAGGATTTTTACATTACTACATGTGGAACCAGCATATAACCAATGCATTAAAAAATATTTTAATTGATTGTCAGCTTTCGGAAGGTATGGACTGATTTAAACTTTAATTACATTTCAAAAATGGCTGTATTAAATCTTATTTTTCGGTATCCAATATCAAAGTTAATGCGTTGTTATTATTATTTTTTTTTTAAACATTTTATTGATATTTACTACTGTACATATAATATATACAACAAGTAAATGGGCTAATTTTTATTAATAAATACAATAATCATAATTATAAAAATTTCACATACTTATTTTTAAAACAATTTATGTTATGTAGAGCAATTAAGTATTTTTTATCCCAATATACGATTAATGTTTATTTACTTTTTGACTGCTAAATTCGAATTTTTAATTAATAGTTTTCGAATTATATTATTAAGAAATCCTTTCAATCGTTTAATTATAACTTTTTTCTCTTAGACTATCAATATATATCTTCATAACTAATATTGCATTTAAAAAATAAAAATTAAACTCACGCTGCTACTTATTTGCTGTGTAATTATATAATAATAATAATATTTATTTGTTTTCTGGGTAATCCCCATACAAAAGGAGTTGGTCAGTATATGACAAAAATAAAAACAACTGAAGATTATTTACAGACATCATGGATATAACATAAATTAATAAAGCATATTTTTTTTAATCTTATAGATTTTAATATATTGTTATTACAGCTAATATTAACGCTTCATCATCAATCTTGTAAATAAATCCTTATTTGTCCTTACAATTTATATCATTCTTATGTATATTATGTTAATGATATCATTTCCTAATTTATAATTAATGTATTTACCTTCTTATATTAACACATTCGTAATCTATCTTATAGATAAGAATTTGTTTGTCTAAGTAATCTATGATATCTTAACTTTTGTATATCCCTATTATGATTTTCTAATTTCCTATTATCGTTCTTATTGATATTTTCACACAATTATTTACAAGTAAACATGTTAATTAATTAAATTAATAAATGTAGGGTATATATATATATATATATATATATATATATATTTATTTATTTATTTATTAATGATTGTTTTACAATGCTGATTTGGGCACATCATGATTAATAATGTATTGGGAAGTCATAACAACTAATCCATTTTAATAAACACAGACTTTTAAATAAATTAGGATAGAATGATTTAAAAATGATTCTAATATAATCGGGGAAAAAATGACCTTATTCTATGCAAGATAAAAAAAAAAAAAAAAAAAAAAATGTCGGATTAAAACAAGGATTTATTTTATCATCTATTCTGTTGTCTGTTTATTATTTTGCGTTTTGATATTATTAAAAAGAAGTAGGTGAACAAAAAAATGAGTGATTAATTTTTCAGTAGCTGTTTGAGCGAACAGTTGGTCGAATACATTTGTTATCCCCAGCTAATTTGAGCTAATTTTGACAAATTTAAATTGGAAAATTCAATTTTACGAAAATGAATCGCTTAACACACACATTTATTAAATAAAAAAAGTTGGGAGTAAAACATAACTTTTACTTACAAGGAGAGGTTATTTTTTTTAGTTTATTGTGGTTGTGCAATATTTACTAGTAAGACAAATATAAATTCCCAGATAGTGAATTGGATCGTAGGGAATTCCGTGTTTGGATAAATCGGGCAATTGATGTGTAATGCGTCAACAGGAGACTAATAAAGCAAACATAAGTTGGTTTTGGTTTTTGTTTTATTTATTGGCACAAAACATCTTGGTCATCAGTGCCAGATACACTCAGTATAAGATACACTTAGATATATAATACCTAACTCACTATAAGATACACGTTTTTTTAAAAACAGACAATTATGGCTTTAGTTGAAATATTAAATAATAATATTAATTAAAATAAATAATGGACCAACATAACAAATGATAATAATACACTAAATAATAATACACTAAAACAAATAATAATAATACAAAATGAACGAATACATTATGAACAAATAATAATACATAATAGACAATAATCATATACATAGTAAGTAATACATCCATAATACATGAGTACATACATACAGATAATACATAATTTACAAATAATACACTCATAAATAGTGCCGGATACGCTCATTTTAGAAAATTAATTTAGACAAACTTTTTTTTTTTTTTTTTTTTTTTTTTTTTTCAATATTAAATAATAATATTGATTGAAACAGATAATAAGAATAAGAATAATCTATAATAAAAAATAAATACGACAACGTTAGTAAAAAATAAACATATATCAAGTTAGACAATATTCAAGGAAAAAAAATAAAGATAAATAGAAATAAATAAACATAAAGTAAGTCCTCAAATCCTCTTATAAAAGTCCATTTCAGAAAGGAGGCACATTAATCGGTCAATTCTATTCCTATCGTTTCCTAATGCAACCGCGACATTGTGAGGTATTCCCTTTTGGTCCAGTTGTCTAGTGTAGAAGGGACATTCCTCGAACACATGGGTAATTGTTAGGATTTCTCTACAATGCTGACATCTTGGGGGCAACTCTTTACATATTAAATGCCCATGTGTTAACCTTGTGTGCCCTATTCTCAAGCGGGCCAAGACCACCTCCTCCCTGCGGTTGCTGCGACTTGAGGTTTTCCAATACTTTACTTCTTTCTTAATGGTTTTCAATTTGCTTGGATAACTGTTTTTCCATGCTTCGTCCCATTTCTTCCATAAATTTTCTATAAGAGGGCGTGCTAGCTCTGATGGTGTGAGCAGTGCCCTACCACGACCAGGGAGAGTGAGAGCCTCTTTAGCAGCCTTATCTGCAATTTCATTCCCTCTTATCCCCATATGACCTGGTATCCACACATAATTGATTCGTTTCCCATTTTCAGCCATTACTTTGGTTAATTCCAGGATTCTTAAAATTCCTGGATGACTAGAATGCATATTCTGTAGTGCTTTTAGAGCGCTCAATGAATCTGAGGCTATGGTGAAGTTCTCTATTGGGAGTGTTCTGGAATAATCAAGCGCCATTGCGATCGCATTCACTTCAGCTGTATATACGGAACAATATTGATGTAGTTTCGACTTGTAGGTGCATTTTGATGCGACGAAAGCTGAGCCAGTGGATGAGTCTGATTTAGAGCCATCTGTGAAAATTAAGTTGTGGCTGGGCAATGCGCTGATTATCTTCTCAAAGCGGTCTTTAAAATTTATTAATTTGGAATTTTGTTTACTATATTTAGCCAACTCAAGATATACATGGGGTTTCAGAAATGTCCATGGTTGTGTTTTGTTTTCTATGGATGTTATATTGATTAATTTTAACTCGTTAACAACGGACGACATTCTTTCTGCTAATGGTAAGGTTGGGTTGGTCTGTGTAATTTTTAACTGTGTGTAATTTTTTAAACTTTGTTTTAACTCTTAATTAATTTAAATGTTCTTTAATTGATTTTTGCAACAGAGGTAAGTGAAGTCGCGTGTAACAGATTTGTTTATTAAATTGATAGCATTATTTTTATATAATAGTAGAAAATGTTTTAGTAAGATTTAAAACGAAATTGTATGTGTAATTAGCACTGATTAAAAATAAAAATAATTAAATTTCTGAATTGCTTAGTTATGAGACTAACTGAAAACATTAGACGAAATCGGATGGCAGATTTCAGTATAACTAGATAACTAGATGATTTCCTTGAACAACGTTCTCTTATGAACCCTCTCCAATCCGGCTTCCGACTTGGTTATTCAACGCAATCCGCTCTCCTGAAAATAACTTACGACCTACAATTTGCCGTTGAACATCAAACACTTACTATCCTTGTCCATCTAGATTTTTTGAAGGCATTTGATACAGTTGACTATACAATTCTTCTCACCAAGCTACAAAATCTTCCCTTATCCAACAGTGCTCTGCACTGGTTCCTTCCTGTCCAATCGCTCTCAGTATGTGGTAGTCCCATGCCAACTTCCTCCAGGACTCTGCCTTTGTCATGTGGTGTTCCTCAGGGATCATCACTATCTCCTACCCTCTTTGCTATCTACATAAACGACCTTCCCTTCTGTATCTATCACTCCCAATACCATATGTATGCGGATGACGTCCAAATTTACCTCTCCTTCCCTCCGTTGGGCCTATTACTAGCAAAAGAAAAGCTCCAGGATGGTTAAACCGAATTAGTTGCTGAGCTGAAAACAAGTTAAAGTTAAATGCAGAAAAAACTAAGGCGATTGTAATAAGTTCTAATCAACTCCTGAAAACCCTTTTCTTAATCCCAACATTGTTTTTAAATAATAAACCGTCAAAAACCTTGGATTAACCCTCGACCAACCTCTTTCCTGGAAAAACCACGTTTCCAAAATATCTCGACGCACGATTTGTATCTTAAAACTCCTAAATTACCATCATCACCTTCTTCCATTAGAAACCCGCAGGCTTTTGGTTTGTTCACTAATATTTCCCCACATTTCCAACTGCTGCGCGGTGTATTGGGGTGTCTCTGGGGATCTTGAAGCTAAACTAAAACGATTATTTAACTGCCTGATACGTTTCATCTTCGGGATATCCAGGGACACCTCTGTAACCCAATCCTACGAGAAGTTAAAGTGGCTTTACCCTTCCTACCGCTTTAAGTACTTCCTGACATCCTTTCTCTTCCAAGTTCTCCGATCTCAACGTCCATGGTGCATCTCTGATATATTTTCATTTGAATCCTCCATTTACCCCTTCAACAATCATTTGCGGTCTTCAGACCTGTATATAACGCCTCATCGAACCGCAGCTTTCGACAGATCTTTCCTTATCCGATCCTCGTCCATATGGATTTATGTTCCTTCTTATATCCGTCATAACAATACTCTCTCGACCTTCAAATCTCGTTTGTTCAAACACTTCCTGTCTATCCAATTTTTCAAATGACCTCAAGTGATTTGCAAATTTCAATAAAAATCGGCAGAGAAAAACGATTATTTATCACATTTTATTTTGTATATTAAAGATTTATGAATTTTAATTTATGCATGTTCATAAGCATAATTTATTTTGCGCTGTATGTATGAACATATTTCAATTTTTTTATTTTTGTCTAAATTTTATTTTTGTTTGTTTTTCTAAATCATTATAAGATACTACCTATGAAATTTATAACTATTATTCATTTTCTTTGTTATTTCTGTTGCTTATTATCTGCCCCAGAATAAATAATAAATTTATTATTATTATAACTAAATGATTAGAATACAAATATGTCAAAATACGATTTTGTAAAAAAAATTCCGTTTTTTTATTTATTGTATCATTCTTATTATAATTTCTAATTTATTTAGCATACTCCTTATACGGCAAAATGTGTAGTATAAATACCTATAAGTACTAATCTCGTGATTTAATATCATACAATAAGCGTTGTTAGTGTAACTGAAGTTGGTGAGAGCGTTAAACCTCTCTCAAAAATACGGATCCGTCACTGATGAATAAAGCCATTAGGAACAATAAAAGGGTAAAAAATATCATTTCTTTCTTTATTTTTATTATATATTATTAACTATAAAAAAAAAAAAGAATATACGATTCATTGCCTGAAGCCTTCCAAAATTAGTAGTGTACTGTTTCAGTGATATATCACGTCCTTATCAGCTTTGTACCTCCTCAACTATCTCTTTGCTCAACTATATCCAAATCTGAGAACCAACACATCTGACCTGGAACGAGGTTATCGCCAATTTGACGACATTGAAACCGATTTCCAATCACTTTCGTCTATAAAACTTACACTCTGGATTTAGAAAATTACGCTGAAACAGAAACTTGGAGCGATTAATGTAACAAAGTCTTTTCATTTAATTATATTATATGTTTGATTTTATTTATATGATCACCATTAAATTTCTTTTCTATAATATCTTATAAATTCGCTATTTCTGGAAGCTTCTAGAAAAGGCAATATATGATCAATTTACTGGAAGATTAGCTTACATTACAGAAAACCTGCACCTTGCTATGTTTTTGACCGGCTGCTTTTCTAAGGCAGTGGTACCTTAAAAAATTATATTAATTAATATTTTTAATCAATATATAGACTATATTTACTGAAACCATTGGGTTTCTTTTCTGAAGGTGTCGTGTTTACATATCCTAATAGGTGGCATGCAGGGAAAGATAAAAATAAACAAGTTTCAATATCGACATTATTATTATTATTACCTTATACATATCGGTTTTATTAACACAATGCCCTAGAACTTTGATTGAGAATACTGAGAGACATTATAGGTTCCTTTGCCAGACAATATTACAATAAAAAGTTACCTTCTGAAACTTAGTAGGCTGGCGGAGGTGGGAATTGTCTCAGGCGTCTCTTCTAGGCTCTCAGACCCCCCGATGGACCTTTATAGAATTTCTGCTTCTTCTCTCCTGTAATACTCTCCTCTTCTTGTAGATGGAACCTGACTCTTCTCTTCTCGTGGATGGAAAACGACTGTCCTTCTCTGATTCTAAAATCCCACCCTCATCATCTTACCCCCTCTTCTTTCCAAAAGTACTCTTTTTTGGATATTGCCGATCTGGTATAAGACAGAGGAAGGCTGGGATGATATGGGAAGTGCACCTGTGGTCTAGGAAATTTCTCGAGGTATTGCTGGGGGGCCCCATGGAGCTAGACGCCTTCTGAACTTTTGGCGACAAAGGCTTATTAATATTTACTTGATTAATGTATTATTTATTCAATAATGAATTTAGAGCCCTCAGTATCCTGAATACATAACAAACTCTAAAACACATGAATGGTCTTGGGTTCAGTCGATATAGAGATTCGTACTATAGCAAGGCCAACTGCTGTGCAAGGAGGTGATTGGGCCTTCATCACGCTCGGCTGCTAGAATTTTTCCCCACTTTTGGGTATCCACTTTATAGAGGATGGGCGTTCTCCAAGAGGGTCTGCATACACCAGGGTCGCTCCAAGGCTGAACCTCTGCCGGGGTTCGAACCTGGGTCCCGGAAATCATTAGCCTAATACTTCACTAGACCAGTGGTTCCCAACTGGTGGTTCACGGACCCCTGAGGGTCCGCAGACGATATCCAGGGGGTCCGCGAGATGTCCCTGGGAAATAATTTTAAATTACCTTGACATAAAATATCACTTTTAATAAAAAATCACACTCTCGACTCGGACAAATTTAGAATTCTAACTGATTTAATTGCTCGTGTTTATTGCTACTGTTTACAGTCACTACCATCAGTTTCTGCAATTTCGAAATAATGAGCTTAAGGAACCGAAGATGTATGATATATTTCAGAAGATAATTAACGATATTTCATTTTTTACGAATCTAAATATTTGAATAAATACCTTGTTGTGTAAGTTTTAAAATCTAAGTTATTTTTATTCATTTAAAATACTGAGTTATAGCTACTGTTGCTATGGGATGATATTAAAGTGAAAACCCTAAATTGTGCCTTTTCAGGTTTAATTAGGATGGGTATCTTCGTCGAGTAAATGACTAAGCACAGGCTCTGGACCACCATTTTACGTTTCCTCTGAAAGAGGACGAATAATTTTTCATTCCCTTTAAAAAAATCTAGGACCATTTGCCAGATTCTACATTAAATTTTAATTATCTATTGTTTCACATATTTAAGTAAACTCCTTGATCCTGGTTCTTCATTTCCATTTTTCTAACTAGGCCATTTCTAGGATATAGAGTTTCGGTAAAGGTATTTCGCACGTAATGTACGTCATACGGTGTATCCCACTAAAAGTCTAAATATATATCTAATGTTTAGGATTCAGGGTGTCTTTGCCATTGAAATGATTGTATGAAGGTGTCCGCGAAAAAATGTTTGTTGAAGCTTATAGAATACGCTAAAATCAGATTAATATACCAGATTGTGGTGAGGCCTAATCCCTTATCGTAACTTTAAAACATTGTACAATTTTAAGATGTGGAGAAAACCGCCAATAAGCCACAGATTTTACCCAATAATTTTGGTAAGATTCTACATCATATAGTATTAGACTTGAGTTCCGGCTTTGTTACGATCCAAATGCAGAAGAAAACCAAAAATAAACTCATCTTTATTTTATTTCATTATGAGTTCTTAAGTTATTATGGATTTTCTTTCGGGCCAGACAGGTTTTTGGATGTTATTGTAGATTAATTCTCAGTAATCTGTATACCTTTTAAGCATAGTGTGTGGGTTGCAGGTTTGTATTTCGTCGAGCAGGAAGCCGAGGTATCGGCCTGTCTCTTAAGAGGGAAGTAGTACGGAGTTAAAATAGATTGTTGGACAGGATTTAGATTGAAGGAAGTCATCGAATTCATTGTGCATATTTTTACACCATTGCTAATCTGGAAGAGGTTTCTTTGTAGATTTAACGATGCCATTTCAGAATTTGAATGAATTACCAAAAATAATTAGCAAATGTAGCTAGAAAGTTATTGAGATTGGTAGGAATGTCAACGGAGAATAGGATATAAGAGTGAGTGAGAGTGTAAAAACCGCAGCTCTGTGTACAAGCTGCCCATTGTCAAAACTCCAATATCAAAATTACGAAAGGTCTCGGTACATTCTCCCGTTACAACCTTCAAGGAGAAATATGAGATCGGTTAGGTAAATTTAGGAACTGTATTGAATAATTTGGATGATAAACTCGATAGTGATGAATGTTTCTAAATTTAAATTAAACCAGATTTTAAAAAATATGGCAGATTTAAAAAAATAAGTATTGTGTATGTCATTCTTTATTATTAATATGGGAAATTGACTGTTGTTTGGTTAACACTTTTCATCATATATCATTAATGTTTATTTTTCCTTGGCCACTAGCCTGTCTCGATTTTCTAAGAAGGTTGACTAGGAGGGAGAGGGGCTTATAGGGGCAAATGTTGACTCCGACCATTACCCTGTAATGTCAACGATTAGAGCGAGGATCGCCACCGCAGGAAAGAAAGGCCAAAAAAGTTGAACGTTTGAAAGTTTAAGGACCCAGAAAGCTGCTGAGCTTTTATTTCATTGTAACGGAAAACAGAAGAATTTTTGAGAGACATGCTCAGAGTTGTTAACGTTCAAAATTGAAGAAGGCTAACAAATCTTTTAGAAAGTGGCTTGGTCTAGTTGTGGCATTGGCATGTTTGTTTTAAATTTCTTGTTATTTTATACGATACCAGATAGGCACTTCAGGCTTCTCATATACATCCGATGAGATTATATTATTTCCATTAACTTGAGGTTTCATATATCATAAGTATTCTCGAGACAGAGGCTTTGATATAAAAATTGTCAAAATACTATAATTTTTACTCACAGTTATCAATATATGAAATATATATTAAAGGGAAGTATTGAGATCGCTACAATTTTCGAATACAAGTTTCCAAAGAGGTCTTTGTATGTGGAAAGTCCAACTCAAGAACTAAGAGTCCTAAGAAAGTGATATTAGGTATTTAAGGTACCTTGATTTGTGCCTGGGATGTTACAGCAACTTTTTCAGCAAATTGGCTGAAAGGAAGTGCCATTTTATACCATTTATTTTACCATTTTTTCAAAAACGGCTTTAACAATTTTCAGTTAACTCATTACATTAATTTACATTACAATACAATGGGTTTTAATGCCATTTAGATTTTTTCCTCGTTGAAATAGATTAACGGGAATCAAACGCTGTATTTTGTTTATACTAAATAATTCGTTATTTCTCGTAGTTAATAGTAATATAAAGATGGAAAATACGAGATACCAAAGAATTTGATTAGCAAATAAAGAAAATTTATTCCAAGTATCAGTTTTCGGTTATTTTTTATATTATATAAATAATATAGGTGTATAATATACTGTTAGAAAGTTATTGTTGTAAAATACAATAATAAAATAATTTCTGTTGTTATATTATCTCATCTGAAATATAAGTTTCATAAAACGTCAATCAATAACTTATTTTTTACTTCTTCTTCTTCGTCTTCAGTAAATGGTAATGTCCGGCCTTGAAACCAATATATTGTTTGTTTGATTATTTATTTAACGTCCCTTCATGCTGCTGTGGCTAATCGGAGGATGCTTCAGTGGGCGTCCTAAATTTTGTCAATCCAGGTTCATTTAGGATAGGGATCTTTAACCAGTACCTGACATCGCACAGACTCGGGACCACCTTTTAACGTCCCCTCCGAAGGACGGCAAAACTAAGGATTCTTTACTCCAATTAAAAAAACCTAGGGCCACCTGCGGGTTTGAACCCGGGACCTTGGGCATAGGAGGCTGTTGTGCTAACCACCATGCTACAGGTAACCCCGTGAAACCAATATTAAATTTGCGATTATCATCAAGTTCTTTAGTATTCCACCCACAGAGCTTAGTTATCAGCGCTTTCGGTTCTGGCCAAGTCTGTCTTCTCGCTTCTTTCTATAGTTTTTCAACTTTAACTTTAATTAAAAAAAAAAAAAAAAAAAAAAAAAAAAACCTGTACCACTACAACCCATGAAGGGTCTTGGGCTCAGTACATATAGAGATTCGTACTGTTTCTAGGCCAACGGCAGTGCAATGAGGTGATTAGGCCTTAATCACGCTCAGCCGCCAGGTTTTTTCCCAATTAATTTGGGTACCCACTTTATAGAGGCTGGGTCTGCCCCAGGAGGGTCTCCATACCCTAGGGTCGCCCCCCGACTGAATTAACAGAATAAATAATATTTCTGCCTCAGCCGGGATTCGAACCCAGGACCCGGAGCACAGCAGACTAGTGCTCTATCCACTAGACCACGCCGCTCCTAACTTTAATTAAGACCTGAATATTTATTAGTCGAAGTCCCGAAATAGATATTCGTCTCTTACTTGTAAACTCCCTACTTACACAAACCTACTTGCCTGTGACCATTTTCCTTAAGCACTCATAACAATCATCCTGCGAACTGAAAAGAAGATAGCCAAGGAACCTCCTTCTTTTAATTAACCTTAGAGTTAAATAATTAAATGACCGTTACCTATGGATACTTTCTTCACAAGAATATCATGTGTTTTAATAATTTATTTATCTTATTTACTTGTTGTATTGTATCAGTTCAGCTGTAAATTTCATTTGATTAATAACAAATATAACTTCATTTAAAAGTTCTGAAATTGAATTCTAACCCAGGAAATAAATGAAACTCTTGAAATGAAACGTGTCACATACCAGATTTTTATATTATTCATAACATCGAAAATATTCTTACTTATAAGTTAACAAGCATTTGTGGTTGTAAAATAAAAAATGTATTTTACCTTATGTTACAGGCTTAATGAAAGGTTCAGTTACCTCGGAAAACAAAGCTGAAAGACCAAAGACTCTTCGGAAGCTTAGGAACGTCTATGAGAGCGCTAAGATGCCCGGGGAAGCTGAGGACACACAAGAGGATGGTAAGATGCCAGAAAAGGGAGTCCTCAGCCCTTTTGACGAACAGGAAGAGTGGGCCAAAATATCGGAGATCATGGCTTCTTTCGGGAATCTCGTTCGGGAATCAGTATTTTATAACGGAGCTGGAGAAGGAATTTCAGGAGCGCTTAGGTATGTTTGTCTATATGTCATTTGTCAATGGGTCATTAGCGGCTTGATTACACGTTATAGCATCAATTATTTACAAAATCTTACATTTAAACATCATTAAAATTATAGAATAGTTACATTAGTATTACATTAAACAGTAATTACATTAGATGTACCATTTTTATAGTTTTTATGTAAGTTTTGGTTTATAATTTTCAATAATCAACCTTTGTAATCGACCAAAAAAAAAAACATTACCCCCGCTCAAAATTTGAGAGCTTACGTTTCAAGATGCGTGGAATAAAAAAAAATGGATAAATAAATAAAAATTTAATGGGGAATTAAATTTTAAACAAAATGAAAAAAGAATCATTGAAATTGGTCAACAAGCTGAGATATTGCGTTTTGCATTCAGCGGTAGTGATATGATATTATCCTTTGAATTTGTGCTTTTTATATTACTTAATCAATACCTATGTAAACAGTTATTCCCTAATATTGTCATTTGGAAATAATAAACCATTGTGTAATAATTTGCAGCGATTTATGATTTTTGTATTCATCGTTGGTGAGTGCTTCGACCATAGAGGAAAAATACCTTGTTCTGTTCTGGTGTCAGAGTACTTTTTGCATGTTGTACCAATGTGTTTCAGGGTCAAGAGGTGTGTTATATGCTTCAAAAATCCAGGGCTCTCATAGGGTATCCATGGGTTAGAGCTGTGTGTCCGATTCTTAATCTTGTTAAGGTTACCTCTACAGAGCGAGAATCTCTGAAATATGTCTTTCAAGAAAGATACCCTGCTTGAATTTTGGAAGCTTACTAGGTGATTCATTCCAAGTTCGTTGTCAGTGACCTTTTTAGGTTATTTTTTTTGCATCCGTGTCTCCAATCGCCGCTGGTGGTTTAATCAACTATAGTGGTCTCATTTCCTGTCCTGGCCAAGTTTGCTGCCCTGTCAGCTGCTTTATTTCAGAGGGTACCACAATGTAAGGGTACACAGGCTAGTACGACGCCATTGGCCTGCTTCTCTAGTATTTCCAGTTTTTAATTTTTCGTACTATTGCGTTTTCGTAGATTTCATTAGCCATGGTCATATAGAATTATACCGTAATCAATGATTATTAAATAAAATATATTTAATGATAGGATATATAGAACGGATAGGGCATGAGAAGAAGAAAAACTGGGGAAAAACCTGGCAGCTAAGCGTGATCCCGGTCTAATCCTTGCTGAATGACCAGAAAAAAGTAAGGTCCTAATATTTACGTCACACTCACTCAAGGGTGTGTGTTTATACCACCATATTAGAATAAAGATATATTTGTGTTATGTTTCTTGAAATCTAATATACTCATTTCTTGTTGTGAATGACTAAATTCACTACCACCTCAGAGGAAGGCATTAGTAATTAAGAATATAAATTAAAAAATTGAGAAAATATGATTTAAAGTTAATTATCGGGACCAATCAAAAAAAAAAAAAGTCTTAAAATTCATCAACAGATTTATGATTCTGGATAAAATGAATTATAAGATGATATGTAAAGAAGGAAAACAGCAGAGAAAAGTAAATGTGGATCTATGTTAACAATAGGTGAAACGAAGGAGAGGGATGGTGGCGAGAATCTGAGAGAGCGAGAGTGTATTTATAGAAATAAAAAAAAACTTACCTTTGTTATATTATTCAACATCGGTGCACAACATGGGGAATAACTTTGTTGAAAGGCATTATAGAAAGAGCGCACAATGTTCTAAAACTTTTTGACTTCGAAATAAATAACGTGATAGCTATAGACGACACACTTTTCCACCGATGGAAGAAATCATACATAAAATGACATGTCGCTTCTAAAGAAATAAAAGTCGAAGACAATTTATTTGTAAAAAAAATCCTCTTTGCAGAGCTAACTTAAAAGTACTCATAAGTGAGTTAATGTTTATGTTTTGTGTTCATTGGTGGCAAATTGAACTTGATGCTGTTATCTTTACGAACTACTGCACAGGCTACCTTACTATCAGTTTTTGATGCAGCGGTATACAGTGTTATGTTGCCTTGGTACTTTTGAGTTAGCATATTTTCTCTAATTGTTTTTATTTATATTCCTAATTACTTATGCCTTCCTCTGAGTTGGTAGTGAATTTAGTCATTCACATCAAGGAATGAGTATATTAGATTTTAAGAAACATAGCACAAATATATCTTTTATTCTAATATGGTGGTATAAACACACACACATGTGTGAGTGTGACGTAAATATTAGGACCTTACTTTTTTCTGGTCATTCAGCAAGGAGTAGACCGGGATTACGCTTATCTGTCAGGTTTTTTTCCCCAGTTTTTCTTCTACGGTATACCTCTATATGTAAGAAAATATAAATATGAATAAATTACTTTAAAAAAAAGGGAAAAAAAAACTTATTTTTTGGCGAGTTTTATACAACTTAATTGATTCCCGTTCCAAAAGTTTCTTGCCACTTCTTTCGGTCGAGCTAATCTCGGTCTCGAAGACCTATGTCTTCCTCCACATCCTATAACCATATCTTCCTGGGCCTTCCTCTTTTTCGCCTTTCCATAGTTTAATACAAAGAGGTCATTTTTTGCCATCGCTTCTTCGTCATTCTTTGTAAATGTCAAAACCATTTCAACCTTTTTATCTCTATTTCGTTGAGAATATTCGTTTCCTGTTGGGCGTTCCGCTAGATATGGCACAAAAGCGTTTCCAATAGTCCATCTCCAATGATAGCAACCTTGTCTTCTCCTTTTTGGTAATAACCCATGTTTCTGCAGCATACAGCGTGACGCTTCCCAAAAAAGGAATAATATAGCCTTTTTTTGTTTTTAGAGACCCACATGCTTCAGAATTCAATGTTCTAATTACGTGCCTTTCTCTCGTAATTATTTCCAAGTTGTCCTTGGAAGAGCTGCGATCCCCAGCTATCTATCTTCCAAGAGATTCAAACTCATATATATATATATATATATATATATATATATATATATATATATATTTTTTTTTTTTTTTTAATATCACTCTATTATGTAATATTACGATAGGAATTCTTACTGATCTAATTCTTTATATGTATCAATAAAAAATTACGTAGGAATCGGTTATCTATTGGCGAAGTTATATTGATTAGAAGTTATACGTTGACGACGTTTTTCATAATGTATTAGATAACGTACATAACTTGAAAAAACGTTTGAATCCACTCTGGTCATCAACGGTTCATTTCACTTTGATTAATTAAAGGAAAATATTTTCTTCAACTGTAAAAATAAAATCATATATAATGAAAAACAAAATTTAAAATTTAAAGTCAGTATAGTATCATGTCGATATAACCAAATTAAAATGTCTTGGGTTCCATAATGCCATATTCGAATCCAAAGCTTTTAAAGATATTTGTTAATCTAACAGAACACAATAAACTTCCAGTTTGATATTTTGTTTTAATGAAAACCTCATGGTTCTTCTACATCCTATAACAGCCGACGTTTCGGGATTGTTCCCTCATTATTAACACTCTTAGTTGCAAAATAGTTGAATGGCTATTAAGTATTCAAAATATACATCATTTAAAAAATAACAAATCATACTGCATGTTATGAATACAAAAATACATACATACACACATATATACTTACAAGGTGACATTGCAAACTTATAATTTAAAAAAAAATGTACTAAACATTGAATAATTAAAATAAAAATAAAATAGAGTACAAACAGTCAACACTTATAAAGGTGCAGTAGGCTGATATTCAATGAGATGGATAAATAGTTCATGCATGAAGGAAGTTAAGGATTGGGATGTACAAATGGACATGAGTAAGGAATTCCAAAAAGAAGTAGCGCGAATAACGAAAGATCTCACAAAGGAAGCAGGTCTGTTGGAGGGAAAGAACAGGTTTAGGGACTGGGATCTTGTGTTGATAGAGTGGACAGTGGAGAGTGGGACAGTTTTTTTTTGTTATGAAGGATTGGTAAAGATGGGTTCCTAGGAAGTATTCCCGTCGGAATTTTAAATAAGGTCCCTTCAACTCGGCGTAACTGGTGAAAACCTGAGTGCGCCTGGGAATTCCGAAGATGAATTTAATGAAGCAGTCCATTAGTCTCGTCAGCCTCATCTCAAGCGTCTCCGACAGTCCGCCAAACACCAGGCAGCCATAAGCGAAGTGGGGAAAGATAAGATATGATAATAGGAGCTAGCGGGTTTTAAGAGGTATTAGATCACGTAGTCTGAGGAACTGTTTGAATGGCTATGGATTTTCAGGAAATTTGAGAGATGTGATTATTCCAGGATAGGTTTTGGTCCAGGTAAAGTAATGGGTGACAGGTGAGGGAGTTGAGGATGGCTTTGCTTTTACCGACATTAAGCTTTAGACCATTCTGGATGGCCCATAAATTGATACTCTCGATGTCTTCTTGTAATTTTTGGACCATCTCAGGCATTTCATATATTTATGGAATTGGGGAGATCATTGATATAGATAGAGTACAGGATAAGGGAAAGTGCTGACCCCTGAGGAACTCTATGAATTAACGGAATAGGCGAGGAAGAAGTTTTTTGGGGGATTACCACAGATTGGGATTGATAAGATAGGAAAGAAATAAACCAGTTTATGACACTTTCGGATTCTGGTAGGTTTCTGATTTTGGACAGAAGCATTTAATGGTTCACCATATCGAAGGCTTTTGAGAAATCGAGAGGACAAGGATTGATATTTCTGTTTGTCTGTAGAGGAATGAGAAGGTCTTGAGTGATTTTAAACAGAGCTGATTGTTTGAAATATTAGGATCTATAGCCAGACTGGAAGGGAACAAGAAAATGGCTGAATTGGGAGTGGACTATTCTTTCAAGAGGTTTTGATAGGTTATATTATACGGGTATGAAGTACATGCTGAGGAAGGGATAGGAAATTTATTTAAAGGACAGACTTCAACTTTATTCTAGTTAATAGGAAATATGGAACGTTGAAGAGAGAATTTGTAAATGTGCAAGACAGCGGTAAAGTCGACTGGGAGGCACAATTTTATAATTTTGACAGGAATTTGATCAGGGCCGTAATCATTGGTTCTGGATTGAAGGATGGAGGATAGTAGATCGTAGAGTGATATGTTCTGGAAATAGAAGTATTCAGAGTGAAAGGTGTGTCGAGGGAAGCAGGATTGAGGCGGGTGAGGCGTAATAAGGGAATCAGCGAAATGCTTGTTTAGTTCGCAGGGAGTTACGCGGTAGATGGAGTTGGATTTTGAATTGATGAATTTTTTGAGGATTTCCCATTTATATTTGGAATCAGAAGCTTGTGAAAGAGAATCGCGAAAATATTTAGCTTTATCACGGCGTAAGGAAGATTAGGTTGGATTTCGGAGGGATTTGAAGGTAGAAAAATCATTGGCAGTTCTAGTGCGTTTGAATCTTTTTTTGGCTGCATCTCCCTTTCTCTTATTGATTTTCTTTTCTCTTGATTACTCCATGATGCGGGAAGGCGCTTGAAGGTTTATGTTTTGAGCAGAGCATTGTGGTCAAGGAAAATAGAGAGATTGAAAGATAGACATTCTACCATTACGTCAATGGATGAGGAAGAGTAGATATGTTCCAAGGATTCGTATAATGGATTAAGGTATGGATTTATCTTTTCACCGGTTAGTCAAAGTTCGCGCTATGTCAAGTTAGCGCCAGGTAGCTGTCTTGGGGATTATTTGCGGAGTCGGAATGTTATAGGAGATGTTTGAAAAGATCATGTTGTGCAAGAAAAGGGAAAGGGAACTGAGATGAAGAGACTAATTTATGGGAAGAGTCAATAATAAAGAGGTCCAGCCATGTGCTGGAGAATCGTATATGATGGGTGGGTTGAAAAAGAACAAAAATAGGTCTGAGGAATAAAGGAGGTTTGTCAGGTATGATTTACTCTGTGTATCAGAGAGAAGATTGGTATTGAGGTTCCCGGTTATTATAACATGGTTATACATTGGTATGTGGGTGAACAGGGAGGATTCGAAGGTGGGATCAAATCGAATCTGTAGAGGACGATAATTAACAACGTATAGGAGAGTGAAGGTATCTTGGAAAATTTTCAAAAAAAGGTATTCGATACGAGGAGTGTCCGGAAAGGGGGATTTGAGAAGGTTTTATACCCTCAAACTATCATGAAAGAAAACACAGACGCCTTTACCAGTATTGCCCTCTCGATCATGACGAATGAGGGTATAAATTTAGGAATGGTATATATATTTTTTTCCAAAATATTTAGTTTTCCAACGGTATATCATACATCTATATTACTGTTTTTATTTTCAAAAACACAATAATTGGTTTTAAAAATATGTTTGACCTTTTCACCTTTATTGGGATACCCAATTCATTCAACGCTTACATTTAGCAGCTTTTTGTCAGCCCTAAAAAGATGATATGGGAAATTCTTCTGAATCAATAAAATTAAAGGTAGTTTGGAGTAAGAAAATTTAGAATATCGGTATTTAAGCCCTGTTTGACTATTTCAATCAGAATGAAACCTTCATCATATTAAATATGACATCGATACGGCGAGTTTAATCAAAATCGTTAGAGCCGTTTTTGAGAAAATCGTAAAAAAGTGCACAATGCGTGGTATAAAGTATGCATGGTCAGTCAATTTTAGTGAAAAAGTTGCTGTAGCATTTCGGACGTATAATTTTCTTGAATATGAATTTTTTTTGTTCGTCTTTTCGTTTTTATGCTAGACTTATCACATACGGACACACACATACAGACCTTTTTCGGGACTTGGTATTTGGACTCAATGGACCCTTAAACGTGTATTTCCGTTACTAACTGAAATTCGAAAATTTTCACAATCGCAATACTTTTCCTTACTACATATCTCATATAAAGGTTAGTGAAAGTAAAATAGAACAAAAACTACTTCTTATTTTATTTATTTATTTTTCGTTTTGGCATATTCAATGTGAAAAGAAAAATAATAATATGGTAGTAAATTGGTACAAATTACGCAGAACTTTCTTTTTGACCATTAGATGAGGAAGATGGTTTGGGGTGTGGTCATTAGAAAGAAACACACATTAAAAAGTAGAACTTATTTTAATTGTGTGCCGACGTTTCGGCCTACACTGTGGGCCTTCATCAGGCCTAAGAGAAACAAGATAGCAACCGATGTAATTATCAACTTAATAATACGTTAGGTATACAATAATAATATGGTGACAGTAATTTGGTAGCGAAAATATGGGAACTAGAGAAAAGTCCGTTAAAACTTGTAGGCCAATGTCCAGGATAGCTTCGTTATATTTACTGATTCGACTGTTTATTGAAGAAAAAAAAAACTAAAGGATTGGCTAATGTTTTTTAATATATATTTATGGTATAAAAAAAGCGGACTGAGGTTAAAAACTACAGAATTAATAAGTAAGTAACTGAAAGCGAAAAAGATATAAGTATGACCGGAAAGAGGAAGATGTAAGTAATAGCGACGAGGTACTGATTATAAGATGTAAGGTATTTACCAATGACGGTAAGGAGCTGACGAAGCAAATGATAAATAATACTCTAATCCAATGGAGTGAACAAATAAATAAATAAAATAATGATAATAAGTAAATAAAATAAAATTAAAAAGAGATCATCAGGTGGTTTGTTTAAAAAATATGATAAGTTAGGGATGCTTTATTAAATTTAATATTTGGGAATAAGTTATGTTTGTCAGTATTTTGGTAAATAGGAAGGGGTTCTAAATAGTTGTATGTAAATGCATTCTGTAATGAGTTCCTTGTCGTGGTTGGGAACTGTGGCAAGAATGGAAGTTTTATCGAAATCAAAGGAATGGTTCAGGGTTAAGGAATGTTCTGAAAGTTTTGAAGCGTTTGAGTTTTTTGAGGAAATTGAATATTTGTGTCGAGTGATGCGATCTTTGAGGAGGTTTTTGGTTTCACCGATGTAGGCTGGGTTGCAATTAGAGTGATGACCCTACACTACGAATTGCATGTGAAACGCGAGTGTAATCTCCCAGAAGACCACAACGCGATACCCAGGGCCTGCACGGGCTGTCGCACCACTGAAAAAAAAAAATAAAATGAAAAGGCTGGGTTGCAATTAGGGGTTCTTCAAGGGATTCTATCAACAATTTTTGAGCGATAGTCAGTTGGTATATTGCCTTTAAGTCGGCTATAAATATTGGAGAATTTGTAGTGGGATTTGAAAGCAAGTCTGAGATTTGGATTGATGGATTTTTAAGGGGGATTTATATAAGGGGGATACAATGGGTAATGATGGAGTAGAAAAAGAGGGATGGTGATTCCTGTGGTTATTAATGAGTTTTTTTATGATATCGGGAGAGAAGTTATTAGCCAGGAGAATTGTCTTTATGCGGTTAATGATAGTGTTTTGGAAACAGGAATGAGAAAGAAAAAGGCTTCGTTGTATACGATTTTTGGCAACGTTAATTTTTTGATGATAGGGTTGTTGGGACTTAAAGTTTAATAGTCTGTCAGAGTAAGTCGGTTTTGTGTACCAGCCAGTGGATTTTGTCTTATTAGGGTTTCTAATGATGAGGAGGTCAAGAAATGGAAGGGAATTATTTGTTTCGGATTCATCGGTAAAATGGAGACATGGGTGGTAAGAGAAAAAGGCTAAAAGGATGTCTCCAATTTAATTAGGGTTAAGAACAAGGAGGAGGTCGTCTACGTATTTTTTAATTCGGATTATAACATTAGGAAACTAAGGGATTATGGAATTGAATAAATCGTTAAGGACAATATTTGCGAGATTAGGGGCAAGAGGATTTCCCATGGCCAGTCCTGAAATTTGATTACAGAACTGTCCATGGAATGTAAGGTATCTTACAAGGTAATTGCAACAAAGATTGAGGGATTCTAGGTATGAAGAGAAGTTGAGTGAGGTATGGGCTTCAATAGAAGACCAGTTATCTTTAATTATACAGAGGGCTTTATCTATTGGAATATTGATAAACAAGCTTTTGACATCAAAGGCAACAAGGATGTAATGTTTAAGAATAGTGAAGGATATCAATTGTTCGCGGAGCAGTGTTGATAGTAACCATTGAATGGGGTTATACAAAAGAAATTTAAGTGCTTAGCATTGAGTTACTCTGTGTATGATAAATAAATAAAGAAACTATTATTCTATGTCAGATATCAATTTTATTCACTGTATATTACAATTTATATTCAATATCATCGTTTTATCTTTCAAAATAGCCGTTGTATATCATCATAACTCCTTTGCAAATTAGATGCGTATTTTCCGCAATTGTGGGCGAAGCTTTCTTCCAGGATAATCAGTGTTATTTTTTTTTTTTTTTTTTTTTTTTATTGAGATATATTACAATTTGTTACAAAATGAACAATAATAATATTGATAAGAGACCACATTCATACTATATATACAGAAAATAATAATAATGGTCAAATTTCATAAAATATAACATAAATTCAAATATATACAATAAAATAATAATAATAAATAAAAAACAAAACAAATCGAAACATAAACCTATTATTGAGATAAATAAAAAGTTGGCAAATAAATAAACATCTTACACACAATCATAACTATATACAATATATACAATTGCTAAAGGGACCCCAGCAAGCGCTTTTCCCTCCACTTGTGGAGGAAAAAGCGGAATCCAAGAGATCCCAGCACCTCTATCTCAGCCGCATCACTGGTCTGAGCCAGTGGAGGCTGAGTTAGGGCACTGTAGCCACAAACATACCGTACATGAGTGGAGGATCTGACCATTGTCAGAACTCCAGTTTAAATGTTTACAATAGGTCTCGTGGCCACTGCCGTTTCAATCTTCGAGGAGGATTGTAGGGATGGGTGGTGCTGGATAGGGATTGTGCTAGAGGGTTAGGATGATGACTAAGGTTCTGATGAAATTTGGAAAATTTGGATGGTACCAGGTCTAAAACAAACGGAATATTAAGGTCATGGTGTAGGGTACAGTTGGTAACGTAATAAGGAGCATTAACTATTGTTCGGAGGACTTTGGATTGGAAGGATTGGATGCGTTTAATGTTAGAATGTTTAGCTGTCCCCCACAGTTCAAGTCCGTAGGTCCATATAGGTTTCAGTACTGTCTTGTATATTAGTAATTTGTTGTCAACTGTAAGATGAGATTTTCTGTTTAGTAGTCTGTATAACTGGCCGAATCTGCGGTTGAGTTCTTTTCTTTTTAGTCTTGTATGTGGGTTCCACGTCAGTCTTTTGTCTAGTAAAAAGCCGAGATACCGGACTGTGTCTGAGGAAGGAAGCGGTATAGAATTGAAATTAACCGTTGGACAGGATTTGCGTCGAAGGGTGAATGTGACGTGAGTGCATTTGCTTTCGTTAACCTTAATGCGCCAAGCATTGCACCAGTCTTCGACAAGGGAAAGGTGCTTTTGGAGATTTAGCGATGCTGCTTCAGGATCGGAATTGGATGATAAAATGGCTGTGTCATCAGCAAATGTTGCCAGAAAGGTATTGGGGTCGGTAGGGATATCGGCGGTGAAGAGGATGTAGAGGACGGGTCCTAAGACGCTGCCTTGAGGAACACCGGCCTCAACAGTA
Organism: Piezodorus guildinii; assembly: GCA_023052935.1. NCBI lineage: Eukaryota > Metazoa > Arthropoda > Insecta > Hemiptera > Pentatomidae > Piezodorus > Piezodorus guildinii. Next base: position 123,488,818 of record CM041295.1, on the reverse strand, counting down.
TATTGTTCGGAAAATTCGGAACCACAGCGAACTCGGAAGGAGCGGTTGGATAAATAGGATCGGAGGATTAGGTATAAGGATTGAGGTAAATGGGTTTTGAGCTTAAAGAGCAGTCCCGGGTGCCACACCCGGTCAAAAGCTTGAGCTATGTCCAGAAAGGCACCCGAACAATACTCCTTGCACTCAAGGGCGGAGGAAATGTGGTCTACAACTCGGAGTCCTTGCTGAACCGTGGAATGTTGAGGACGAAATCCGAACTGATGTGAAGGAAAATTTTGAAATTTGGCTAGGATTCGTTTTAGTAGGAGCTTTTCGAAAATTTTTGAGAGGATCGGAAGTAGGCTGATAGGTCTGTAAGATGACGTGTTGTTAGAAGGTTTGCCTGGTTTTAGGAAAAGGATCATAGTTGAATGTTTCCATAAGAGAGGAAAATAGGTAGTGCGTAGGATACAGTTATAGAGATATGTAAGGAATGTAATGGCTTTAGGTGGAAGTTGTCTTAAGATTTGGGGAGTAAGGAGATCGTATCCAGGAGATTTGCGGAGAGGAAGCTTTTTAAGAAGATATCTGACCTCAGAGGGATTAACTGCTTTAGGTGGTAAGGATAGTGGTATTGGTGACGTGAGGAACTCTTCAACTGCTGCAGTATGGGTTGGATTAAGCTCTGGATGAGGAGTAAAAACTTTGGAAAGGTGCTGTGCGAATTCCTCGGCCTTATGCTTGTCAGAAGCAGCCCAGGAACCATCACAGCGCCGGAGAGGATAGGAAATGGTGTGGGATTTTAGGATTCTCTTCGTGACATTCCACAGGGAATTGTCACGAGTCGAGAGAGAGGAGAGGTAGGAATTGTAGGATTGGGAACGGAAGATCGCCAACTCCCGCTTTAATTTTCTACAAAAAAAATTATAGGAGCGGCGATCTTCTGGGTGGCGGGTGCGTTGCCATAATGTTCTAGCTCGACGTTTGCTGTTGATGAGGTCTGTCAGGTGTTGTGGTAAATGGCTTTTGTAAGGAATTATTTGGGATTGTTTGGGAGAGGAGGCAGTCCAGGCGGCTTGTTGAATAGCGGTTGTAAAGGAATATACGGCGTCGTCAAGGTCATTTGGGGTTTTGAGAATCACTCTGAGGTCAATATCATTAGTGAGAATTTCGCGGAAGAGGTTCCAGTTGACAGGGCCCCTAATGAATGTCGGTGGGATAGGTTTAGGAATAGGTGTTATGGATACATTTAGAATCAATGGACTATGATCAGAGGATAGTTCATCAAGGCGAGCTATGGAAAAATTCAGAGAGCCTAATCCGCTGTGGATGAAGAAGTCGAGGATGTCAGGATTACGGTTAGGATCTGTTGGCCAGTAGGTAGGAGAATCGGGAGGTAGGAGATGAAAGCGTCGGGAGTTGAGTGCAGACTGCAATGTCCGTCCACGAGAATTGGTGGTTCTAGAACCCCACTGTTGGTTCTTAGCGTTTAAGTCTGCACCCAAAATGAAGTGATTACCCAAGGAGTTGAGGAAGGATCCAAATTGGGCAGAGGAAATGGGATCTTTAGGAGGGCAGTATGCTGATGCGATGATAAGCGGAAAGGAAAAGGTTTTGATAACGATGGAAGTTGCTTGTAGGTAATCGTGGGCGGAAATTGGGTGTAAGTGATGGGTGAGGGATCGGCGGACTATGACAGCAGTACCGGCATGGGCTTTGCCGTCTGGATGGTCTGTCCGGTATGTCGTGTATCCTGGTATTTTAAAGTACTGTTTAGTGGTTAGTCTAGTTTCAGTAATGAGTGCAACATCAATGTTTTTGTCCTGCAGTACGGCTGTAAGTTCGTCAGTGTGAGTTCTAACACCATTCGCATTCCAAAGGAGAATGGATAAGGAATTAGGTGAGGTCATTTATGGTTTTTTTAAGGCAGGAATGAGATTTGTTACGAGATTCGTAAGGAGTGATATTAAGGGCATAACAAGGGATTTAATTTCGGAAATAAAGGATGTCATCAAACTGGTAAGGTCTGTGGCGTTTGAAGGAGGAGGAATATGAGAGATTTGTGGTGGATTAGGATTCTTAGGATTGGTTACATTTTGAGAAAGAGGTATATGTGGAATGGATTGAGGTACATTTTGTAGTTCCGGCAGGGCCACGGCTTCAGTACTTTGATTCCCACCTCCAAGTAAGTGGGCAAATGATAAATTGGCATCAATAAGTTTTGAGGGTTCTCTTCTGTTTCTTACTTGTCTTGCTGTTTCATCCAGTACTTGAGGTTTTTGAAACCTGGTCCTCAGCTCCTTATAGATTTGGCATCCTTTATAGTTGGCCGGGTGGTCCTTCAGGCAATGAGCACATACAGCTGGTGTTGATTTTGGTTTTGTACACTCCACAGACTTGTGCTGTTCACCGCATTTCACGCATCGAGGTATGTGATGACAATAACTTTTAGTATGACCATATGCTTGACAATTATGGCACTGAATTATCTCTCTCTTTGTGTAAGGTTTTTCAACTCTTACACTGGAATAGTACAATCTATTGAGGTCATAGATTTTTTCAACTCCTTCAGCTGGTTCCAAATCCACAAAAAAGAGAGGTAGAGGAATTTTATCCTTTAGGACGTTAGTGACTTGCCGCACTTTATAGCCCATCTCCGTTAGTTCATCTTTAATAGCTTCAACTGGTGTCGAGGGGTGTAAGTTTCTGATTACAACCCTTAAAGCTCTCTCTTGGCGTAGCTGATAGGTATGGAAATCTGCTTTGGTTTCAGTTAGGTATTTCACTATTTTTCTATATGTCTCGGCAGTAGTAGGAGATATTTTGGTATCATTGATTCTACTCATACAGTAGTAGCTGGTAGATTCGGTAATTTTGTTCAATTGCGCACACAACAACTGGAAATTTCTAATATTTTTGACAAATATTGGAGGAGGCCGTGGTTCACTAGGTATAGGAGTAGATTCCATGTTTTCTTTTTCATTATGTAAAATCTGAAAAGGATTTGGGGTGAAAAACGGCAATTCGTCAATCATCCCTTGTGACGATGTGCCAGGTTGTGGTTCAGATTCTGAATTAGTACCGGAAGGGGTTGCTTGTAGATTTAATCTTTTATTAGTATCACGGCGGGGTCTTTGTTTTGTAGGTGACGGGATTGAACCACTAGATCTAGATCTTTTAGTTGAAGCTTTGGATGACATTACTTGATGATAATATCGCATTTCATGTATAGAAAGTAATTAAATAATAACCAGATGTAGGAAAAAAAACAATAACTTAAAAAAAGTTAAGCAAGACCAGCCTTGCCGGGCTATTGGCAATCAGCTGATATGAAGAGGTGACTCAGCATTCACTTTACACTGTAAATTATATCACAACTTACCGCTGTTTGCTCCAATAATAACTGTTGTTGTTATCCTGAAGTCTGATGATGTTTTCAAGACTGTGCTGAAGTGAAATCCAACTGTAAAAGCAAGAAATCCGAGAGCCGACTTGAAATATGACTGCTATACTCACGCGCATGCGCAGAACCAGTGTTATTTTAGAATTCAGAAATAAGTCCTACTCTATTTTTAAAACAAAGTTTTTTTTAGTCACCTAGAATTATTTTTAAAAAACTAATAACAATGAAACATGTGTCGATGGGACCCTACACACAAAACATGGATACAATGACCAATAGCTTATGTATATTTGTTATAAATATCTGAGTATCATTGCTCAATTTAAAGCAATTTTGCTTCCAGGTGGTTAGAAATCCGACTATCGTATAAATAAGTACTTTGAACCTTACATCTAGACGGTAAGGCGAAGCTACAGAAAAATTCTCTGCTTCAAAACCATAGTCATTTTTGAGATAAGCGATGACCAGAAAATCAAGTGAAATGGCACTTTCTTTTATAAATATAGATTATTATTTATTACAATAACAATGATACGATTTGATTGTTGATCGAACCTGGCAAATATTTTATTGTTGCAGACTATCGATCAGTCCCAACCCCTTTAATAATTTTGAGCATTCTGAGACGTAATTAGTTGAGATCTGATTATAAGGTTCTCCGTGATATGAATATTTAACAATTTAAGGTCTATTGTGAGGGGTTCCGCCAGAATTTCATAAATACGCTAACACTTATATTATTTAACATATGTATAAATCTGATTCTATTGTCATTGGTATGCGGGACATCGTGCAAGAAAATGGAAGCATTAGTTGAAGCTGGAGAACCTCCATTGATACTCATAAAGCGACTTAAATAATAAAATGGTTCAATTAGCAATAGAAACATTAATTCATGGATATTGGAAAAATAAAACTCCATCCCCATTAATGGCAGCATTTTTAAAATGATCTCACTATAAATTTTTTTTTTTTATGTGACAACAAGTAATATACAAATGCCTTTAGGCATATATTGTAACATTGATGACCATTACGAAAAACTCCTTCAGGATTCTTCTAAATTCGAGAGTGAAGAAAACTCCCAGTGAAGGCACTCCTTGGCATGAAAGATCTGCTAAAGAAGTAGGTCTCTGCTCCAGAGGCGTTTCAGTCTCCTTGGTGGGTTTTGTGGTAGTGTATCAGTCAGTAATGTTTGTAACAGTAGGTTTGGATCTCCAGCGAGTGAGTCGTGAAAATGTTTGTAATATTTTTTAATGATATCCGTTACGATTGGTATGTTGAGGTCTTTGTGTAATGATTTATTGGTTACGTAAAAGTGACAGAAGCGGAGTGATGGAGCGGAGGAATTTAGATCGAAAGATTTGAATTGTCTGCAAGTGTGATTTTTTGCAGAGCCCCACACCTGCGTACCGTACGTCCATATAGGTTTAAGTAACATGTTGTATATGATGATTTTGTTTTAGTTTGTTTGGGTAACTGAACATTGTAAGGTGTTAGTGGAGGACAATCAAAAGCGTGAATGTTACTTGACTTGATTTCTGTATGTTTATTTTAATACGTCATTTATCAAGCCAATCTTGAAGTAAATTTAAATGAGTTTGAACATTGTGTGAGGCTATGGTCGGATCAGTACTTGTGGAGAGTATCATGGTGTCGTCTTCGTATGTTGCAAGTAATGTGTCGGGTGTTTTTGGAATGTCAGAAGTGTATATAGTATACAGAACTGGATCCAAAATGCTGCCTTGCGGAACTCCCGCACCAACTCGACAGTCTATAAAGATATAATTCACGTTATTAATAAACCTCCGATATTTAATTGTAACAACGATTTATTTTTACTAAACATCGATATAATTTCTCTTCCCGACCTTGATACAATGCCAGAATCAATGCGATTCATATTTATCCGAATAAATTGAATCAGATTTTCCATCATATCATATAATATCCACGGACTGTTAAAAAAAAACCCTGACGGAGTCGGTGCTTCTGTTTATAATCCTACAGATAAAGATAAAATTCTTATTAGTATAAATAAAAAGGCTTCTTTTTACACGGCCGAATTAACAGCGGTATTAGCTGCTCTAGTTATATTATACATATAAACTTTAATTAAACTCATTAAAGAGTTTTATTAAAGATTCTCGCTTAAAGCTTAAGTGCCTTAAATAAGCTTGAAATTCTAAATTTTATCTCCAAAACATCATATTTAATAATTGCAATTTTAGAACAAATTTTTTTACTTAAAAAAGAATGTAAAACTGTTCAATTTGCCTGGATTAAGGGGCAGGCAGGCATTAAAGGCAATATTTACCAAGGAAGGGACGAAAGTGCAGGTGGATATATCTCGAGTACCGTTTTCAGATATTTTCGAAGAACTGAAAGTTTCCATGAAGATGGAGTGGTAGGGAATTTATGAAAAAGAGGAAAAGAGAATGTTTTATAAATCTTACTGCCCGGTTGTGTCAATGGAAACATGGTTCGGTTACAGTAATGCTGTATGCTAGATCATGGATAAGAGCAATGTGTAGAATAAGAATTTACCATGCAATCTCAGGTGCATGATTCATATAAGAGATAATGAATATTGTGAATTGTGCGAAGTTAAGGACGACCCGAAACATATAGTAATGTCATGCATTAAATATTCTGCCGAACGCTACTTTTTTATCAATAAAATCGAAAGTATATTAAATAAAAATAATATATCGTATATTGACATAATAACTAATTATGCTTGTACTTGAAGGTTAGGCCACTTTATAAACTCTGCAGGTATTAAATTATAAAACAAAGTTTACTATCGATAATCATAGAATCAAATCATAATTTCGAATTATTTTTATTGTAACTAATAATGATAATTGTAAATATTATTTTAAATTTTGGCTAATGGCGCCTGCCTAAAGCCCTATCAAAATGTATATAAAAAAAATAAAATGGAAGCAATTCTGCAATGCGGTCCCATCACAAGCTGGGCATGGCTTCTGTGAGTCCAGGGTATACCTCTGCGGGCCGACACTAAAGGAAATGGAGTACCTTCCCGGCAGTCTGATCTGGGCTAAAGTCCCAACATACGCGATATTGCCGCCTAACTTTATATAACTTTGTGGAAGGATGGTATTAGTAAAGACCCTGGGCTTTTGATCGTTTCTTGGAGCATGGCTATTTCTGGCAGTAGCCCTCCAAAATCTCCCTCCATCTAGTTTTAATTCTTACTTGGTAATTTAGAAGTAATGGATCAAACATCCCGAAACTCTCGAGAAATTTCCTTAACTGCGTGACCCAGTTATACTGCTTATTCGATCTATCTTTACTATGTAGTTGCATCAATTTTAGGAAACACTATTTAGCGTATAGAGTACTGTTCATATTTAAGATTTTAATAAGCCATTTGAATGAATGAATAACTTTATTTGATTTCGGGGTAATCCCCGTACAAACAGAATGCTACATTACAAATATAAGATACAAAACATATTTCAATAAAAGAGTTACTAATTTACTACGTTATCAGCTCTAGGTACATTGAATAGTAATAAATTGCAATAAAACTTATAACAAAGTCACGTAAAGACAATATAATAGTTTTCAATATAATAAATATATTATTTTACATAATACGGCGAAACACGATGAATAATATAATAAAGTTAACAAATAATTGTATTCATTTATTATAAATGATCTAATTTGGCAACTTTGCCTAGCATAATAATTAATGTTTTTTAATTCCTCAATATCTTCGGTGGTAAACAGGGCGATAAAATTTGTACTGTTCATATTTAAGGCTCTAGGAATATAATGGGTACGGAACGGTGCTTATATTATATGGGACATTGAATGAAAATGTGGAATAAGTCCTCTCTTGAGTTGAGATTACATAGAGTACATTTTTTCTTTGGTTTAAAATGGTAATATATATTGTTAAATCTTAATTTGATATTGTAGTTTCCGGAAAGGCTCAATTGTGCAAATATTTTTATGACAGGAAACGGTGCATTATATAATAATAGGTAAGGTTGAGTTTTATGTCTATTGTTATGAATGAACGGATAAAGTTGGCTGTATTTACCGGGGGTGATTAACTTTTGTTTATGTATTGTCTATTAGATAACGTCCATAACTTGAAAAAAAACGTTTGAATCCCCTGTGGTCATCAACGGTTCATTTCACTTTGATTTATTAAAGGAAAAGATTTTGTTCACATGTAACAATAAAATCATATATAATGAAAAACAAAATTATTTTAATGTACCTTTATTCTTAGGTAAGTCAATATCATGCCAATATAACCATATTAAAATGTCTTGGGTTCCATAGTGCCATATTTGAATCCTAATATGGCATTATGGAATACTTCACGTCCTGTAACCATCTCATCCTGGGTCTTCCTCGTTTTCGCCTTTCCATAGGTTGATACGAAAAGGTCATCTTTGGCCATCGCTTCTCTGTCATTCTTTTTAAATGTCCAAACTATTTCAACCTTTTTATTTCTATTTCATTGAGAATATTCGTTTCTTGTTGGACATTCCGCCTATTAGTTTTTTTGGGAATATGCTGCAGTCTAGATATGGCACAAGAGCGTATCCAAAAGTCCATCTCCAATGATAGCAACCTTGTCTTCTTCTTTTTGGTAATCACCCACGTTTCTGATGCTTCCCAAAAAGGAATGATATAGCCTTTTTTTTTTTTTTTTTTTTTTTTTTTTTTATTGGTTTAGAGACTTACCTGCTTCAGAATCCAATGTTTCAATTACCCGTCTTCCTCTCGTAATTTTTTTCCAGATGTCCCTGAAAGAGCTGCGATCCTCAGTTATCTATCTACCAAGATATTTAAACTCATATATTTGTTTTTAATATCACTTTGTTGTGTAATATTACAATGGCAATTCTTACTGATTAATACTCATATATTTCTTTACATGTATAAATAAAAATTTTTATATCTGCATGCATTTTGTACCTTTTACCGATTTTCTCAAAAACGGTTCTAACGATTTTTATTAAACTCCCTATGTTAAATTTAATGGGCTTTTATATCATGTAGGTTTTGTTCTGATTGAAATAGTTTGGCAGGGCCTAAATGCGGATATTTTAAATTTTCTTCCTCTAAAGTACCTTTAATTCTGTAGATTCTATAAATATAACTATATTATCTTGTTAGCATTGATAATTAACAGCTAAATATGCAAGTTGGGCGAATTCGATAAACAAATAAAGAAGAAAAATTAAAAAAATATTTTTATAATGCAATTTTTTGTTTTTGAATATAAGAACAATAACGTAGGTGTATAATATACTGTTGGAAAGATAAAAATTTTAGAAAAAATATAATCTTATACACAAGCTTGTGAAATTTAATAAACAGTGATGAAAAGCCGATAAAACTACTGATTATTTTAGATAATAATATATATATTTTTTTAATAAAACACTGAAATTCAATTTAATTAATTCTTTAATGGTTTCACTCATATTTATCTCTAGCTGTATTTGAAAATTCTTTAATAGATTTTAAAAACGGAGGTATGTGAAAGTAGTGTGTTGCCAGCACCAGATTTTTTTTTTTTTTTTGATCCAGCAATTGTATTTCAAAGCTACTGATGTCAATTTCAAAAGGTGACAATTTCAACTTGGTTATCGTAGCATTAAGAGGACTTTTGACAAATGCTAAAGTTGCTCTGTTGTTTTTAAATTCCTGAAACCTGCTGAGAAATGCTTTACTCTTATTCAAAATTATTGTTTTAAAACGGTGTATCACACCGGAGTCGCCGAAAATATACGGACAATTCAGCCGGTAGCTTTTACATGGTTTGTGTTTACGTTTACGTAAACTCGATGTTCGTTACGTATTTTTACAAGAATATAAAATTTTAATTACATATATATCTTTTAACTTAAATAAGAAACCTACATGTTCTCGATTCATAAAAGGATTTTAATTTATTTTTTTAATTAATTTTTTTCTTACCAAGTTTTTTTTTTAAGTGAAAATAGTATATTAGTAAATATGGACTTTATTGTGCCGGAGCCGCACTTAGACGACCACTGCCCTAAAGCATTCCTACATAACGTAAGAAAATATAATGACAAAATATTGACTCAGGTCTTTTTGTCTTGTCATCATAATAAACTGAAATAAAAATTTTTGGAAAGAGTTCTATACCTAGAAGAAAAAGGTTCAAAATAAATTATTCAAAAGAATCTGAAATCTAGAAGTGCTATCAGAAAGTCTAAGACGGATTATGGAACGACATCTCTGACCCTAGTAAGACAATCTGTTGGACGATTTGAATTACTCGTACTATGTAGGGAAGGTGAGAATAGGGTGTGTACAACATATGACCTGACCGTATTTGTATTGTCCCCCCTAGCTGCTGGTTACTAATTTTTACTATAATTTTTTTTTGTTCCTAATTTTTAATTTTTACTAATTTTACTAGTTGCTAATTACTTTTCTAATTATTATATTTATTACTTTATTTTTCAATTAAATATTAATGTATTACTATTACTTATTTATTTTTTATTATTATCTATTTTATCTACTTGTTTTTTATCTTTGTTTATTATTATTATTTTTTATTTTATTCATTTATTTTTATTTATTTATTTATTCTTTTCTCTTGAATATTATCTAACATTCATTTATCTCAAGTAGAATTATACATATATTATTATAACTTTTAATGAATATCTCTTTTAATATTTTAACTTATACTATTTATCTTAACTTAATCTTCTATAAAATGAATATATGTGGCCCTGATGACCGCCATGTTTTGTGCCATTAGAATTTTAAAAACCAACCAACCAACCTAGCTGCTGGGCCAATGACTGGTATGATCGGCTGGGTAATAATAATAATAATAATAATAATAAATTCTTTATTTATTCTGGGACAAGTCCCTTCGGAATAATGTTACAGACAAATTAAATTAGAGCTTCAATGTCTTAGAGTAAAAAAAAAAAAAATATATATAATAAAATAGATAAATAAAAAGCAACAGAAATGACAAAGAAAATGAATAATAGTTATAAATTCGTAGGTAGCTTCTTACAATAATTTAGAAAAACAAACAAAACAAATTAGACAAGAATAAAAAAATAAAAATATCTTCATATATACATTGCAAAATAAATTATGCATAAAATAAAATTCATAAATCTTTAACATATAAAATAAAATGTGATAAGTAATCGTTTCTCTCTGCCGTTTTTATTGAAATTTGCAAATCACTTGAGGTCATTTGAAAATTGGATAGACAGGAAGTGTTTGAATAAACGGGATTTGAAGGTAGGGAGAGTATTGGAATGACGGATATAAGAAGGAATAGAATTCCATATGGACGAGGATCGGATAAGGAAAGATCTGTCGAAAGCTGCGGTTCGATGAGGTGTTATATACAGGTCTGAACACCGTGAACGAGTGTTGCGGGAGTGGATGGAGGATTTAAATGAAAGTATATCAGATATGTACGATGGACGTTGAGATCGGAGAACTTGGAAGAGAAAGGATGCCAGGAAGTACTTAGAGCGGTAGGATGGGTAAAGCCACTTTAACTCCTCGTAGAATCGGGTTACAGAGGTGTCCCTGGATATTCCAAAGATGAAACGTACCAGACAGTTAAATAATCGTTTTAGTTTAGCTTCGAGATACCCAGAGACACCCCCATACACCGCGCAACAGTAGTCAAAGTGGGGGAATATTAGTGAGCAAACCAAAAGTCTGCGGGTTTCTAATGGAAGAAGGTGACGGTGGTGATTTAGGAGTTTTAAGATGGAAATTGTGCGTCGAGAAATTTCGGAAACGTGGTTTTTCCAAGAAAGAGATTGGTCAAGGGTTATTCCAAGGTTTCTGACGGTTTGATGGAATTTTATAGGTTCATTATTTAAAAACAATGTTGAGATTAAGGAAAGGGTTTTGAGGAGTGGATTGGAACCTATTACAATCGCCTTAGTTTTATCTGCATTTAACTTTAACTTGTTGTCAGCTGCCCAGCAACTAATTCGGTTTAAATCATCCTGGAGCTTTTCTGTTGCTAGTAATAGGTCCGACGGAGGGAAGGAGAGGTAAATTTGGAGGTCATCCGCATACAAATGGTATTGGGAGTGATGGATATGGGAGGAAAGATCGTTTATGTAGATAGCAAAGAGGGTAGGAGATAGTGATGATCCCTGAGGAACACCACATGACAGAGGCAAAGTCCTGGAAGGAGGTTGGTCTGGGACTACCACATACTGAGAGCGATCGGAGAGGAAGGACTTGAACCAGTGCAGAGCACTGTTGGATAAGGGAAGATTTTGTAGTTTGGTAAGAAGAATTGTATGGTCAACTGTATCAAATGCCTTGGAAAAATCTAGCAGGACAAGGATAGTAAGTTGTTTATGTTCAACGGCAGATTGTAGGTCGTGAGTTATTTTTAGGAGAGCGGATTGCGTTGAATAACCAGGTCGGAAGCCGGATTGGAGGGGATTAATAAGAGATCGTTCTTCTAGGAAATTCGATAATTGATTTTGTACAAGACGTTCTAGTGATTTGGAGAGATTAGAGAGAAGAGAAATAGGACGGAAGTCAGACGGTGAGGTAGGATTTGGGATCTTATTTATGGTCGTACTAAAGCGGTTTTCCAATAAGAAGGGAATATGGAGTTTTGCAAGGAAAAATTGTAAATATGATATAAAACTGGTATAAGGACTGGAAGACAGGATTTTATTAGTTTTACTGGTATGTTGTCAGGTCCGTAATCGTTAGTGTGGGATTTAAGAATAACTGTCAACAATTCGTTATAGGAAATATGGGTGAAAAAGAAACTTTCTGGATTAAAACTGTGGTGTTCAATATCGGTAGTGGATGATGGGTCTTGAGATAAGGATACGAAATGCATGTTGAGATCGTTTGGTGGGACAGGAATGGAATAGCAGTTATTGGATTCTGGAAGGGATAATTTTCGGAGGATTTTCCATTTGGATTTAGGATCTGGGGCATTGGACAAGGCACTGTGGATGTAGAGGGATTTCGCACGTCGCACTGCATCCTGTGTTCTGTTCCGAAGTTTTTTAAACTAGCGTAATCATCTGGAAAGCGAGTGCGGCGAAATTTACGTCTAGCTGCTTCTCTTCTTTTCATCAGATCCTTCAGTTCAGGAGTCAGCCAAGGAGCAGTGGGACGGCGTAAGGTTCGGGTTTTGAGAGGGGCATGGGTGTCAAGTATGGTTTTTAGATTTGAGGTGAGAGTTGATACCATAGGATCGATTGAATCATAGGAGTATATGGCATCCCAATGGAGTGTTTCGAGATCCGTTAGAAGGGATTCGTAGGAAAGGATGTCCAAACTACGATAGGTGACTACTTTAGGAGTGAAGGATTTTATGGGTAGATCGTATGAAATCTCTATGAGGTCATGTGAAGATAGAAACGGGACCGGGTGCTGAGAGGATGAAAGGACCTTTACAGATGAATCGGTTATGTGAAGATCCAGCCAGGAGTCGGAGAATTGCGTATGATGGGTGGAGAAGTATGGAACTAGATATAGATTTAGGGAAAACAGTAGTTTACCAGGAAGGATTTATCGTGTGATTCAGAGATCATATTAACATTGAAATCTCCGGAGATGATGATGTTGGAGTACTTGGAGACGAATTGGATTAGGGAAGATTCAAAAAGGGTATCAAATGGAACATGAGGAGGTCGATAAACAATAGCATAAAGGAGAGGAGATGAAATAGTTGAGATTTCCACAAACAGGTATTCGATATGAGGATGATCAGGAGAAGGGGATTGGAGAAGGATTTTGGCCTTGAGACTATCGTGTATATACAACCCCACTCCACCACCCCTGCGATCAGATCTGTCATGGCGAAGTAAGGAATAATTGGTGAGGGATACATGGGAGGAAGGAATAAAATGTTTTAACCAGGTTTCAGATACTGCTATGATGTGGTAAAAATTGTCAAGAAAATATTTTTGAAATTCATCATAGTGGGCAATAAGGGATTGTGCATTAATGTGACATGAGGTGAAAATATTAGTCATGACTGCTAAGGTGGGGATCGGAATAATTGTGAAAGGATTGGAAGTTAAGAGGTAAGTAATTGCAATTTCTTAAGATGTACATCATTTCAAAAGCATACACAGAGTATATAGCGAGCAAAACATAGTAAAAAAATAAAGCAAAGAAAAATGATAATTTTAAAATAAAATAAAAATTTATACTATAACTTTTAGAAGGAAATAAAAAAAAAAATAATAAAAAATACATACATAGACAGATAAAAATATTAAATAGAATATGGCAATAAAAAGAATGTGGATATAAATAAAAATATCCAATAGGAAATTTAATAATTTAAAAAAAAAAAAAAAAAAGAAGAAAACCTTAGACTACAAATTTTAGAAAACAAATAAAATAATAATAAATACAGGCTGATAGAACAATAATAACGATTATAAAGATAAAAAGTAGATAGTAATAAGAAGAATGTGGATATAAAATAAAAAATATCCCAAAGAAACTCTGATAATTTTAAAAGAAAATATAAATTTAGATTAAGTTTTAGAAAAGATAAAAAATAGATAAAATAACTGCAGGCAGATAGAACATATAGATAATGATTATAAAGGTTAAAAAGTAAATAAAATATTAAAACTAGAATAGTGTGGATGTAAGATAAGAATATTCCAGGGCTAATTGGTAGCTTTAAAGTTGAATTTAAATATAGGCTAAAAGGTTCATGAAAACTAAATAAAATACAGGTATATAGAACATAAAGATAAAGATGATAAAGGTAAAAGATAAAATAGAATAAAGGTAAGTGAAATATTAAAACAAAAAGATTGTGGATATAAATTAAATGAGAAATTGGTAATTTTAAAGGAAAGTATAAGTTTAGGCTAAAAGTTTGAGAATGACATAAAATACAGGTAGATAAAGCATAAAGATAATGAAAATAAGGATGAAAACAATTAAATTGAATAAAACAATAAGAAAAATGTGGATATAAAATGAAAATATTCCTAACTAACAAACTAAAATTTGTAACTTTTAAAGAGCGAGAAAAAATAAACGAAAATAAAAGGTCTTTTAAGATAAAATAAAGTAAATGTCTAACTATATATTGGTGACCTGAAATAAAATTTCAAATAAAAACATTTAAATCTGACGGATTGTTTATTATTATCGCTGGGCACCCATCGGCTTTCCGGCACCTCACTCGACCCCCACTGAACCAAACATACTTTATTTTAGCAGACACCTTTTTCTGCCTCGCCAGCCAGTAGAGATGTTTGTTAGTGGGTGTCATCGCCTCGCTGACGTAGACGGAATAGCTATCATTTTCCTCCCAGCCTAGGTGGCGCGTTGAAAAATTTCTTTTTATTCTTCTCTGCCGCACCATGTCGTCTTTCAAAGTCCGTCGAACGAAACGAGCGATAATGGTGCCCGGCGTACCAGGTTCTTTGGGCCTGAGACGTATCGCGTGATCGAGATCTGCCGGGTTGAGCTGGACGCCCAGGCCCGCGCCGACGCTGAGTATCGTTCCTACGACGGTCTCGCCCGGCCTTTCCGGTATGCCTCTTATTTCAATAGTGTTACTTAGCTGGTTTTGCTCAGCGTTATTTAAACGGCTTTCTAGAACAACTATTTTTTCTTTTAAACAATTATTTTCAAGTGTTAATTTTTCCACCTGATTTTTTTGTTCTTCCAAGAGGTTTTCTATTTTTTGTAGCCTTTCCATGTTTTCAAAAGAAAACTCAGTTTGTTTTTGTAGGGCTTCCTTAATTTCCTTAAGCTCCTCTATCCCTTGAAGCTTAGCCTTCATTCCCCTGACCTCCTCTGCCAGCGCCTTCAGAAGGTCAGTCATAGAACTAGGCTCAGGGGCTGGTGATATCTGCGATGATGCCTCGCATTCAGGACATATCCATGTTTTATAAGTTTCTGGGTCCGCATATTCCAATTTAACACACTTCGTATGGAACGACTTTTGACAGGTTATACACTGTACTCGTAATTTGTCATCGCGACCAGTTGACTTATTGCATAATTTGCAGTTAACCATTTTTACAAAGTTTATTATAAATTATAATAAACGAAAACTGAAATATTTACTATGTAATAGAAATAATACTCTGTATTTACGCCGAGCGCGATGGGATTACAGCTAGTAAATAACGGATTGTCCCCACTACTACTGTACTCTGGCTCACAAACTCTAAAATTTTTCTTTTTCTTTTTTTTCTATTTCGGAATTTAGCAATAACAATTAGACTATATGTTACCTGGTTGAGGTATCCTATGTTTGACAGAATTTCACTTAAAGATAAACAACGTAGATGTTCAAATAGAAGCAGAAGCTAGAGACACAAAACTAACAACCTTATCCTATCAGAGATACTCTAAGACTAATAGGGTCTTCAAAAGACTTATTTCCATAATTGGAAAATTCTACAAATTATTATTGTCTTTAAATCATTTCTTTAGTAATATGTAACTTGATTTTGTAGGACTCAACTTGAACGATTCATCGACATCCGTGGGCGCTGGTTCATCCACCGTTGGAACTTGGTTAAATTCAATTAATATGTCACAGTATGAGCCCATATTCATCAGTTTCGGCTATGATAATTTGGATTTCATTGTAAGTATTAGTTTTATCAGCCTGTAATAGTTTTTTTTTTTAAATGTGACAAAATATATTTTTTTTATATAAGTGCAATATGAAGGAATATTAAACAATGTAAAAACTAATGTTGTTTATCTTTTAATTTTAAAATAAATGATGTTTTTAGATCAATTGAAAATGGCAAAGAGCCGAAACGTAGGGAAAAGGAAAAAAGAAATAAACATTGTTGAATGTAAATGGATCACTCTAATTAAAAAAGAACCTAACAATACATTTATTCATTCAAACAAGTTTCAATTCTAATAAAAATTAGTTTTATTATAAATCACCAAATATTCTGTTTATTTTTCTTATAAAACTAAAATGTTTAAATTTTAATTTTAACTCATACTATAAATTCGATTGCACGATAGTTTTTATGTTTTACCTTTGTAACTACCTTGCGGCCGTGTGTCTACCTTGTGTCAGT
This sequence comes from Piezodorus guildinii, assembly GCA_023052935.1. Classification (NCBI taxonomy): domain Eukaryota; kingdom Metazoa; phylum Arthropoda; class Insecta; order Hemiptera; family Pentatomidae; genus Piezodorus; species Piezodorus guildinii. The sequence goes on along the minus strand of CM041295.1, from coordinate 123,472,342 downwards.
GTTATACAGGAAAACCTTTAATGTTTTTATTTAGATACGTTTATTAGTCCATGACCCAGTCTGCAAAAGATTGATTCATTTTCATATCTGATCTATTTTTTATTTTATTTTTTTTTTTTGTAATTGTTGGAACTTTGTAATCCCACACCTATGAAAATACATACCCAAGTAAGGCATAATCCATAATTACGTAATCTAAAACACTTCAGAGAATTTCGTATTCTCCTTATTTTGTATTGCAAAAGATTAATCTTAAAAGGCGTCACTGGCAATCACTCTAACCAAATCACTTAACCCGAAACGGAGCATAAAACATAAGCACTCATCGTGAGCTTGAAATTTAATGTAATTGTACTTTTTGGATTTGTGAAGAGCAGCTTGAACTTATTAATTCCACCAATATACAATCATAGAAAATTCATACAACTATTACTAAAGTGAATAAACATTTTAGTGGTTATAACTTCTGATAATTTATAATTATAAATAGGGAAGGAATTGAGATGACGTTATTTACTGTATTTGCTATTTTCGACCTACTATTTGCTCTATTATAACTACTTACTTGAATATAGATCACTGCCGGTCGATAAAAAATGAAACTGGAGTGAAGTGATCGCCTCAAAAGAGCTTAAAATAACTAGGCGTTGATTTTATAGAAAATATCAAATTTTAAGAATTCGATCCGTATTAAAATTTTGCACGCTTTCCACAAGGATTCTTGTATGTCATGGTTTTATGAAGCTTTTAAATATTTTCTGTTATTTTGGCTACATTCTTTTTAGCCGAACTAAATATTCATTAATATTAGTAATTGATCTGACCTGGCTGAATAAAAATTTATATGAATCATTAGCCATTATTTTAAATCAATAAAATCTTTTTTCAAAATTTTATACGATGAAATGTCGATTATTCATTTATTTAATTAAGTAAATTACACGATTACGATTAAAAATTTCTGAATCACTAAAGTGAATTCAAATTTTAGAATGGAGTTCTAGATGACAATGATATGAAAGAAATGGGTATACCTGAAGGGGATCGAAATACAATTCTGGAATCTTCCAAATCATTGAACAACAAAGTCGCACTAACCCGCAACGAAACTGTCAATAATAACAACAATGAAGAAAAAAGTAAAGAATCGGTAGAGGATTGGCTGGAAAGGTTGGACTTGTCTGCTTATTGGGATACCTTCAGAAAGCACCTTTACACGGACATGGATAGGGTGAAAAGTGTCTGGGAAGTTGAACTAACAGCTGTTTTAGAAATAAGCAAACCAGGACATCGTCACAGAATCATGGCCTCACTTCCAAGATCGCCCAACCAACCGAGTATTCAAGATATCAATGCTGAACTGTCTCAGCTGGTAAGATCCTTACAGTGGCTTGTTATTTTAGAAAATATCCTCTAGAGAGAATTAGTAACATTAACTTTTTTTAAATTTTATTTTTAGAAAAACTCTATGCAAGAGCTTGAAGGTAAAGTAAGCAGTTCCACTAATGCTTGCGCAACCGGAACTGGAACGCTGAGACATAGCCACAAGAAAACACGACCAGCTCCTCCGCCACCTGGCAAACCACAACCTGATTTACAAATCCGAGATCCCTCACAACTTCTAGTGGGAGTGCCATCCACCATAACAGCCCAGTGGAGACACCAGCCCCATGCTTTGTTGACTGGCACTCTTACCTACCATGCTAGGGTATGCTTCATTAATATGCTCATCTTTACCTTCATTCGTTTTTTTTTTTAATTTTAACATGTTTTCCATTTGAAATTTAGTACTTGGGATCAACTGTAGTCAAGGTACTGAGAGGAGCAGAATCTACTAAAAAATCTATTCAAAAGCTTAAAAAGCCTCTGAGTGAACAAAACACTGCTCCTGATATTTACCTTGCCATTTCATATCACGGTGTCAAATTTCTTAGCGGGGATACAAAGGTAAAAATCTCTTGATACCAACTCATTAATATTTTCTTACTAATTTTTTAGGTTTGATGGTATAATAAGGATTTTTCATGTTTTAGGAGTTGGTTTGTGAACATGAGATCAGAAATATTCATCTAGCATGTCAGGATGCGGAAGACTTGACACATTTTGCTTATATAACCAAAGATCGAGCTACAAAATCTCATTACTGCCATGTTTTCTCAGTTCAAACTATGGTATTTACTCATTATATTTACGTTTTTCTTCGATATATATATATATATATATATATATATATATATATATATATATATATATATATATTTATTATCTTTTTTTTTTTTCTTAGGACCAAGCAACAGAAGTTATTTTGACATTAGGTCAAGCTTTTGAAGTAGCTTACCAAATGGCTTTAAGAGAAGCTAGCAATAGCAAAGGTAACGGGCACACACGGTCATACTCTGCAAATCTTGCTCCAATTACTACTCAACCAAATCATAATCGTTCACATTCAGTTAATGAAATTAAATTGAATGGTGAAAGCATTTCAAATGGGCACACTTCAACCCCTTCTGTATTAATGTCTGAAGACGTTTAAATTGTTATGTTAAGTTATGCAATGTGTCTATTGTTAAAGCATTTACTGAAATTAATATTTGTCTTTGGTTAAATGTTAATTATTAAGTAATAATTAAAGTATATTAATAAAAGGATATTTGGTCCAAACATTCACAGAACTGGTTGTTCCATCAATAATTTCTTACATATCTGACTGAATCTTATATATTTTTATTATTGAACATTTATGTCATCTCCGTATGAAAATTATAATAGGTATGCATAAGTAGTGTAAAGCATTTACCTTAACAAGGCCTTTTCAAAATTATAAGATTTGTTATAATTAATTTACTTTTGTCTATAATTATCTTGTATTAATTTGTGAAGTGAAAAATATTTTCTATAATTTATGGACTTCAAAATAAGTCTGAGTATCTTAATTATCTACTTAATTAAATATGTGATAGTTTATGCAGTTTTATGGGGACTGTGTTGAATTTAGTTCCTATATATTTATTAAATATTTAATTAGTATTAGTATTTTGTATTAAAAATTTTAAAAATTCTTTTCGCACACATTCTTTATGTATTTGCAATCTGTGAATGTTGTTAAATGAATATATTACAAAAAAAATCAAATGTACCAATTCAAAAATAATTATTCTACAATAGCACCCATAAATATAATGAATTTTATAATGGTACAAAGTATATAGATATTTTATAATTAAAAGTAATATCGAATAAGTATCTTTAGACTAACTGAATTTTAGGCATATCGGTATTTTATATTGTTGAACACTTGCTAAAAATGTATGCAAAGCCAGATTTATTTCTCACATTATATTAAATAGAACATTAGGGAATTGATATGATTGATTTATATGATGTGGATAACTTGATATTGTGATTTCATGTTGGATTAATAATTAAATGGAAGTAGAATTAACTGTTATTGAGGAAATAATTTTAATATCTGACCCATTTGCTACCTTTTCATGTTTGTATATTACATAAATATATTCATAAGTCATTATTATAAACGTAGATCTTTTTTTTTTGGTTAGTATCTTTATATGGTAATGATGTTATTGATTTTTAATGTTACTCTAAGTTTTAAAATGATCTTATGTTCTTAGTGTGTTCTTGTTTCTGTTTCTATCTTTTTAAATATCATGTACTTGTTACTTCTTTCATTTTCATTAACGATACTGTTAATTTAGTTATGATAAAGTTAATATTCTCCAAATAAGAGTGATATAAGTAAATACTAACACGAATGCATATCCTTAGATTGAAATTATAAATGCATGCTTATGGTGATATTATTATTGCTCGGATATGTAGCATCACTGAAAAATGGTTTAATGAGATATTAATATTTTTTTAAAGTTATGTTAAGTCCTCCCATATAAATATACATCTATCTATAAATATAAACCACTAGAATTATCATGTGGATTTTACTGTTTGAAGTTTATGATGCTGTATAAATGTATATTTGTAAGCAGCTAGGAGTATCTATGTACTTACAGGCTTTTCCTTATTGTTTAATAGTGACTGTTGTTTTGGTTTTTTCACAAGCTTCCATTCCAATGTATTGATGTCCAGTATAAATGTAAATGTATATTTGTATCTTTATAAATATTTATGTCAGATGCCATGTTATCATTATTTTCAAACGTTTTGTATTACTATTTTAATATGCCTAACTTTTGTCTGCAATTTAATTTAAACTTGTTTTGAATATATTTTTGTTTCTTTTAAAAATATTACAATAAAGCAAGTGCTTGTCGATATGTTTAATATTAGGCAGTTTAAAAATTTTAGTTTTTAATCCATGTGATAATTCAAAACACATGTTGTCATGATGATATTAAATTCTTCCTTTTAGTGAAAATACGGAAATTTGTGTATTTTTGTTTTTCTTGTTAAATTAATACAAAATTGTATTGCATTTATGGTAATATATTAAATGCTGAAAGCGTGCCATGGAAGTTGATATAAATCATCTTTCTTTTTATTTATTTTTATTTAAATTAAAATTTGTTAAATATTTGGAAATCATTGGTTATCTATGTCTAAGAAAACGTTAAATTATTTTAAAAATGTAACGTTGTGCTTTCATATTTATATTCTCATTAATTAGCAAAGTTTTATAATTTATAATATTTAAAATGAAAAATTATAATGTTTATTATTTTAATGTAAATAGCTTGCTTTTTTGCATGGAAGCCTATGTTATACTGCTCAAAAAGCAGTGGGGCTGTGTAAATTATGTCAGAAGGTTGTGCGTGTATGTATGCGCTCGCTTGAGCAATTTTATTGAAATAAGCAGCATTTAATACATACAGTTGTGTTTATAAATTTTTAAATAAATTATTTTATAAATATGTTGGCACTGACAATGCCACGTTAAAAATTAAAATTTCAATTATATGCAAATTATTTTATAAAGTCTGTTTTAATGAATATACTCCTTCACATCTTTATGACTAGTATCTATGGTACTGTTGAAAAATGTCTACAGTTATTTGTAAGTTAAAGAAAGTTTTTCTTTTGTATCATTAAATTTTAAAATTTATATATGGTTGCTACTCTGATTTTATGCCTAGGTTGTATTTAGTTATTTGATTCTAAGATTACAATAAAAGTCTGTATATGAAAAAGTATAATTTGTTTTCATTTCCTTAAAATGTTTCCACTTTTACCAATAAATATTTCTTGAAAAAAAAATGAAAATATATATATATATATATATATATATATATATATATATATATATATATATATAATATATATATATTTATATATCTGAAATAATTTTTTGGTCTTAATTCATATTTAATACATTAATAAATTTCGTCAAAGTGCGGAAGTTATGTACTAAAGAAAATAAATAGCCAATCACATTTAATTTTTTCTTGTTGGTGTTATCCTGGTTTATTAAAACAATGGACCTCACAAATGACATCTTGGCTGGTCGGATCATATTGAATGCAGCGATCTTTAGTGACTTCGTAGTAGATATGACGTAGGAAAGTTCTATGTCTAACTTTTGTCTATGCTCTGAGTTGAAAAATTTCCTAAGAATATTAGTCGAATAAGTATTGACAAGTTTTTATACCAAAAACATTAGAAAATGCGTATTTCATCTGCCCCTTGGTTTTAGGGATATTGGTTCCAGTTAGACAGGAGTTCTGCTCATAGTGTGCTATTGACTAGAGGCTTTCGCGGTCTCAAGAGTTCATTTCGTTGGTTTCTTATTTTTTTATCTGACCTATCCCTTTTTAGTTTTGTCTTTTAATGTAATTTTCTATCAATTTTCAAAAAGTGTCGAAAATCCATTTTTTGTACCCTATAAGCTCAGGATGTCTACTGAAGAACTTATTATTTATGCGGTATACTACAAGAGATGCATTAGGGGCCTATCACATTGAAATACTGTATTGATAAGAAAACAACAGGAGGAAATAGGTTTGAAAGAAACGGGCAAATCGTACCTAATATGTGGGATTTCCAGAAACGTCGTACTTTATTTGGGAGAGAGGGCTGAAGGTTAAAAGCATCTTTACTCATAGACGAGCATTCGAATATTAATTTCACTTACCTATATATAAAATATACAGTTAAGGAAAGTATTGCGATCGTGTAAATTTTCGAATTCGAGTTTTCACCGAAAATACTTGTTCCTGAGTCCAAATGACCAAGCACCACAAAAAGTTCGTGGATCTGTGTGTGTCCGTATGTATGTGGTAAGTCTAGCTCGAAAAAGACGAGTTTTATAAAAGTGAAATAGTGTATATGTCTGAGATGTTACAGCAATATTTTCATCAAAATCGGCGAACCAGAAGAAAAACTGTATATCATGAGTCCAAATAACGAAGTCGCGCGAAAAGGTCTATGTGTCCGTGTGTGTGCGTGTGGTAAGTCCCGCATGAAAACGAAAAGTTGTACGAAACTGCAATTTCTGTCAACTATACAACCGGTATGTTACAGCAACTTTTTCATTATGATCGGCTGACCGGAAGGGCTATACCATGCATTTTGCACCTTTTTTATAATTTTCATAAAAAAAGCTGTAACGATTTTGATTGAACTCGCAATATCGATGTAAAGTTTAATGGTATTTGATATTATTTTGGTTTCATTCTGAATGAAACAGTCTGATACGACTGCAATGCCGATTTTTTAAAATTTTCATTCTGTAAAGTACCTTTAGTTTTGTAGTTTCCTAAAAAATAACCACATCATGTTATTAGCATTGATAAAAAACAAATAAATATACAAGTCGAACGAATTTGATTACCAACTAAAGGAGAAAAGAGCAAACATATGTTTTTCCCGAACGTAAGAATAGTAAATAAAGATGTACAATATTCTGTTGAAAAGGTAAATATTAAAGAAAAAAAATCTTATATAAAAAGCTGTGGAAGTTGATGTTAAGTGACGAATAGGGCAAACACTTATTAATGATTATTGTACATAACATATTTATATTGTTAAATTAATTAATTTAAAACATATGTTTCCTGAGAAACTGAATGTAATTCTTTATACTAGTTTAAACTCTGACTTTATTTAAATCTTCTTAAATTGCTTTTAACAACCAAGGTAAATGAAATCGTATGTTGTCCGCACCAGATTTTTTTAAATCAAAATCATATGGTTGTTTATATGAATTTTCACATTTCCCATAAATTCATCTGAATAGTCGGGATCGCTGATTATTTTCATTAAGTAAATATTTAAAATAAGTCCTAAATTTACTTTCAATAATAATATTTATGAGGTAAGTAATTATAAATTATAATATATATTTTTTTAATTTATTAATATAACTGTATTTTTTATTTATTTATTTATTTTTTTTATTAACCAAATGACCATCAAGATTTGAATCCAAATCCTATATGGTCAGTACTTGTTTGCCATAATTTAATAGAAACTTAGGTTACGGAACCAAATATAATAGAAAAAGATCAATAAATTAATTAAATAGAGAATAAAATAAAATTATGTAAATGAGAGAGGAAAGTGACTTAAAATAAATAGAAGAAATGAAATAATATTAAAATCAAATTAAACTCTGTGAAGTGCCTCATTTTTTTTTTTTTTTTTTTTTAGATTTTACATTGAGCGTTAATGAAAAATTGCTTGATGATCATGAACTTTTCTTTGTCTAACTTATGTAAAATCATGGCTTCTGTTTCTGGGGGAACCACTACTTCCCTTTGCTTTCTATATTTTTTGCATTGAAATAGAATATGGCGCGGGTCTTCAGGGACTTTGCATGTTAAGCAATTGCCATCTTTTTCTATTTTCATTAAACTGAGAAATTTTTTTGTGCAGCCATGGATAGTCCGTAGTCTTACTAATTGTGAAATTTCTTTTCTATCAAGTTGTTGGTTATTGGAGAACCATGGTATAAGGCTAATGGTTGGCTGGGTTTGATAGTAATCTTTGCCTTTAAATTGTGACTCCCAGTCATATTTCTCCTGCCATTCCTGGACTGCTTCTTTCTGCAGACATTTTAAAAGGTCTTGGAGAGGTACTTTGGCATTTTCTATCGTAGTTTGTGTTTCCCCCAGCAGCTCTATCTGCCGCTTCATTTCCTGACAGTCCTATATGACTTGGTATCCATTGGAAGCTATAAATGTTGCTGCCGGTTTGTATATTCCGGATAATGTCTAGAGCTATATAGCTTGTTAATTTGTTTTTATAAACATTTTCCAATAGTTTGCTCGAGGATGCCGAGTCTGTGAATATGACTATATTGGCGTTAGAGTATTCACGTTGACTGTAACAAACTGCTTTGAGAATGGCATACAGTTCAGCACTAAGAATACTAAATTTCGAAGGTATATAACTGTATTTATAAATACATCAAGTAAATAGGAGTATATTAGTAAAGAAAGGCATGATGCACATCCAGAATTACTACCCAGCGGTAGCACTCCAAAACTTACTCTATACGAAAAGTTCTCTTGACCATCTTCTTTTCAGACACTTAGGAGAACTATCAGGAGTTGAAGATGAAGCAAGGGTTAGAGTGGGAATGGAGTTGGTGATGTAAAGTTGGCACCTGGTTCGGGCCAAATCAGTAAAAGTTGGAACATTAAGCTCATTATAGAATAAATAGTTTATTGCTGGCAAAGTAAGGAGCATTTAGGATAATGGATTTTAAGGATTGTGTGGGATAAAAGAAGAATTCGATAGTTTACTGGATCCCCGAAATTTCAACTCCATAAGTTCAGATAGGTCTTTTGATGGTCATATAATTGAGCCTTTTAATGGGCCAAATATAATGGGTTTCTTTGTTATACACTGCATATTTAATCAGTCTATATTAGGTAACAGTGAAAACATTTTTCTTATATTTCAACTAGCTATAACCCGCGGCATTGCTTGCGAATATTTTATTTTCTCTTTATTTAAATTTGCATAAATGCGTTTATAAGTAGTAACTATTAAACGCTAATGATGGAGCAGTTTTTTGGGGATGTGGTAACAAAGAAACTACTAATAAAACACACTTTATTATTTATTTTATTTTTTTCTTACTGGTGTGTTTTCTAGGTGGCTGCACCCTCAACCAACTTCTTTACCATATAGTCAAAACGGTCAACAACTACTTTATTATTATAAGACGTATACATTTTCAAGAAATATAAATATTATATTTTTACAATTACGTTTATCAAAGTTGTTTTAAAGTGAAATTATTCCCATTCGTTGGATCAATGTATATCAATCACATTTATGTAGCAAACGTGACTATATACCACGATTACGTAACAGCTAAAATATATTGAGTAATTTTGGGTATGCCTACTTCTACTGGATCGCTATTGTATATTTAACAGAATAAAATCGCAACTTATTAGACTAAAGTTAGAATTATGGTTGATGATAAAAGTGATTTTAAAACAACTTAACCTATTACCATAATTAATCTAACATCTATAAATATATTATTTCTAATATCGAGCGCATTGATAAAATAGACTGCACTTCGTTATCTTTGTTTGCGGTTTGGTTAATTCGATTTGAAAAATTTAATAATTTAAATTAAAATTGCTACAAATTACGAAATATGTTGATAGTGACTATGTTGAATGAGTTTATCCAAAAGAAATGCAGGTGAATAGCAATGAACTACTCTGTTTATGATAAATAAAATATTATTATTTCATATCAGATATCAATTTTATTTACTCTATGTCGCAATAAACTGGTATGAGTACCCGATAGCCACATCCAAATTAATCAATAACATCGTTTTATCTGTTAAACATAACATTGTATATTATCATAACTCCTTTGCAACTTAGAAGCGTATTTTCTTGAATAGATGCGTATATTATTGCTACGGTCAAGACAATGACGGGTGGACCACGCCTGGAGGGGCCTAGATGAGGCTGGAGACTTCTGGACCTGGACAGTCCTCGAAGTGCCTGGAAAGGCCCACCACCCTACCTGCGCCCGGGTCTAGAAGATTCGGCGGTGGTACAAATAGCTGTCCCCTGAGCCTAGGTGAGTCAGTCTTAATCCGGCTCAACAAGCATCTGGGATGTATCAGTGAACAGTGACAGTGAACCGTTCGTGACAGTGTGACAGTGTAGTGAAACTGTGTGTCAGTATTGTGATAACCGGTCGGTGGGAAATTAGAAGACTGTAGTTTATATATATGTTTTATAGTTGTAAGTTCTAGGATAAGTCTGGCATATTGTATAAGTTTACGTAAGTAGTTTATTTGTTAGGAATACCTCATTTTATATGTATACTGTTTAGTAGTTAAGCTGGTAATTCCATTATTATTGTTAATATAGTGGTTAGTAATCCCTTTGTATTTGTGTTTTCTGTATTCAATAAACATCTGTAATTTGTAAACTGGAGTAGTTCATTTCGCACACCCCGTAGCCCGTAACAATTTGGTGTCAGAAGTGGGATCATTGTAAATGGTTATAATTTTGGTTTTCTTGTTTTTGTAATTATTGGGCTACTGTGTGGAAAATGACTTCTCAGAGTGTTAGACTGAATGGTTTAAAAGTTGCAGACTTAAGACGGGAGTTAGAAGAACGAGATCTGGATACTTCCGGAACGAAATTAGTACTGCAACAACGCTTGCGCCAATTTTTTGTTGATTCAGGGGAAAATCCAGACGAGATTACGTTTGAAAATGATTTCAGTAAGTTGTCTGCAACTTTTAAAACTGAATTAGGCACTGTTAAAAATGAGTTAGGTACTGTTAAAAATGAGTTAGGTAATGTAGAAAAGAAGTTAGGTAATGAATTAAGTACTGTTAAAAATACATTGGAGGCTAAGTTAGGCAATTTAGAAACTAAGTTAATGGAAAGTGTAGATAATAAGTTAGCTGATGTAGAATCTAGATTAGGAGAAAAAGTCGATTCTGTAGAAAATGAACTTAGGGTAAGAATAGAAGCTCTAGAAGAACGTATGAACAACCCAACGACAATCGACACCGACCAACCCTCTGAGAGAAGCCCTCACAACACCATTCCCTCCGCCAATGCTGGGATGCCACCAACACACACAACACCATCCCATTGTTCGACGGGAAGACGCCATGGGAGGACTACATGACTCTCTTCGAGACAGCGGCTTCGATCCACGGGTGGTCAAAGGAGACGCAAGCATCAGCGTTGTGCCTAGCCTTGCGTGGAGACGCCTTAGGAGTGCTACAGGGGATGCCCATGTCGGAGCGGTGCAACTACAGTGAGCTGATGAAAAGACTGGAGATGCGTTTCGGCCATCGCCACATGGACCAACTATACCGTTCCCAGTTAAAGAACAGGGTCCAGAAGACCAACGAGACGCTGCAGGAATTTGAAGCAGATATCGCCCGGCTAGTGAGGAATGCCTACCCAACGGTCACCGACGACGTCTACGAGAGCTTGGCTATCGACAAATTCCTGGATGGACTTCGAGACCCGGAAACCCAACAGGCAGTGAAACTCGCACGCCCTAAAACTTTGGGCGATGCATTGTCGCAGGCCATGGAATTCGAGGCTGTCAGGCAGTCAGTCCGTGGACATGCACGAGTTCGAGCGGCAGAAGCGGAGCCTAACGCGGCCCCCACCATCGAGGACATAGTAGCAAAGGTTTTGGAAGCCCTCAGGACACGCAAAAATGAGATACGCTGTTGGAGCTGCGGTCAACTTGGACACCCCAGAAGCAAGTGTCCTACCAGGAAGCCGGAAAAAGCCACAGGAAAACTAAGGAGGGTTGATGGGAAGGGGCAACTGTCAACCCGTAGCATCGAAGGCTCCAGGATCGCCGTGAGAATCGCGACAATAGGGAGCAAGACAAATAGTTTTTATGTGGATGGAATGGTGAACGGGCAGCTGCGAAGTTTTCTGCTGGATACCGGCGCAACCATGACAATACTGAACCCGAAGGCAGTTAACGCTAAGAAGATATCACCTACCACTTGGGCGTTACGGACAGCCACAGGACAGCCAGCCGAGGTCTACGGGGAGACAGTTGCCACTTTCTTCATCGGGGGCCAACGTCTAGAGCACCGCGTTCTCGTGGCGAAAATAGACGAGGAAGTCATCTTCGGCATGGACTTGATGATCAAATACGGGATCAAGCTGGACATGTCGAGAGGTGTGATGACGCTGGGAGACGAAGAGGTCATCCTTCGGCAGGGAAAGGACCTCTATGCACGAGTACTCCTACTAGAAGACACCACTTTACCTGCACGGAGTCAAATTCTGACGCATGGGACGATCAATGGACGACTACCGGAGGGTCAATGTCTTCTACTTGAACCTGGGAAGCACGAGGAGCAGGAAGTCGGACGCGGTGTTCTGGTTGCAAGGTCTCTCATCAAGGTCGGACATACCACCCCAATCCGACTGATGAATCTGAACAGCTTCCCGGTGACACTAAAGAGAGGAACACCAGTCGGAGAATGTACGGCCGCTACCTCAGTAGTCCGACAGCTACAACGCAACACCACCGAGCAACGAGGACTACCCGAAGAATTAAAAGGATTCGTGGAGGAATCATGCAGAGAACTTTCGCCTGAACAGAGCGAAATCGTGAAGAGATTGATTACCCGATGGCAGGACATTTTCGAGATCAGCTCAGGACCACGGGGTAGAACGAACATCGTCCAGCACAAAATTGACACCGGGGATACCAAGCCCATCCGACAGATCCCGAGGAGGCTGCCGCTAGCTAAACGAAAGGATGCCGAGGAGATTATTAAGGATATGGCGAATGATGGTGTCATCGAGCCCTCGAGTAGCCCATGGATGTCTCCTGTCGTACTGGTGAAAAAGAAAGATGGGACGACAAGATTCTGCGTAGATTACCGTCTTTTGAACAACGCCACGAAGAAGGACAGTTACCCACTCCCAAGGATTGACGACACGCTGGACACACTAGAGGGTTGCAAACTATTTTCTACCTTGGATCTCCGAAGTGGATATTGGCAGGTTGGATTGGCACCGGAAGATAAGGAGAAGACGGCATTTTCAATCGGCACTGGCCTCTGGCAATTTACGGTAATGCCATTCGGGCTTTGCAATGCACCTGCAACGTTCGAGAGGCTGATGGAAAGCGTCTTAAGAGGCCTTTCTTGGGAGATATGCCTGGTTTACTTGGACGATATCATTGTACTGGGAAAATCCTTCACTCACCATCTGGAGAATCTGGAGCGGGTCTTCGAACGGCTGCGTGCAGCTAATCTAAAACTGAACCCGAAGAAGTGCAATCTCTTCCGAAGGCAAGTCAACTACCTGGGGCATGTTGTATCAGACAACGGAGTTGCTGTTGACCCAGAGAAGATTACAGCGATCACCAATTGGCCAGCACCTCGAGATAAGCACCAAGTAAGAAGTTTCCTCGGACTCTGCACCTACTACAGGAGGTACGTGAAAGGATTCGCCAACATCGCAAAACCTCTTACCAGGCTCACTGAGGAAAAACGGACTTTCCTCTGGGATCGCGAGTGTCAGGCTTCATTTGAGGAGTTAAAGAAGAAATTGAGTAGTGCGCCTATTCTAAGCTATCCACGTCCCGAGGGCAAGTTCATTCTTGACACAGATGCCAGCAACACTGCTATTGGAAGCGTCCTTTCCCAACTCCAAGACGGGGAAGAAAAGGTTATTGGGTACTTCAGCAAAGCACTGTCAGCTCCAGAACGCAACTACTGTGTCACAAGGAAAGAGCTTCTGGCAGTGGTTAAGTCCATAGAGCACTTTCATAAATACCTGTATGGAAGAAGATTTCTACTGAGAACGGACCACGCAGCTCTAATGTGGCTACTGCGATTCAAGTCACCGGAGGGACAAGTTGCACGGTGGATCGAGCGCCTTCAGGAATATGACTTCGAATCTGCTCATCGTTCTGGAACGAGTCACCGGAATGCGGATGCGCTCTCAAGGAGACCCTGTGATGGAGAATGCAAGCATTGTTCTCGACAAGAAGAAAAGCAAGCAACAGTGTTGCGGACTACGGTCGTTACCGACGGTTGGCAGGACACACAACTGGCAAAGGAACAGGACGAGGACCCGGACTTGAAACAAATAAGGGAATGGAAGCTATCAGGCCAAAGGAGACCAAGCTGGCAGGATGTTGCTCCAATGTCGAAAAATATAAAAACCTATTGGGCTCAATGGGACTCCATTCTACTGGACAAAGGTCTGCTGAAACGAGCATTGGAGAACACAGAGGGAGATCAGCGGAGACTACAGCTCATCGTACCAAAGATTAAAGTGCCCGAAGTACTGAGGGAATTACATGATGGAGCATCTGGTGGCCACCTTGGAGTTCACCGGACATTAGAAAAGGTTCGTGAACGCTTTTACTGGGCAAACCTCAAGGACGATGTGTTAGATTGGTGCCGGCGGTGTGCAACTTGTGCCGCCTCTAATGGACCGATAAGGAAAAAGAAGGCACCTATGAAGAAATACAACGTAGGAGCACCATTCGAGAGAATAGCGGTAGACATCGCTGGCCCTTTTCCTGTGACAGATAATGGCAACCGATACATTCTCGTGGCCATGGATTATTTTTCAAAGTGGGTGGAAGCTTACGCCCTTCCGGATCAGGAAGCAGCCCAAAGGAAAACCCAAGGTAGTCCATTTCAACCGATTGGCTCCATACAAGGGAAACCATGGCCCTACAGAGGAACAGCAAGTGAGGAACCTCACCGACAAGGACCTAACTCCCCATCCTAAGGCGCCAGACTCCCGTAGGGTAACGCAGACAGTTTACAGAGACATATTCTCGTTACCGGTAGACTATGCTCTAGCACACTGTGTCGCCGAACATCTGAGGAATTCCCGGGGGATTGCGACGGTCTTCAGGAAGAAGTTCGCTGGAATTGAAGAGCTGGAACGCCAGGGACCAAGAGTTGGGAAGACTCTCCATCAAGAGCATGAAGGCCGGCACCTGTTTTACTTGGTTACCAAGAGTTCATCAGAGCAGAAGCCGACATACGACACACTGCGCCGGAGTCTTGACGACCTGCGGAGAAAGCTTCTGGAACTGCGTGTCACCAAGCTCGCCATCCCGAAGTTGGGTTGTGGATACGATGGCCTGGAGTGGAGGATTGTCAGGAACATTGTAGAAGAGACGTTCGCCAACTCTGGAGTCATCATAATGGTATGCACGTTCAACCCCTGGAAAGACAAAACACCTACATCGGAGGAAGATCAGCATCGCTCAGCTTCTGCAATCTGTGCTCTGGGGCAGAGCACGTCTAAGGAGGGGGTAATGCTACGGTCAAGACAATGACGGGTGGACCACGCCTGGAGGGGCCTAGATGAGGCTGGAGACTTCTGGACCTGGACAGTCCTCGAAGTGCCTGGAAAGGCCCACCACCCTACCTGCGCCCGGGTCTAGAAGATTCGGCGGTGGTACAAATAGCTGTCCCCTGAGCCTAGGTGAGTCAGTCTTAATCCGGCTCAACAAGCATCTGGGATGTATCAGTGAACAGTGACAGTGAACCGTTCGTGACAGTGTGACAGTGTAGTGAAACTGTGTGTCAGTATTGTGATAACCGGTCGGTGGGAAATTAGAAGACTGTAGTTTATATATATGTTTTATAGTTGTAAGTTCTAGGATAAGTCTGGCATATTGTATAAGTTTACGTAAGTAGTTTATTTGTTAGGAATACCTCATTTTATATGTATACTGTTTAGTAGTTAAGCTGGTAATTCCATTATTATTGTTAATATAGTGGTTAGTAATCCCTTTGTATTTGTGTTTTCTGTATTCAATAAACATCTGTAATTTGTAAACTGGAGTAGTTCATTTCGCACACCCCGTAGCCCGTAACATTATACAATAGATGCGTATTTTCTTCAATTGATGAGACGTTGATTTCCAAAAGGTACTATATTCATTCTAGGAAATTTTATAGGAGACGAGAAAACCACTAATTATTATATTATTAAATTAGTTAATTTGATTCTTTTCGAATTAAAATCCAGAATTGTTTTTTTTTAGTATATTAATAACATCATATTAAAGATATGAAATGAGATGTTTTGGTATAATTTGGAACGAAATTAAATGTGTAATTATTTCCTTTAGAAAATAATTATATTTCTAAATTGCATTTATAAAGGGCTTGGGTGTATATTAGATAAAATCAAATAGGAAATTTAGATACATTTAAGTGATGAGAATACAAATATGTAAAAAAATCAATTTTGTAAAAAATGTCCTTTAGTACCTTTTAGAAATTGAGACGTTGATTTCCAAAAGGTACTATATCCATTCTAGGAAATTTTACAGGAGACGAGAAAACCGCTAATTATTATATTATTAAATTAGCTAATTTGATTCTTGATTGATTGGGCCAAAAGACCCAAATTAGCTAATTTAATAATATAGTAATGATAGATTTTCGCGCTTCCTGTAAAATTTCCTAGAAAGGATATAGTACCTTTTGGAAATTAACGTCTCAATTGTGGGTGAAGCCTTCCCCCAGAAAAAAACGTGTTTTTTAAGATCTAGTAATAAGTCCTTTTATAATGTTTTTTTAAAGAAAAATTAACACTTCGAATTATTTTTAAAAACTAATAATAATTGAACATGTTCCTACGGGAACCTACAAACAAAACATGGATACGATGCTGAATATGCTTAAATATATTTCTTATAAATTGGAATAGTATCTTTGCTAATTAATTTAATTAAGATGATTTTGCTTCCAGATGGATATAAATTTAATTGTCATTCAAACGAGTACTTATAATTTTTCTGGAAACGTATAGTAATATGTATTTTATTATAACTGAAAAATATGGAGTGAATGTATATCTTAAAAATAAGAACGCATAGAAACTATCAACACACACTTATATTTGAGTTAATAATTACATATGTAAATATATGGGAAGGTTACTGGGAGCCAGTGTTGCCACAGTTAAACATATCTTGTTTTACGTTTTAGAAAAATATATTTTTCGACCATTTAGAATAGTAATAATAATAGATAAAAACTATCCTATCTTTTAAGTTGAACCAAGTAAGAGATACTTCCGAAGTTTGTCCAAATTCGGTTCAGTAATTTCAGAGTATATCGCGAATATACATCGTGACACGAGATTTTTATAAATGTAAATTAATGAACAATCATTATCAGCCATAATCGCGGCATCCTTATTGCTAACATAAGGAGTATTGAGGACTTTACGCAGGATTTTGGATTGCAAGGATTGGGTGTAGGGGGAATTTGATGGTATAGTAGAGCCCCATAGCTCAATGCCATATATCCACATAGGTCGAAGAATGGTTATATAAATCTGTTTTTTGGAGTACATAGGGAGATTTGATCGTTTGTCAAGTAAGTGTTGTATTAAACGGTATCTACGAGCAGTTTGTTGTATGAGGATTCCAAGTAAGGCGTTTGTCAAGATGAAATCCTAGGTATCGTATTTGTTCTACAGGGATGAGTGGGGTATTATTAAAAGAAACAGTAGGGCAGAAAGTCATAAGTTTACGACGTAGAGTAAAGGTGATTTGATGGGATTTATTTTAATTCTACGGTTTTGAAACCTAATCTGTCTAGCGCCCTCTCTCAGTCTTCTCTGGCTTATTAGATCGGTGACGCGACTGACTGAGAGGCGCTGGGATCTCTTGGCCTCGGGCACCGATATCCACTTGTGGGTGTCGGGGTTTGATTGAAGTTGCCAGGGGCAGTTTGTATATATGTATGAATGTTACCAAGATTATTATTATTTATTTATTTTTATCTTTGTTAGTTATTTTTTTTATTTTTATGTATTTATTTGTTTGTTATTTCTTTATTTACTGTACATATGGAATGAATGACTTCTTATAGCATTAATACTCATTGCCCAAGATTGTGGCATATTACATTATTTATAAACAAAAAAATTAAAAAAAAAAAAAAAAGTTTTGACACCATCCATCAATGATGTCAAAACTCAATACAGCAGATATATGGTTCGGTAGGATTTGGGATGCAGCAATAGGATCGTTATTTACGGATAACACACATGTGTCATTAGCGGAAGTAGTAAGGATAGTGCAAGGATGGTTAGGAATATTAGCTGTATACACCGTGTAGAGGATTGGGCCAAGGATACTACCTTGAGGTACACCGGTTGACTGAGTGAATACTGAGGAGGAGGATAGATTATGACTAACTTTAAAGGTTCTATCTGTTAGGTAGGAACGGATTATTCGGAAATGTGTCGGGGAGAGGAATTGACGGAGTTTATAAAGCAGTAATTGAAAATCTTAAAATCAAACCAATAAATTTCAAGCCACTCTCAATGAACCCGCTACCCTCTACGATCCTAGCGAATCACTTCCATTACGAACAAGGTCTAAGGCCTAATGGGATAGACAGCGGCGGACACCCGGAGAGATGGACAAAGCCTTGCAATGGGCGCTGGCGGAGCTGGCTTGAGAGGAAGGCAGGATGGAGGAGCCACTTGTGGGAAGGAACTCACTATGAGGGGCGGGGAGGGGGCGGGGCTCTTGTTCGGCATTTACCCGCTTCAAACAAGTCATTACTCGAACGGCTCGAGGGTCAGCAATTAAAACTGAAAAGACCACAAACAGAGCCGAGTGGTCCCTTAGACCCTCTATTAATTCTTTAGTTCTTATTCATGTGGTCTTGCCGTCGTTATTAAATAAATATATCTCAACCGAGTCCCAGTCTGCACAATTTACGAGTTCTTTCACAAGCCGAGTTTTTAGCTGTTAAATATAAAACTCGAGTGCAGAGATTGCTCGCTCGCCTTTTGCTGTTAATATCGTCTTTATCAGGGTTTTATATATATATATATATATATATATATATATATATATATATATATATATATATATATATAATAATAATAATAATAATAATAATAATAATTCTTTATTTATTCTGGGACAAGTCCCTTTTGAATAATTTTACAAAACATACAAAAAGAACTTTAGTGTCAAACATGAAACAAACAAATAATAATAGAAATAAAAATAAAACAAAAAGTGTACAATAGTGATAAATTAAAAGGTAGCTTCTAATAATAATGATTAATAACAAAACTAGACAAAAGATAGAACAGAAAGATATGTGCATATATATAAAATTTTAATTAATAGTGCTTTACTCTATTGATGTAAAATTAATGAAATAATAAAGTTAAATATACAAGTGCACCACAATGTAAGATATTATATTTAATTAATTGTTTCTATATGTTTTATTTAACTAATTTAAATTGAATTGGCAAATCTATTTAGGATACTTTGAAAATTGAATAGAGAGGAAGTGATCGAATAGACGGGATTTGTAGGTTTGAAGAGTATCAGAATGTCGGATATGTGAAGGAATGGAATTCCATACGAAAGAGGAGCGGATTAGGAAGGATCTGTCGAAAGCTGCGGTTCGATCAGGTGCCATGTACAGGTCTGAAGGCCGTGAACGAGTGTTACGGGAATGAATGGAGGATTTGAATGATAACATATCTGAGATGTACGATGGGCGGTGGGATTGGAGAACTTGGAAGAGGAAGGTTGCCAGGAAGTATTAACAACGGTAGGAAGGGTAAAGCCTCTTCAACTCTTCGTAGAATCTGGTAACAGAAGTGTCCCTGGATATTCCAAAGATAAAGCGAATGAAGCAGTTATATAATCGTTTAAGGTTTGCTTCGAGATCCATATATATATATATATATATATTAACTTCTTTATTTAAATCAAAATACAGACAATTTTACAGTGCAAGTAGAAGTCACAATCCCACTAAGGCGAGCCCGTGTGTGGGAAAGG
This sequence comes from Piezodorus guildinii, assembly GCA_023052935.1. Classification (NCBI taxonomy): domain Eukaryota; kingdom Metazoa; phylum Arthropoda; class Insecta; order Hemiptera; family Pentatomidae; genus Piezodorus; species Piezodorus guildinii. Next base: position 123,452,569 of record CM041295.1, on the reverse strand, counting down.
AGTTCACCTGCGGCAATACAAAAAAAGTACAATAACAAACAGTAACGCAGTACACAGAAACAATACAATACTTAAATAATATTACAAAATATAACACAATTTTAATTTTACTGACATAATGCACAGTAAGAAACAATATAATACTTAAAGAACATAAAGAAACAATTATAAAGAAACAGTAACACAGAACACAGTATGAAGCAGTAATTGACTAAGCTAAAAAGCTATTAGGAATACATATACATATATACATGATATAAAATTAAGGCATGCAAATACAAAATTGAATGATAGAATTCCTAATTAATACAAAAAACAATTATAAGAAACAGTAAACAGTAATTGACTTAAAATAAAAACAATAAAGAATACAAATTCATATATACAAGATATAAAATTAAGGCAAGTAAATACATGATTGAATTACATAATAAACAATTATAAAGAAACATAACCAAGTACGCAGTAAGAAACAATACAATACTTAAAGAATATAAAGAAACAGTAACACAGTACACAGTATGAAGAAGTAATTGACTAAGCTAAAAAGCTATAAGGGATACATATACATATATACAAGACATAAAATTAAGGCATGCAAATGCAAAATTGAAAGATATAATTCCTAATTAATACAAAAAACAATTATAAGAAACAGTAAACAGTAATTGACTAACTCTAAAAACTATAAAGAATACAAATTCATATATACAAGATATAAAATTAAGGCAAGTAAATACATGATTGAATTACATAATAAACCATTATAAAGAAACATAACCTATTACACAGTAAGAAACATTAATTGACAAAATCAAAGGCAATAAAGAATACATATACTTGTATACAGGATAAATATCAGAATGAGTGACGCAGGCTGGCATTGAGGAGATGTCTATAGCGTTAAGTAATTTGAATTCAATAATTCAGCAATTTTTTGTTCACTGAGGGATTTCGCCCATATTTTAACATTGTAGTAATAATTTGATTACTTTGGAGGATTTGTGTGAGAAAATTGAAAATTTGGAGGAATATTATTGTAAACAGTAGCAATGGAATAACAAGTCCGGTGTGTCGTCCAGGTATGTTTTGGTCTTAGCACAACTAAGCTATAGTAATTTTTCAGTCTTGTAGAAAAACGATGGTCAATCATCCCGACTTGCTCATCCCTTCTAAAATACAGCTTCTTCATAATTGAGACCATGTATAATTTTTTTGCGGACATTACAATAAGGTCCGAGAATATATTAATTGATGGGCGTCCTTTATTGATACCCAAAATTACCTTAATAATCTTTCTCTGCACAGTCTCAAGCTGAATGAGACGTGCATCGAAAAAATTCTCCCAAACTAATATACGATATTGAATCAATATTGATAATTAAAACCGTCTACTTCATTTTATTTTTCAAAGAATCCATATTTTTAATCCTACATGTACATCATTTACATAGTCCCGCATTTAGAATAATTATCTTCAAAATCAAATAAATTTTATTTAATCCTCTTTTCTTAAAAGGGCCTAGCGGAATAAACGTGTGAAATCTGCCCCCACGTATATCAGAACCAAAATTTATACCATTTATTCACATCTATGAGAAACGACCTTTTGCCAATTTTTATCCCCTTAATCCTTATGGGGTAGAAGTTATGGAGGGGGAAAGAAAAAACAAAAAAATTGTTCTCTCCAGAACAACTCAACCAATCTTCACGAATAAATGTTAGGAATTTCAAAAAATATTTGTTCAAATTTCTTTTAATGAAAATGTTTAGGTATATTTTTGAGGTATGATAGTTCAGTACACCTCCAATTTTCGCTACTTTATTTCATCGGAGGGTCCTCCGTATAATATATATAATATATATATATATATAATATATACTTTTTTTTTTTTAAAACCACCCGTGGTGAAAAAAAAAAAAAACATTTTTTTTTTCTCCTGAACAGATCGACCGACTTTCACGAAAAAAATATATGTTGATGGTTTTTTTTAAAAGAGTTCCAAAATAGGTTTAAAAAATTATTTTTTTTCGAAAATGGGAGTCGACATTTTTTTTTTAAATTTTTTAAAAACATTTTTTAGGTTCTGTTGAATTGGTACATATACAATTTTTCGCAACCTTATTTCATTGGAGCATCCTGCACAATATATATATTTTTCAAGTTGATCTGAACTGTACCCAATGGTGAAAAAAAAACAAAACAACAACCTTTTTCAAATGTTTAACCCATTAATCATTATGGGAGGGAAGTTATGAAGGGGGCAAAGAAAAAAAAATATTGTTTCTCCTGAACAGCTCAACCGATTTTCACGAAAAAAAAGTATATTAGGGATTTTACAAAAAGGGTTTCAAAATATATTTTTTTAAAATTTTCTTCAACGATAATGTTAGTCGGATTTTTTTTTTTTTTTTTTACCCTGTGGTGAAAAAAACAAACAAAAAAACAATTATTTCTCCTGTACGGATCTACCGACTTTCACAAGAAAAAAAAAATATGGTGATGGTTTTTTAAAACAGTTCCAAAAAACATTAATTTTTTTTTTTCTCGAAGACGTGAGCCTAATTTTTTGTTTTTATTTTAACAAAAAAAAAATTAGGTTATATTGGATTGATGCACTTCCAATTTTTTGCTACTTTATTTCGTCGGAGGGTCCTCCGTAATATATATATATATATATATATATATATATATATATATATATATATATATATATATATTATTTTTTTTTTTTTTTTTTTTTTTTTTTTTTTTTTTCAATAATATCGCAAGTGTAAAACCACCCCGTAGTGAAAAATAAAAAAAAACGATTATTTCTCCTGTACGAATCTACCGACTTTCACGAAAAAAAAAAAAAAAAAACGGTGATGCTTTTCTCAAAAAGTTACAATAAACATTACTTTTTTTTCGAAAATGGGAGTCGACATTTTTTTTTTTTAATTTTTTAAAAACATTTTTTAGGTTATGTTGAATTGGTACATCTACAATTTTTCGCAACCTTATTTCATTGGAGCATCCTGCACAATATATATATATATATTTTTCAAGTTGATCTGAACTGTACTCAATGGTGAAAAAAAAAACAGCCTTTTGGCAGCTCTCTCACCAGCCATGCTGTGAGTGATAACTGGTCACGCCCCAAGAGTAGGGATAAAGCCATAAAGTCATAAGGTAACTTACACACTTTGCACCTACATATTATGTATTATACCAATTATATTATAAATATCTTCTATTGGATGTAACTTTTTTTATTTATTTATTTTTTACTTGGATAACTGCGTCTACCACTTGAACTATTCCGTTTTTTTACGAACATTAAAAATTATTTATTCATTAAATATCACATGTCTATCTAAACACCCCGAAGTAGTGAAAAATACTGGTATTTTTATAATTTTTTTTTTTTTTTCACGAGCATTCCAAACATCGTCTTAGCTTTATAGACTGACATTTTAACTAGTTTTACACTTTTATCCTTATAAATAGTGCCTGTAAATTATTATATAAATTGTAATCCTACTTTAATAAAAATTCAAAATTATCACCAATAAACAAGTTAATATTATACGAAACAGTTATCAGACTTACAATTACATATGCATGTCCAGCCAGGAGTCTTGAAACCGAAACAAATATTAAAAAATTGCTAGTATTAAAAAACAGATGTCTACGAATCATTAATAATTATATTATGCACGAAAATAACCACCATACACAAAAAACTGGATATTCCAACAATACAAGAATTTATACACCAACAAACACTATAATTTTTCACAAAATGTCAACTGACTGACGATACCTTTATAAAACAAATCGGTAATTATACTAAATTATCAACTTCTGAATATATGGAACTAAGAATATAAGAAACTAAACATATATTATAATAAAAATTCCAAATTAATAAACATTATCTTATGATTTTGATGGCTGTAATTTTGTTTACTTATTTTATTTTATTTATATTGGTTTATTTAATTTAATTTTTTTTTCTTTCTTTTCTTAGTTTTTTTTTTTCAATAATTTTTACCAACAATAGAAACAATGGATATACAATAGACATTTTAGTAAATAAGTAGCGCATTGTATTGAAGATCCAATCTTTTTTATAACTGTGCAGATGTATTCTATGCAAATAAAGATTGATGTATTAAAAAAAAACAAAAAAAACAACCCTTATATCCTAATGATATAAAAAATCGTTGTTGTTGCATATTTAAATATAGCCTTTTTCTTATATAAACATAGCATATAGTGTTATCCTATTGTTATCCATGTAAAAAAATAAAATAAAAAAAATAAAAAAATAGATCCAATAAAAGATATTTATAATAATAGGTATAATATATAATATGTAGGTACATAGTGTGTAAGTAATATCTAATGACTTTAAATAAAAATACCAATATTAGAGCAAATTTCACGTCCATCTTCCGGTAAGTCCTTTGACACTGTATCTTAACAAACTTAACAACAGTATCCAAAAGAATCCAATTCCTTAATACCTGACTGTTATTAACTTTTAAATGATATATTAAGTTCCTAATCACTATTGCTGCCAAGTTTATCTATTCCTCCCCTCGACCGTCCTGTACTTAATTACTCATTGCTGTCAGATCCCACCTACATATAATACGGTACGTATACTCTCTCCCATTATTTTATTCTTTTCTATTCCTAACATCATACCCTTTCCTTCACATAATTCCTCATATAGAGATAATATTTGTACTTATTTATCCACTATATTTCACATTTCTATGTTTCCTATTTTATGTGTCTTCTTCTTCCAGTGGCGCGAGAGGCCGTGTAGGCCCTGGGCCTCGCGGTGTAAACTCCTGCGAGTTTACACTCACGTTTCACGATGAATTTTTTTTTTAGTGCAGGGTCATCACTCCCTATGACTGATTTTGTGATTGGCCACCCTTTGGCTGACGGGTCTCACATACCCGAGGGAGAGGTTGTGAGTGAATCCCCATTTTTTTACATCCTTATAAAAGCCCCGCCGGGACTGGGATTCGAACTCAGAACCTGTAGCATGAGACACTAGCGCGCTAGCCACGGGCTCCTCCCTATTTTATGTGTATATTGATATTTTTTGCATTACCTCTCTTCCAAAAATTCATATTAAAAACATCATTTTTCCTTAAAATGTCTTATATAAATTTACAAAATATATTAAATAACAACTAAAATAATATTCCATAATTTATTCAAATTAACTTTTTCTCATCCCCCATTCATTTAATTAGTATTAAATACCTTAACCATTAACAGGTGAGGTGAAATTTATAATCAAAATTGGTGAAGTGGGGTCTCTCAGACCCCTGACCTCATTTTTTTTTTTTTTTTTTTTTTTTTTTTTAATCCTGAAACATCTAGAATTGTTTATTCTTGTAAAATACGTTAATTCAACCTATTTTCAATAGGTACCGTACGAAATGATGCTTATAAAATTGAATAAATGCCTGATATTTTTAAATACATTTTATTACATTTTTTTTTCTATTTTTTAACGTTATATTCTGATCAATGAAAACATTTGTAAAATAATATATAAACAAGTCCTTATCTTAAAGTTTATTATATTTAAAGAACGGAAAATGATTTTTTTTAAATGAAACTTTTATATTGTAAGGAAAGTATGCACAGCTAAAATTAGGCTGTTATAGGAAACCGAACAATGCCCACAAATATTTTGGTTTACATTAATAAAAACTATAGATGACTTCCTATTCAAGTTTCTTGGACAAAAATAACATACCATTTTCTTCGGAGGGGTCTCCTGACTATATATGTTAGATTCTTCTGTTTTTCCCCCCTACTAATGATACTAACTCGCAGGAGTTTACACCGCGAGGCCCAGGGCCTACACGGCCTGTCGCGCCACTGGAAGAAGAATGGAAGACTAATGATTTTGAACCGAAGCTCCCGGAGAAGTCCGTGATTTTCTGACCGTCTGGTCATGTGATCATTTAATAAGGATGATCCCACCTTCTTAATAAAATTAAAAAGGTGCGTAAAATAACTCGATCACGAGACATTTGTTTTAACAAATTGAAATACACACTTTCAAGGTGAGGTGGTGTTGGACCCAAATAACATTGTCCTAAAGCAATGGCGGGGGAGCCGGTGGCTGAGTGGCTAGCGCGCTAGTCCACCACACTAGAACTGTGAGTTCGAATCCCAGTCCCCGCGGGACTTTTATAAGAATATAATGAAATGGGGATTCATTCACAGCCTCTCCCCCGGGTATGTGAGACTCGTCAGCCTACTGGTGGTAACTCGCCAAATAGGCGTGAGGAGTGATGACCCTACCCTAACCGTTTCATCGAGAAACGTAAGTATATTCTCCCAGGAGCCTATACCACGCGACCAAGAGCCTACACGGCCTAGCATTCAATAACAAGCTGACAAGGCTGGTCAGCCAATGCTATTTAAAAATGTGACTACACACACACACAAATATATATATATATATATATATATATATATAATATATATATATTATATATATATATATAATAGGAATATGACAGATTAAGGGTATATAAAAATAATACTCGCATAAACGCCCATGCAATACGTACATCCGCTGCGACGGAGTCAGCCCGCATGTGAATTTGGCCTACCCACTTTTCATTTGCCATGAATCTCTTCGAACAATGTCTTCTTGGAAATCTCAATCTCTTTCGTCTTCGCAACGTGACTCGCCCACCAGAGTCTCCCAATTTTAATTCACTTTGTTACATCAAGGCTGTTATACAACCTTAAGAGTTCTTGGTTCTTCTACCTTTTCCAGGGATCTCCCACTCGAACCGGGCCGAAAATACTTCTTTATATTTATAACAATATAACATTGTTATATACTTAAAATAATATAACAATTTGAAAAAAAAAAAGTTTATTATCTTATAATTTATGAAACTGATGTTAGGATCCTTGAGAACGGCTTAGGGCTAAATCGTTGGAGATATAAAAAAAAAAAAGTTGTTGAGTGAAAATGTGGACCAAAATTATTTTTAAAAAAGTCCATAATTATAATAATTCACTCAAAAAATAAATACATATATAATAAAAATTATATTATTATTTTTTCATTCGTACATTTAGATTGTATACATAAATATTAATAAATTAATTCACTTGTAAAAGGTTATTTTTAATTTCTAATATATATCAGTGAGTGATTATATATTATATATTAATATAATATTGTATATTAATTTTTGAACCAATTAATATACATTAAATGAGAGAAGTTTGTTCAGGGTGCAGTAAAAAAAACACACAATTAAGATATAAACTTAATAAACTGGTGCCGACGATTTGGCCTAAATTATAGGCCTTCTTCAGGACGTTTGAAGGATAGCGTTGTTCTGACGCGTTTTACGTAGAACTCTCCTGATTTATCTCATTTCTGTAGCCGTTAATTTGCTTGGTTGCTTGATCGTCCATATCTCTGCACCATACAAAATAAAAGGCAAAAATACTGTTAAACAATACAATTTTTGTCTAGTTCTGCAGATGGAGTAGAACACACCTATGGAGTATACTGTCCAGTTCCAAGGCAATTTATTCGTCTTTGAATCAAATACCCTGGGTCTACTACAGGTTCTTCTTTATATCTGCAACATGGAACCTAGGTGTGCCGCCTTCACCACGGCTTGGAGCTCCACCGGCCCCTTCCTGATGTCTAATCATGGACCCAGTGGATTCAAAACTCATCGGTTCCAAGCTAGTACTGGGGCTCCTGCTGCCTCACATCAGGGATATTTATTGACCTCCCGGTCTAGATTCCCCGTGTTATGTCGAGAGCAGGGCCATCTCAAGCAGGTTGTGGCTCTTCACCGCACACAGAAGGTCTTAGGAACTTGCTTCATACAGATTCCCACCAAGGCTTCACAGATCTCTCCGCTGGTGCCCATGACATTGGGGGAGCACCAGTGTCTAGGTTAATCCTAGCAAAGGTGCTACCTCTAACCAACCTCTTGTCTCCTTATTTGCTTGTCTTTAATATGAAATATCACTTTCGTAAGACTTCTTAATTTTGAGCTACACTTACCATATTCATTAAGATACATATAAACCATTTTGTGGCTTTTGGTCATTTGGATCCAGGAAAAAAAAAAAAAAAAAAAAAAAAAAAAAAAAAAAAAAAAAAAAAAAAAAAAAAACCTGTACCATGAAGGGTCTTGGGCTCAGTACATATAGAGATTCGTACTGTTTCTAGGCCAACGGCAGTGCAATGAGGTGATTAGGCCTTAATCACGCTCAGCCGCCAGGTTTTTCCCCAATTAATTTGGGTACCCACTTTATAGAGGCTGGGTCTGCCCCAGGAGGGTCTCCATACCCTAGGGTCGCCCCCCGACTGAATTAACAGAATAAATAATATTCTGCCACAGCCGGGATTCGAACCCAGGACCCGGAGCACAGCAGACTAGTGCTCTATCCACTAGACCACGCCGCTCCCCATTTGGACCCAGAGGATCCTAAAAAGTGTTGGCCTTGAAGCAGTACAAATCTCTATATGTACTGAGCACAAAACCCTCCATGGGTTGCAGTGGTACAGGTTTTTTTTTTATATACACTTCCGGTCAAACGTTTGAGACCACCTATGCCATAGGTCCTATGGTTGTGCGCCATTTTGACGCTAGAATTTTTTTCTTTGGTTATTATGTGGGTTTGGGGAAGCATGCACAACGCAATTCAACGGAAAATTCATTATTTTTAACTTTTCTTTAATGAAAATTACCTGTGCAGTGAACTTTTTACTTTTACAACTTTGGCAGTCGAGAAATTAATTAATCGAACTAAGAATAAAATTTATCACATCAATTCCTCTTAGGGGATTACTAGGCTGTAAATAAAGCGCCATACACAAAAATCACATTGTTTATTCTTATTTATTTTTATCAAGTTAGAAGTCTCGGTAATAATTAGATTTCATCAAATTATTTCTTGTTATTTATGATTCAAAAACATTTCTTACACCTAATTACCAGATTTGTTTATAAATACAAAAAAATAACAAGATACCTATATTTTATTTAGATATTCATGATTTATTGATGTAAACTTTTGTAACTATTGTAAGCTCTCTAACTTTTGACCGACAGTATTTGAAAGTAAAAAAATCAATATAAAACTATTCATCTACTTCTTATTAATTCGTCGTAAAAGTCGTTCTTTTTCTTCTTTCTCCAACTCTTTCGTGATCTTATGAGAGGAGTATCATTCTTCGACAATCAAGGCAAATCCAACAATAATTCAAACTAGATAGTTCCTAATCCTAAATCCTTGGTTAAAGCGATTAAGCCTCAGTTTCTCCTAAATTTAGGGGCCGGAGAAAGAGCTATAATTCAAGAATAAAACTTGTAGGAAAGCATGATACAGAAGTAAGCGGCAGGAGGCCTGGTCCTGACAATTCATTAGGGGCTGCTGGCTCTGACATCCCTCCAAGCTCTTCCGGATGGCTTGAGATGCGCAACCTCTCTTACAACTACCACCTAGGACCTCTTCTTTACTTTTACATACGCTCTTTACTATACTGCTTGCGATTTGCTAGGACAGCAGCTAGCGAGTTTTAGCAAGTGACAAAGCTACTGTTTGAGCCTCGAATTAGGCATTTTGTATTTGTAATTTGTTGAAAAAAAAAAATCTACACTACAACCCATAAAGGGTCTTGGACTCAGTACATAAAGAGATTACTGTTTTTAGGCCAACAGCAGTGCAATGAGGTGATTAGGCCTTGATTACGCTCAGCCGCCAGAATTTATCCCTAATTTTTTTGGTTCCCCACTTTATTGAGGCTGGGTCTGCCCTAGGAGGGTCTCCATACTCTAGGGTCACCCCCTGATTCAATAATTTACTGCCAGAGCTGGATATCGAACCCAGTACCCGGAGAGATGTAGACTAGTGCTCTATCCACTAGACCACGCCGCTCCTAATGTAATTTGTTAGGAATTTGAAATTCAATCTAATGTCTAATGAAACGAGAGAAATATATTTTTTATTAATTTATATAGTATATTATATAGTATTAGTGAGTAGCTTAGAGATTATTTAGATAACAGTGCCTTCACTGCCCTCTCGAGGGTGCCGTCCTGAAGTACGCATTTTTTATCGAGAGGCGTCATTCTTCAACCATTTTTTCGATCAGGACATCGTTGAGTCGATTTACCTTAGTTCATCGATTTACCAGAGATCGCCGTCCTACCAATGATCTTCGTTCTAATAGATATCGTCGCCTACCCATCGCACAGTGGGGCGAGCCTATGCATTCGGTGGACATAGGACCAATATCTGAAATTTCGAATTTCCCCATATTTTTTTGGTTAAGCTGTTCTTCTTAGTTTCTATTATCATTGCCCATCGTCAGTTTTTTTTGTTTTTTTTAATTAACAATTTCCACCTAAGATATCTTATTAAAACGACCGTCTACGGGAAATCTCCTTTTTTTAAAAACTTACAACTATTTTGATGAACCAAAATTAATGAATCATGTTTATTCCGATAATTTAACTTTATTACCATAATTTAAGTTTACGCAGCTTTAACCTTTTATAGGTTCTTAAAGTTTTTGTCAATGATAAACATAAAAAAAATTTAAAACATCCCGGTTTACGAGAAATTTTATTTTTTTTACTTTTAGCTCTTGCTTTTTTTCCCTATAAATTCCAATTTCTTTGTTTTAAATGTTTTTTTATACTTTATGATCGTATTATTGTCCTTAATTCTCATGAATTGTAAAAATAAATAATCACCTGATGCTCTAAATTTGTTGATAAATTCATTTTTCACTTTTTTAAAATATTTTACTAAACCAACATACCTATAGATAATTTAAAAAAATATATATTTTTATGTAATACTTTATTATGCACTAACATAAAACTCCTTAATCTTTTTATACGGTTGCTCCTATAAAAAAAAAAATAAATAAAATAAAATAAAATAAATAATACTTATTTATATACTTATATATATACTTATTATATACTTATTACTTAAATAATAAACGCGTCCTAAATAATAATAATAATAATAATAATAGGGCGTGGAATCAATTTATGATGTCAAATAAAAATAAAAAATAAATAAAAGTGTCTTCTGGGACACCCGGTACATCAAAATTAATATCTGAATACAGCAATCGATTCCTCGTTAAAACAATAATAGGAGTATACTTTAATCTTTTTTTTTTCGTACGAGTAACAGTCTGGCAATAATACTACAATATCCAATAAGTTGGTGTTTCGCCCCAGTGGGCGCCGGCACCAGAAAAGCCCTTGTGGATTATTACTATTAAAAATCTCTTCTTTGATCAATACATTATTTCTAATTGATTATATCATTTACTACATATTTGTTTAATGCATATAGATTAGTTATTCATAATATTTTTATTTCATTTTAAAACAACTACCGTTAAATTTGTTACTGATTCAAGTTAATTTTCTTTTCTGGTTCAACTCTATATTATTTATGACTCCATGTATGTAGTGACCTGACCCTGAGAAAAGGGTAACTTACTTCTAAGGGGATCTTTCTTATAAGTTAACAATAGACAATTTTTAAAGATACATTTCTGTGTGTTGCCTCAGCAGATTTTTTTACTTTCACTTACCTATATATGTAATATATAGTAAGGGAAAGTATTGCGATCGTGAAAATGTTTGAATTCCAGTTTTCAACGGAAATACACGTTTTACCATCCCTAACCATCCCTTGAGTCCAAAAAACCAAGTCCCACAAAAAGGTCTGTGTGTGTGTGTTGTGTGTGGTAACACCGGGCGAAAACGAAAAGTCCTATGAAACTGAAATTTCATATTCAAGACAAATATACTCCCGAGATGTTACAGAATCATTTTCATCAAAATCAGCTCACCGGAAGATCTACTCTATTCCATATTCTAAACGGCTCTAACGATTTTGATTAAACTCCCTATAACGATGTAAAATTTAATGGGCTTTAATATTATGTAGGTTTCATTCTGATTTAAATAGTATGACAGGGCTTAAATGCCGATATTTTAATTTTTCTAAATCTAAAGTACCTTTAATTCTGTAAATTCTATAAAAATAACTATGTTATCTTGTTACCATTGATAATTAACAGCTAAATATGCAAGTTGAGCGAATTTGATAAACAACTAAAGGAGAAAACTGAAAACATATTTTTTTATTGCAAATTTTTGTATTTGAACATAAGAACAGTAATATAGACGTATAATATACCGCTGGAAAGAGAAAGATTTTAGAATAATATTATCTTATACACAAGCTTGTAAAAGTTAATAGAGAGTGATAAAAAGCCGATAAAAGTAACTGATTATATAAATAATAACATAATAGTGTTTTTAATAAAACCTAGGTTTCTATATTAATTCAGTTTAATTAATTCTTTAATGGATACACTCATTTTTATCTGTAACTGTATTTGAAAATTCTGTAATCGATCTTAAAAACGGAGGTAAGTGAAAGTCGTGTGTTGCCCTCACCAGATTTTTTAGCATTAAGTTTATTTAAAGCATTAGACATTGGTTTAAGCAAGAAGTTAAAGTTGTGTTACATCCGTTTGAGGTGCTTTGTTTCCAGTCTTTAGTCCTTTTTATAACACAAAAGTATGACAAAAGATCAATCAGATGCAGTTTAATATTACCGTTATCGATTCAGTATCGAGGTAATAGAAGAGTCCTAGGGCTGGGTGAACCCCCTTCCTTATTATTATGAGCCGTTGGGACACGACCGCTGGAGAAGAGATCCCACCCTCAGAGGAAGGCATTAAAGCTCACCCCCTATTGATGACCGCCGCCTCTATAAAGAGCTTTCAAAAAGTATCACAAGTGCCGTATCAATTAAAATTGGAAATGCCGGAAATTTCAGACGTCGTCTGGAGACAATACGGTGGGGCTGGAGGACAAAGGAGCACCCCAGCTGGAAAAAAGTCCGACAATGGAAGTGGATAGTTGGGGCGAGGCCCGGAGGAAGCAGGAAACGAAGGCTTAGGACACTGACTGGAGTCTGTTCCAGGCTGGGGAAGGGACCATCATATCCAGCCAGTTATGCTGGAGGGTGGGTTTGTTCTCCCATCTCACGCTCGTGCAGATTGGATAACTTGTGCTCCCCCTGTCACAAAGCATATAAATTACACTGCCCATCACTTCTTATGACACCATCAGAATCAACCTATTATACACCCAGATTTGGAGTAAAAAATTTCCGATAGATAGTATAGTTAATAAATACTTAAACGTGTTATAAAATTCGTATTAAAATATACGGTACACGTAGTACACGTACACCAACTTCTCTTCTTGAAATAAATTTTAATATTTGTCACTAAACTTAAATTTTTTACTTTCACTTACTATATATAGTAAGGGGAAGTATTGCGATCGTGAAAATTTTCGAATTCCAGTTTTCAACGGAAATACACGTTTTAGGGTCCCCTGTGTCCAAATAACCAAGTCCCGCCAAAAGGTATGTGTGTGTGTGTGTCTGTTGGGTGTGTGTGTGTTGTGTGTGTGGTGTGTGTGTGTGTGTGTGTGATAACTCCCGGGCGGAAACGGTAGGTCCTATGAAACTGAAATTTCATATTTAAGACAACTATACGCCCGAGACGTGACAAAACTTTTTTCATCAAAATGAGCCTACCAGAAGAGGCACTTTATACCATGCATTTTGCACCTTTTTTCGATTTTCTCAAAAACGGTTCCGACGATTTTGATTAAACTCGCTATATCGATGTAAAATTTAATGGGCTTTAATACCATGTAGGTTTTATTTAGATAAAAATGGTCTAACAGGGCTTAAATGCCGATATTTTAAATTTTCTTCCCCTAAAGTACCTTTAATTTTGTAGATTCAATAATAATAACTAGATTATCTTGTTAACGCTGATAAAAAACTTATGTAAATATATTAATTGAATAAATTCGATACCCAACTAAAGGAGAAAACAGAAAAAATATTTTTAATACAATTTTTCGTTTTTGAACATTAGAGCAGTAATATACCTGTATGATATACCGTTGGAAAGCTAAAGATTTTAGAAAAATTATCATCTCATACACAAGCTTTTAAAAGTTAATAGAGAGTGATGAAATGAACATAAAACTTACTGATTATTTAAGATAATAATATAATTGATTTTTGAATCAAACACATGTTTCTATAGAAATTTAATTTAATTAATTCCTTAATAATTTCACGTATTTTTATCTCTAACTGTATTTGAAAATTCTTTCATTGATTTTAAAAATGGAGGTAAGTGAATGTCGTATGTTGCCCGCACCAGATTTTTTTTATTACCATTTATTGAAATTTACAACTGTATTAGTTAATACATCATACATATATTAGCTAACAGAGAAATATATGAAAAAGACATGAAGAGAAAATGCCCATTGGCAGCACTCCACTGGGTAATCTAAAATAGAAGGTCTCGAGGCCATCTTCTTTTCAGACGCCTCGGAGGATTGTCAGGAATGGAAGAGGAAGAAAGGATTGAAACTAGTGGGTTAGAGAGGGAGTGGAGTTTGTCATGGAAGGATTAATACCTGATTCGGGCCAAATCGGCAACATACGGGATATTAAGGTCTTTATATACGACTTTCAAACTTAAATTTAAATAGAAAAACTATATTGATCTTAGATGTTATAAATAATTATTATATATTAAATAATAAAACGATAGAAAATATTGTTTACAAAAATCACTTCATTCTATGCGCTTTTCGTCGCTCTCCATTACCTTCTATAACTTTGAATATTAGATAATTATCTTTTTTTTTTTTATTTTAAGATTTTCGGCGTTATGTTATAAATTGATATTACTAATTTTCGTAAAAAATAAAAATAAAATAAAATAACATGGAAAAATATATCTTTTTATTCACCTTTAGCGGATTATCAAATAATTTCATATTTCCTGATTTTAATGAACCTTTTCAACGGAAATAAGCGTTTTATGACCGCTCGAGTCCTAAAGAATAATTCATATCATTAGGACAGCATCAGTTTGAGTAAGTGTGGTAAGCCTAGCTCATAAACGAAAAGTTGCACGAAACTGAAATTTCACTTTAAAGACTAGCTTGAAATGTTACAGCAACTTTTTCAATGTCCTGGAACTAGAAGAGTCACTTAAGACATGCATTTCGCATTTTTTTTTTATTACAGCTACCAAAATGAGATGATGAATTAATAAAAAATGATAAGTACACTGGCCCTCTGATAAAGGAGGCATGTAATGTATCTGACACGAATCAATAGTGTTTATTTAACTAGTTTGGCAGGCAAAAGGTATTATAATCGTTCGGGTGGCATGGGTTTTTATTATTTTATTTAAACCTATTTATTGATATTTACAACTGTATTATTATATACAACAAGTAAATGTGATGGACATAGTAAACATGAAATACATGAAGAGACGCCACCCATTGGCAGCATTCTAAAAATATTTTAAACTAGAAGGTCTCGGGGCCATCTTTTCAGACGCCTCGGAGGATTATCAGGAATCGAAGAGGATGACAGGCTAGAAACTAGTGGATTAGAGTGGAAATAGAGTTTTTCATGGAATGATTGATACCTGGTTCGGGCTAATTCAGTAACATATGGGACGTTAATGTCTTCATGGATGAGAGTATTGGTGACAAAGTAAGGAGCGTTAAGGATTTCACGAAGGATTTTGGATTGTAAGGATTGGATACGAGTAGAATTCGATGGTTTATTAGAGCCCCATAGCTCTATTCCGTAAGTCCATATTGGTCTTATGATGGTCATATAAATAAGTCTTTTGTAAATAAGTGGAAGGTTGGAGCGTTTTTCCAGTAAGTGTTGAAGTAGTCAAAAACGTCGGGCTGTTTCTTGTCGTTTCAGTCTTGAGTTAAATTAGATTTGAATGTGGTGCCAAAAAAAGAGAAGAAAATAACGGCTTAATCGAATTCAAGATTTCAAAGGATTGTCTGTATTTTACTCCTATTTAATACTTAATAATCCCTTTAGAGCATTCTCTAAAAAAATCACAGCCGCTAAAGCGAATCGGAAAACAATGCGCGGGGTTGGTTTACAAAAATAGCAATGGATAGGAAGAAGGGCTTCCGGCGACCATTAATAGATATTAACGAGCTTCTACAGGAAGCTACGGAGACAAATCGATACACGCGAACTTGCCAGGAAGTATAGTGTGCCTAAAGATACTGTTTGCCATCTACTCTCCATGAGGGAGGTAAAAAGAGCGGTGGAATGGTCCCTCAGGAACTTATTCCTCAGCAATCAGCTAAAATGTGAGAGATTTGTGAAAATCTAGTGAAAAACCCTTCTAATATGAGATTTTAACGAAAGATTGTCTCCAATCATGAAAAGTGGGTTTATTTGGAAAAATCAGAATATCCTTGAGAATTTTTTTTTTTTTTTAATTGAAAATATATATTTATTGAGATATATTACAATTTGTTTCTAAATGAACATTAGTAATAGTAATATGAGACCACATTCACACTTTATGTACATAAAAAAAAAAATAAAGTCAAATTACATAAAATATAATATATACTATATTTATATAATATAAAATATAATATAATATAATTAATATATATATGTATATATATATATATATATATATATATATATATATATATATATATATATATATATATATATATAGTGTTGCTATGGGTACCAGCTCATCGAGGAATTCCGGACAATGAAAAAGCTGACCAAGCATCCAACACTGCCAGGATAGGAAAAGAGAGTGGAATTGTCCAAATTAATGAAGTAACCGTAGAAGATTGGGTGCTCCAATCGAAAAAAAGGTTGCTAGTGGATTGGACGGAAAAGTGGAAAAGAGGCCAGAAAAATTTAGGAGCAATAAAATCTGATTGCAGTAAATGGGAAACTAGCTCCAGAAAGTCTAGGAGGGAAGAATTCATACTGCGGAGATTGAGAATTGGTCTTTGGTTAATTTACCCATGGGTACCTCCTTAAACGGCTGGAAGCACCCACTTGCGCAAAATGTGACAACGTCATGCCGAGTTTGAACCATTTGTTAATAGAATGCAAAAAATACAAGAACTTGAGAAAAAATATTGGATTGTCACTCATACTGAATAAAATATTCGGCGACGAAGAAAAGCATACGAGTATATCCAAACTGTTGGAATATTTAAAGATAGTAGGGTACTACAACAGAGTATAATTTAATAGGATGGCGCCAATGACCCTCAAGCCGTAGAGGCGGATAACAAATTAGAAAATATATTTATATTATATATATATATATATATATATATATATATATATATATATATATTATATACAAAAAAAATAATAAAAAAGTAAGAAATACGTTAACATCATACACACAATCATAACTATATAAAATATTTACAATTTGCTAAAGGAACCCCGGACTGGGCCTTTTTCCTCCACTTGTAGAGGGAAAAGCGGGACCGTGAGAAATTTCAATAAAAACTACATGTTTTTCGTTTTTGGAATTTTGAAGGTGTTATTCTCACGAATTTGTTCCTGTGGATGCTCAATGAATTCTGAACTCTACGCGAACCACTTGAATGATCGTAAGCGTTCTGAGAGCGTTATCCATCATTGATTAACCGAAAGAGAGTTTTAATTCAACAAGGTAATGCTCGTCCTCGAACTTCCGAACGAAAGAAAAGTTCAAAGAACTTGATGGGTTCGAACTCCTGCCTCATCCACCATATAGCCCAGACCTCGCACCATCGGATTAATAATGTTTCGCTACATGGAACAATTTTTAATTTTGCGGATGAAATTGCGGTCCAAGTGTTCTAAGACAGCTAAACCAAAGAACGGTATCAGCCTGGGATCAAGCAATTGGTTTATGACAGTAAATAACAATGGATTATACTTTGAGTATTAATTGTATTTTATAACAAATAAACAATAATACAAATATTTTGTTGAAATACGTATTAATTTTTTTTTTATACACCACATTATCTTGGTCTTCTATACATATGGTTATGAAATTCCTGTGCGTAGTGGTTACATTTTATACTTAACACGTTCACGCCGGGGTAGGCCCACCGGTTGGTCACATTTGTCTGTCTCGTGGGGACACGGGTACGTTGCTATCCACACGGTGGAGTCACTTATTTTTAGAAAACAAGTTCATTTTATTTTATCTCAACATCATATGTTGTAGGACATAACAAGCATAAGGGTTTATTTATTAAATATTTTATAACTTTCAACACCCTTCCCCCCACAAAGGACTCTTATCGGTTAATTTCACTTGATTACTCTTCTTTAAGAATTTTATTATCTGTGAGTGATTTATTTTCATATCTTTATTCCCATAATATGATATAAGAATATAATATAATAATAATAATAATGATATAAGGATCATTTTTTAATAAATAATAATATAAGAATCTTGTTTTAAGTATTTCCATAATTACTCCTTCAAGTCATATGTGTATGTCAAAACTGTTACAATCTTGCATATAGCGCGTTGAAAGCTTGAAACTGTTGTGATCTCGCATTAAACACGTTGGAACTTGCAACAGTACAGCCCCGCCTCACGGGGAAAAACGTAGATGTTCGCCCCGGCGTGAACGTGTTAAAGTCACCTGCATCTTTCCACAATCTGAAATACGTGGTTAGAAATATGTAGGTGTACTAAGATCTTTCCATTACGAATGATTTTATTCGTTTGATGCATAAAGGAAGGATTATTAATTAAAATTTGTATTCGCAGATATATATTGTATTCTACATATAAATATAGAATGAATTAACATTCGAGTCATCCTAATCATCTATTAAAACAGTGTCCAGCTAGCAGATTAGAGAAAGACGTATTTTCTTTAATACACGGCACAAGTATTTATGTGTCTTTCAACCCCGTTCTTTTTATGGTGATTAAAAGTAGTAAGTCTTTGACCTGGTTTCAGGGAGTCAATCTACAGATTGAGACACGCCGGGAAGAAAAGCTTTTAATTTAGGTTTTGGAAGGAAAATGGAAGGATGAAAAAAAAAAATATATATTTTTTTTTAGGCGAAGAGATATCCGAGGTCTGCGGATGAAAAGGGGCAGCCAAGCGAGAGACAGACAAGAGAACCGTCGGCCCATGAGCTGGAATCGACCCTAGTCCGAAAAATCTATCTTTACCACAAACCCCTTGTTATCAAATCTCTCTAACAGGGGGCTCATATCTCTAGATCCATATTTATATTTACAGTGTGAGCATAAGTGGTCATAATTACTTCCTAATTTTGCGAAATATTAGTAACAATTAATCTCCCTCTCACACTTTCTTCAACATGTGTAAGATTTCTCAAGCCGGGAAGCAGACTCAATACGGTTGCAAAACTATATCTTAGAACTTACCTATTACTGTATATAAAGTTAGTATAATGAATATCTTAATTCTCTTGACTCTATTATATCGATACTTGTCAAAATTATTAAAACATTTTAACATACGAAGCAAAATCATGATGATCTTACTGTCAATATTTAAATCGTAGTAAAGCGAAATTGAAAAGAATATCTTGATCATATAAGCATAGAAATATGACATTTGAAAACTAAGTTCATTTTAATAATACAGATATCAATTAAACACAATGTATATTTCATTACTAAATAAAACATATGTTTTTTGTTTACTTGGGAGAGAAACTGAGGTTATCTCTGGGAAACAACTATGATGTTTTACAATTAAATGAAACAACAATAAAAAAAACATGCATTCTCAACATAATCTACTTTAACGAAAGTACTTTTCTTTCCAACAGAATTTCAACGCAAATCGAAAAAATACAAAATTTTCACTTCTTTAGGCCGTCCCTAAGACTGCCTGAATTGTAATTTATTTATTTTTTAGTTCTTGATCAGGTTCTATTCTCTAGTTAAATGTTATATGGTTGGTTTCATAACTCCATTTAGCAATCCTGGACCACTTCAACAAAACATAAAAGAATTTGATTTATATAATAAACATGGGTTTTTCCATGACCGGAACGAATACCCCTGTGACCAAAACGAATGGCGAATGCTCCAATGGCTGAAGTTGATGACGAAATGCAGCTGCGCGAAAAGGGGTGAAGTCGGAACCCCTTCGGGGAGTCAAGCTTTTATAAAAACTGCAGCTCTTCGAGACCACTGATTCCCCCCTTTATGTTCACAGGACATTAACAACACATTAACTCCACTTCATAAATACAAGCAAATTATACATAATATTTACTTTATTTGATTGGGAGGACTAAAATAAATTTTAAAAAATATCTGTAAAATCACCTATCTCTTAGAGGTGAATCTGCCTTACAGTTTTCTTTAATAAAATTCCTCTTATCCCTGTTAAACAGTTTCACTACCAGACATTCATTCTCAACAAAGGTCTATCTAACTTGGAAATATCGTGCAAATTTCCGTTACTAATAGTTTCCCCACTTAATCAGACAAACGCAGGAAGCTTCCAATTAATTACAGAGGCTCATTCACATTAGAATAGAATAGAAAAAAATATTTATTCTGGGACAAAGTCCCTTAAGAACAATTCATATGTACAATTAAGATATATATAATGTGTCTGGCTACAAGACCAAAGGAATATAATTATTTCTTATTCACAATGATACATAAAGAAAAGAAAATGATATAATAAAACAAAAGTGTAAAATAAATAAATAATAACTTCTGGTGCATTAAACAATACTAAACATTGAACTTGATTCATTATTGATCCTTATAAAAATATAAACAATAAATAACAGATTTTCTTTTTGATTTGAAATATCTTATTGAGCGTCTGTTTGGGATGACAGTAGGTACTGGAATAGCTGGGACTTGAATGATGTTAGGGAAGAAGCATGGCGGATATGAGTAGGTAAGGAATTCCAGAGAGTAGTGGAGCGGACAATAAAGGAATGATCAAAAGTTGTTGTTCGATGGGTAGGAATATAAAGGTCGGAATGGCGCGATCTTGTTTGGAGGGAGTGGACTGACGATTTAAATTGCAGAAGTCTGTAGATATATGGAGGTAGCTGGGAGTTGATTATTTGGTAAATATATGATCCTAGGAAATATTGTCTTCGGATAGAAGGAAGGAGCCACTTCAACTCATTGTATAAATGGGTCACATGAGACCTCTTCGGTGTACCAAGGACAAATCTTAAAAATATGTTCATAATTCGCTTTAGCCTGTCCTCGAGCACAGCCGAGAGGCCACCATATACCATACAGCAATAGTCAAAGTGGGGGAAAATAAATGAGGATACAAGGAGCTTACGGGTAGACAGTGGAAGAAGATGACGGGAGCGTTGGAAATATTTGAGGGTACTTATTGTTCTTCGGGAGATTTGGGCAATATGGGGTTTCCAGGAAAGGGTTTGGTCGATGGTAATACCTAGGTTTTTGACAGAGGAAGTGAAGGTAATTGGGTGATCATTTAGGGTAAGACTCGGAAAAGTAGTATGGGATCTGAGGAGGGGATTGGAACCTATAACAATCGCCTGGGTTTTTGTAGCATTTAGACATAGTTTATTCAAAGTTGCCCAGGCACAGATTCTATCCAGGTCTTTCTGAATATTGGCAAATGCTATTAGAGACTCGGAGGGAGGAAAGGATAGGTAGATCTGGAAATCATCAGCGTATAAGTGGTGGGAGCAGTGATGGATGGCATTACTGTAACAACGCCTATATTCCTCTTTTCAACCCTTACAATTCCTAATTCTTACTGCTTCTTTAGGTGATGTGTACCGAGAAAGGCTTAAATATGGGTGGCAAGATTCCGGTTTTTGGGTATGCCGATGATTTGGTACTGACATACAAGACACGGAAAACATACAACTAAATACAAGTGTGTTAGTAAAAACCGGTAAACAAATAGGTCTCGAATTAAATGCCGATAAGACGAAATATATAATTAGTAGCAGAAATGGTAGCGATCTTGATAATATTAATATTTCAGGGCATACTTTTGAACACGTAGAGAAATTCAAGTATTTAGGTTCAATGATAACAAGAAAAAATGAAATCCAGGAAGAAATAAAGTCCCGGTCAGAGGTGGGAATTACCTGTTATTATTTAGTTGCTAATTTACTTAACTCGCGGCTTCTATCTAGAAACGTAAAGGTTAGAATCTATAAAACTATTATTCTTCCGACGGTTCTTTACGGATGTGAAACGTGGCCGCTTACTTTGAGGGATGAACAACGGCTTAAGGTTTTCGAAAAATAAGGTACTGCGTAAAATATTTGGTCCGAAGAGAGATTAGAAGAGAGAGGCCACTGGGGAGTTTAAAAGGTTGCACAACGCGGAATTGCGGAGTTTGTACCCTGTGAATATAATTGAGTTGATAGCATCGCGAAGACTTAAAATGGGCGCGTAAAGTTGGGCTCGGTGAGGAACGGATTCCGAGAAAGTTGGTATTCGCTGAACCGACTGGTAGGCGTCCGAAAGATAGGCCGAAGCGTCGATGGGAGGATTGCATTAAGGCGGATCTCGGGGGCTTGGGCTTGACCGGCGAACATTGGACGAGTCTGTGCAGGCCAAGTTTGGTGGTATTGGCTTACCGAACCCGAAGGGTAAGCCTATTATTATTATTATTATTAATGCTCCTTTGTCATTAATGAAATCATCCATAATGAAATGAAAAGAAAAGTAATTTTATTCTGGGACGAGTAGTCTCCTAAGAATAACAAGAAAAATACAATATAAATGATAATTGTTTGGTCGTTTAATATTTCAGTTTATCAGTATAAGACCGATTTCGTGACAATGAATAGTTATCATCCGCAGCTTTTAAACATTACATATGTTGGGAAGATTGATACTTTAGGAGATGAAGAATTAGTTGATATTTGATAGGGGATAATGATAAGGCTTTACGAATTGATATAGGCAAGGAATTCCAAAATAGGGCAGCACGAATGACAAAGGATGTTTTGAAGGAGACGGATCTGTGAGAAGGTTTATACAAGTTTACGGGTTGGGATCTAGTGTTTAATAAATGGACAGAGGAACAAGTGGTAAGCATAGCAAGAATATAAGGAGGTTTTCTTGTTTTTAAAAATCGGAAGAGACAGACACCTAGAAGGTAATGCTGACGAAAAATGAGGTAGAGCCAATTCAACTAGAAACATTGGAGCGTCTGTGAATTTCACATGTGAATCTAATGAAACAATTCATAAGTGTTTTGATGAGACATCAAATTTCTCAGAGACCCTGCCATTTACGAGGCAACTGTAGTCGAACTGGGGGAAAATGAGACCTAGTAGCATACGGGTTTTTCGGTGGGGTAGAGTCACGAAATCTTAATTATTATAAATTGTTTATAGGTATGAGTGACTTTTTTATATATTTTATTGATTTTGTTGTTGTTGTTGTTGGTTAGGGCTTAATGGCACAAAACCCTAAGGTCATCAGTGCCCTGTTTTCTATTTTTTTGTTTCCTATTTTAAGTATTTTCAATAAATACACACATATTTCATGTACATATACACACACACATACATACATATATATACATGCATACAATATACATATATATACACGTACATACTAATATATACACATACACACACATACATACATACATATACACATACACACACACACACACACATATAGATATATACACACACATCTACGTACACACGTACATAAGCACATACACTTATATACATATATTCACATATAGACATACACGTACATACATACATATAAACATACGCATACATATACAAACAAATACACATATAAACATATACACTTTTTTTTTTTTTTTTTTTCCCCTTTAATCATTTTGTTTTTCTTTGTTACTCGAAATATCGATATATATTAGAAACGAAATGTGATTTGCAGATATAGTAATATTGAGAGGAATACTATTTCTAGAGAATGATTTTAAATTTTTGTGAGAATGTTGTTTTCCTTTAAAAACGAGATGACGGATTTAATCGTGTCTTCATTGTCACCGAGAGCCTCGGTTATGTTGCTCGGGAGGCCTAATCGGGCTAGTCTCGAAGTGTAGAAGGAACATTCCTGAAAGAGGTGCTGTACTGTTAAAAGGCTATCGCAATATTGACATCTCGGAGGGGACTGTTTCGTTATGTTATGTATGTGGGTAAGGTTCGTATGTCCTATTCTGAGTCGGGTTAGAACGACTTCCTCCCTTCGGTTTGGTCGACTTGATGTGGCCCAGGATTTTACAGATTTTTTGATGGTTTTTAATTTACTGTGTGGACTTTCATCCCACATGGCCTGCCACGCATCTAAAAGATCTCTTTTTAATGGGAGGATTGCTTCCTGTGGTGTCAATATCGCAGCGCCGCGACCCGGGAGGGCAAGTGCCTGTTTTGCAGCTTTGTCCGCGAGCTCGTTTCCCTTTATCCCCATATGACTGGGCACCCAGACGAATTTTACTGATTTGTTAGAATTTGTCAACATTTTTAAATATGAATGAATTTTTAGAGCGATGGGAGATTTGGGATACATACTATTTAGTGATTTTAGTGAGCTTAATGAATCGGTAATTATTGCTATATTGTTGTTGTTTACTGACATGGAGAAGTGGAGTGCTGAAGCTATTGCATGAAGTTCGGCTGTAAATACGGTACATAGAGAATGGAGTTTTATCTTGTGCGTGGAGTTGTTTGTGACGAAGGAGCAAGCAACGGAATTCTCGTTTCTAGAGCCATCGGTATAGATTACGAACGGATCTGAAATACTGTGGAGAAGATGTGAAAATTGGATTTGATAGTCGGTGGGAGATGTATTTGCTTTCGGTAATCGGGTTAAGCGGAGAACTATGTTAGGAGGCGAAAGAGTCCATGGAGGAGTTGAAACGTCCTGTCTATAGATAGGTGTTTTTTCGAGGGTTGAAATTACAAATTTGATTCTTACGGCTAAAGGAAGTGTAGCGTTTGGTTTACTTGCAAAGGCTTTTGTGAATTTAGGTTTGTAAATGTATCTATAGGTTGGGTGGTCTGGATATAGCAGTAGCTTGGAGACATAGTTAATTGCAAGTTTTTTCCTTCTGAACAAAAGAGGAGGTATTCCCGCTTCTGAGCATAGACTAAGAATAGGACTGGTTCGAAACGCCCCTGTTGCTATACGTATCCCAGCATGGTGTACGGCATCAATTTTATTTAGAATTAAAAGTCGAGCGGAACCATAGACAAAGCTACCATAGTCTAATTTTGTGCATATGAAAGAACAGTATAACTTTAGTAGGGTTGTTCTATCAGATCCCCAGGACGTTCCACTTAGATATCTAAGTATTATTAACCGTTTAGTGGTAACTGTTTTTAAAGAAGATATATGTGGTTGCCAGGTTAGTCTCCGATCAAATATTAAGCCCAGAAACCTATGTGTATTCGTATATGGTATAAGAGAGTTCCCCAGACGGAATTCGGGAGAAGGTTGTGTATTTCTTTTGCGGGAAAAATGAAGACATTTAGATTTTTCGGCAGAAAATTTAAGGCCTACGGATAGTGACCACTGGTATAATCTGTTGATGGCATCTTGTAATTTGCATTTGATATCGTCGATGCTTCCAGATCTATAAATTATGGCTAGGTCATCTGCAAACAATAACGGTTTGACACCTCTCGGTAGGTTCAGTCCAAGATCGTTTATTGCAAGGCAAAACAATATCGGGCTAAGGACGCAACCCTGAGGGACCCCGATGTTCTGCTTACGGTTTCCAGATAGTTTACAGCCTATTTTTACTCTGAATTGTCGATTTGAAAGGAATTCTTTGATATAGGAAAATACAGAACCCTTAATTCCTATGGACGATAGTTTCTGCAGAATTATTTTATGGTCGATGCTATCAAATGCTTGTTTTAAGTCGAAGAATATTGCAACCATTTGTTGGGAATTAATGAAGGAATATTGCGCTTCAGCTTCCAAAGTAACCAAATGATCCATTGTACACCTTCCCTGACGGAAACCAGATTGGAAAGGTTGCAACAGATTGTTAGTTTCTATGAGCCATCTTAACCGTTTGCTGACCATGCGCTCCATTATTTTACTTAAGCAGCTGGTTAGAAATATCGGGCGGTAGCTACTAGGATCTCTTTTATCCTTTCCAGTTTTCAGAATGGGAATTACAATCGAGTTGCGCCAAGCTTGTGGGAGGAGTCCAGTAGTCCAGAGATGATTGTAAAATTCGAGTAGCCATGTTTTAGTTTCGACCGGAAGGTTTTTGATCATATCATAGTGCACCCAGTCTGGTCCGGGCGTTGATCCTTTTACGCTATTGAGGGTTTCGTTAAGTTCCCACATTGAGAAGGGAATATTGTAAAATTCTGTTTCAAGATGTTTTTCGTTGTCTATTATTTTTTCCTTAGATATGGTACTGTCATTCATAGTGTTGTATATTCCGTCATAGAAATCGGCAAAGATGTTGGAAACAGTTAACGGGTCGTCTGTTAGTTGGCCATTGTCCAAGATAGTGGGGTTTGAAAAAGATTTATTGTTTGAAATTTTGCGGATCTTATTCCATATTTCATCCACGGGTGTAGAGGCGTTGATAGAACTTGAAAACTTTTTCCAAGATTCTTGTTTACACGAATTAAACAATTTTCTACAAATCGCCCGTTGTTTTTTATATTCGATCATGTTTTCCGTCGTCATGTGCCTTTGGAATTTTTTTAATGCTCTTCGCCGTTGTTTTATGGCCTTTTTACAATCCTCATTGTACCAAGGGACTAATGGTCTTTTAGGTGTTCCCGAGGTAGTGGGAATGGATGCCCTGGCTGCTTCAATAATTATGTTTGTAATGGTCTCACATCCTGTCTCTATATTTAATTCGGTTGGAGGTATTAAGGGTGGCGAGGCAAGAGTTTTGAAGTTAGTCCAGTCTGCCTTATTTAAAATCCACTTAGGTTGAGCATGAGCGGATTTCATGTTGTTAAACTTAATACGAAGTGGGAAGTGGTCACTACCGTGCAGGTCAGGTAGAACTGTCCATTCTATTAAGTTGTATAAGGATGGGGAGCAGAGGGATAAATCTATTGCGGAGTATGTTCCATAGCTTGAACTAAGAAATGTATTTTCGCCAGTGTTGAGTAGTAGTAAGTTCGAGAAGTCCAGAAAGTTTTCAATAATTTTACCGCGAGTGTTAATTTCTCGAGAGCCCCATAAAGAATTTTTTCCGTTCATGTCACCAATGAAAAGTACAGGTTGAGGAAGTTGATTAAAAAGGTCTATTAAGTGATGAGTAGTTATTGTACGGTCCTGCGGTAGGTATACATTACAGACAGTAAAGGTGAATGTTTGGTGAATTTTAACGGCTACAGCCTGTAACGGGGAGTTTATTGGGACAAGTTCGGAATAAAGATTATTTTTCACCGCAATTAAGACTCCGTGTTGATTATGGTTTGTATTTGGACTATCTTTTCGATATAAATCATAATTTTTAATATTGATAGTATCAGTAGTTTTAAGGTGAGTCTCTTGAATAGCTAGGCAAAACGGATCTGTTTCGTTTATAAGTATTTTTAAATCGTTTAAGTGAGTTTTTAAACCGTTACAATTCCATTGTAGAAGATTCATGATGGACAGATTATAAAAATTAGGTTTAGCAAAAAATCAAATTAAAAGTGAAACTATAAAAGAAATCAAAAACAGATAGATAGTTAAACGATAGTAATATAAACAAAGTTATATTTTAATAAATTTGCATGGTACTTTTCCTAGGAGATTTATTCCTAGATCTGCTTCTTGTTCGCTTATCTTTCACAACTGTCCACTCTCCATGTTCTTGACGATGAACGAGGAGAGGGTCAACTGGTTTTTCCGAAGATGTAGTCGGAATTACGGAAGACTGACAGGTGATTTTCCTTGCTTCCGTAGAATTGGCTGAATTTTCAGCCGAGGGTAGAGGAGTTAGGAAGGGTTTTGAAATATGAGGGAAAGAATTAGAGGGAATAGGGGAAAAAGGGGCAGGAGTGGTAGGAGGAAGGGATGGTGGGGGTAGGGAGTGGGGAGGAGCCATGGTGGGGGTACCGCTTTGTTCATTAGCTGCCCCGCTACCAACTGTGAGGGTATCACTCGATGAAGCCTTTACTTCTAACGGTTTCACGAAAATAGATTTATCATTTAAATCATCTGTATCGGTCTGTACACTAACACTAACGGTTTGTTTGTTTTTTACAATGCTAGAAAATGAAACTGTAGTCGTTAAAGGATGTAATTGTTCATACTTCTTTTTAGCCGCTAAATAAGTTATTTTTTCAGTCTCTTGAATATTTTTAATTTCTTTTTCTTTTAGAAAAATTGGGCAAATTTTCGAAAAAGAATCATGTTGGCCTGAGCAAAGTATACACTTTAAGGGGTTATTACATTCTGTACCTTCATGTTTAATGTTACCACAAAAACGACATAAGGGTTCTTTTTTACATGTTATTTTAGTATGTCCAAGCCTAAGACAATTATAACACCTCGTGGGGTTTGATTTGAAGGGACGAGTAGCAATGTTATAAAAGCCTACTTTAATTTCATTTGGAATTGTCGGACAGTTAAAGGTTAGGAGATAGTTGTGGCTATCCCGTTTCTCATTATTTTTAAAATATGTCAGTCTTTTAACTTCACTTACATTTTGGGACTTTAGTTCTTCTTTTATTTCATCAATAGAACAATAGTTAAGGTCAGGGCACCAAATAATACCCTTACTTACATTGAGTCTACCATGTGGCTCGACTTTAACTGGAAAGTTATTAAATAAGTTTTCACATTTAAGTAGTTTTATAGTTTGATTTTCTGATAAAACTGCTACTAAGAGGGTACCATCTTTTAATTTTTTTATCATTTTGAGATCCCCAACTAAATTTTTTAGACTTTTATGAATCAAAAAAGGTGATATCTTTTTAAAATCTAAAATATTCCCTTCTTCATCAAAGGCTAATCTTTTAATGATTAAGAATTTAGCGAATGATTTTGGTTGAACAGCATTATTTTCAAAAAGTTGTTCTTTAATTCTGCCTTTTTTTCGTTTCGAAGGAGGCGAATTTTCCATTTTCGCCAATCAAAAATAAAAAACAGATAAAAATATAAAAAACAAAACAAAAAACTTACTTCTAGGTTAAATTAAACAGAATATATTTTAATAAAAAAGAAAGAAAGAGTGAGTAATAGTATAGGTTCACTTATCGCTTTGTGCTTAATCCTCCGGAGCTCTAAACACTAGACGTCCACACTCCACGAGACATAAACACGAACTCTTATTGATTTTGTTTTGTATATATGTATATTGTATTATTATTATATAATTTATTGTTTTGTATATATCGTGTGAATGTAGTATGAATGTTGTACTTCATCACTATTAAAAATGTCCTAAATTGGACAGATTGTAATATTGCTCAATAAAGAATTGTTTCTAAAAAAAAAAAAAAAAAAAAAAAATAATTGTTTAAGGATAGCGATGGATTTTCGGGTTTTCTCTTACATTCTCCAACTCTCTCACATTAAAATCCCACTCATTTAATCATTCCATGACCATCCAGTCACAATAGAATTATAGATAAGGTCATATTTTATTTATTTATTATAACAAAATTTAGAAAACCAAACAAAAGGTTCTTTCGTTAATGCCTGGACAGCGAATTGACCAAGTTAGAATTCATCAAAATAGATCCAATAAATCATAAATCCATGGTTTGAAATAAAACTAAAATCTGTACAAACATTGTTAGTAAATAAAGGATTAGCAAGGGTTAATTATTTATGGTAAATATTTTCCTGTGAATTAAGAAATGTTTTAAACCACCCTTAACATTGAGATTTAAAAAATTGGACATTTAAGATATGACATAGTTCTACATGGTTCATTAATATTTTTTGTGCAATTCATTCAAAAGTTATAATTTTGAAATATTCAAAGATGTTCATGATTATATTCATTAAAATATGAAGATGGGGAGAGGAATTCCTACTGTTAATGATCGGCAAAAGCTTTAAGGGTAGCAACGCCCCCCCCCCTAATGTCTTCCTATCTGTCCCACGATAAAACACCCCCACGATGAATTCATTCCACCATTATAAATTTAAATCATAATTATATCTGAAATGTCTATATGCGTTAAAACAATTATTAAGTAAAAATGTTGTTTTTACAGATGGAACAGGTTACGCAAGATCGTAAATAAGAAATATCCCGAGCACAAGTGATTTTAATAACATTATTACATAATTAATATAAGTTAAATAATATTATCATTACTAGAGACTGGATTTTTGTGCAGTAAAACATTGAAAAACGTCCATTGAAAACCTCGAAGCGTGCAAAATCGTGCACTAAAAATTTCGAAAAGGCCAAAACCGTGCAACAAAACCCCAACGTATAATACAATTATAAAACATAACCTGAGTCTAGTTACAAAAACAATAAACAAAAAATAAAACGAGCACTCCTTAACAAAACCAATAAACAAAAACAAAACAACCTGGATAATACAAAGTTATTAACATTGTATTAATAACTATATAATATTAAACTTAAAATAATATTAATTATTTAAAATAAACGGAAGCGTAGTATAAGTACAATATATTAAATGGTTTTGAAAACTATTTACATAATATTATTTATATGGCACTTATAGAATCATACAAATTACATACTGTTGCAATATAAATATAAAGTCTGTTCAATTTGGCTACACTATTATGTTCAATAAATTTTCAATGTCTTTTAGGTCGCAAGATGCGGATTCTGATGGTTTTAAGATATATTGTCTATTTTCGTTAAAGGTTGGACAAAGTAGGAGGTTGTGGCACAAACTATTTTTGAAGTAACTGTTGCAGAATGGACAAGGTTCGTTTGCCTTGAAAATGATGATTTTTTTTTTTTCCATGGTGGAGTTTGGTGCGCTCCGGGTTTCCTTGTTTGTTTGTTTGTTTAGGTTTTAAGGCGTAAAACCCTATGGTCATCAACGCCTAGACACTATATGCATATTTAACCTTTATAAAAAAGAACTATTAGGTAATGGGTGATTGAGAGAAAGAAAGAAAAAAATAATAAAATAAATAAATAAATAATAAATAAATAAAAAAAAAAAAAAAAAGAAAGAAAGAAAAAAAAAAATATTTTTATGTAAACAATAGTTTAAAAAGCTAATACTAGTAATGCTAACTGACTAGGAATGGTCTTTATAATTTTGATAATAATGATTGCTCCTTAAGAAAATCAAAAACTAATTCAATGGTTTTCTCTCTATCACCCAGCACCGCTGAAATATTCGGACTTAGTCCAATTTTATTCAGGTGTGATGAATAATAAGGGCATTCTTGAAAAATATGCCGAATGGTAAGGGTTCCATCACAGTGCTGGCATCGGGGCACCGGCTGCCTAGCAAAAAGATAAGAGTGCGTCAGCCGCGAGTGTCCTATCCTTAGCCGGGTCAACGCGACCTCCTCCCTCCGGCTGCTACGGCTAGATGTAGACCAGGGTTTCACTGTTTGTTTTATATGCTTCAGTTTGCTTACCTGGCTATCGTCCCACATTTTCTGCCATCGGTCATCTTCTTGCTTTCTGAGCGGTTCACTGAGTTCAGACGGTGTCAAGATGGCTGTTCCTCTCCCTGGCAGTGTGAGCGCCTGCTTCGCTGCCCGGTCCGCAAGCTCGTTACCGGTAATTCCCACGTGGCTCGGCACCCACACGAAGCTTACCGACTTGCCCAGGTTTCGCAACGCAGCTATATGAGAGTGAGTGCGAACTAGTATGGGATGATTTGGATACAAGTTCTGCAAACCTTTAATTGCGCTTAGGGAATCGGTTAGTATTACGATTTGGTCTTCATTTATTTTCATACAGAACTGTAGAGCTGAGGCTATTGCTTGTAGTTCGGCTGTGTAAATATTGCATAGATTATGCAGTTTGAATTTGTGTGTCGAGTTATGGGTCACGAAAGCGGAAGCTGTAGAGGTATCTGATTTAGAACCGTCGGTGTAAATTAAAAAGGGTTTAGGAATGGTTTGAATAATCTGTGTTAGTCGGTTTTTGAATTCGGAAGGGGAAGCATTTCTTTTGGAGAGGTTGGAAAGTTGAAGGAATATTTTAGGTGGTTGGTGAGTCCATGGTGGGGTTTTATCATGGGAGTTTATTTTATACAGTGGAAGGTCTCTAAGTAAAGAAGAAGCGGAGGAAATTCTTTCTGCTAACGGAAGGGTCGCATTGACTTTGTTTCAAAAGGCTCTGGTAAATTTAGGTTTAAATATGTATCTGTGTGTGGGATGATTTGTCTGTGAGTATAATTTGGAAATATAATTTATGGCAAGTTTTTGTCGTCTAAAAATGAGAGGCGGAATTCCGGCTTCTGAACATAAGCTAAGGATAGGGCTGGTTCGAAAAGCCCCAGTGGATATTCTAATTCCTGCATGAAGTACTGTGTCGAGCCTGGCGAGAATTCGTGGGTGTGCCGAAGCATATATAAATGACCCATGTTCAAGTTTTGAACCTATCAAACTTTTATAGAGTATTAATAAAGTTTTCCTGTCTGAACCCCAAGTAGTGCCGCTGAGAACTCGCAGTATGTTTAATTTTTTCATAGCCTGTGCTTTTATGATGGATATATGATGTTCCCAGGTCAGTTTTCTGTCAAATGTCAAGCCTAAGAATTTGTGGTAAGTAGTAAATGGTAATTTAGTGTTCCCTAAGTACAATTCAGGTAGTGGTGGTGTATTCCGCTTTCGGCTGAAGAGCAGACATTTAGTTTTTTCTGGTGAGAAGTGGAGTCCTTTAGATATTGACCAGTTGTTCAGCCGATTGAGAGTTTCCTGCAGTCTATTTTGAATATCCCTAATGTCGTGGGATCTGTAGATAATTGCCATGTCATCAGCGAATAGTAATGGTTTCACTCCTCTTGGAAGGTTAAGACCCAAGTCGTTCACTGCCAGGGAGAAAAGGGTCGGGCTAAGGACGCAGCCCTGAGGGACACCGCTGTTTTGAGAACTATTTTCAGAAAGTTCGCAGCCAACCCTAACTCTGAAATGGCGATTAGTCAGAAACTGTTTAATGAAAACAAGCATTTGGCCCCTTATTCCAATTGAGGCTAGTTTGCGTAGAATAACGGCATGGGAAATACAACCGAAAGCTTTTACCATATCAAAGAATATTGCTCCTAGTAACTGGTTATTGATAAAAGAATATTGTGCTTCGGCTTCCACAACAACCAAGTGATCTATCGTGGAGCGCCCTTTGCGAAATCCAGATTGATAAGGTTGTAGAAGCTTTCCTCTTTCTATCATCCACATTAATCTTTTATTCACCATCCGTTCCATGGTTTTGCCAAGGCAGCTAGTAAGGAAGATCGGGCGGTAGCTAGTTGGTAACCTCTTATCTTTACCTGTTTTTAGAATGGGTACCACAATGGAGTCACGCCAGCCATTCGGAAAGCCTCCTATGGACCAGATATGATTAAAATAGTCAAGGAGCCATTGAAGAGTATCGTTGGGAAATTTCGTATCATTTCGTAGTGAATGTTGGGGTTTCCTAGTGAATGTCCGGGTTTCCTATTCATAGGAATCGTGGCTGATGTACCTTTTTAATAATGAGAGTTGGTGATTTTTTTAGAAATTTAAAAACATTAAATTAGAATTTAGGCTGATTTTTTTCTGGAGTGGGTGATTTTTTTAAGTATAAAAAAATTTCATACAAATTATAATTTTAAATAGCTCAATAAATAGATAACATAATGAAGTGCGAATTGATTTGAAAATGTTAGGTAGATTTTTTTTTCAGACAAAATTTATAAACCGTACATCGATTTTTACTCTTTCCGTAAAGCGTAGGACAAAGTTGACTTAAGAAATGTTTTCAATGGAAATACCAGAAAAAAAAGGTCATACAAAATTATCTTAAGGTCTAACTTAATGTTTTAAATTACAAAAAAATCACCAAGTCGTGTTATTTAACCTAGAATTTTATTTAACTAAATCGAATTACAATTATAAACAAAGTAAAACAGTAATAATATAGATTTATATAAAAATAATTTTTTACAGCGATGTTTTCTGAAATCAACGTTAAAACTCGTAGCTTTTAAATGACGTCTAGAACGACCAGTTTTGTCCCAAAATAATGCGTTTGGGACCACTGGGAATCGTCATGAAACACACTATTTACTTATTTTCAAAACAAAAGGAAAGGAACCTTGAAAAATATTTGTCCTTTTTCTTCTTTAGTTGATTATCAATTTCGTTGCACATTTCATATTCACACATTTTTTTATAACTACTTACAACAAGGAATAGTGAATTACTTAAAATAATATTAATTTAAATGTACTTGAGAAAAAATATGTTTCCTTTCACACACACGGGCTTGCCTTAGTAGGATAGTGACTTCTACTTGCACTGTAAAAATGTATGTAATATGATTTAAATAAAGAATTTATTAATAACAAAAAAATATGCATTTAAATCCTTCAGGACAATTTTCATGAGGATAAAACCCGCAAAAAGGCCTATATGTGGTAAGTAAAACTCAAAAACGAAGAGTTGTGGCGAACTGAAATTTCATATTTAAGATGAGTACTTGCCTGGGAAGTTACAGCAACTTTTTCATTAAAAAATCGATGGAGCAGCATTTTAATATTTTCTTCAAAAACAGCTCAAACAATTTTGTTGAAATCCGCTGCATTTATGTTACATTAAATCATGGAGGTCTTATCCTCATGAAAATTTTCCTAAAGGATTTAAATGCATATTTTTTTGTTATTAATAAATTCTTTATTTAAATCATATTACAACTTCCATGATTAATGTAACATAAATGCAGCAGATTTCAACAAAATTGTTTGAGCTGTCTTTGAAAAAAATATTAAAATGGTGCAAAATCCATGAGATAAAATGGTTCTTCTACTCCATCGATTTTTTAATGAAAAAGTTGCTGTAACATCCCAGGCAAGTACTCATCTTAAATATGAAATTTCAGTTCGCCACAACTCTTCGTTTTTGAGTTTTACTTACCACCTTTTTGCGGGTTTTATCCTCATGAAAATTGTCCTAAAGGATTTAAATGCATATTATTTTGTTATTAATAAAGTCTTTATTTAAATCATATTACGTACATTTTTACAGTGCAAGTAGAAGTCACTGTCCTACTAAGGCAAGCCCGTGTGTGTGAAAGGAAACATATTTTTTCTCAAGTACATTTAAATTAATATTATTTTAAGTAATTCACCATTCCTTGTTGTAAGTAGTTATAAAAAAATGTGTGAATATGAAATGTGTAACGAAATTGATAATCAACTAAAGAAAAAAAAGGACAAATATTTTTCAAGGTTCATTTCCTTTTGTTTTGAAAATAAATAAATAGTGTGTTTCATGACGATTCACAGTGGTTCCAAACGCACTATTTTTGGAAAAAAAAAAAAAAGGTCGTTCTAGACGTCATTTAAAAGCTACGAGTTTTAACGTTGATTTCGGAAACATCGCTGTAACAAATTACTTTTATATAAATCTATATTATTACTGTTTTACTTTGTTTATAATTGAGAAATTTTTAATAAAACCTCCATGATTTAATGTAACATAAATGCAGCGGATTTCAACAAAATTGTTTGAGCTGTCTTTGAAAAAAATATTAAAATGGTGCAAAATCCATGAGATAAAATGGTTCTTCTGCTCCATCGATTTTTTAATGGAAAAGTTGCTGTAACATCCCAGGCAAGTACTCATCTTAAATATGAAATTTCAGTTCGCCACAACTCTTCGTTTTTGAGTTTTACTTACCACATATAGACCTTTTTGTGGGACATGGTAATTAAAAATATAGAAAGTATATTCTCATTGAAAACTAGAATTTGAACATTTTCACGATCGCAATACATTTTCTACGCAATAATCTATGTCATATACAGGTAAAATAAAATAATAATAAAAAAAAAAAAAAAAAAAAAAAACCTGTACCACTACAACCCATGAAGGTTCTTGGGTTCAGTACATATAGAGATTCGTACTGTTTCTATGCCAACGGCAGTGCAATGAGGTGATAAGGCCTTAATCGCGCTCAGCCGCCAAGTTTTTCCCCAATTATTTTGGGTACCCACTTTATAGAGGCTGGGTCTGCCCCAGGAGGGTCTCCATATCCTAGGGTCGCAACCCGACTGAATTAACAGAATATATAATATTCTGCCATAGCCGGGATTCGAACCCAGGACCCGGAGTACAGCAGACTAGCGCTCTATCCACTAGACCACGCCGCTCTCCAAAATAAAATAATAAATGAACAAATATAATGAAGTTGTTGATCTCAAAATTGAAATTTTAGCTTTAAATTAAATTAAAAAAGAATATTTATCGCTCATAAAATTAATAAATAAATTATAATTTAACGTTGACATCATGTTTTCCACTTATATGAGAGGTAAATATGAATATAATAAAATAAAGCTTATGGGCAGCTTGCGGAAGATTGGGCAAAGGGCTTGTTGATTAAGTGGAAGTGACAGGAATTGATTCATATCGGGTCATGTCGAAGTCATCCCAGGGCGATGGATTTTTTAAAATATTTTTATTATTATTATTATTATTTATTTATTTATTTTTTGTATGTCAATTTTATGGAGTTAATAAAGAAGCGGAGTGGTCCAGTGGCACTGAACTACTAAGTTTCGGATTTAAGCTATGAAGCGAGATGCGGCAGGGTGATTAAATATTCTGATATTTCAACCGTGAGGCTAACCTGTGGTAGGTAGGACTCTCCTGGAGCTCACTCAAACTCTCTAAAATGGGTACCTAAAATTTTGGTGGGAAAAAAACTTGGCGTCTGAGCGTGATTTCGGCATTCCTTGCACGAATGTTGGCCGAGATACAGTACGAGCTTTTATATTTATGAGTCCCAGGACCTAATTAAAATTTTTTTTTAATTTTAATTTTAAGGGTCTAATAACACAATCGAATACTTACCAGCAGTGGTACGCCAGCCCTATTAGAGTGACTAGTGCGGGACACCTGTGGTATGCGAATTAACGAACACACACAACCGTAGATACTAAAAATAGATTTTATTCTTCGTTAATGTTACAAGTGTAAAGTCATACTTAGGACTTACCAACAGAGAAGACTAATTCTGTCTATATAACTATCATACCGATAAGACGAAATGTATGATTAGTAGCAGAGATGGTGGCGATCTTGATGATATTAATATATCAGGGCATACTTTTGAACCCGTAGAGAAATTCAAATATTTAGGTTCAATGATAACAAGAAAAAATGAAATCCAGGAAGAAATAAAGTACCGATTAAAGGTGGGAAATGCGTGTTATTATTCTGTTGCTAAGTTACTTAGTTCGCGGCTTCTATCTAAAAACTTAAAGGTTAGAATTTATAAAACTATTATTCTTCCGACGGTTCTCTACGGATGTGAAACGTGGCCGCTTACTTTGAAGGATGAACAACGACTTAAGGTTTTCGAAAATAAGGTACTGCGTAAAATATTTGGTCCGAAGAGAGATGAGGCCACTGGGGAGTTTAGAAGGTTGCAAAACGCGGAATTGCGGAACTTATATCCTGTGAATATAATTGAGTTGATAGCTTCGCGGAGACTCAAATGGGCGAGTAAAATTGTTAGGCTCGGTGAGGAACGGATTTCGAGAAAGTTGGTATTCGATGATCCGACTGGTAGGCGTCCGAAAGGTAGGCCGAAGCGTCGATGGGAGGATTGCGTTAAGGCTGATCTTGGGGGCTTGGGCTTGAACGGTGAACATTGGACGAGTCTGTGTGGACTGAGTTTGGTGGTATCGGCATCGAACCTTCGGGTTCGGTAAGTCTATTATTATTATTATTATTATTATTATATAACTATCATACTATGTTAATCTCCTACTCTTCAACTTTCACTCTACTATCTCTATAACACCTTTCTTACATCTCTAAGTCTGTGTGGGAAGTCACAGGGGTTTTGAAAAATTGAAATGGAGTAAGGGTAAGGTTGCAGGAGCATTTGTCTCTTTGTACTAGCCGGCAGCATGTGGCTTAGAGGTAGGCTCTGGATCTAAGAGTCGTTAACAGTGACAGACCTAATTTTAATGGCCACAGGAAGCATAAACATCAAAGTTCTGTCACTACCGTGACAGTTTAAGGGTAAGTTATATGATTCAAGGTGGTCACTGACCTGACCCTCAGAAAAGGGGAACTTTCTAATAAGTTAACAACATAAAATTGTTAAAGGCACCAAAATACGTTACATGAGACATGAGGTTTTATAATAATCGTTAATAATATTAGTCGTCTGTTAATTTGCGCGGGCCAACCCATGAGACAGACTAGGCCCACGTCGGCGTGAACGTGTTAAACACATATCCAACAACTTTTAGGGTTGAGTTCATTTTAAAGGACAGTCCATCGAGCCGTCTTAATAACATTTTTCAATAACAAGTTTCAACTGAACAGGGGCATAAAGGATTTTTTGCATCTGAGTGTGCTATCCAACAAGTTACTTTAACTCAGCTGCCAGAGCTTGATGCTTAGGACTATGCAAAAGAGAAAAATTAATAATAATTGTTATTGTTATCACACCACCTACAAAACACATTGGTAACTTCACCATAATATGTACCATAGTATGTACGGGATATGGGGGTGTCTCTAGAGATCTCGAAGCAAAACTTAAACGATTATTTAACTGCTTCATTCGCTTCATCCTTCGGATATCCAGGGACACTTCTGTTACCAGATTCTACGAAGAGTTGAAGTGACTCTACCGTTGTAAATACTTCCTTGCAACCTTCCTCTTCCAAGTTCTCCAATCCAGCCGCCATCCTACATCTCAGATATGTTTTCATTCAAATCCTCCATTCATTCCTGCAATACTCGTTCACGGCCTTCAGACCTGTATATAACGCCTCATCGAACCGCAGCTTTCGACAGATCCTTCCTAATCCGCTCCTCTTTCTTATGGAAAAACATTCCTTCATATATTCGACATTCTGATACTCTTCAGACCTTTAAATCCCGTCTATTCGATCACTTCCTCTCTATTCAATTTTCAAAGAACCCTAAATAGATTTGCTAATTCAATTTCAATTAGTTAAATTAAAACATTTAGAAACGATCATTTAAATATAATATCTTGCACATTGTGGTGCACTTGCATATTTAACTTTATTATTTCAATAATTTTCCATCAATACAGTAAAGCATTATTAATTAAAATTTTGTATATTTGCACTTATGTTTCTATATTATCTTTTGTCTAGTTTTGATATTATTATTAGAAGCTACCTTTTAATTTATTACTATTGTTCACTTTATTATTTCTTTTATTTTTTATTTCTATCATTTTTAGTTTGTTTTATGTTTTTACTCTAAGACACTAAAGTTCTTTTTGAATTGTTTGTAAAATTATTCAAAAGGGACTTGTCTTAGAATAAGTAAAGAATTTATTATTATTATTAATATCGACAAACAGATTGATTCTAATGTCAATTATAGCAGGCACGGAGAGATAGAAATTTCGTGCAAACGTTCTAGGAGAGGTCAGCAGGCGGTTCGGTTAGACAAAAGTAGAACAGTTCAAATTTTATGAATATTTGAAAAGAATAATATCAGAATGTAGTTGGAATTATCTCTCTCTTCAATTCAAAACCCATAACAGCGAGAAAAATAAAAAAATAATAATAACAAAAAGAGATATTAATTGTCTCAATGCCGCTTTAACAAAGCCAACCTAAAAATCTAATCGAATGGGAAGGGATAAAACTGTATGAAAGCAATCATACAGAACTGACCATACCGTGAACCACAACATATCTGACTAGCTGATTAACGGTGATAAGAGAACATCTGAGATAATTAATATAGTTCTGCCGAATGGTGGCAACACTAGTCTGTGTAGAAAAATTTTGAAGAATCAAACTCTAGCAGCTGAGTTAAAGTAACATGTTGGATAACGTTTCTGTGTGTCCACCATTGTGATTTCCAGCATTCGTCTGATACCCGAATCAACCGTAGAAAGCCACTAATCGGCTGGACCTCTATAGCTGTTATAAACAAAACCCAGAACAGCTGTTCAGTTAAAGCTAAGATTGTAAGAAGTTACCTTGATATGTAATAGCAATGTTTCCCCCTCTCAAAGAATATTCGTAAGTGTTGTGTGTGTGTATATATATATATTAAATTACAAGGAATCAATTGAATGTAGTCCAATCTAGAAAACATATATTTCTCAAAATGTATATGGAATAATATTCCATAGTCCAACATGTAAAGTCATAATTAAAACATGTGGTAACAACATGTGCAATCCGCTTAGATAAATTAATGCAAAAAAATCGGTTTTAGATAATATTTGACAAATTTTTCTTTAAAATATTTTTTCATTATGTTCATCGTTCATATAATCTTTTTGGAAAAATTAAATACAGTATCCGAGTGACGATTTCAAAAGATTCCTAGATCATTAAATCTGGGTGATCAAAAATATTATATGTACAAACTTACTTTCAATTAATTAATCCATGAATTAGAGCGAGGCTTGGAAAGAATGTTCCTTTAGAGAGCCCCGAATGGGTCCTCCTATTAAAGCACAAAATATTTTTTTTTAAAAAACTAATGAGTGGTGCACATCTTTTGAAGTCACATTAATAAAGAAAATGTAGCACTTGTTAAGTATAAAAGTGTAAAGAGGTCGGCTGTATCCGTTTGGCTGGTGTAGCCAC
The DNA here is from genome assembly GCA_023052935.1 of Piezodorus guildinii. Lineage (NCBI taxonomy): Eukaryota > Metazoa > Arthropoda > Insecta > Hemiptera > Pentatomidae > Piezodorus > Piezodorus guildinii. The sequence goes on along the minus strand of CM041295.1, from coordinate 123,411,885 downwards.
GATCAAAGAAGAAGACGAGTGCTCTAGAACCGCCAAAGACAGCCTATAACTTCAAAGTATATATGAGTGTGTCCTTAGTGAACGGCTCCCGGAAATTAATTAAAATAAGTGTAAAGAGGCGTGTTTCCGCTCCGCCTCCTCTCAATGCTTTCACTCGCCCTTTTTGAGGGGCCCTTTGAACTAGATCGACCTTTGACCCGTAGCCAACTCTCGTCCGCCCATCATTTGAATCTCGTTAAAAAATATGTAATAGCAACTCCCGGTGCAGAGCCGAACCTCGAAGAAAAAGCGAGCGGCCAGGGTCTTGAGTGAGCAATGGAAGAGAGGAATATTGATCTCCCAGAAGGAGCAAACCTCAAAAAGAAACTTGCTTTAGGAAGTCCTCAACATGTCCTCTTCATGGCGAACCTTTCATGAGCCTGGTCCAAGGATCTTATGGAGCAGGAGGGTCCAAGCCACCCCAACCCTCCAAATAATTTGAAAACCCAAAACGTTACGGTCACATACATGTGGCATGAGAACCTACATTTTAACGCGAAAATTCCTTAAGTTAAAAATTCAATACCTTTTAATTCAGGAACTTGGAATTTCATCGATGCAATAACGTTTAAATTGAAAAAAAAAAATGTTATCAAAATTCCCCTTAAGTAATTTTGAAATTACTTATAAATGGACTGCTCCATTAGTCCATTTATAAATCTAGAAGAGTTTTTGATTTGCCCCGATATCCAGGGCTGAATAGGGAATCATACTTGCCAGGAATTATTTGCAAACACACTTTCTTTTTGTTGAGGATGTATAGGATATGTATAAGTATATTTTTATATATGTATATGCTTGGGCATGACTCAGTAATGCCCCGATGATGTCTCACAAGCTTGAGCCAAAACGTCGGCAACATGAAAAATATATAGAAAAAGACTGACTCCTGATTATTCCACCTATAATAACCCTTTCTTTTTCGTTCAAGTACACTGTTTTACTACATAATACTGAATTTATGTTTTTAATAATGATCTCGCAGTTGCTTAGGCTTCTTCAAATTTCCATATATTTTATTGCTATATCATTTACCCAACAACCGAGATACTTAAACTGAGCCTTAGGTAATTATATTAGGACTTAATACTCCCGAGGATAAAACCCGCACGGTTGTAAAGTACAAATTATACGAAGATGGAGAAGGGCTGTAAATAGCTTTAAAAATGATACTAAATTGAAATGTGCGTGCGAGCTTTAAGAAAATCACATTTAAATCCTCTAATTCTTGCCTTATTCCAATCATAAATTCTGAATTCCCAAATGCATTTTTATTCTTGTTTGATTGTTCTTCCCTGTCTTGTGACTATTCAACCTTGTGGCTAACATCAACTACCACAAAGATCATAGCATAGCCTATACCATATGAAGAGTCCACGGAAGAAAGGGGGATACTCAACTTTTTTCCAAAATGTATATATATATATATATATACAATTGTTCCCCTAGTAGAGTAGAACATGTTGGTGAAAAGAAATAGACAGAAAAAAATATATTCGGTTGGTTACAAGCGATGAAAAGAACCACGTACTAGAAAGAAAGGGAGAATGTCCACACCTAAGGCATGAGGATCATGGGAGAAAGTGTTATGTTTATAAAACGTTTTTTAATTCTTAATAAGATTTATTATTATAGTTAATGTAAGCTTGAATTGTTACTATTATTGTAATTTAGGTATGAATGTGACATGTTTTGTTTATTTATTTGTATTTACTTTGTCTACAAATTTTGTTATTGTATACGTTTATTTATTTTGATTGATGTAATTTGACTTTCCTGTTTATATTGTAAATATTGTATGAATGAGATCCTGTAGCACTATTATTATTGTCTATTATGACTAATTGTAATATATACGAATAAAAAAAAAAAAAAAATTATTGTAATTGGGACAGATTGTAATAATACTCAAAAAAAAAAATTTGTTAAAAAATTCAATCAATCAAGACCATTGGTCATGACAAAAAAAATTATTATTTGAATTGTGTAAATCTAAATATAGAATATCAAAATATTCTATGGATTATGTATTAATATCATCATTTCATCAGGGAAGAAAGGAGGAGCGTCCAGGACTATCCCCCTTTCATGTATGTTTAATTTTTTTTTTTTTTTTTTACTAAAACATTTTTTTTGAGCGTGTTATGTCTGTTTCGGGCAAATTTATTATTTTGACACGCAAAACAAAAAGGAAAAGGACATAAAAAAAAAGAAAGAAAGAAAAATGATAAAACATACTTAAGTAATTAAATATCCAAACCTAAAAAATCGATTTTCTCGGAAAGCTTTCCAAATGAAGCCCCCCCCCCTTCTTCCGTGGACTCTTAATATGATTTATTTAAAAAATGATTCTAAACCTCTTGCCTTTTATTGACAGGAGTGATGTAAAATCCATCTCGACGGTTACATTATCTAAATGATGCAAATAATCTTATCCAGTAATTTAAATGAGAAATAGAATGTATTCTGGTTCTTGACGGTCCTCAGGAACACATTTCATCTTCTCCAGGCACCGGTATTCCACTCGCATCGAAATCCTTTGAAGTACGGTTAGTTCTCCCTTGTGACTGGGGGATCTCTTTTTTGTCAAGTAGTTGGACACTGAATGCCTTATAGGGGCGGTGTAGTTTATTATGAGGTACTCGACCATCCAAGGGACTTTGCCTTTGTGTGATTTTCAAGTGATTCAGAGTCATTTTCAGGATCACAAAGCCTATCTATGTTTATTTGTGAGATCCACAAGATCGGAAGGGCCAATTAAGTTTAGTAGGAGCGTTGAGGATTTTGGATAGTGAGGATTGGACATAGAAAGAATTTGATGGTTTAGTAGAACCCAAAGCTCAACTCCGTACGTCCAGATTGGCGTTATTATGGCCATGTAGATAAGCATTTTGTAGTTAATTAGCAGAATTAATCGTTCAGTTCTGACACTATACCTCAAGGTCCCTAATGCAGGATTGAAGATTTTGAGAGGCAATAGTTGGATCGTTATCAATTGATAACACACAAGTGTCATCAGCATAGGTAGAAAGGAAGGTGTTGGGACATAAGCTGTATATACTGTGTAAACAATGGATCCTAGGATACTGCCAGCACACTGATTAAAAAAGGATGAATAGGAGCTATTATATATATATATATATATATATATATATATAATAATATATATATATATATATATATTTTTTTTTTTTTTAAGGATCTGTCAAAGAAATAGAATAGAATAGATAAAATAATTTTTATTCTGGACTGGGTCCCTTCAGAACAATATGATATGTACAATTAATATATACAATGTGTCTGGCCACAAGACCAAAGGATTATAATTGATTTTTATTTACAAAGCTTTAAGAAGAAAAGTAGGATACAATAAAACGAAAGAGTAAAATAAATTAATAACTTCTGATATGTTGAATAAAACTTAACATTGAAAATGATTCAGAATAATTGATCGATACAGAATCATGAACAATAAATAATAAATTTTATATCATTCACTATTAACAAAATAAGGAAGAGATCGTTCCAATCGATATGATCATAATAAATTTTCTTTTTGAGTAGATATTTGATTTGAAAACTCAGGCTTGTGGAGCGTCTATTTGAGATGACAATAGGTACTCGAACAGCTGGGACTTGAATGATGGTAGGGAAGAAGCATGGCGGATTTGAGTAGGTAGGGAATTCCAGAGAGTAGTAGAGCCGACATAAAAGGAATGTTCAAAACTTGTTGTTCTGTGGGCAGGAATATAAAGAACAGAATGGCGCGATCTTGTTTGGAGCGAGCGGACGGACGATTTAAATTGAAGAAGTTTGTGGATATAGGGAGGTAACTGGGAGTTGATGGTTTGGTAAAGGAATGATCAAAGGAAATATTGTCTGCGGTTTGAGGAAGGAGCCACTTTAACTCACTGTATAAATGGGTCACATGAGACCTCTTCGGTGTGCCAAGGACAATAGGACTGGATAATGAGGTAGTATGAAGGAGGTAGGAATTTAGGAAGTTAGTATAGCAGTTCTGGTTACCAAACTCGGTCAAAGCCCAAAGCTCAACTCCGTAAGTACAGATAGTCCATATGATTGTCATGTAGATGAGCCTTTTGTAGTGAAGTTGAAGTCTGTTGTTAAATGTTTAAGTAGCCTAAAGCGACGAGCAGTTTTTTCTCGTTCAAGTCTTGCGTGCTGGTTCGAAGCAGGATTTCTAGATAGCGAATCTGTTTAACCAGGAATATCATTAAAGGATACTATGAGGCAGGATGTCATATAAAATATATGTACTAAATAAAATAAAAAATGTACGACAATTTAAAGAACATCTAATGATGACTAAATGTCGTTTCATTAAAACTATTTCTTTTCCGTGTAGTATATGGTGAAAAATGCGCTGCCGAATAATGGTGCAAATAGAGGAGGGGAAAAAATGTCTTTCAACTAAACAATGGATAACATCCGCTGTGAATAATGAATAGATTGTTATAAGGTGATAATGTCGGATAGGCATAATATGATATTAAGATGCGTACTTTAAATTCATATCATGGAAGGGTGATGGAGGGGGGTGGGAAGGGTGACAATAGGTTTTGATGATCGTTTACAGCCCCTCACAAATAGGGGGTGCAATGACACATTGTTACTGCGCTTAAACTATAAACAGTCCCCCCCCCTCCCATCCTCTGGCCATCGATCATGATATTTGAGTCATGGCCCAGGGGCAGGCGTGTCCCATCGAGGCCCCTTTTGTTATTTAAAAAATTTCTTCCCAGGATTCGGCGCGATGCGGATCGAGCCCTCAATTGTATAATGCTCAAATTTCTTAAGGGCAAAATAAAAATATAAAATATGCTTTTTAATTAGATGAAAAGAAATTTTCCAGGCGGTTGCCCGCTACAAAGGGGACGGGAGGAATATAAGAAAAGCTTGGAAAATTAATGTTATCAAAGCGAGTGAGATGTACCATTTTTCACACGAGTTTCCCTTTGCTATAAAAAACTTTTTAAAAAAAACTTTGAATAATCATTTTGAGAAGTACTTTATCTTTCCTTCCTTTCAAATATATGAAATTATATATATTGGGTTGTAAAATAAATTCCTAGCGTTTTTCAATATTTTAGTTTAATCCTCTCTGCATTTATAAAATCAAATTACTTGGTCAATAACATATTATATTTACATATTCTCAAACAGGATTTGATAAGGTACTTTTATGCATCAGTTTCAACCGCGATTCCTTACCTTTAAGCGGTATTTATCTCGCACAAAATAGAAGAGAAAAAAATTTATTTTCGTAATTTAATAGTTTATTATTTTAAGCACCGTACGTAACTGGTTTGCTCGGTTCTGAACAGGAGATTTTGACTTGGAAGACGCAAAGCGCTCGGGTCTTCCGTCAACTGTTCGTGATTCATAAATTCAAAAAAATACCTGAAAGATGGCAACATGTAAAAGATCAAAATGGGTCATATATAATTGATTTTTTATTTAGAAATAATACAATCTGCCTCGATCTTAGACAATGAGTATTAGTGCTATAAGAAGTCATTCATTCCATATGTGAAGTAAATACAAATAAAATACAGCAATTACAAAGAAGAAAAAATAAACCTAAGGAAAGAGAAAAAATAAAAATAAATAAATAATAAAAATCTTGCCCACAATCATACATATATACAATATATAATTGATTAAACATATTTATAAGAATCTGAAGTTTTTATTAAAAACGCTACGAACTTATTTTGAAAACCCAATACATCCCGGAATGAAATAATTAAGGAGGTAAAGGCTTTTTCCAAACATTTTATGGGCTTTTCAAATGGAACTACATTTTGAGCTAATTTTAAATTTCTCAGGTTTAGAACGAGACTTCCATGCTCTCTTTTGTGGTTTTCAACATCAGTCCATTTGAAGGAAGGGGAATTGGAGTCACTCAAACTTTTTCTGGGTGATATAGTAAGTTTAACAAAAGAGTGATAAATGTCTTGGTACATTCTGATTTTTTCAGAATTAGAGTTCAATAGGTTGGAGTCACTTGAAGCTGTTACATCTGTATGCTATATATTTGTCTCGTATTTTGTAACACCGAAATGTATATATATATATATATATGTATGCTAATAAATGTATGTGTATAAATGTATATAAGCTATGGACTAATTGCGGGTATATAAGCTATAACATCTTTCTGTTAACTTTTACGACTTCTTTTATTGCTTATTATTTCTACTAAAATCTTGTACTCTACGTAATACTTCTGTATTACTACTCATATTTCAATAATAATTTTTTGATGACTTGATTACAGGCAATTCAATTTTCCTCATCTAAAGAAAAACTTGATCGTAATGTATTTTACTTATAAGCCTTTAGGATAGAATGTAAATACCTAAATAGTTTATAGACTGGGACCAGTTGATTGTAAACATAACACTTATTTTTCACAGTTTATTATTACTATGATGTTATATTTAAACTTTTCTCGATAAAAATATTAAAACATCAGTTGTCCCTTTTGTACTTCCCCTTACCTATATATTAAATATAAGGTAAAGAATAGTATTGTGACTTTCAAAATTTTTGAGTTCGACTTTTCAATGGAAATACACGTCTTATAAATAAATAATGATAAATATTGATTTTACCAATGCAATATAAATGATTCAGGCTCGTTTAAATCCTGACAGTAGTATAAGGCAGGCTAATTTTAAATCTGACTTACATTTTATTCATACTTCACCGTGTTAGTTACAGCAATAAATACCAGAAATCATGGTAGGATTTTCGTTTGGGGGAAGGGAAAATCACTATGAAAATTGTTAGGGAGAAGGTCCAATTGGGACGATAATATAAGTTTGTTTTTTTTTTCATCCAGTATCTAAATACATATAAATTTGAAAAAATTATCAAAAACTTGAAAGAATTCAAAATCTATCAATACGGATTATTAAAAACTACCTTCGCTACACTAAAATATCATCTATGCTCCAGGATTTGCAGCTTCCAACAGTCAAACAATTTGTTCACACTCAAACAGCTTCATACTTCGATAAAACACCAGTCTCCAAAAATCCTTTAATAAAGGAAATCGGCAATTATAATAAAACTTCACTGAAACGCTACACTCATAAAAGAACTAAACATGTGTTGCTAACATCAGCTAGTTTATTTTAAATTATAAATTTTATATTTTCAATTATTATTATTTATTTATTTTTTATTTTATTATTATTATTATGCTTTTTTTTTTATAAGTAGGTTTTTTTGTATAATTTTTCCACTACCTTAGGTAATATCAATTTAATTTTACCACATATATAGTCATTAGACTAATAGATTATAATTACCAAACAAACAAAACATTTTGTTGAATGTAAGGTTGTCTCATCCAAAATCATTTGTAAATATTTTGTCAATTTGTAAATATGTAAATAAAGTTTAATTTCTTTCTTTCTTCTTCTAAATTTGAAAATTATTGAGTGCTTGAAAGTTTTTTTTCCTTCCAGAATCAATTTTTATTGAGTAATATTACAATCTGTCTTAATTAGGACATTTTTAATAGTGATCAAGTACAACATTCATACTACATCCACACTATATATACAAAACAATAAATATATAAAATAATAATACAATATACATTTATACAATAAAAAATCAACAAGGATATGTAAAAAGTCACTCATACCTATATACAATCCTCAAGTGCTTGAAAGTAAAAACATAATATAACCCCAAGTGTTATCTATCCTAATGCCTTATTTTACTTTTTAATCTTATGTTTTTATTTGTTCCAATCTTTAGGAGGTGTCACCATGGTGTAGTGGTTAGCAAATCAGTCTTATAAGCCCAAAATTACAGGTTCAAACCTGGCAGATGGATCTATGTTTTTATAAGGGAGTAGCGAATCTTTTGTTATGCCATCCTTCGGAGGGGACGTTAAATGATTGTACCAATCATGTGCGATGTCAGGTACTCGTTAAATAACCCTATTCTAACTATACATGTCTGATTAGTAACAGTAGCATAAAGTGATGTTTAATAAATAAAAAAACTAGAATAGAATAGAATATACTTTTATAGCACTCGGGGAAGTCCCTATACAACAGAAATGTGTGCATAAATCATATTTTTATAGATAATTATCTACTTTTTGGTGTTACAAACAAAAAAAAATAATAATAATAAAATATATGTGTACATAGACATATATGAGTACAATAAAAAATAAATTTTGACATAATAAAAAATAAAATAAAATAAAGAATAATAATTAGCAAAAAATATATATCCATTTCTTATGGCTTTAAAAATTAACAAAATCATAATAAATAAATGAAGATTCATTTTTAAATCAGTGATCCATCACAAAACTTCTTAAATTTAGACTTACTCAGGTGTAAAAGTACAGTTTTTTAGTATATATTTGAGAAATAGTCTGAAGTTTGAAGGTGTTAACTTGGCTATTGCTGGTATGATGGTTGAGCGGTAGGAGGAGTAGGCTGGGCATGATGTGAAGGTATGGTGAGTATTGTCCTCTTCTTTCTTATTGCAGATGAATAAAAAAACTAATTCGTAAAAATATATTTCACGAAAAGTCTTTCTTTGCAAACGACAGATGCTTTTGTTTAAATTGTTAATGAAGGAAAGGGTATAGAATAAGTATTATTATGATATATTTGGAATCAAGATTAACAAACTACTGAAAAATAAATTGTTTACCAATAGAAAAAAGTTTCTGTAACCTTCAAAATTTAGAACTCCCACTGTAGCATCGTTCGATTAGCCATAGTAGCATAAAGTGACATAAAATTAATAAACTAACAAAAGTCTTTGGGGGGCCTTTGCTCCTCCCCCTCTCTCTCTGGCCCTTCATGTTTACGCCTACAGCTGCAATCGCCAAAATGTAACGCGCAAATCAGCTCGCCAAAACGATTAATGAACAGCCAAGGAAGGTGCCTGTCGATATTGCCCATTGATTGGAAGCGAATTGACACTTACTGCAAACTTGTTCACGAGGAAGGGTGTGAAGAGCTTTCATAACTCACAGCTTGATTGGTCTCTCTAAAGCTGGGAATAGATTGGACTTGGCTCAAGAGGTTCCATCCATATTGCTATGTGAACATCGATTTGGAACTAAAGTCCTTAAACTATAATAACTCCCACCCTTCAATTCACTCTTAACAGTTTCTGTTTACTGTCCACTCATGTCGTCAAAGAGCATTCTATAACAGTGATTAAGTTACAAGTGCTAAGCTGCAAATCCTATGAAACAAATGGACGAAATGTGTTAATTGGACTTAAGAATTATTAAAACGCATAGATCTATTTAAAAATACACATAGAACTATGACCCGATCACTATACTTCTATTATTAAAATAAGTTATGTAATATCCATGAGTATCCTCATGGCGGTAAGCTTGAGGTTTATGTCTATTGTTATGAATGAACTGATATAGTGGGTTGTATTTACTGAGGGCGATTAACTTTTGTATGTCTATTGTCTTGATTTGTAAACTGTATCATTGTTTTGTGCATCTCTAACTGAAAAATAGCTGGGACTTCTATTCCTAATGTAGACTGTTTGTTTATTCGACTTAATATAGAGTATAATTGGTGTAACCATTTGTATTTTTGTTCTTTATTTGTGGGTTTATGCGTTTTATTTAGCGTATTGAAGCAAATGTTTGGGAGTCGGTCATCACTGAGTTTTAATATTTTATGTACCCAAGAGAGAGAAAGCTTTAATATTGAGATTAGGCAATGGGAACATTAAATTTCAACCGTATTAATAAAAAGTCTGGTGCGCGCAACACACAACTTTCACTTACCTCTGTCATTAATATCAATAATAGATTTTTTAAACAAATTTAGAAACGAAAATAAATTGTTAGACAATTATTTACATTTGATTTTCATAGAAAGATGTGTTTTATTAAAAAATATGTTATAATATTATCTATGAGATTCAGTAAGTTTTTTTTTTCATCACTCCGATTTAGAACTACTTGGAGCGCCCAGCGATGACAGCGCCATCCAGTGACCAAGCGGTGAAACAATTGCATTAAAAACATATTTTTTCAGTTTTCTCCTTTAGTTGGGCCCGAACCAGATATCATTCCATTCATGACAAAATCCATTCTCACTCTAATTCTCTAGTTTCAATCCTTTCTTCCAATTCAAATCCTGATTATAATCCAAGGCTTTTGAAAAGAAGGCCTCGAGACCTTCTAGTTAAGAAATGTTTAGAGTGTTGCCGCTGTGTAGCTTCTCAACATGTCTTTTTCATGACTATTTTCTTTTAGCCTATTTACTATATGTGTTGAACAATACAGTTGTGAATATCAATAAATTATTTTTAAAAAAAATCAGGAAAGGGTAGAGAATTACAGGTAAAAAAAAACAATTAAAAAAATAAAATAAAGGTAGATATTTGGGCTGATTAATTTCTTACAAAAAAAAACTTAATTTTTTATTAAATCACACATGTGACATTTCGGGATTTTCTCCCATCTTTAGGACTCTACAAGTAAAAATAACAATTTCCATTACATTAAAAAACACGATAGTGAAATGAATAATTAAAACGTTTTATAAAAAATTATTATAAGTTAGGTGTCCATTATTAATAACATTTAGAAATTATTATACAACAAATTTTAAAATCAATAAGATGTATTAAAAAAAAAAACAATAATTAACAATGTTACATAGTGATAAGTTAATGCAATAAATAAACATTTTAAAATTACCTGGTTTATACCATTTTGAAATTCACTCGTTCCTTCCAACATTTTCACTGATACAAAAAATTAACAAGAAAAATCAGTAAAAACGTTAAGTGAAACATCAAATCTGAGCATGGCATTGCTCAGATCTTAGTACTCAACTGGATTAAGGATTAGACCAATTTATAACTTATGTATGGTTATTGTTATTAAATAGTGTGAAAATTCTTAGAAACATTTTAGTATTTAATTTTTATATTATATTTTTAATTTTTTAATTAAATCTGATTAATGGCAACTTAAGTGTCTAGAGTCAGTTTTGAAATTTACAGTGTTATCTATATTTTTATTGATGTATGTAGCCTCTATGTTTTTTCTATTTTGTTTATTCCTGACTATTTCTAAAATTTGTGGTCTATTGAGATCAAACTTATGCTTTAATTTTATGCTATGTTGTGATAGACATGATCTTAATCTTGAACCACAAAGTGAGTAAAAGTAAAAATATATCATGTTCAGTGTGGGAAAAAACAAAAAAAAAAAAAAAACAAATCGGCGACATAAGGCAATTTTCTCTTTGTTGACTCAACGATACCAGCAAGATCAACGCGTGAAACGATGAGAGGACAAATTGACTCAGCAGTGTGAAACTAACGCCAGAAACGTTATTGAGATTTCAGATGGTGATTGAGACGTGGATTAGAGCAACAATAGAGACGTATCGTTGAAGGCACGTGTGCATCGCGTGCCGCTGTCACTGCTAATAACGTCGAGCTCGGGGGCAGCAATGTTTTAAGCCTCCCCCCAACTGCCACCTTCCGATATCCATTCTATTAAAAACAGTTTAAGTCCCCTAGCCGGAGAATCGGAGCCGGCGCCAAACCTCGCCGTTACAGCCTTACTTAATGTCAATTGCTTTATTAGATCGGTAACGCGACATCTGTCCACTCTTGTTTGATTTTCTCACCAGTCCTTATTACAAAAAAGAAGTAAATTGTGTGAAGAGGATTCTATAACAACTAAAAGCTTTTATCTTTATATATATAGAAAAATCTGGTGCGGGAAACACACGAATTTCACTTAACAAGACTGTTAAAATTAATTTAAAAATTATTAACTATACTTCAATTTAAAAAATATTTTAAGTTCCTTTTAATAAAACGTGATTTCATTTTCGTTGGAAACATACGATTTAGATTAAATAATATAACTACAATTATTTACAATTGTTTTTTGTTTGTTCTCCATTGCTAGTTGCCATCTACAAAATAAAATTGCAATAAGCAAATATGATAAATTCCGAAAGTCGGTTAAATCAAGGCATCTCCAGGCCACCGTCTCAAAAGTCGTAGGGGTGGGTTGTACGGGTTGCTGTAGTATTTAAGTGTTTGGGCCGATGGGTTCATGTTGTAATTCAGTCTGTCATGAAATCTTTTATAATATTCTGTGGCTGTGTCTGAAACTGTGAATATGTCCAAGTCGTTGTGAAGTAATTCGTTGGTTACATAAAACGGTGCGTCCACGATTTTTCGCAATATTTTCGATTGAAGCGACTGAATTATTTGGATGTTAGAGTTTTTGGCAGATCTTCATAGCTCTATCCCATATGTCCATAATGGATAAAGTACGAATATAATGGATGTGGAGGTACGAAGTGCCCCTGAGTCATGAAACTCATGTCATAATCGTCTTAAAGACAGTCAGTCCATCCAATATGGATATCTATTATAACTCAACCGTTATAACTACATTAAATTGTTAATCAGTAATAAGTTTATTCCCTATTCGTCACTTTATATTACCTTTTACAACTTTTTGGGTCAGTTAATATTTTTTCTAAAATCTTCATTAAATTTTACATCCATATAACGAGTTTAATCAAAATCGTTAGAACCGCATTTGAGAAAGTCGTAAAAAGGTGCCAAATGCATGGTATAAACTGACCCTCCTGGTTAGCCGATTTTGATGAAAAAGTTGTAATATCTCGAGCGTATAGTTGTCTTCAATCTGAAATTTCAGTTTCATAAAACTTTTCTTCCGGGAGTTACCACACAGACACACACAAACCTTTTTGTGGGACTTAGTTATTAGGACTCAGGAGAACCTAAAACGTGTATTTCGTGTATAAATTTTCGAATTTCAGTTTTCAACGGAAATGCACCTGTTAGGGTCCACCGAGTACAAATGACCAAGTACCGCAAAAAGGTGTGTGTGTGTGGTGTGTGTGTGTGTGGTAAATCTATCACGAAAACGAAAAGTCATACGAAACTGAAATTTCATATTTAAGACAACTATACCTACTATAAAATCACCGTGCCATGAGTGGGTAATTGGTAGCTGGGTTGTTTTAGATAAAAAAATTTGGAAATAATTATTGTCTTACTAATACTATCAAAGTATCGTGCGTAGATTTCCAGAAATTAAAAATTTTGAAATAAAAAACATATTTGTAATTAATCATAGTTCATTAGATTTTTTTAAATACCTACACATTTATTGATTAATGCTTAAATTATGTATTTTTTTTATTGTCATCGATTGTAACCATAGCCCAGTAAAATAAGGATATTTGGGAGAATTAATTCAGACAAAGCTGGAAATCGTTTTAATACCCCTTAATGGTCCTAAATAAAAGTAATCTGAGTTTGCACCATCACAGATGGTGAGCTTAACTTTTTGGAGCCGAAAAACCTCGAAAATTCCAGTTTTTCACCTGTAACTCGTAAACGGTGCTTCCTACAGAAAATGTTTTTCTTTTCAAAATGAAAGAACGTTAAATTTACTTTATAAGAGCCATCTTAGTTATTGAATTTGATTTAGTAATATTGCCGCAATCGTTCGTAAGAAATAGGCTACTTTTTCCATTTTTTTTTTAAACCCAATTCGGTCACTAAGAGACAACTGTAACTTGGAAACAACTATCCAAATTGAAAAATGTCATAGAGTAAAAGTTGTAGAACATCAAGCTTCAAGTCTAATAGTCTCTTTAAATTTCAGATTCGGTTGGTACGAACCTTCCAAAACATATTTTTTTTATCGATTTTCCACTACACACGTCCAAAGGCTCTGAGGAAATATTTTCTGGATACGGCCGATTTACAACATTTTGCTGTGACTGATGCCGTAGTTTTACTGGCAATGACGATATTTGCAATATAAACCATATCATGCATAATCAAATGGCAACTTGGCAACTTCTCTATATGGGTTAGTTATACTACTTTTAATAGCAAGTCTAAGAATTCCATTGAATATTCAAGTAAGGCCTGAAAGTACTTTTTTGAAAAGTTTCAATCAACATATTCTCCAATTTGATTCATAATATTCTTTACATTATGCACTACATAGTTTAAAAAGATAGAGAGAGCGTAGGTGTGATAAATAGAAATAAGTTTTTGCACCATAATATATTTGTTTGGTAGGTACCTACGATTAAACTGCTGTCAAATTTAATATAGATAAATAAAAATGTACATTGGAGAAGTGATTTAGTAAATATCCATCGGTTGAAAAGCATTTTCTTTTCTTGGTGGTGTGATTGAAGGGACGAATGGGATATTTCCTGAGACAGTCCGGGTGCTTTAGAGAATGAAGTTTTTTTTTTTTATGAGATAAAGTAAAGCGATTAGCAGTGGCATTTCATTCATCTGCCTATCTACCTCGTCCGCATCATCATCATCATAGTATCATCGGCAGCCCCACCTTAGGTGCAAAACACAATATCAAGTAAGTGCAATGATAGGTAGAGCAGTAGTATAGGTACCTCATTTAGTATATGTACCCGTACATTGGAGAAGCTATCCATCAGGTAAAACGCTTGTTATTCTCTTTGGTATTTGATTGAAAGGATATGGAGGATATTTCCCGAGACGGTACCGGTTCTTCAGAGAAGGATCTTCCAGTATAGGAGCAGGTGGTGGCATCACATTCATATCCCTCACGACTTCGTTCTTGTCTTTATCTTCATCATAGCAGGCTGAGATCTGAAATTAAGTTTCTGTCTCGATGGGGCATTCAAGCAAGATTACCCTTGCAGCGGCATTGCATATGATATGTTTGCGACTACTGTACCTACCTATACCCATTGGTACATGTACTTGAAATCGTATTGTGCACTGAAGGTGGGGTTTACCATGATGCTATGATGATGATGCAGACGAAATAGATAGACAAATGTATAAAATGCCACCGCTAATCACTATACTTTATTCCATACAATAACCTTCATTCTCTAAAGAACTCGGACCGTCTCAGGAAATATCCCATTCGTCCCTTCAATCACACCACCAAGAAAAAAAAATGCTTTTCAACCGATGGATATTTACTAAATCACTTCTCCAATGTACATTTTTATTTATGTACATTAAATTTTACAGCAGTTTAATCGTAGGTACCTACCAAACAAATATATTATGGTGCAAAAACTTATTTCTATTTATCACACCTACGCTCTCTCCTATCTTTTTAAACTATGTCGTGCATAATGTAAAGAATATTATGAATCAAATTGGAGAATATGTTGATTGAAACTTTTCAAAAAAGTACTTTCAGGCCTTACTTGAATATTCAATGGAATTCTTAGACTTGCTATTAAAAGTAGTATAACTAACCCATATAGAGAAGTTGCCAAGTTGCCATTTGATTATGCATGATATGGTTTATATTGCAAATATCGTCATTGCCAGTAAAACTACGGCATCAGTCACAGCAAAATGTTGTAAATCGGCCGTATCCAGAAAATATTTCCTCAGAGCCTTTGGACGTGTGTAGTGGAAAATCGATAAAAAAAATATGTTTTGGAAGGTTCGTACCAACCGAATCTGAAAGAGACTAATAGACTTGAAATTTGGTGTTCTACAACTTTTATTCTATGACTTTTTTCAATTTGGATCGTTGTTTCCAAGTTACAGTTGTCTCTTAGTGACCGAATTTGTTTTTTTTTTTAATTGAATAAGTTGACTATTTCTGAAGAACGATTTCGGCAATATTACTAAACAAAATTCAATAACTAAGATGGCTTTAAGAAATTAAATTTAACGTTCTTTAATTTTGAAAAGATAAACATTTTCTGTAGGAAGCACCGTTCACGAGTTATAGGTAAAAAACTGCGATAAATTCGAAGTTTTTCAGCTCTAAGAGGTTATGCTCACCACCTGTGATGGTGCAAACTCAGATTACTTTTATTTAGGACCATTAAGGAGTATTTAAACGATTTCCAGCTTTGTCCGAATTACTTCCCACAAAACCTTCAATTTTAGCCTTATTTTAATAGGCTACCAATAATCATTCACGAATGGGGTGATAGTTGTTCAAAGAAAACTTGTAATTTTAGATCCACAAGCAGATTTTGAGCAGAAAGTTCTTTTTAAAACAAATTATTCAATGCAAATAGTTTTGAAGAACTTATACATTTAAGTATGTCCTTCTCTCCTCCACCATCATTTACCAACTGATTTCTATCCCTGCTTTGACTGTTGGTTAACTTTTTTTGTGACTTTAATTATACTCTTAATATTTGCTATTGATATACTTCAATTGTGGTAAGTTGGTCTTTAATGACCGCCACTTGAATCATCTTATCCTTCATAATCCAAAATTTATTATATCTAATTCATAGAACATATATTTTCATTCAATAATATCTAAGCCACCTGCTAATGGCGCATTTCCTTAGTGTATGGTTTTTCCCTTGAGATGGGGCTCTGTAAATCCTGTATTTTTTTCAAAATATGTACTACAAGAATGAATTTATCTTATGGACCCTAATTGTTTGTAGTTCGTTGCTCAAGATATTCTTGATAGACAGAGTTAGATAAAATATATTCACAATATGTATTTACTATTTTCTCATTAAAGAATTGTCTGAACATCAAACTCATCAACATTACTCAGCCATATTAAAAGCCTTTCCTTTATCATTGCCCTTGAATCATGCCAATGATCTCAAAACTAAATTGCATGATATATCTTCTCTAATTTTCGAAGGGTTTCACAATATATAAATTTTATGAGATGTGCTGTTCATTATTACTTTCTTTAATAAACATTCTTTCTTTCCCAGTTTGGCTTACGTCAAGACTTTGTAGACTTTTTTTTGCTTATCTCATGTGTCACTGAGATATCTATGTAATATCAAAATTCACTGATACATTGGATTCATACCCTTATGTTAAGGATCCATTTTTTCCAGTTTAATTTTTAAAGTCAGATATCTTGTTAAGAAAATAGTTCGAGTGGCGGTCAAGATTATTTATTGCAATAGCAGTTAAAGGTTATTTGTAGGTCTTGTAGTAGTTCTTCATGAGGTTACCTCAAGGTACAGAGTGAGAAATATCAAACCTGCAATATGGGCCTAGGAACATTGCCAATAAATAGTTAAGACAATTTCTATGTATTTTCTAGTCCGGGTATCTTCCTTCTGAATTTTTTAACGATGAACCATTGGAATTCATTATTAGTAAAGTTGATTATTTGCAAAGTAAAAAATCTTAAATACTTCTATTAAAAATTTAATTCATTTTAAGAAAGAAAAAAAGAAAAATTGATTAAAGGAATCCTCCCACGAACACCAATACTCAGTAGCAAATAAAAACTTTAAAATATAATAATGAATTCACATTGAAAAATGTATTATGTCAATACCACATTCTTTGAACGTATTTATTTTATAATAAAACAGTGAAATTAACAATGAAAACCGAGTGGTTTGATGGGCACCCAGCAGCGTGGTGGCCTCATTTCGAGTGGTATTTTGTTGTGCCAATAAATAGGTATTCATGTAAATAGGCAGTTATATACACCATTTTAAAGAGTGAAAGTTGCGCTAAAATGTTTATCTGAAAAAAATTTAATAATTATTATCACGGATATTTTATTAATGAATGCATTTATTTTTAAAAGAAACATTATTGTATTTCAGAGAATAACAGCAAAATCATTGATCATAGAAGAAAATGTATATTTAACCACTACAACGTAAGGAAGAAAATGGCACTTTGAAATAAAGTATAAGATAGGTAATAACAGAGATAGGAAGGAAAACCTTAACACTTAGAAAATGAAGTTCAAATTGGGATGGGATGGGGACTTTTGGGAGAATGTTCCTTTTAATGAGTTCTAATAACTGCTAAAAATTCAGCTTGTCTCTAATTTCTTCTGGCATAAGGCTATTTTTAACCTTCATTGCCTGGGCTAAATTGTGAGTGAAAAATCTTTTATAAAAAAACCAACATTTATTTTCATTTGATTACATAACAATTTTAATATATAAAAATTTCCATTAGCCATAATATAAAAAAATTCATTTGTAGTTTATGTAACATTATTTTTTTACTAACAATTATTTTATTTTAAGTATGTTGATATAAAAATATATTGAATATATTTTGTGCTAACAATTTTTGGTTAAAATTATCAGGAAGATTAGCTAAGAAGAGATCAAAGAATGTTTTGGAACTCTTGTAAAGAAGTCCCCAGATTATAACCTCATTCTTACATTCAATGGAGATCTACATATTCAGCTAAAATCCCCTGTACACAAGTCTATAAACCTAAAAATGGTCCCTAACAGTTAAATGACCAACAGTTGTTACATAAAATACACGACAGACTCATGGGAGATGCTGACGTGTGAGTTGGCTAGTGTTAACTATTAAATATATTTTAGGACTCTAGATCAATCTGTACTTACTAGAATAAAATAGAAAATAATTTACTATACTTGCTGAATATTTCAAAATGTTCACAGAATGAACATCAACCTCGGTGTACTATCTTTAACTTGCCATGTTCTTAAGCAAACTAAAACTATCACTTGCCAATTCATAAGAAATTTGAAAATTGTAAATTGGTATCACTAGAGAAGCTAAAAAATACCATAGCTAAAATATTTTTAAAAAAATCCCCAGGTCCAGATGAAATTTGTACTATTTTCTTAAAACAGTTATCTAAAAAATCAATTATTCGTCTAGCAAAAAAACAAAACAAAAAAAATTACATATTGTTTGGCCATTTCCCTTCTCATTGGAAAATAGAAACTATTCCCAAGCCTGGGAAAAAATTATCAATTCCTAGCAGTTATAGGCCCACATCTTTCTCAGCTGTTTAAGTAAAGTGACTAAAAAAATCACTATGAAAAGACAGACTCCTTGGATTTATAGAAAAAATAATTTGATTTTTCCCTTTTGATTCGGTTTCAAAAGAAAACACTCTCCCGTCAGTAAACTCGCTAGAGTCCTCGAGAAAAAAGCCTCATAGCAGACTTGCTAGATCATCGACTCTCATCCATAGATCTGGAAAAAGTATAGACGAAATTTGGTCGGATCTTAGATGCTGTATACTGGTGACTCCTACAGAGATATGTGCTAAGAAGAAAATTAATATGAGGGGAAAAAGAACAGATTGGTGGAGTGAAGAAGTTAAATGTGCAGTGGCAAACAAAAAGAAAGCCTGGAAAGAATATATGGCAAATAAGTCTCAGCGAAACTGGTCTCTTTATGTTCAAAAGAGGAATATCTCAAAGCACATTGTTAGGGAGTCTAAGAAAAATTCTTGGGAACAATTTGGAAAGGAACTTGACCAGGATTGCAGGGATAACATAAAAAAGTTCTGGAGAAAAGTTAAAGGTCTTAGAGGTAAAAGCATTAGAAATGTGAAAAATGAAAATGGAGATTTAATAACCTATACCACCGCTGGCATTTTAGAGAGATGGGAAAGGCACTATGGCACAATATTTGCAGAAAAAAAGCAAGCCTTGAACAATCGATTCCCAATGCATGTGAACAAGATAAAGATCTGGATATTATTTGGGAAGAAAAGTTGAAGTGGCCATAGAGAGGCTCAAGCTTGGTAGGGCAGGAGGAAGGAACAATCTTTTTCGTTTTCCAAATATGGCTATGTCAGGAAGTGAGAGTATGAATTTAGCGGTCTTCCTTAGGTCCCCCAGACTTCCGAAGAGCTTGGTCCCAATATGGTTGGGGAGATATCTGCCTCCGTATGTCCTCCACCAATTGGCAGCTTTGCAGATTGTGCTCTGTGGTTTCTTCATTTTGACCACGTCCGCAGAGGGGGCTGCATCCTATCTTAAATTTTTTAGAAAGGTGCGGCTTCATGCGGTTATGTCCAGTTCTGAGGTGAAATATTATAATCTGTTCACTTCTCATTAGTTTATAATATTCGTCATGGGGACAGTGATTCGGATGATTTGCTTCCCACCACTGGCTTATGGCCCTTTTATTAATTGTTTTACACTCCTCACCTAGGTATGCTGCTATTTTGGGGAACGATGTTCGTTCTTTAGCCAGTTGGTCTGCAATTTCATTCCTCACAAGTCCGCAGTGCCCTGGAATCCATTGTAGGACCACCTCTTGGTATTGCTCTAGGTCTTCCAGCTCCTCAGCAAATGTGCCTAGCACACATTTCCATAAATTTTTGAGGCATTCCAGGATGGATGCTGCATCTGTTGGGAGCACTAAGCGTGAGAGCAAGGACTTCTCAAGAACGCTCAGGATCTTGGCTGCCGTTAGCATAGAGTCGTGCTCAGCTTTATAGTTCATTGAGATGAGTCCTGTGGGGAAGGCTTTTTGGAGAACGTGTCCATTGAGGAATTCAATATTGATGCCTCCTCCTCTGTTGGCAATAGCATTTGTAGCAGAGCCATCTGTGTATACTCTAGTCTATTCATTCTTTGGGTAGGCCGCATTAATGGGTTCCAGAGTGCAGACTTTTGCTTCCTGAGTGCTTTTGTTACTTTTCTTTGTTCTGAGATCTTAGTGATAATTTTTGGCCTGATCCATTGTGTTCAAGGCAGAAAATCCTCAGCCAGATTCACGGCTTCTGCTTTTAGATTAACTTGGGACTGCTTATCTATTAGTTGAGTGGTTTTGTGCAGAGGACTTTGGCGCTTTATGCGAGTGTTATTCTTCTTTCCAACTCTTTCTTTTAGGGGGTGGTTTGGAAAACAACCAGCTTTCACTCTTAAATTTAAGAGTTCAATATCTCTCCTGTCTTCCATTCTGGGTAAGCCAGTAATAGTTTCCATTGCCTTAATCGGTGTAGACTTAAGACCTCCAGTAATAATTCTGAGCCCTTGGTTTCGGACAACTGCAATTTTTTGAAAATTTGAGGGAGCTGCCAACTTGTGATACCGTATTCTATTGCAGGTCTTATGTATCTGGAGTAATGGGTTTTGAGAGTGAAATGATCAGCCCCCCCAGTTTGACCCTGCCAATTTCCTCATTAGTGCTGTGCAGTTCACTGCCTTAACAACACACCTGTCTATTTGACTCTTCTAAGTCAGTCTCTTGTCAAATTTAACTCCTAGGTAGACTGGGAGGTCATCCTTTGTGAGGTTCTGGTTGCCTATTTTCAAATTAAGAGTGTCCGGAATACTTGTTGACAAACTGAATATTGTATAATGGGTCTTATTAGTATTTAATTTCAGAGCCCATTTTTCTGTCCATGAAAAGAGGGCATCCACTGCAGTTTGAATCCTATATCTGGCAGCTATTATTGACGAGGATTTAAACCAGATTGCTATATCGTCTGCGTAAACTGATAGTTTTATATTCTTAAGCATTTCTTCTTTGATGTCATTTATATAAATGAGAAAGAGAGTTAGTGAGCTAGCACCGCCTTGTGGAACCCCATTCTTTATTGGGTAGATTCTACTTTTTGTACCTCTTGTATGAATCCTTGCTTTCCTTTGTTGTAAATAGGCTTTTAGCCAGATCAAAGCTTTTCCTGTTATACCCATATTTGCAGCCTTTGAGAGCAGACCCTGTTGAATGCCATTTCCATGTCCACCCATACAGCAAGAGTATGCTCTTGCTCTTGAAATCCGTCTTCAATTTCCTGTGCTATATAGACAACTTGGTCTTCAGTAGATCTGAATTTTTGGAAACCCACCTGTTCTGGCATGAGAAGACTGTTTTTTTCCAGGAGCCATACTACCCTATCGTTAACTAGTTTCTCCATGAGTTTGCCTAAACAGCTTAGTACTGTTATTGGCCTAAAGCTATTCAGGTGGTTCTTCGGTTTCCCTGGTTTTGGGATTGGAATTACTGCCCCTTCTTTCCAAGTATTGGGTATTATGCCATCTCTCCAGCTAGTATTAAAAAGCTTCAGTAAGTGTTTCTTTGCTTTAGCTCCAAGGTTTATTATGAGTTCATTCATAATGCCATCAGGTCCTGGGGAGCTTTTTAACTTCAGTGTGTTGATTACATTTGTGAACTCAGTTGCATTGAAAGGCACATCCAATACACTCCATGTTCAATTGGAATTTTTCAAGTGTTTATCAAGTTGTCCCTGTACAGTAAGCTTTCTAGCTGGATTGATCTGCAAGTTTCCAATTTCACTCAAGTGCTTCATAAGAAGGTCTGCAGCAGATTTTCCGGACAACAGTTTGCCATTGTTTTCAATAGTGAGTGGGCGGTGATCAGAGTGGTCTCCCCGATTTTGCAAGTTTCCAAAGCTTGTTTCCGCTCCTGTCCATGTTAAGGTCTTCAGTCTTCCTGGTCCAAGCTTTTTTCTTTGAAGCCTGAATTTCATGTTTTAACATAGCTGATGCCTTCTTTAAGTTTATATTTGCTTCGACACTGGGGTTTTGTTCAGCTTCGTTTCTGCAACTCGTCAATACATTTTCAAGATTGCCTATCTCCTCTATCCAGTAAGGTTTATAATCCTTTCGAGCACCTCTAGGGATGGTTTCCATTGCTGCTTTTTTAATGGCTGCAGTAAAGTTCCTTGCAGAGGAAGTTAGCTTCTTAGAAGTGACATTTATCCTGGCAGCATATCTGTCTGTCAGTGTTTTGTATTGATCCCACTTTGCTTTTTTAAAGTTCCATCTAGGTAGTGGAACTGTTTCAGGCTCTGGTGCAAATATATCAATTGAGATTTTTATAGGCCTGCGATCACTTCCTCCAAATTGTTCCAGCACTTCCCTTTGGTATGCACGTGCCAAATTGTTGGTCCCAAATGCAAGATCTGGTGTAGTAGTGGTTTTTTTACAGGTTCTGGAATAAAACGTTGGGTGATCATGGCAGTTATTTAAAAGCTGCAAGGAACAACTTGTGTGCCAGAACTCCACTTCTTCACCTCTTGCACCATAATGGTCATATCCCCAGGATGGAGAGTGAGAGTTGAAATTCCCGAATACTAAGCAGTCATCTTCAGGGATCATCATGACATGTAGCGACAGGTATTTGGAGTTATAACAGTAATAGTTGACAATTTTTATTTGCCTTTCACCAACTTGAACATTGATACAATCTATTTCTGCTTTTAGTTTGTCAGGTATGTGCTGAAATCGTTTGGCAGGGAGTGAATTTTTAACAAGTGTGAGTATGCCTCATCTTGAACGCCCTACTCTATCTTTTCTGAACATCTGGTATCCTCTAATGCTGAACTGTAGCTGTTGATTAAGGTGTGTTTCTTGAATGCAGGCGATATCAATAGATTCGTCAGACAGTTTTTTTGTCAATGTTATCTTCTTGTCTAACAGACCTTCAGCATTCCATTGCAATATGTGTAATGGTTTGCCTGAATGCATTGCTTTGTCAGACGTATTCCTCTTGTCCCCAGCCCTAGCTCTTAGGGGAGGTTATCACCAGTCACAGGAAGAAGCCCCTTCCGACTGGGGCCAGGTGCTCTCATTGCCTGGCAACAATCCACAAGAGAAACACATCATACCATAATTCTTTGTCTGTCTGTGGGAAGGATTAACGGTCTCGAGCCGAAGAGCTTTCTGGGGATAGCCTCAGTCCTCTGCCCTTCATCATCTTTATGGATGATATAATAAAGATTTGCAAGAGAAGAACAGCAAAAGTAGTGATTGGTCATTGGAATATGAGAACCATACAGGCACAAGTAATGGTGTATGCCGATGACATGATCCTACTGACTCTAGCGTTAAGCTCCAACAAACCCTAATAGAGCGGGAAGCAGAATTAGGACGGAAAGGTATGATTATTAATGCCAGAAAAAGCAAAATCTTACAAGTGGGACGACAGCCCGAACAAATCCACATCATGTGCAAAGACGAGGAGCTTAAAGTGGTAAATGAGTTCTCCTACCTTGGAACTGTGATAAGCGGAAATGGAAAAATACAACCAAAAATATCCCACAGGATAGGACAATATTTACGAAGATGTTTCAAATTCTTGAATATGCAGATGACATGGTCATTATTGGTAGATCCCTGCAGAGCATAAGAGCGGCTTTTGAAGCAATGGACACGGAAGCAGGAAAGATTGGCCTACAAGTCAACGAGCTGAAAACTAAGATAATGGTACTAGGTATACGAATGGACCAGAGGCAGAGTCATTATGAAATGGGACCCTATAAGATAGAATTTTAAGGAGTTTTCAGTATCCAGGCTCTATTATAAATGATGACCTGAAGGAATAAGAAGAGGTAAGAAAGCGTATAGCGGCTGGTAATAGAGCCTATTTTTCCATATCAAAGCTATTCAGAAGCAAGCTTGTGAGCCGCTCCACCAAGTTGATGCTATACAAAACCCTTGGTTACGTATGGTGGAGAAACGTGGATCCTCAACAACAAAAATGTGGACCTGCTTGATAAGTTTGAACGGGTAATCCTAAGGAGAATCCTGGGAGCCGTATTTGAGGATGGTAAGTGGCGGCGAAGGAAAAATAGGGAATTGTTTCAGCTCTCATATTTAATATCTCCTCAGTATCTCCTCTCATATTAAGATACAGAGGTTGAAATGGATTGGGCACGTGATGAGGATGAACTCTAACAGGGTGGCAAGTAGAGTGTTCAGGAATGTTCCGGACGGCCAGCGCCGGTGTGGCAGGCCGAAGGGTCGATGGAAGGATGGTGTAGGGAAGAATCTTAGACAGCTCGGGATCTCTCTGAGAGGAGCTGTAGATCGAGAAGGATGGTTGGCAACTGTTGAGCAGGCCAAGGGCAGCCTCATGCACCTGTTGAGCCAGTAGAAGATAGGAAAACCAAATAATATATACTATTCCATCAGCAACAGAGTTGTAGGAAAGAGAGAGGTCAAAAAAGATGTCAAGCTCCATATATTTAAGGCCGTATATATGTCTGTTCTACAGTACGGAGCAGAGAGCTGGGTACTCCCAGACAACAAAAGGAGCTGTATAACAGCAGCAGAAATGAAATACTTGTGCAGAGTGACTTCCGAAACCCACAGGGATAGGATCAGGAATGAAACAATAAGGGAAGAATTAAGCATTCCTGCAATGAAGGAGACCCTGGAGAAGAGACAGTTAGGGTGGTACAGGCATGTGTGTAGGATGAGCCATGATTGTGACCCACGCAAATTTATGGAGGCAAAACCAGTAGGCACTAGACCTACAGAAAGACCTAGGCTTAGCTACCATGGTTACATTACCAAGTTGGGGCGAGCAAGAGGCAAGAATATGCAGGAGATGAAGACTCTTGCAGGAGACAGAGAGAGATGGAGATCCTGGGTTGGATGGACTATCTCCATGCTGAAAGGCACAAGGAGAAAGCTAAAGAAGAAGAAGAAGAAGTTCTTAAGCAAACTAAAACCATCACTATGCCAATTCATAAGAAAATTGTAAATTGACATCACCAGATAAGCTAAAAAATACCATAGCTAAAATAGTAAAAAAAAAAAAATCCCCAGATCCTGATGAAATTTGCACTATTTTCTTAAAACAGTTATCTAAAAAATCAATTATTCGTCTAAAAAAAAAAAAAAAAAAAATTACATATTAATGTTTGGCCAATTCCCTTCTCATTGGAAAATAGAAACTGTTCCCAAGCTATTGGGGAAAAATTATCAATTCCTAGCAGTTATAGGCTCACCTCTTTACTAAAAAATCATTTTGAAAAGAGTCCTTGGATTTATAGAAGAAAATAACTTGATTTTTCCCTTTAAATTCGGTTTAAAAAAAACAACACTCTACCGTCAGTAAACTCGCTGGAGTAACCGACTTTATCACTCACAACTTTAATATCAAAAACTATACCGGTATGGCTCTACTAGACATAGAGAAGACTTTTGACTGTGTGTGGCACAGAGGTCTAATATTCAAACTTAAAACTGATAATTTTCCAGAATATCTAATATTTTTAATTAACAACTACTTAGCCAATCGTAAATTTTTTGTCCAATCATGACAAGTCCAATATAAAAACTATACAAGCTGGTGTACCATAGGGATCTGTCCTAGGACCCACACATTTTAATCTTTTTAACATGTACTCCAAAGATCTTAGAATAAGAGTGAAATGTGAAGTGGGTCCGGGAATGAGCTATCGGGAAGTGGGAAAAAAATACAGTACACCTTTTTCATCATTACACAACATTTTTTAAAACTGATTATGGTCAGAAAAAAAGAAGAGAAGTAGGAAAAATATTATTTCGAAACATCTTGAGGCCATGATAAAATGCAAACTGCGAAGACGGAGCGAGCGAGGAGAACTAACAACTGCAACAGGGAGGTAAATGGATAGGGTAACAGGAGGACTAGAGAGGGAGATAGGTGCAAGCGTCTCCCCCACTCTCTGAGAATTTTATCAAGCCATAGTGCCCTATCCACTGCTGCGATAAACTTCCAGTCCTCCCTATCCCTACCAACGCCTACTGTCACCTCCTAGTGGTGCCCCCCAGGGAGTCCGATTGCCTGCTGCAGAGAGAGGGGCTAGTACCTGTAGTATATTTTTACACCCCTACACTCGTGGTTGCAAAATGTCTAAACCTAATTATAAATCAATCAATACTATTTCTTTTTCAGATGAAGAGTCTGAAACCTTATCCTAGGAAGACTTGTTCTCCTTGGAGCCTTCATGCACCTCAGCGATTTCTCCTGAGGATCTATCTGATAGACTAGTCTAGTGTTAGCAGCCTTTTTGAAAACCTTACAGGAGCAATTGAGGGCTACCACATGGAAACAAATCAGCAGTTACTTGTGGCGACAAAAGTGCAAGTTGGAAGGGATACCCAGACTCAACAAGCAGTCAAGGTAACCGAACCTATATCCTCTGGATTCGAATCCCAAGACCAGAGTGGTCACCCTGTGGAGGATGACTCCTCTGCATGGGTGCCCTCTAGGTCCACGAGGATGAGGAGAAGGAGGAAATACAATCCTACAGCTAGGATTATACTTGAGACTACTTCAACATCAGGCAAATCTAACATCCTGGAGTCTAGGCAAAGGCCGGCAGGGTCGGGGGCTGAGGTACTCCATTCTGGTGCAGGCCTGGCATCTGACACGTCTGGCTCGGAACCTAAAGCTCCAGGACCTTCCTCATCTGCTCCAGTGACAGAATCTAAGACGCAAGGCCAATGGGAAAGGAAACAGGAACTTGTCCGTGAAGCCTCAAGGGAGAGCAGCCTTACAAGCAAGCGTTTCTAGCAAACGACCCGTTTTTCCCACAGCCATCAACGACCTGCCACCTGACCCATTCTATCATTCCATTCACCATCGACATCCAATTTTATCTCCTCAAGGATCCTGGAGACCGCCTCAACATCACCTTTAACTCGCAATGGCTCTCCCTGCTCCTGAAAAGGTTCCTCTATCTTCCTGGATTTATGATTATTGAAAGTCCTTTCTGCAGTAAAGCTGGAAAGATACCATCAATACCTGGGGACTTAAAGGGGGCTAATGATTTGATTGCCCATTCAAGTCTGTTTGGTGTTATAATTCCTCTGGCCAAATGCCAGGCCTCTTTGCTGGCTCGGTCAGTAGGGTAGACCACATCATTGTTATCTAAGTTAAAGGGAAAGCGAGATTCCAATTTTTTTCCAATCTGGCTATTTTGTTCCAGAGATTTAGTAGTAGCGGAACTCAACCCGAAAGGGAACATAAAACCTAGGGAGCTCACCATAGTGGCTGGTTATCTGCAATATGAGGATCCTGACCCTATCTACATTCTTGGCACAGCCCTAGAGTGGTGCAATCAACGCACCATTGCTGGACTGGTCATCACAAAATCTGGGGAAGCATGAACACCAACAACAAAGGTGAGCTAATCCTAGACTATATAATTGAAAATGATCTCATTATCTTAAACAAAGGAAGTGAGGAAAAGCACCAACTTTTCACAATAGAAATAGATCTCAGATCATTGACATAACCTTAGCCTCAAATTCGTTAAGGTCGCATATTACTAATTGGCAAGTAGCTGATGAAGAAACATGCTCAGAACATAAATACATTAGGTTTGATCTAAAATTTGATGACACCTATTCCACAGCATTCAGGAACCCCAGACTAGCAAACTGGGAATCCTTTTTCTTACAATTGTCTGAGGCAGTTAAAGGATGTCCAACAAGGATTGAGAATCCTTTGAATCTTGAATGTCCCAACTCCTCATTAAATGATGCTCTCATGAATTCATATTTCGAAAGGAATCCAACAAAGAGGTCTACGAATACTAGGGAGGCTCCTTGGTGGAACAATGAACTTGATAGGCTGAGAACACTCACCAGGAGACTTTTTAATTCGGCCAAAAAAACTGGCAGATGGGAAAGATATAAAGCAACTCTAACTGAGTATCACAAATCTGTCAGACATGATAAACATCAGGCATGGAGAAATTTTTGCAGTGACATAGACAACTTACAGGCTGCTTGCCATGTTAAGAAAATCCTATCTAAACAACATTACCAGGGGATACTTGGAACCCTTAAGACTCATGACAAACAATCAACAAATGGATATGAAACAAAGAGTAGTGTTGCGGAATCTCACTTTCCCAACTGCAAGGTTATTAACTTGGATAACAATGATGTGGTCTACCCTACTGACTGAGCCAGCAAAGAGGCCTGGTATTCGGCCAGAGGACACTAGACTTGAATGGGAAATCAAATCATCAGCTCTCTTTAAGTCCCCTGGCATTGATGGTATCTTTCCAGCTTTACTGCAGAAAGGCCTTTCAATAATTAAACAATACCTTCTTTTATTACTCAGAGGTAGCTTAGCATTAAACTATGTACCACTTAGTTGGAGGGAATCCAAACTCTGCTACATCCCCAAACCTGGGAAAGGTATCTATACGGACCCTAAATGTGATATGCATTCTTTGTGATTGGTGCAAAATTTCTGGACTCAACATCAATCCACAAAAGATTAATGTTTGCACATTCACACACAAAAAGGAAGGTAATGATGAACTTTCTTAGTATAAATGGTACACAACTCACCAAAACGAAAGAGGTAAAGCACCTAGGGGTCATTCTTGACCAACAATTGCGGTGGAACAATCATATCTCCTATATTACTGATAAAGCTTTAAAATGCCTTTGGGCATGTAAAAATGCAATTAACAATGTTTGGAGACTCAAACCCCAAATTGTCTATTGGCTTTACACAACGGCCATTAGATCAATGCTCACATACTCCTCCGTCATATGGTGGCATAGGGCTCACATAGGGAGCAACAAAATTGCACTTTGTAAATTGCAAAGGTTTGCTTGCCTTATGATAACAGGGGCAATTAAGATTGCTCCAACAGCTGCGATGGAGACAATGTTGAACATCATGCCTCTAAACTTGGAGGTGGAAGCTCAAGCACTAAGAACTGTCTATCACTTCAAAATTCGGCAATATTCCAATAAGTTTACCTACCAAGGATATTGTAAATTACTTTGCAGGCTTGATGAAAATAAGATAAGATTGCTCCAACAGCTGTGATGGAGACAATGTTGAACATCATGCCTCTAAACTTGGAGGTGGAAGCTCAAGCACTAAGAACTGTCTATCACTTCAAAATTCGGCAATATTCCAATAAGTTTACCTACCAAGGATATTGTAAATTACTTTGCAGGCTTGATGAAAATAAGATAAGATTGCTCCAACAGCTGTGATGGAGACAATGTTGAACATCATGCCTCTAAACTTGGAGGTGGAAGCGTTTTATTTTTTTTATTTTTTTGGAAGTTTACCTACCAAAGACATTGTAAATTACTTTGCAGGCTTGATGAAAATAAGATAAGATTGCTCCAACAGCTGCGATGGAGACAATGTTGAACATCATGCCTCTAAACTTGGAGGTGGAAGCTCAAGCGCTAAGAACTGTCTATCACTTCAAAATTCGGCAATATTCCAATAAGTTTACCTACCAAGGAAATTGTAAATTACTTTGCAGGCTTGATGAAAATAATATCCTGGCGATGCCCTCTGACTTACAAGTCCGGAAGTTGATCAGTGCCAGTTACAGTGTCACTATAGATAAATCAAGGAAAAACAGACCCAATCATGGTGTAAACTGCTACACAATTTTTACATCTATTAGTGAATAGACAGTGGCTCAGGTGTGGGGGTCTGGAGGAAAGACAAGCCGAACTCTGGAGCTATTATTCCACTAGGCAAACATACAACGGTTTTTCAAGCTGAACTACTTGCTATTCTCCATTGTGCAACTGACTTGTGGGTCGAGAATACAAGTGGCAAAAAAATAAGTATTTATACTTATAGTCAGGCGGCACTTGGCGCCTTGAACAATCACATCACACAACAACCTCGAAAGTTGTTGAGGCATGCAATATGATCCTTAACAATCTTGCTACGAACAATAGAGTTAGCATTGAATGGGTACCTGGACACACTGGTTTCAGTGGGAATGAGAGAGCTGATGAACTAGCTAGGAAGGGCTTAGCAACAATTCCCATTACACCAGAACCCCTATGTGGTATTAGTTTAAGTTCTGCCTTTAGGACTATTAGGCAATCCTATTTAACCAAATTTAAACAACTCTGGCTAAACAAGGGACTAAAACACACACTTAAATTCCTAGATGGTCCCAGTATTAATTGAAGGAAGTGTCTACTCAGTATGAGTATACCTTGCTTAAAAACCATTACTGCTATTACTGTAAACTCAACTACCACATGTTCAAAATTGGTATCTCAAATACCACTTTTTGTAGACTATGTAGACAGGAAGACAAACATCTTTCCATATAATCTGCTGCTGTGATAGGCTTTCAAGGTTAAGGTTCACATTTTTTGGGGCAGATAAGTCTGGGAATCGAGGCTTCAACCTGTATTGTCAGAAGGAAACTAAACGAGATGGGATATAAATACAAAAAAATCGTTAAAAATATTCTTTATCAAAAATTAAACAAGCAAAAAGACTGGAAATGGCTCGAAACTGGTTAGCATCACCACAGGACATATGGACAAAAACCGTGTTCACAGACGAAAAGAGATTTTGCAAAGATGGACCTGATAATGAATATTCCTTTGTTGAGTGCTGTGGAACATGTGTAAACAATCATCTGAAACAACAAAATCGAGGCGGAGGTGTGCCAGTTTGGGGAGCTACTGCTGCTAAGGGAAGTACCTTTTGTTGCGAGTCAACCAGAAGATGAACAGTAATGATAACATAGAACTAATTACAGAAAAAGTGCATACATGGCTAAACGGAGTTTTTCTAAGTGAGGATTACTTTTTTTTGCAAGGCAATGCCCCCTGTCACACGTCCCGTATTACAAAAGCTCGTTTTCGGCTGTTTAGACTGGCCTGCGCGGTCACCAGACTCAAATCCAATTGAAAATTATTAGCAACATCTTTCCAAAGAAGTTTACCGGCAAGGAGCTTTTCATAGTGACGATGAACTCTGGAATAAAGTTTCAATGTCAGCGGAAAAAATAAAAACTGAAAAACCATAATTAATAAGAAATCTTTGTTCATGAATGAACAGAAGGTTGTTGTTGGTAGTGGAAAATAATGGAAACACCATACACTATTAAACTTGAGATTTTAATTTATTATTATTAACTTTTTAACTATCATTTAATAAGTGTACTCTTTTATTTTACCACTTAAATTTCATTTATAAAAATATGTATATATTCTGGTATCATTAAAAAAAATTCAATTAAATCTAAAAACCCAATATTTATTTATTCTTATTCCCTCAGATTCAGAAAATATTTGGTCATAAAACCACAGGAATTGGGTGTGCACTTTTTTTTGTCCAGTAGTGTAGACAGATATGTAAAAATTAATGGTAACTCCTTACCATGGACTATATAAGTAATGTTACTTATGAAAATGAAATGAAAAGTAATTTTTTTCTGGGACGAGTAGTCAAAGTAAAATATAAATAATAATTGTCTGGTCGTTTAAGACTTCAGTTTAACAATAACAGACAGATTTTGTGACAATGAATAGTTATCATCTATAGATTTTAATTATTACATATGTTGGGAAGATTGATACTTTAGGAGATGGAGAAATAGTTGGTGTTTGAAAGTGGTTAATAATTAGGCTTTACGAATGGATACAGGCAAGGAATTCCACAATAGTGTAGCACAAATAACACAGGATTTTTTGAAGGAGACGGATCTGTGAGAAGGTAAATACAAGTTTATGGGTTGGGATCTAGTGTTTATTGAATGGACCGAGGAGCAAGAGGTAAGGGCATCAAGAATATAAGGAGGTTTTTGTGTTGAATAATCGGAAGACACAGACACTGAGGAGGTACTGCTGACAAAAAGAGGGATAGTGCCAATTCAACTCGGTATACCTTCTAAAACATGGGAGCGTCTGGGGATTCCACATGTGAATCTAATGAAACAATTCATAAGTCTTTTGAGTCTCATATTGAATTTCTCAGACAGCCCGCCATATACGAGGCTACCGTAGTCAAACTGGGGGAAAATGAGCGAAAAGACGACTAACATACGGGTTTTAGGTGGGATAGAGTCACAAAATCTTAGGAATTGTTTTAGGATAGTGATGGATTTTCGGGTGATTTGAGAAATATGATTACTCCAAAATACGTTCTGATCAATAATGACTCCAAGGTTTCTTACAGAGGTGTGGAAGTGGATAGGTATGCAATTGAGGTAAAGGAGTGGGTAACATGGAAGAGAATTTACAAGGTTCTTGGAACCGATGAGAAAGGCTTTGGTTTTCCCAGCATTCAACTTCAAATCATTTGTCGTAGCCCATGCATTGATGTTGTCAATATCTTGTAGTTTTTGGATAGCCTTTAGCATTTCGGAAGGATGGAAAGAAAGATAGATTTGCAGATCATCTGCATATAGGTGGTATTGTGAGTGGCGTATGCACACTTACTTAGGTGTCTACTAGATTCAAGGTTAAATTTTACGAACCACATTAACATGCAGATTCATAAAGCTACTGGAGTCATGCTAAAGCTATTTCCATTACTTTCTAATTATTCAAAGCTTAACATAATTAACAACAAATTAATTTATTAACTATATATCACAGCTATCATATGTTATGCTTCTCCCGTATGTTCAAACATTTGGTGGCTTTTCGAGATGGACACTAATTGAGCTCATGCATTACTACTGTTTGAATGTGCCTAGCACATTAACTTTCATTTGCAATGTAACTACTGATTTCTTCAAAGCTTGTGAAAACAGTGAGCATGACCATATTAGGGAAATTATCAATTATTCCAAAGCTGACTTAACATTTAAAGCATATAAGCAAGCATAAGAGGCTAAAACATGTTGTTCTATAGTTAGTAACATTTTATTTTATTTTTTTATGATTTTTATTTATATGTTTATATCTTTCTTCATATGTCTGTCTCTTTAGGTTTTTTTTTTTGGTTTTTTTTGTTTATATTCCCTCTATTGTGTTTTTATTTGTTAAATTATAACTTGGTATTTTAATAATTGCTGACATGAGTGTAAAAAAACCCACCCAGCTTGAAACACCATTATAGCTTGTGAAAATGTAATTGTTATGTAACTATAATTGACAATAAAATACTTATCTATCTGTGTTATCTATGTTCCTTAAAAAATATTCCAATTTCCAACCTTCAGAAAAAGCTTAGACAAATATTAATCCTCAGGAGACAACCTAGCTTGTAGAATCTATGCCAAAAAGGCTTTAATCAATCATAAATACAAAAGGTTATCTAACCAAGAATTAGATAACCTTGGTTAGCAATGCTATTTCGTATTATTGTCGCTATTTTCTCTTCTTCAGAATTATTTAAATAATTAAAAGGAAAAAATGGCTAATTTTAAGTTATGTTGTAAATCTGTCGTAATAGAAAAAAAAGTTAAATTGATCTGCACAGTCTGTCACAATATTTTTCACACGAAATGTATCAAACTCGAAATAACCGACCGAGAGGCTTATAAAAAGTGGATATGCCTCGATTGTGAATCGAAATCGCAATCAACGCCATCCAGCGAGCCTGCTACGATGATCAACCTGTTAATGGAGCTCACAGAGGAGGTTAAAGAGATGAAGGCTCGGCTTCAAGGCATCGATGAGTTAAAAGACATTAAACAAACCCTTGAAAAAACAGTCTGAACTATCGTTTGAAAATATGGAGGGGCTTTAAAAAATCGAAAACCTTCTTGAAGAGCAATAAAAACAAGTAAAGAAGTTAACTTTAGAAAATAATTTACTAAAAGAAAAAATTTCCGTTTTAGAAAACCGATTAAATAACTCGGAATAAAATCAATTAAAAAATACAATAGAAATTAGAGGGATCCCGGAAAAGCCGGGTGAGACCATGACTGGCACCATAGTCGGCATCGGCGCAGCACTGGGCGTAAAGCTGGGCCCGGAAGATCTGGACCACATTGTACGCCTCAGGCCCAAGGAAGCTGGAGCCCCGGGGACCATTTTGGACCAGACAAGCAGTGAAGGACGACTTAATTCGGCAGAGAAGAGTCAAAAGGGACCTTTTTAAGCGCCATCTGGGCTGGGACGGAAATAACAGCCAACCTATCTACCTCAGCGAGGCGATGACACCCACTAACAGGCACCATTACTGGCTGGTCAGGCAGAAAAAGGTGTCGTCCAAGATGAAGTATGTATGGTTTAGTGGTGGGCGTGTCAGGTGTAGGAAGTCGATGGTTACCCGGCGGTAATTGTAAATAAACTGTCCGACTTAGACATTTTTATTTGAATTCTGATTCCCAGTCACTACAATATTGTATTAATTTTATCTTACTTGTTTAAAAAAGATATGTCATTTCTGTTTATTTTTGCTTTATTCTGTCTAAAAGGTATAAATGCCATTTAATTTTTAGTTTGGATTATTTTTATTTTTTATTTACAGTGATGTTATAGCTATATTTTATTCACACTATTATTTTTTAACTATCGCTATCTATATGTTTTATCTGAATGTAGTTTATTTTTTTCTAAAACTTAAAGTAAAAATTTTCATTTTTTCTCACAAATTATAAATGCCATTTATTTTTTAATTTGGATTTTTTTTTTTTTTTTTTACAATGTGGTTACAGCTATTTTTTCTTTTTCACATTATTCTTTTTTAACTATGGTTATTTAAATTTTTTATCTGCACGTAATTTATTTTTTTCTCTCGAATTATAAATGCCATTTTTTTTTTTTTTAAGTTGGATTATTTTCATTTTTTATTCACAGTACTGTTATAGCTATATTTTATTTACATTATTCTTTTTTAACTATCGTTCTCTATATGTTTTTCTCTTAATATTATGTACATCATAATAATTCACTCAAATCTATTCCTTAATTTCCAATCCTGTCACAATTATTCCAATCCCCACATCCACAGTAATGACTAATATCCTCATCTCCTGTCACGTCAATGCTCAATCCCTCATTGCTCACTACGATGAATTCCAACAGTATTTTACAGATAATTTTTATCAGATCATAGCTATCTCTGAAACTTGGTTAAAACCTTTCATTCCTTCCTCACAAGTATCCCTTACCAATTATTCCTTCCTTCGCCATGATAGATCTGATCGCAGGGGTGGTGGGGTGGGGCTGTATACACATGACTCTCTCAAGGCCAAAATCCTTCTCCAATCCCCCTCTTCTGATCAACCTCATACTGAATACCTCTTTGTGGAAATTACAACTGCCTCATCTCCTCTCCTGTATGGTGTTGTATACCGAGCTCCTCATATTCCTTTTGACAGCCTATTCGAAACATCACTTGTCCAACTTGTCTCCAGTTACTCCAGCATTATCATCTCCGGAGATTTCAACATTAATATGATTTCAGAATCATCCGATAAATCCTTCTTTCTGAACCTACTGTTTTCCCTAAATCTTTACCTTGTTCCTTACTTTCCCACCCATCATACTCAATTCGCCAACGCCTGGCTGGACCTTGACATAACTGACTCATCTCTTAAGGTCCTTTCATCCTCCCAGCATCCGGTCCTGTTTCTTTCATCGCACAACCTCATAGAGATTTCATAAAATTTACCAGTAAAATCTTTCTCTCCTAAAGTAGTCTCCTATCGCAATTTAAACCTCCTTTCTTTCGAATCCCTTCAATCAGATTTGGAATCTCTCAACTGAAATACCATATACTCCTTTCATTCTATCGATCCTATGGTTTCCTCTCTCACCTCAAACCTGAAAACTGTACTAGATATGCATGCTACCCTACAAACCCGAATCTTACGCCGTCCCACTGCTCCTTGGTTGACTCCTGAACTCAGAGATACAATGAAAAGAAGAGAAGCAGGGAGACGTAAATTTGTCGTACTCGCTTTCCTGGTGACTATACATGTTTTAAACTTCTCCGTAATGAAACCCAAGAAGCAGTGAGACGTGCTAAGTCCCTCCACATCCATAGAGCCCTTTCTGATGATCCAGATTCCAAATCGAAATGGAAAATACTCCGAAGATTATCCCTCCCAGACTCCACTAACCGCAATTCCATTCCTGTTACACCAGACGAGAGAGTGTGTGTGTGGAGTATCGGAGATTCGAAGAGTGTGAGAGTGGAGTATCGAAAGCAGAGAGAAACGAAAAAGAAACAACAGCTCAGGTAAGCTTAGTATTTATTTTATAGAGACTTTTTTTGAGACTAAGTTAAGTTAAAGAGTTTATTATTAATTATAACTATTTATTTCCGTAAGCCAGCTGGAGGTATTTTTATTCTGTTTTTATAAATTAATAAAAATTGTTATTATCATTTGTTATTTTATCGTTTCATAATTTTTTCTTTTTGTTAACCTACCCTGGACTTTCTGAGGGATTTATTCTATTTTAAAGGTATTTTATTTTAATATGTTTTTTTTTTATATATTTTAATTTGATTTAGGTTTTCACTATTTTTCCTTATAAATAGCGTAGTGTCCACTTTAGGTTTTGAGTGTTACCCCTACTTCATTTCATTTTTGTCCCTGGCGTCACGGTTGGGCTTGGGGCATTTGGCTCACCATATTTGACGAAGCAGGGTAGTAGCATATTTTTGGTGCCCGAATAGGGACTTTGTCTTAAATCTATATAGGAATAATTTTTTTTTTCATCATCTGAGGAAAAAATTAGAAAAAGGTATTTTATCTCTTGAGTGGTCCATAACTGTCTTTTTTTCCATTAACATAATTCTTGCTCTTTTGAAAAAAATTGTTTTATTATAAAAACAATTATGGATTATAAAACTCAGGTGGACAAGCTCGCTGCAGAGGAGTTAGAAATCAGAGAAGTGCCTGGGATAATAAAAATAGACGATTTAAGGAGAACTTTAAGATCCATATTAGAACCAGAAATACTAGGAAAAGCGGCTTATCCCAAACTAAGGCTGAAGCAGAAGTAGAAGCCTGCTTAGGAAAACTTCAAGATATAAAAAAGAGATTGCCCATGATGAAAGTAAATGAAATTATAAAGATAGATGCCATATTAACGCCATCCCGATTAAGGTATATTCATTCCATGGAGGAAATGATTAAATCGGCTATATCCGAAACGAATCAGGCGTGCATAGAATGTCGGACTACTATCGGAATCATAGAAAAAGATTCGGAAAATAAAATTGACATAGATGGAGAGGTAGACAGTTGTTCCTAAAATCAGGAAAAGTGCTCTAAGGAAGAATCTGGTCTAAGCTTAGATAATTCTTCGAAGGTAACTACGGTGATAAGGAAGGCTCAAATTCCCCTTGAAGAGTGGGACATTTTTCGGGCGAAGAAAGCAAGAAAATTCCACGTGGGGGAGACGGCAGTCTAGAGAAGAAATAATCAGCTCTCCGAAGCAGTGATGTACTTCAACCGGAAGTTGGCACCAGCATTCCTCAAATGTGTGGTGAAGAAGATCATACTAACTGGAAGACCTGGATGGAAGAGACATTGGCAAGTGTCATGTGAAGGAATTGAAGCCTCACCCTGCCGAATTTCGACTGAGAGAAACCACTAAAAAGCCGTAACTATGACATAAATATTGTTTCTTTGTTGTAAATACAATCTTTAAATAGCCAGGATTAAGAAAAAAATTAGAATTTAATTTTTTTTTCAGGAAAAGGGGGTTTGTCACAGGGATAATTAAATCATTATTCTTTTTCTTTATGTTAATAAAGATGTATTCCTGACAACCATGCATCTGGCTCCTGGACAATAATAGTACAGGAAGTGATAATCTAGTGGCAGAATCATGCAAATTATTTAACTTCATAATGGTCGAGGAGTACATAACTGAAAAATGGAAAACAGCTAAACTAGTTCTATTACATAAAAAAGGAGTAAAATTGATAATTACAGACCCATATCCCTCTGATCAACCATAGCTAAACGTTTTAGAATGGTAATTAATATAAGAATTGCTTCTCATATCTCAACAGCTCTATCACTTAGAAAAGCAGATTTCAGGAGGAATTTCTAGTTATTGACCACCTACAAGTAATAGTATCTTTGAGACAATGAAGAAAATAGAACTATAGATAGGTTTGGACCCACAATCACCAACTTTTTTTAATGCCTTACTTAAGAAAGTGTTTAGAGCAACGTAGAAGTCAATATTGATGGAAAGAAGCCTAGCATTCCAAGGTTTCCTAACAATATTTTCATTAGTCTAGTTCTAGACTTTAGTGAATGAACATCTATTATAATTCCTCATTGTTTAACTCTCTGCATTAAACCTTCAGCTATATATTATTTACTTTGTCTGTTTATTAAGTGAAAGTTGAATGAGAGATTAGTGTGAATTAAATTTGAGAATTAATTGCATATGCCCAAACAACGAAGGAAAAGTAACGAAGGTGTGCCCAACAACCTAGTTTAATTTTTCTAGCATTAGAGATAAGAGACCTGGCCTATCCCCACCAAACCTCTACCTCTACTACCTCTCATCAGTATATAACTAACTTCCAGAGAAGATGCAATGTAACGTGTGTAAGTCGGCTATCCCTTGAGATGATAAGTCAAAGGTTAGCTTTATCACCTGCAAAACTATTTTTCATGATAAATGCACAATGTTCAATGGAAATAAAAATGGATATATATTTTCACATCCTGCCAACATTCTACGAAATCTAGCCCTGTTAAAAAGTCTAGTAGTATGGGGGAAAATATAGCCTCCATATTATCAAAATTAGGAGCTCTGAACAAGGATATTAGGGAAGGCAAAGACTCTCTGGATAAACAAGTGGGTTTATCATTCGAAAATTCTGAATGCCTAAAATCTTTAGAGGAACTGGCCAAAAACCAAGAGAAGCTCATAGAATCACTATTAGACAACAATAAACAGGTAATCAATCATCAATAAAGAGGACGACCAGGACATCTTTATCTGAAACAAATAATTGATTTCAGTGACTTTTGTTTCTTTAACTCTGCCATTGCCTGTCCCAAGCCAGAATGGAAAAGGAGGAGTAACAACCTCATTAAAAAATTTTGGTTCAGGTGGCCCGGCTGATAGCACCCAGTAAGGGCTCCTTCCTAGGGTTACAGGACTGGTCTTCCAGGTTGGGGGTTGAGCGAAGGGACCAGCTGCTCATTCCTCAGAAAACATCTTGTGGCTTTGAATCATCAAGAAAATTGCCTCAGATTTGGATTGTCTCAACGGTATCGACACGGCGCTTTTAAGGAATTCTAATTGGCTACATGGAATGTTCGCTCCTTGCATAGTGCTGAGGCTTTAAAACTGTTCTTGAGCAAGCTTTTTAAATATAAGACGGATATTACTACACTACAGGAAAAGATGGGTTGGATCTGGAGAAGAAGGATCACACTGTTTACTATAGCTGCCACCAGAAACAGCATGTCTTTGGAGTGGGATTTGTGATGAATGGTTCAACGAGAGAGCATGTCATCGATTTTAAGGCAGTTAACCACAGATGATGCATGATGCCTCTATAGAAAAATCAGGCCGTCAAGGACTATACAGATAAAAGGCGGGAAGAGAAACGCATCCACAGAAGGATAAAGAGGGAAAAGGAACAAGAAAAACTAAAAGTAATTGAAGCCTGTAGAAGTCAAGCAGATGTGAGGGCCTTCTACAGAAGCGTAAATGCCCAGCAAAGGGAATCTAAGCAAAGGAGCAATGCTTTTCGAGGAGAAGATGGATCACTAATTACCAATAAAGTGACCATACTTGGCAGATGGGCAAGTTACTTCAAAAGTATCTTGGGAGCTCTCCCAAATTCCACTGCAGAAGGTGTTACGACTATATCAAGCTATGGCGTTGGGCTTAATGAACCACCTGATGGAGAAGAAATCAATGACTCCATCCTAAAACTTAAAAATAACAAAGCTCCAAGATCTGGTGGCAATGAACTAATTAAGGCTATTCGTGACCTTCTCCATTGCATTTGGATAACCAAGACAATGCCAGATGAATGTTATACTGGAGATATCATCCCTCTCCATAAAAGAAAGATCAGACCATACTTACCATAGGTAAGCATTATTAATAGTTTTTAAAATTGATTTTACCAGTTGAAGTAAGAGAAAGTCATTTGTTGTCCGCACCAGATTATTTAAATGAGCATTTAAATAAATACTTGTCTAGTATTAGTTTAAAATTTCAGTGATTCAATATTTAGCGGATTGAAGTCAATTCTTACAGCCTGGTTTTTTTTTCTTCATTCCATTTCTCTATTTATGTAATATAGAGTTCTGGTAGCAGTATTTCGCATGAAATGCACGTTATAAGGTGTATAATTACTGTGGTATAACTCTCCTGAGCTGTACGTACAAAGTACTATCTAATATCGTCTATCAGAGGCTAATCCTGCACGCAGAGAGAGAAGTAGGAGTCTACTAATGCGGCTTTATGAGAGAGAGATCTACTACAGAACAAATTTTTGCTTTAAGGACCCTCCTTGAAAGAACATAAGAGTAAAATATCACCACCCACCATCTGTTTATAGATTTTAGCAGTGCATATGACAGCGTCATAAGAGGTAAATTGTACCAGGCTATGGAAACAATAAATATTCCCTTGGAACTGATCTATCTTAGAGCTGCTGATATAGGATCTAAGTGTCAATTAAGAATACAAGGAGAACTGTCTATCCAAAATACTAAGAAGCCATATGCTGTCAATAGGCACAAAGATCACCCCCAATAAAGCTCTAATAAGACCTGTGCTAACATATGCATCAGAGACGTGGCCTCTGTCATGGGCAGGTGCCATAAAACCAGAAGATTTATAAAGAAAGATATTAAGGAGAATATTTGGCCCTGTAAAGGATGGTACACAGTACAGGCTTAGGCACAACGCAGAGCTGTGCCTAATTTACCGGGAACCGGATGTGGTGCAATTTATAAGGTCTCAAGACCATGATGGGCTGGGCATGTAGCAAGAATGGACAGAGACTCACCAATTAATAAATACTATCCAGTTATGTGGATGGAAGAAGAAAGTGAGGATGACCACAATTTAAGTCAGTGAGGAGATAACTGCGAGCAACAGGCATCTGTATTGGCTGGCCAGGCAGAAGAAGGCCACCAGCAAAGTTAAGTATGTCTTGTTCACTCGAGGTCGTGTCCGCTGTCGACAAGAGGATGGCTAACCGGTGATGATCATCAACAAACCCCAAGATCTGGAAGGCCTCCAACGATTTATAAGTAATTGTTACTAGAGATATAAATTTTATTATTTTTTCAATTTAGATCAAGTCATAAAAATTTAGTTAAAATTAATAATTTTTCTTTATTTAGATTTTATTTTTTTCTATCGTTTCAACAGCTCATTGACTATTTACTTCATAAAGCCTTATCATGAACTACTTTCAAACATCATTTATTTCTCAATCCCTTAAACTATCAATATTCCCAATATATGTAATATCTAAAGCTGTAGATAAAAGCTAGTCATTGTTAAGAAATCTGATCGATTTCTATATTGAAGTCTTAAAAGACCAGACAAATATTTATTTTGTACATTTACTATTTCGTCCCAGAATGAAATTTCCATTTCAATATTTACCACATCGCATATCAGAAACCTGTCTCAAACCAAATATTCACATCCTATTAAAAGGGAAAACAAGAAAATAACTAGTTTTATCTTAAAGTAGTAACAAAAAACTCCATTCGAGCCATTTTAAAGGCCATAGAAAAAGAAAATTTGAAAAAGAATATCCCAAGACACCAAAATGAGTGCCTAACCAATGATATGCCCCAAAACAAAATGAAGAAATGGAAAAAAAAAATTGAAGCATTACAGACTAATCCTAAATATCTTGTAGCAGATGAAGGACTATTCTAAAGTTTCTTCTGATTTTCATTCTTCACACAATGACTCACTGAGTAGTTGTGTTAAAAATCCAGAGGCTGTCAAATGGCCCTTAGACTTTTCCATCACTTAGATGATTTTTTTATAAGTAAAGAAGAAATGATACACTATCCTTCATTACATAAATGTGTACCAACTGAATGATGAAATTGCCACACTAAAACCACATATAAAAAAAACAAAGAGTTAGAAATGTTACACAAATATTAGATAAAAGATAGAAACAAATAATAAATCAAATAACCCACCTTATTAAATGCGAACACATACTAGAGAAAATTGAGGCTTAACAACTAATAGGTTAGGAACACCTCTCAGTTGGTTGACAGGTAATCATGAGGATGACAGTGAACAGAGATATGACAGAGTCCTGCAAAAATTAGAAAATAATTTATATCACAATCAACATAGTGAGGAAGTCATTGAACATAACTTATCCTTAATTGAAAACTAACTCAAAAATTAAATAAGGATATTTTTATTCTAAACAATTTAAAAAAAACAAAAACAAACAATAGAGTTTTGAAAATAATAGTCATAAAATTATCCCCTCACGATCTTTCGGCCCCTTGCTTTGGGTTTGTGTCACATGAAATGTCCGTTTTCAAGGTAAAGGATTTTTATTAAAAATACGATATGAAAACAAGATAATTTTATTCGAAGTATTTACCTTGTTTTTCTACACATTTTTCCCAATGTGACACCAACTTTATTATCCCCGAACTGAAAAACTCTGAGCTTTGAAGTGAAACAAAATCTCAAAACGCACTTTTCACTTGATCATCATTTTCAAAAAAAATTCCTTTGACAAAGTTGTCTAAATTTCTGAACAGGTGGTAATCTGTTGGAGAGAAGTCGGGAGAATATGGTGG
The DNA here is from genome assembly GCA_023052935.1 of Piezodorus guildinii. Taxonomy (NCBI): domain Eukaryota; kingdom Metazoa; phylum Arthropoda; class Insecta; order Hemiptera; family Pentatomidae; genus Piezodorus; species Piezodorus guildinii. The sequence goes on along the minus strand of CM041295.1, from coordinate 123,368,822 downwards.
GTTCGCAAGAACTTCGTAGACCAGTTCTTTCAATTTTTGCACAGTATGTTTTGAAACATGGGGTCTTGCTGCCGCTCAGTGTTTGGTAGGGGTTTCCTTCTACTGTATGTTTGAAGACATCGTTGTCCATTACGGACGGAGGTCTTCCTCGGGGCAAGTTTTCCAAGTCGGTATCCCCAGCTGAAAACTTAGCAAACCAACGGCGAATGGTCCGTTCATTAACACTACCTTCCCCAAACGCCTTGCAAATATTTCTAGTGGCCTCAGCTGCTGAATGGCCGAGTTTAAACTCGTACAAAAATATTACTCGAAAATCGCGTGTCTCCATGTTCATATTTGGAGGTATATTAAAAAGTGGGTAATTGATTGGGAAGCTAATGTTTATAATACAAGGATTAGTAACTGTTTACTTTAAATATGTAAACATTCGGAAGAAAACAATAGAGACCTGCAAAATCCTTTATGTATTTCAGAAACTATAAAAAAGGACATTTCAAGTGAAACAACCCAATAGAAACACGATACAAGAAACAGGATACATGCTAAAATAATGTAGACTAGGTACAACCCATCCCAGCACTCTTTCCTATGATGAAATCAAAATAATAATAATATAACCCTTAAAAACCAATTAACAAGAGATGTGGAACTGAATTAGAGTAGAATCTATCAGATATTGAGTAGAACACTTTGTTCAAAATACGATTCAGAAAAGATTTATTTCTGTATTATTCTATTTTGCCCCTTCCACACATTATTATATCCAAAATTTTATAAAGACCTTATTATAACCATAACAGTAGAAAAAAACCTTAATTATAAGACAACATATCTTGTATCACATTTCCTAAATGTATTTTATTATACAGTTGTAAATACCAATAAATATATTTTAAAAATATATATTATATATATATGACATAGTAATGAATTATATAAAGGGAAATTTTTTGGATAAAATTTCAACTTCTATTGTAATTAAAGAAGCTTCAGCTAGGTGCACAATGAATGTATTTTAGAATCAAGCAATAATTTAAAATAAGATTATCGTAAAATAGTAGTCTTAAAAATATCTTCTATTAAAATCATATCTATTCTTTCAATGTAAGTACTTTTAAAACTAACACCTAGCTTTAAACTTAAGTACCATTGAAACTAATGTAATACAAGCTATGTTATATTATTTAACGACAACTAGTATGCTAAGTCTTGACAAAGACGAAATATTTGTAGATAAACCATAAGATATGAAGGAAGGATAAATATTCCCGTTAAAGCAGCGCAAACTTTCAGAATTTTATTGTCAATATGTATAGTATTGATAATATGCACAATAGGTTTAGAAACTTTTTTTAAAAATAGGACAACCACCAGGGTCATGCTTGTCTTCACACCATTTGAGACAGGCTAAATGAGTATGAAAGTAGAGGGAGAGTAAAGTATAAATCTAGGAATGGTCCTCAATCTATCAACATCTCATATTCCTGATAACCCTCGAGGCGTTTTAAATAAAGATGGCCTCAGGACCTTATACCTCATCGCTGAGTCTTGGCCTCCTCAATTAGCAATCCCTCGCAGTTGTCCTCCAGTTAGATAGTCCAAGAAAGCTCTGCCATCTGCGTCGACCCCATGCATCCAGTGTAATCTAGGTCTTCCAACTCTTTTTCTTTCTAGACGTGTCAGTATAATGTTTCTAGTTGGGCTACTCTCATCCATCCTGGGTACATGACCTGCCCATTTTAAGTGCTGTATTCTGATGAACTGGATTATATCCATATCACTATGCATGGCGACCAGTTCAGCATTACTTCTTCTACTATTGTTACCTGAGCATACTAGCCCATAAATGCGACGTAGTACTTTTCTTTCTAAGACCAGCAGCTTGCTTTCATTAGTTTTGAAGAAGCTCCATGTTTCTGCTCCATATGTGAGGACAGGACAAATCAGCGTCTTGTACAGAATCGCTTTTGTTTGCCCGGAGATTAAGGGATTACCTAAGTACCAACGCAGGCCAAAATAACATTTATTTGCAGCCAGGATCCTCCTAGCTATTTCGTCAGACACATAGTTGTTGCCATTTACCTGGGAGCCAAGATAAACAAATTGTTGTATCATTTCGATCGTGTAGTCACCTACAGGACCTACTAACTTAAATAAATAATGAAGTGCTACCACTGGGTAGTTTCTTCACAAGTTTTTTTTCATGTCCATAATAATAATTCAGCACTTTTACAAGTAGTTTTTACCGTATATAAGTTGTCAAAACTCATAAAACATTTTTTTTTTTTTTAATAAGCAAAAAACATCTGGGAATAAAGATTATTAGACTTAAGGAAAGAACAATGTTAAGGATCTGAAGCGAGGAATCTGTGGGGAGTAGTATATTTTAGACAATCTGTGCGGATATAAAGTATTGAGAGAAGAACCAGACAGAATGGGCAGAAGAATGGTCAGCCAGAAACTTTAAAAAAAGAAATACAAGAAGAGTATTCTATAAATGTTTATTCAGATAGTATGTCATATGTAGCTATGTCACAATTTATAGATTAATTTGTTCATCATTCAATATTTTATTATTATAAATTTAAATCACTTTTTATAAATAAGATTAATGATACAATACCGTTAACAGTAATTGTAATGCCCGACCGAACACCAATTCTTACCGATTAACCATCCAATTATAATGCTAGATCCTGATCCCGAGTGTGGCATTCGAGGCTCAAAAAAAAAATGTTGAATTGGAAGACCTCACTTTTTTGAGGAGGGAATAATTATAGTAAGGAACTCTGATAAAATGACACTTTATGACACCTCCCATTCCTATTCCTATAAACAACCCCATATATCCTAGGCTAAAGGCAGATCTGTACCAGTAGTATGATGTAATATCAGTGTATCTTTTGCTTTTCAATTAAGTTTATTTTTTATTTCTCCACCATAGAGTTTCTTGATTCTATAAAGGAAACTTCATATCTAAAAATCATCATCATATTGAAAAGTAGGTTGAATTATACAAACAAATTGGAAATGACAGCAAATTTATGAAAGAATTACTTAAATAAATTTGATGTAGTGAAAGACATAGTGGTAAAACTAGCAACCTCAGTAGAAATATGTTAAACACCTAGAACATATTTAACAAAAAACAAATATAACAAAAAAGGTTAAGTTTTACTAACCCTGAAAAATTTACATAAAATTTGTGCTTTGTTGGCATCAATTTTCATGTTGTCCACTTTTGTTTTATTTTTTCTTGTGAATCCAACTGTTCGTCTTTTTCTTCAACATAAAAATCTTTAGAAGAATCAAACTAGAGACTGAAAGATGAAGCTTTTGATTTTGGTGTGCCAGGAAACTTCTCATTATCTGATTATTACTCAACATCATTTTCAGAATTATTCCATGATATAAGCACTTAGGCTTTTGTTGCAATGGGCTTTTTTATATTATATAATCTATAAAAGGAAAAAAAAAAACAATAGATATTTCACAAAAAATAAATTTCAAAACAAAATTAAAGCATAGAGAAAGTAAAGATAACTGCAACCTCCAATATCAGGCTACAGAATGAGTTATATTTTTTAAAACTGGTTTGAGGGGACTCCAGGTACATAATAGGTGAAAAGTAAATTATACATGAGAAGATAAACTACAACATAAAATGTGAATAAATATTCAAAATTTTCAGCAAAAATAAATTGAGTATTTATTTATTTATTTATTTTTTTAATTTGAAGCATTGAAGCACCTTCAAATTTTATAACAAACCTGGTAATGTTGAAAGTTGCCTAATAATTTCCATTATTTAAATAGGAACTATAAATTTATTAATGACAAATTATATATGAAATCTGGAGAGCACTTAAAGCCAAAAAAATTCCTGCAGACCTCCTGGAAACGATGAAATCCACATATTAAAGCGCTAAAGGAATAGTGGATATCAAAGGCTGAGAGTCCAAGCCATTTTCAATGGAAAGAGGTGTGAAACAAGCAGACAGCCTCTGTCCATTATTGTTTATTGTATTTATGGATAAAATCCATAAAATATGCAGGAGAAAAACTGCTTAGAGCGTGGTCTGTATGTGTAAAAAGAGGAAGGTGCAAGTACAGGCATTTTTATATTTGCAGACGAAATTGTGGTGGTGACAGACTCTGAGGAAAAAATGCAACAGACCATTATAGAATGGCAAGAAGAGCTCGCTCGCAAAGGAATGAGGATTAACAGTGGCAAGAGCAAGGTTATGACTGTTTCCAGAGATGAAGTGGATGTGGGCAACATAAGAATAGAGTGCAATGACGAAACAATGGAAAAGGTGGATTCCTATCCCTACCTTAAAACAATTTTCAATAAAGCTGGTAAAATAGACGCAGAAGTGTTAGATAGAATAAATAAGGAAAATAATTAATAGCAGATATGCAATACTATAGAGGGGAAGAAAGAGATAGGTAAGAACATCAAACCCCATATTTTTAAAGCAATATTTCTTCCAACGTTATTATATGGCAGTGAAAGCTGGGTTACTCAAGACAAACACTTGAGCAGAATTACAGTTGCTGAAATGCGATTTAGGCGAAGAATATCGGGAAAACCTAGGAGAGACAAGATAATAAATGAAATAATAAGAGAAGGACCATATCCCCACTGTGAAATCAGTAATAAAACACTGACAACTCCAGTATGGGCATGTATCTAGAATGGGGAAGATAGAGTGCCAAGAAAATGTATGGAGGCGAGGCCCACTGGTAGAAGACCACGAGGCAGACCTAAAACGAGTTACATGGAGCATATTCAACGGCTACGTCTGGAATGAGGAAAAACACTGGCTCAGATGAAGGTGCTTGCTAGGGACCATATGTTTAGACCAAGTGGTTAGAGGCTCCTCCATGTTGAAAGGCACAGGCAGGAAGAGGAAGAAGAAAAATAAATTTAACACATTTCGAAAGACTTTACCAGTATAACTCATTAGTATCCTGTACATATATTTAGGCTACTATCAAAATCAATGGTTCAAATAAAAAATTATTTACACCAAAATAGAGACACAAACAAAAAAAAACAACACATACTATAATAAAACGTCATCAGTGCTTAATCTTATCTTTATTTTTGCCTTTTTTTTCCAACAAAAATAATGATCATGTATAACTTAATTTGAGACAAAAAGAAGCTCAATTGGAAGGAGTATTCCATCAATGTATTATATTATAGATAATATGTAATATATATATATATATATATATATATATATATATATATATATATATATATATATATATATTATATATTCAATTATATATAATTTGTATTTTAATTAGTAAGCTCATATATATGAAATTTAGATGATCAAATCCAGCCCCATGTGTGTAAACCCGAAAGACTTGGAACAGGTGATAAAAGCAGGGTTCTAGAGCAGAAAAACTCCTTTAGAGGTACATTGAAGTCAGTTGAGCTGTGTTTGTTTGAAAAATATTGCTAACTCAAAATTTGCTACTCCCTAAAATTTTTCACCTTAGGTTAAATCCTATGCAGCAACAGTGAAAAAAGCATGGGCTACTTTTCTGCCTTATTGCTCATCACTGCAGGAGCACACCTTCCGAACTGCTTAATATTTGAATAAGTTCATTCATGTAAAATAAGTTCATAGCGTTATTCAATATTTCAATTTAATCATATCTGTGTTTATAAAATCATGTTTACTTGTTGGTCAACAATGTTTACATATTATAAAAAAAAAAAAAAAAAAAAAAGGATTAGTTAAGGGCCTTTTACACATCAGTTTGAAACGAGATTCCTTATCTTTAAGTGGTATTTTGCCTCCTCAAAATGTATGACAAAAAAAATCATTTTTGCCATTTAATGATTTTTTATTTCTGAAAAAGAAAATCCGCTGCACAAACGGTAAAAAAAATTTGCAGTATGTGTGGTGATGATGCCTTAGGAGAAAGCACTGTCCGTGAGTGGTTTGCTCTGTTCAGAACCGGAAACTTTGACTTGGAAGACGTAAAGCTCTTCAACTATTCTGGGAGGACAGAATTAAAAAATTACCTGAAAGATGGAAAATGTAATAAATCAAAATGGGTCATATATTAATTAAAAATAGAAACAAGAATCCAAAGTTTTTATTGAAATCACCAATAAAAAACGCTGTGAACTTATTTTAACATCTAATATAATTGATGAAAAATATTTACAAGAGTATGAAGTTTTTATCGAACTCACCAGTAAAAAATACTACGAATTTATTTTACAACCCAATAGATCACCGTCCTTTAAGTGTTAACCGATATTTATATAATCTATAATGATACAGTTATTAGGATAACTCAGTCATAAACCTTTCATAAAAATCATAAAATAAAGGGAGGCACACTGAAGTCAGGACTTGCAATATTAATTGAAACTGTAGATTTTTATCTTCAAAGAAAATTAAAATCAGAATTAATAGTTTTCATGCAAGTTATTAAATTAATCTGAAGGCAACAGGTTCTCCAAGAGAGTGTAAAAATTAGTTCATTTTACTCACTTTACGTAAGAATGCAAGTATTAAATGACTTAAACACTCACTTATTTAGTGAATGTTAAACTATTTTTGGTTTTGGCTCACAAAGGAATCACAAACAATGAGAAAGCATATCAGCTTTTTAAAAAATGTGATGAGCTCCCTCTCTTGGAGCCAGAACCTTAATTGTCTCTCTCCAAACATTAATCAAAAGAGGTTCTAGACTGAACTTGAAGGAGAGCAGGAGAAGAGCGGAGGGAAAATTATGGCTGGCCTAAGACAAGCCAGTCAGTTAATAGAAAACTCTCTTCTTCTGGAACCAAATGGTTGCTAGGGCTAAATAATAATAGACTTCAATTGATTACCAGAATATTGCTAGGTCAAGACAAAGAAGACACCTAAACATTTATGGAGCCATGGGAGAGAAAACATGCCACTTATATGGACAAAAATCTGATGGATCCTATACTACATACTATATAGATTATAACGGATACGTTTGATGAACGATGAAATAGCCAAACTTTTTTTTTTTTTTCCAAATTTCCACCCATATATTATAGGTCATCATAAGGGCTGCTTCAGGAAAGGCATCTCAGGCAGTCAAATAAAGAAAGACAATAAAATAGACCCGTCTGCTATTTTATTGTCTTTCTTTATTTGACTGCCAACTGTACTAATTTCCTCTTGAATATATGTCATAGTTTAAATGACAATTTCAGATAAAAGCATCAAAAATGAATGAACTAGGAATGTTTTGTTTTTTGAATTGCTATTTGAACCTTCAGTCAGTTTGAAAAATCCAAAATTCAATATTGACCTTATTTTTATAAACAAGACAGTCTTATCAAGAGCATTAAAATATTATAACTTACATATCCCTTAAGCATCGATACACCAATGGCTATGTATACCAATCGTCCCTAAAACTTCTCAAAATTGACACTGGAAGTAGAGGAGAAGGTTTCAATTGAATTAACAGTTTTGGAGAAATTTCATTGTAAACTCCTTTAGTAGCTGCAGTTTCAGTCCTTCAGCTGCAGAAATACTTAGTGATTAGTCAAGCCAGATGACGGTCTAACTCAAAAGTTTCATTATTGAAAGTTGATCAGCGAGTTGCAACTGCAATGCAAACAAAACAGATTAAACAATAAGCTATAATAATGTCTACAAATTGAATTTAATAAAAAATAAAATCAAAATGTGTGAAAAAATTATATCTGTAACAGCATTACGTTTGATTTTGATTAAACTAATAAATCCTTCAGGCTCTGAACAAGTCTTTATCTAATTCATTGTCTAAGTTAGTATTATTGATGGCTCATCCCCATCATGTCTGTTCGAAAACTAAAATTATTAATAATTATAGTAATGTAAATTAATCCTATAACTTTTTTCTAACATATAACTATAGCTTTCTCATAACCAAGAGTGTTTATTCTTAATAACGTGTTAGCTACTGCTGTTATATCAACATTTAATAGGTCACAATAAATATTATTACCACTAACAACAAAGACCCTCACACAGCTAGAGAGGTAGGCAGAGATCTGACAAATAAGAATATAAAACATTATCTACAATTTACAACCAATAAAAAGTGTAAAATAAATAGTGGATGTAATTAGTTGACCGTAGAGAATTACTGGAAGGAATTAGTCCGGGTGGCGGTCATTAAATGAAACAACTAAATAGTTTCAACTATTTTATTGTTTGCCAACGTTTCGACCCCCTTTGTGGGTCATCATCAGGGCGCATGGTGGGAGAATGGAAACTAGCTCCTTTCCTGGAAACTAGCTAGTTTCCATTCTCCCACCATGCGCCCTGATGATGACCCACAAAGGGGGTCGAAACGTTGGCAAACAATAAAATAGTTGAAACTATTTAGTTGTTTCATTTAATGACCGCCACCCGGACTAATTCCTTCCTGTAAAATAAATAGATTAACTTTGAAGGGGATTAGAAAATCAGAACTTTATGTCTGAACTACAAGAAGGAATAAGTAACTAGTGCTTTGTTTTTTTAAGGTTTAAGTTGGTTTTATTCATGAGATAACTTTTTTTTTCTAAAAGCCAAAATTTTCAAGTTCTCATAGAAAAGCAAACATCTCACCCATTTAGTTTGAATACCAGATCATTCAAATATCTTTGTTGAATAAATAAAAAATAAAAAAAAAGAAGAAGAATTATATATGATTTAATATTGGATATCCAATTTCAATAAATCGCAACTACTCAGGTTGAACTACATAAACACATTACTGTTATGAAAAATAGAAGTAAAACAATACTTGAGTATGATGTACTTACTTTGAAATCCTTTCAATGTACATTTATAGGTCCTCTATAAGAATGGCTATTCTCCAACTTAAAAAGAAAAATATGACTGGTAATAGAAGAAACCAGGATTGAAATAAACTTAAGTTAACCTGCGTACAGATATATTTACTATGCATAAGTGTAAATTGTCTTTATAATAAGTTGGAGATTAATTAATATGGAAGATATTACTACTACAATGGACATGATAACATTTTTCATTATTGAAATCTACTATATTATGAAAAAATAGGTTTTATGAAGTTCATATTGATTAAATCCTGGTGTAGTTCTATGACACCATATTGTTTACGATTTCATCCTTGTAATTCGTTACTTTTGTATGCTGGTAATTCGGAATTATTTACCTGTCTTCCCATGAATTATTTCATTGTCATTCTCCACTAATTCAAAAATATGTTCATCCAATAAATAACTTAAGCCATATTTTGAAAAAATAACAAATACTCAAGTAATATAGTCATTACTAAAGGGTAATATGTGACAGATTGCAAAAATGTATACAATATGCTCCCATATAACCATACAACGATTTAATACATAAATACTTGATTCATAGATTGTATGTAATGAAAGAATTTGTCGAAATAAATAAATTCAAGAAGTTAATGTAGTTTACCTAAATGACATATTAGAACTGTTTTTAAGTTCAAATAATAATGATCATCATCAATGCACAATTTCCATTTCTCCTTCCTGAATTTCAAGGGATTCAATTTAAAGTTGAATGATATAGACAAGAAGTTCATTAAATATGCAAGGGGTCTCTGGGAAACCATTATCAACTCTATTTTGTCTGACTATAAACAATATGTGAATAATTAACTGATAATAGCGACACCAAGATCAGCAATCTTTGTTGACTTTAAATACAGCTAGAGAATCAACAACTTGTTTATAAAACCTACTTTTTTCAAGCTTGTTTTAATTTCCTTCCAAAGAGATAGCAATTATGAAGTTGTACAGTTTTAAAACCAATGTAATGAACAAGTAGTTGATTGCCCAGAAAAATAAAGTTACCTTTTTTTTACGTTGAAAAATAAATTATTGTAAAGAAATAATATATACGTTATAATAGATGTTAATTGGAGGTAAACTTGCTATTTGTAACGTTTTCTAATATTTTGAATTATTTTCTTTGGGAAGTTTATTTATTACTAAAGGTAATCTAAAAAAAACCCGCTAGAAGTTAGCAAAAATAGACAAAAGGCCCACTTTCATTCGTGCTACGCTTCAATACCAGAGGCAGTACTAATAAAATAAAAACCGAAAACAACAAGTATTGTCCCTTGTGTAGTACTTTTCCTCCTATGATATGGCCTAGATATTTTATTGACATGTTTAAAGCTTTATATTAATCGCGATTTAGCATAAAGTTTCACATTCTCAGATTTTCCAAAATTAACCATCAACAAAGTTTTATCATAAGTACCTTTATTTCAACATGGAAACATGATACACCGTCTAATCCTGCCAGGGTTTGATCTTTTCCCTTTTTCCGGAGGCTGGAATGCAAACTGCCATGTTACTAGATGTGCATTTACTGCTGGTAATTTTGAACTTTCCTCGTCCATAGTATCGCGCATATATGCTTGAGGTAAATTACGAGTAAGGAAATCTCCAGAATGGGAGTAGAAATATTCTATAGTTTTCCTCCGTACACAGCCTGTCCTAGCTGTTTGTTTTCATAAAAGGAGCCGTGGCTGTGTCCCAATTTGAATGTATTTCCTTCTTCTATCCTCGAGGTGCTTCATTGCCTTCTTCACTCGTTTCCAAAGAGGGTTACTCACATCTTACTTGAAAATATTATGGTATTTCTTGAGAAATGCGCCTGGATAAGGGTTTTTATATACCCTAGTGCATTTTGATATCAGCTCAAGAGATGCCAAAGCTATTCTCTTTCCATGATTGAATCAAAGTTAAATGTTAAAACTCTGAGGTCACCTCTAATTTATTATTGCTATGTTTAATTGCAAATTTTCAAATCTCAATAGATCTTATAATTTCATTCTTATATTCTATGTTTGATATTTGTGAATTCAAGCTTTTAATTAGGGATGAGCTTCTAAAAAGTGTCCAATTACGTAGTTGAAACCGAGGCTCCTACGTCAAGTTTTAGTAGAGTCGACTTGTCGTCCACCTGAAGGTACACCTCTTACCAGCTTGGGAACAGTCTGATGATGATGGGTTTGAGTGTAAATCAAGTTGTCCCACCACCGCCGCTTATGTTTTCATGGAAAGTTGTCTAGATAAACTTTCGCTATATGTCCCAGTTTCATGCATTTATTGTACTTGTTCTTTACTTCGTAAGTTGACCCTAGACGCGAAAACATTCCTTCACGAGTCTTCTTGTTTAATTTCTCTAGTATATTCAGGTTAGCGTCCGATTCTGTTTTATATTATTTTATCTTTGTCTGCTTTATAATTTTCCTGACCTCAATGGTGGCGCATGACATTGTCAAGGATCCCACGAAAAAACTGAGATGAATGGTGTAGATTCTTTATTGAGCTATTATAGACTTGATCGTACTTGTTATTTAGCTTATTTAAAAAAGAAAATATTGATATGCACAAGAACCATTAGGGGATGTGTTTAGAAATCGCCAAAAAAACAATTATAAAATAAATATTATTTACAAAGTTGGTAATATTAACAGTTAAAGTGAATTTACTTAGGGGAAAGTAGCGTTAAGAACGACTAGGATGATTTTACTTTTCTCAAAAATGGTCTTGGTAACTACTGTTCAATAAGGAGTTTGGCATCCTAGCCTAGCTTTCGCCGATTAATTCCGTTTTGTCTCTGACATCGAGTATATTTCCGTTATAATATATTAGTATTCAGGGTCAAACAATCATCTCATCCGTGGCATCAAAAAGAAGCCCTCCTCTACCTTACTCATTATGGTTTAGGATGTAGAGACGTTCCGGAATATTTTCATTATTCCTCCGCGCCAGTGCACAGTTCCTCTCGCCCGAACCTATTTGGTGGACATAGGACCAATATCTGAAATTTCCCGATCTTTCTTTGGTTAGCTGTTCTCCTTAGTCTCTATTATCATGGTCCATCGTTTTTTATTTTTTTTTTTGTTTTTGTAATTAAAAATTTCTACCTAAGATATCTTATTAAAACGACCGTCCATGGAAAATGTCCTTTTTTTAAAAAAAAGACCACAACTACTTTGGTGAACGAAAATTGATAAAACATCTTTATTACGAAATTTTTTAACTTTATCATCTTATTTTAAGTTTATGCAGCTTGTATTTTTATAGACTTAAAGTATTTTTTAATGAAATACATAAAAAAAAAAATTAAAACATTCATAACGATAATCGCTCAGAAATCTACCTCCACAGAAATTAATTAGAGGGTTTAATGTTTACTTACCATTAATAATTATATGCGGGTTCGTGCCGGTTTACGAGAAGAAAAAAAATTTTTTTTTTTCCTTTTAGCTCTTGCTTTTATTCAAGTGTTGTCCCTATAAATTCCAGTTTCTTTGTTTTAAATGTTTGTTTATACTTTATAAACGTATTATTGTAATTAATTGGTCAAAAATGACCAAATTAAAACAAGAATTATCACCTGAATCTCTAAATTTGTTGTTACATTTTTTTCTACTTTTTGTTTTTTAAAATTTTATAAATAGACATACCTATAGATAATTAAAAAAAAATTGTTTGTAATACATAATTAGTGAAAGTAACCAATTATAATATTTTGAATAAATATTGGTATGGATTTCGTTCATGTTTTTTTTTATTATGAATTGAATGGCGCTTACTCCTCTTATGATTGGTTTTGTTCCGAAAAATCCCGTACCCTTTTTACGGTTGGTCCTATCATAAAAAGTGACCTAAGTAAAAGTTGCTGCAAATCGGGTTTGGAATCAATTTACGACGTCAAATCATAGATAAACAAAATAATAAATAATAGATAACACCATATAAACTGCCGCCTGAGGCTCTACCATATGTTGCCTTTCTAACAGCAGGCACCCATATTACATGAAAACATTAAATAAATGTTCATACATACTTATCCTTTTTCTCAACGAAAGTATCAAATAAAAAAAAATACATCAAACTTCTTAATATATTGAAAACACTTAAAATCATCTTTTTTACTTTGCATGCCACAAATATTATATGCTAAAATTTTCACCGATTGTTCTTTCAAGGCATTCCCAAAAATATTTCCTTGATGTGAAGAAATTTTTTCTTTAAACTTTGATATAATACCAGTTGATTTTGATATGTGTGGATTATTTTAAATATGATGTTATTCTGGAGCAAAAACTAAATGCTTTTAGTTTTTCTTTAGCTTTTCTTTTACCAGGATTTTCATTTTCAACACCCAGTATATTTTCTTCAGGTAATTTTTGAATTTCTGATGAACTTAAAATAGTTTGCATCTCATCAAGTGTATAGAGAGTCCCTTTAAATTTAATCTTATTTTTAATGATAACAGATTTTTCGTCTATTTTTTGAACTTTTATTAAAGCTTCATGCAAATAACAAGATAAATAAATTTAAAAAAAAGTGTCTTCTGGGCCATCCTGTGCATCAAAATTAAAATCTGAATACAGAAATCGATTCATCGTTAAAAAATAATGGTGGTTAACGTCTAAATTTTTTTCGTACGGCCAACAGTCTGGTCATAAAACTACTATTTCCAATAATTTGGTGTTTCTCCCCAGTGTGCGCTGGTACCCGCCAAACTTCATGAGTTGTATGATATTTGTTTCCGCAGCTAACTCTTATTGCTCAGCACTATAATGTTATAGAAGTTCATAAGCAAACACAAATATTTTTTTTATTATATGGATTACTCAAAATGGTTTACAAGACTACATGCAATTTATAAACCACATCTTAGAATTCTATTGTCCTCTTTAGTATAGTCTTTGAACTGGTTACTATCACTCAAACATTTCAATAATTTATTCTGATCTAGCTATAACTCAATACGATGCAACCAATTAAAAAAATTCTTACCACCAAACGTTTTCACCAAAAGCAAACAAAAATAGTAGGTATTAAATAAATTGCACAATACAATTTTATAATAATACCACATTTGATTTTATAAATCACATATTAGAATTAAATATTTGAACATTTACTATCTTAGTGGTAATCAAACATGAGAGAAAAAAATATTCTTCGGAGAATCTTTATTTTAAAGATTTTATTGTATTGATTTGGTGTAAAATATTAAAATTTAACGTGATAACCATAGGTGTGTAGGTAATGTATTAATAAAAAATTACATTTCGATTTAAAAAATTTATTATTCATAGTAGCACAGAGATATTATAGTTAGGTCTGTTGGTCTAGCGAGCTAAGTCCCATCACACTCTTCCTCAATAATTACATGGAGGAATCTCTTCAATAGGCTTCAAAGCAGCTGACACGTATAACGTACATTTCAACACCAAACAACAATATAAATTGATAATCTAACATTATTTATTTACACATATACACAGAGAGCTAAATATTTAGTATAAAATATTGAACAACCCATTATATAAGATATCGTTTTTATATAGATAAATCAAATGGAGATCTAAGTTAGAAAATATGTATTAATTCAATATTATTACTGAAATTGTCACTTTCTTTTTTTTTTATGACAAAATCATTGAGACACACAGATTGCTAACCAATAATGCATAAGAATAAAAAGCTTTTTACAGACTAGATGTCCAGCTGGCATCTTAAATACGTGTCAAAGGGATTTTGAATGTATAATTATATACTTAATTACAGCTATAAACATCGTTGTAAGAAAGCATTGCACATTAAAACCTAAAAAAAACAAAAAAAAAAAAATCATGGCAATTAAATTATGAATTGAAAGGATAAATGATATGACGAGTATAATGTTTTGGCCTGACGATAATTTTTTTTTAATTTACACGATTTCAAAGGTTTTGGCTTTTAATTGAAATGAGACTGAACAATGACAATAAGCCCTTCTATGAACTAATTATCATTTAAATAACTTTATATTAAACATAGCGGTACTGGCCGCTTAACTTGTAACAATTTCAGATCAAAGCACGGTGAGTGTATTTACTGACCATCAAGCTGTTGTTACTACCACTGCTCAAGTAATCTTAATGGAGGAGGAAAACGTGGCACGCGAGATAACATTCCAGGTTATTTATTTAATAAAAACATGAAACGAAAATATAAGCCTATATAAACCAGTTATGTTAATATTTTTGTTGAGCGCGTTTTAACCAAAATATTGCTAAAAGAATCATAAAAAAAGTTTTTTCATGACATTGGGATTGAACCATCTGGAAAAAAAAAAAAAAAATGACTTATGTCAATCTGTTTTCTTACATGTAACTATGAATACAAATCACATTTATGCTTAAAAATATAATCAATGACTAGACAAACATCGATTGACTGAATAGCTTTCTAACACAGATACATTTTTCAAATTTGTCTAATAATTAGAAATTTATTTGCTAGGGACACAAATAATTATACTATAGCGCAACAAATGATTAGAATACACATTAGTTAACAAAAATATATAAATTATTAAGATATATATATACACACCCTTTGGGAAACATTTAACCAGTTATAGGAATCCGATTTGAGAGATAAGAGAATGAGATAAGAAACCTCATGTGTAATCAAAACTCGCTTATGTGACCATTGAGCTTGTGAAAAGCCCTCATGTCTATAAAAATTGTAATGCGATTTAACTAGATCGAAAAGACTGCTATTGTTTGAATTGATAAGCAACATTATTCGCCCATCAATGACTTCGCAGTAATTTACCACCTATCTTGGTATATTTATTATTAATTAATAAGATTTTGATTTAAAACATTGCTTATCGATTGGTGACCTTTGCTCTAATGCAAAATATAAAATAAATAAAAACATAAATTGATCATACAAAGACGGGCAACAAGTGGAGACGGGTCGCTCTTTTGATAGCCTTCAGTAAAACTTTATTGCTTGTAATAAAAAGTTTAAGAAACGTTCAATGGATTAACCGTTTTTACTCAGAACCCTGGACACAACCTATCAAGATCCCACAAATTTCAATCTAAAACTTGCATTTTTCACTTATGGTCACTAACCATCAAAGGAAAAATACATTTTTTGTTATTAAAACAGGCGCTAAAATATACTAAATACTACAAAAAGAAAAAAAAATTATTAGATTTGAATATAATCGGAAGAAGAACCACAAACCAGGGAACGTTTTCATCAACGTTTCGGGGTTAAAATGAACAAAATAATATACAATTACAATCATGTTATATTTGTAGCGTAATTTTTTTTAAATAGGTATTTTTTTTAAATAATAATAAATAACGATCGATCAAAAATTGTTTCTAATCGTAAATTTCAATAGTACATTATTGATCACTTAACATGTCCGTTTTTTAAAATAAATATACTTATGTGTGTTATGTTAACTTTGAGCCAACATATGATATTATAAAATATATTTGATTGTTGGCTGAATTTTAATTGTCGTTAAATTTTTACAGCAATTTCTAATTTTCACATTAAATATAGACATGTATATATAATATATATATATATATATATATATATATATATATATATATATATATATATATATATATACATACATATGGTTTAAGAGTAAAATAGAAATTTCGGTTTAAAAATACTGAAATTTTGAAATCTATCGACCAATTTTTTACTTGGTAAGTAATAAAGTGCAAAACGAAATAAATAATAACCGTTAACAGATTTGTCTTCGAAAAACAATAACAAGTATTTTTAACCGACGACGGCAACATTTTAGGGTAACCTTTTTAATCCTTAGGGTCCAGTACATCCATTACGCGACAGATAATTATTGAGAAAATAAACTTGTATTACATAATATTATCTATTCAAACATACATTATTTATAAAATAACAATAATAGTTTTATACAATATTGTTTTACAGATAAAAATAAGTATTTTATAATTTCGACAGAGGGTCTGGACCCAAAAATATAAAAAGATTTACTGTACATATGAGGTGAAAAGCAGCTATAATAACTTGAATAGACAATTTTTATCGTGGAGTGAGAATGGTTGACTGTGTGAGTAAGGGAGAGAAGTTAGTTCAGGGTGCAGTCAAAAGAACACACAGTTAAGATATAAACTTAATAAACTGGTGCCAACGTTTCGGACTAAATTATAGGCCTTCAAAGCGCCCTGAAGAATGCCTATAATTTAGGCCGAAACGTAGGCACCAGTTTCTTAAGTTTATATTTTAATTGTGTGTTCTTTTGACTACACCCTGAACTAACTTCTCTCACGACAATATTTATCTATTTTTGCTGCTTCTTTCGGGAATATGGAATGCACTTTTCACATCTGCTTATTTGATTAGATTTTCAGAATTAATTTTAAAAAAAATTAAAGAATTTATATTCTTGATTCTTGTTTGTGTGATTTTCAAGTGGTTATGACTGACGGCTCTTCACATCGTTCCGATCACAGTTCAAAGTGGAACTACTTTTGAAGAAAATATAGTTTTTAGGATGTTCTCTGACAAGGTCATAATGGAGCATCTGATACTGAAGGAGGTAGGGAGCTACAAGTTAGGAAAAAAAGATGTATTAATCCGTAGACCAGGCAGGTTCAGTTCTTGTACATGTCGCATAGGACTTTCTCCATAGGCGTGTTACCGATGGTTCGCTGGAAGAAGATAAACTCAACCCTGTGGGTAGGAACTGTCCTCAGGAGTGGAAGCATGAGAAGCAGTCTCCCGAAGCGTGGACTCTGCCCTGGGTGCCTCCCCCGCGTGTGTTGGCATAGCATCACTTGTGCTTGATCTTGGAGATTTTCTACTTGAAGAGGGTCCTTCAAACCCCTTGTCTCTGTAAAATATAATTGCATTTTAAATATTTAATACATGATATATTTTGATATTATATATTTTAATTTGTTTTAGATTAATGAAAAGGTAATTTATTGGAGTTATTACCCGCTCTGAACAAGACAATAGCTTTTAGACAAGCGAATTCGGCAGGATCGACTCCAACAGTGCGGAACCTGAGGAGAGTGTCGTTGAGAGTGCGGACTTCTGCGGCTATTTGGGAAGCCTTTCCGTTAGGGAGGCCAGAAAGGTGATCTGACACGTTGAAGAGAGGGCTGGATTCAAGGGGTAGGCACCATTGTACAGCGTTCAGCAGGAATAATTCAGACCAACATTCCTCCAGTAGAATCACCTTATTTTATAAGTTGCAAATTAATGATGGATTTCGAATTAATTTATTTAAATTACACATTAGATGTATATGTAATATTTTTAAAAATAATCTCGTACCTGATCTCTGAATGGCAGGGAGGCGAAAGAAGGAAGATTTTTGGCCCACTTGACAGCCATGAAGAGGAGGCGGGCAGAAGTTTCGTAGACCGTTTCGTGAGGAGGAGGAGGATACAAGGCTGGTTCCACGGGTGGTTCTTCATTTGTGACATCTATGCTATCTTCTGTAACATATAAGATAACCATTACATTCGTTATATTACAATTAAAGTAATTATTTCTTCTAATATAGTCTTATTTTAGGGAAAAAATTGCAGTTAATGACAGACTTAATTATTATGACATCATGATTGCAGTTCCACTTCAGTTATCAGAAGAAATAAAACATATTATTCTAAACACTAACGAAACAAAATTAATAACTATGATTAAAAAAAATACATTTTGAAAAATGTCTTGTAAAATATTTAAATTAGATATTGCAAAGGATTAGTCACAACTTAATAATTCTATGTAATTACATGCTTTAAGCCACGATTAATAAGGAAACCTATAGATGAACTATTTCATACCATCGTCGTCGTCTTCTTTGGAAGATGGTTGCGGTGTGGAAACCGGCTGGTAGCTGGACATGGTGCTAGGTTCATCTTCCTTCTTTTGTGGTGAAGGCAGGCCTAAACTGTACTGGATAGGCCTAATCCAAGTCCCACTGGTGCTGGCCTGTAAGGAAAAAGAATAGTTATTTGCATATTTCAAATAAGTGAATAAATCAAAAAGAAGATTGCTAAAAATTACGTCAATGGTTCTCAACAAAAAAATTCGCTGACCCCTTCATTTACTATAATGGCAAGGACAGTCTAAATTCAAAAAACGCGAATATGTACCTACATATATCAAGCAACTCTACCGGCGCACACTGGGGCGAAACACCAAATTATTGGACATTGTAGTATTATGGCCAGACTGTTGGCCGTACCAAAAAAAGGTTGAATTGTAAGGTCTACCCCCATTATTTTTTAACGAGGAATCGATTTCTGTATTCAATATTAATTTTGGTGGACAGGGTGTCCTAGAAGACACTTTTTTTTAAATTATAACCCTGATTTTACGTCCTAAATTGATTATACACCCTATTTCCAGCAAATTTTACTTAAGACACTTTTTTTGGTAGGGGCAACCGTACAAAAGGATTACGGATTTTTTTGCGAAAACCAAACCCTCCCCCTTTTCTATATAAGAGGAGTAGGTACCATTCAATTAACAATAAAAAAACATGAACGAAATCCTTACTAATATTTATTCAAAAATTATAATTAGTTACTTTTACTAATTATGTTTGTACATAATTATGTATTACAAAAAATAAATTAATTATCTGATTTAGTAAAATATTTTTTAAAAAATAAGTAGAAAAAAAAATTATTAACAAATTTAGAGCATCAGGTGATAACTTATTTTTACGATTAATGAGAATTAAAGACAATGATACATTCATAAAGTATAAACAAACATTTAAAACAAAGAAACTGGAATTTATAGAGACAACATTTGAAAAAAAGCAAGAGCTAAAAAGAAAAAAATATTTTCTAGTAAACCGACACGAACCCGCAGGTAATATGAATGTTTTTCATTAATAAAAACTTTAAGAATCTACAAAAGATTAAGCTGCATAAACTTAAATTATGATAATTTGAGTTAAATAAAGTTATATTATCGGAATAAAGATGATTAGTTAATTTTGGTTAATCAAATTAGTAATTTCTTCAAAAAAGGACATTTTCCATAGGCGGTCGTTTCAATCAGATATCTAAGGTGGAAATTTTTAATTTAATAAAAACTGATGATGGTCAATAATAATAGAAACTAAGAAGAACAGATTAACCAAAAAAATAAAGGGGAAAATTCAGAATTTCAGATATTGGTCATATGCCTACCAAATACATAGGCTTGTCCCACTTGTGCGGCGCTCAAGAGAGAGTACCTACCATTAAGCGAAGGAAGATCCAATAAGTCCCAGAATATAGAATATAATAGAACCTGGCACTAAGAACCAACTAAAACCCTGGAAACATTATACTCAGTAAATTACTAAAATTTAGAAATACAATATAAGTACATATTTACTATCAGTTACTGCGCCAAGTTTAATGTGCCTCTGCAATGCGTGAGTGATTCTTGTTATAAGCCAAAGTTTCGAAATATTTTCATTAAGATAATTTAAAATATACTTCTAATGACATCTTGTGGGCCACCTGGACATCGTCTGCGGACTGCTTGTTGGCAGCCAAAGCATTATTTCTCTGAACTAAATTCGCATCATTGTTTATACTGTTCCAAAAGAGATCCTAAGGAAAAGTGTTGGAACCATAACTTAAGTGAACCGTGTAAATAAAATTTCCCAGTTATTTTAGAGCTTCCGGGAGAAATCGATTCGTCCCTGAGTTTAATCTAACTTGTAATTATTATTTCTCAAATATATTTTTAGCTGTTAAGGTAGACTTGTAATAAATTAAATGAAGGAGGATATTGATATTGAGGTAGACAGGTCTAGGAGAGACTCAAAGAGATGGGACAAGTTATGCTGAGTACGACCTCCTGACCCTTGCTCCGATTCTGTCCGGGCCATTCCACCCTGGCGGCTCCTTCCGCACCGACGCCTCCACCCCGGCCCGACGCCTCTCAACCACAGCCTTCACAATTAGTCTCCAATCTCTTTAGCCTCAACACTTGCGCGTTATGTCTGAAAACGCTAAATATATACAACTTCACGACTTGACTTGAAGATAATTGATTGTTTTCTTTATTTATATAAATGTAGTGCGGGCAACACACAACTTTCACTAATCACGACTGTTAAAATTAATCTAAAAAAATATTAACTATACTTCAATTTAAAAAATATTTTAAGTTGATTTTAATAAAACGTAATTTCATTTTCGCTGGAAACATATGATTTAGATTAAATAATTTAACTATATTAAATTGTTAATCAGTAATAAGTTTATTCCCTATTCGTCACTTTATATTACCTTTTACAAGTTTTGGTTTCAGATAATATTTTTTCTAAAATATTTCTCTTTCCAACGGTATATTATAGTCTATATTACTGTTCTCATTATCAAAAAAAAAAAAAAAAATTACATTTAAAAAATAGTTTTACTCTTTTATCCTTTCCTTGGTCATCAAATTGTATATGTAGCCGTCCTTTATCAATGCCATTAAGATGATATGGTTAATCTTTTGGAATGTACAAAATTGAAGGTAGTTTAGGTAAAATATCGGTATTTAGCCCTGTCACACTATTTCAATCAGAATGAAACCTACATGATATTAAATTCCATCATATTTTACATCAATATTGGTAGTTTAATCAAAATCGTTTGAGCTGTTTTTGAGAAAATCGTAAAAAGGTGCAAAATGCATAGTATAATGTGGCTCTTCTGCTTAGCCGATTTTGATTAATTTGATTGGAAAAATTATATACTATACCTTAATCAAGCATCACTTCAAGTTTCAAGGCGTTTTATTGACATGGTTATCCCAAAGGTACAATTACGCTTTGCTTGTAAATGTACTATGGCTGCCTTATCAGTGCTTGTGCTGTATCTACACATTTGTGCATTTATAAAAACTATATATTCATACATTCGTAAAATAAGAGATTTTCAACTGGAAATTATAGCGAACACAATTACAAGTATCTGGAATTATGTTGTGTAGATCAGTGTTTCCAAACAGGTATGTCGTAGACACCTAGATTAGATTAAGGAAGTATCTTTGCAAATTTTATCATATTTTTTTTCCTATTCAAAAACAATTTTAATTCAGTAATTCTTCAGTTTGCCTGTTATAAATTAAATGAAAAATATTCGTCAAGCTACAGCTTGTGATAAAAATTACTACCTGCCATTGCCATAAAAATTGCCGTCTGCGGGTTTGAACCCATGATCTTGAGCATAGAAGGATGTTATGCTAGCCACTACGCTACAAGTGACCCACAGGTAATTTTAGAATATTTATTATCTTAACTGATAACTACGTAACATTGTTTATTGTTTTATTATTACAATACCTCTTATTAATGTTAAATTTGTGTGCAATAATTTAAATTTTGTTACCTAGCTTATAATTTTTTTTTTAAATGTTTTGATAATTCACTTTACTAGAGTTGTTTTTGATGTAATTTGGAATAGTTGATTTTTATTTGTTGAGTCCTGATGATGGGAACGTTGGATATGATGAAATTATTTTAAAAAAATAATAATAATAAGTATTTGGAAGAAATATATCAGCTATAATATCTACCTCTAACCTAATTATATTAACAGCATAACCTCGCTGGTATAAGAATGCATAATTTTTTTGTTTTATTATTTTACCCATTTGATTCTTTTAAATGTAAGTTTATCCATGAAAATCAATATTGAATATCCCTGTTTTTAAGTATCTTTTTCTCTTGTCTATCTATATATAAAATCATATCACGATGCTTGGTTTCTGAAGTCGCTCAAACAGTGCATTTTTAAAAATATATGACACCCCCCACTTTGACTACGGTTGTGAGGTGTACAGAGGATTTTCAGGTGAGCTCGAAGCGTACTGTGCAATACGATTTGTATTCGGGATCACCACAGACACGCATATTACCCAGTATTACGCCGAGATAAGGTGGCTTTAACCTCATTACAGAAGCCAGTGTTTCCTAGCTTTTCAGTCCTTTCAGTCTCGTTCTACCAGATTTTCTGACCTCTATCCTCCTCCTCACCGTACTGCTGCCTTTGACAAGTCCTTTCTAGCCAAAGCAACCTCTCTCTGGAATCCTATCCCTCCTAAGATCCGTCGTGTAAGAACTGCTTCCTCCTTCAAATCGCTCCTTTTCAACCACATTCTCCTTACCCAGTCAAACAGATAATAATCTCAAACTTCAGATGCTATGAATACCAATTTTTTTTGTGTGTTTATATTACAGATGAAGAAGCTATTTCTGTTTTTTTTATTTTCATTCTGAAGGTCTGATTTGTAAATATGTATATATATTACAACCTTAATTATTATTATTTTTTTATTAAACATTTTATTGATATTTACTACTGTAATTATAATAACTACAATAAGTAAATGAGCTAATTTAAACTTATGGGCATGAAAATGTCTTATGAAGAAACTAACCAGTGGTAGCACTTCAGTGTCTAATTAATTTAGTAGGTTTTGAGGCCATCGTCTTTTCAATCGCCTCGGAGGGTTGTCAGAAATAGATGGGAATGATAAGTTGCGTACAAGAGGATTCGTGTGGGTCGGGAGTTTGGATTAAGAAGAGGAATATCGGTTTCGGGATCGTTCTGCGACAAATGGGATATTTAGGTCATTATGGATGATTTTATTCGTAACGAAATAAGGAGCATAAGATTGCGAAGGATTTTGGATTTTAAGGATTAGATGCGAGAGGAATTAGATAGTTTAGTTGAAGCTCTACTCCATATATCCAGATGGGTCTGAATGATAGTAACACAAATAAGCTCCCTCTAATAAATTGGAAGTTTTGAACGTTTGTCTCGTATGTGTTGTAGTAATCGGTATCTACGGGCAGTTTCTTGTCGTTTCAGTCTCGTATGAGGATAATTATTATTATCAATTATTTTATTATGCATCAATTATGTATTTTTATTTTATTCTTAAGAGAATTTAGTCCCAGGATAATAAAGAAGTTTTTTTCATTTCATTTCACATTCAAATTGCACCTGAGCGAAGCAATTGCGACTCACTAGTTCTTCAATAATTTTCTTCTTTTTATTGAACTGGAAGACTTGATAAATTGGCATATAAAGGAAAGGTAAGAATTATTATTTCGGACGGGATGAGGGAAGGGGGAGTGTAGGTTAGGACAGAGGAAGGGCGACTCAGGGACCGGCTGATCAATATCTCCACCTCACCGGCCCCGCGCCAACACCTCCTTCTCGCTCAATTAACAGCTCACGCCTAACCCATCAAACACTCCAAATGGAATCTTTCAATATTAGTTTGTTTTTAATAATCATAATAATAATAATTTATTTATTTATTCTGGTATAACTCCCTTTAGAATAATATAAAATACAATTATGTGATATTAACTGTCTTAGAGTAAGATTAAATAAAAAGGAAATATACAGTGAATAATAATAAGGAAAAAGGAAACAATAAGAAAAATTACAAAAATAAAAATATTATAAACCAATATATATCTTTGAAAACTAATGGATGTGAAAATATTTGTAAAATATTATGAGTGATGAATTAAGAATATAATAAATAAATAATTATCATGTTACCATATATAACCTAGACCAAAAAATAAAATACAGTTCTTACTTAGTTTAAAAAAATATAATAATAAACAAATAAATGATTAAGAAACACTTATATAACTTTTTTCTTTTTACATATTTTCATGGAAACTGGATCAGTCAGAATTGTTAGGAAATTGAATGGACAAAAAGTAATGGAATAGACGAAATTTGAAAGTCGGAAGGGTAGTAGAATTACGAATATCAGAAGGAATAGAGTTACATATGTAAGAGGATCGGATTATGAAAGATCTGTCGGAAGTTGCGGTTCGATGGGGCGTAATATACAAATCAGAAGGCCGCATACGGGTGTTGCGGGAATGGATTGAGAATATGAATAATAAGAGATCAGAGATGTATGGTGTACGGCGGGATCGTATAACTTGATAGAAGAAGGAAGCCAGGAAGTATTTTCGACGGTAGGAAGGATAAAGCCACTTTAACTCTTAGAATCGAGTGACAGAGGTGTCCCTGGAGACCCCAAAGATGAATCGAATGAAGCATTTAAATAACCGTTTTAGTTATTCTTCAAGATCTCGGGAGACACCCCCCCCCCCATACACCGTACAGCAATAGTCAAAGTGGGGAAATATCAGGGGGAGATCAGAAGCTTACGGGTTTCAAGAGGAAAGAGGTCACGGAGTCCATTTAATCGCTTTAAAGTGATGAAGGAGCGGCGGGAGATGTCAGATTTTTTTTTTTATTTGGAATTCATAAATTTTCAACGCAGAAAAAACGAATTGTCAATTTCAGTTTAGAAACTGTTATACTAATTTAAAGGCGGTTACTTCAAATTGAACAAGAGCAATTGGAGCAGTTGGAATGAAAACGATTTTGATTGCCCCACGAGGCCTTTTGTGGCCTCTTTAAAGCGGCCTGCGCTACGCGGTGAGAAAACGGATAGGTGAGGTGAAATATGGTGAGAGTGAATATCATACACCCTCACATACTTTCAACTTAATATAATAAATATTCAATTACCGAATTTTGTATATTACTTCATCAATTTTTTTTTTTTTTAAATTCATTATAAATAATGTTTAATTTCTTAAAATGGAGTTTCTACATTAAAAAACATGTTTTCATGAAGTGTATATTACACTTGTTTGTTTTGATATCAATTTATCGTTAGATTTTTATCTTTTTAAAAAAATAATATTTAATGATATTATAGGATTTTTCAAAAAGTAATATTTGATGTCATTATCCAAATTTGTTTTTAAAAAATTAGCCTTTCCTGTCTCCCGCTACTTTCGTGAACTCTCACAAGACTTCGCTTTTCGATATTTCACCTCACCTACACCGCTACACCTACCTTTTTTCTCACCGTATAGCGCGCCTTAACGACCCCTCTCTATTCCATTCTTTAGTTTTTTTTTTACCAGCAGGTAGTGATTTATGCTCAAGTAAACCTGTGGTGAATAAACCAGGGGGAGTGGAAGGGGGGAAGTTAAACCCTTCAAAATGACAACCGAAAAAAATAAAATAAAATAGATAGAGGTCTAGTTTAAAATAATTATAAAATAAACAAACCTGTACCTCAAATACCCACAAAGGGTCTTGGGCTCACCTTATATATACTGTTTTTAGGCCATCCGAGGTGAATAAAAAAAATTGCTCTCATACTGGAAAATCCTCATAAATCCACGCAATATTCCAAATATAACAACATGTTGAATGCATTATACACAAAATCAAATCAATTGGTAATGAAAAAGAAACGGTTAACGTGATAGGTCAAACATGTTACAACTTCGTCCAAGAAATCATTAATATTATTACTAGCCTCGATGAAACTGAAAGCAATGAAATGTGGACAGATTAATATAGAATATTTTCACGAAAAAAAACATACAACAAATTGTTTTGAATCAGCATCTTAAACGACAAAGTATTGTACAAATCGTAAAACTGCGGACTAACCATGAGTGAACAAACAAACATCTTGCTTCCATGAGAATAAAAAAAAAAGGAAAAATGTGAAGATCGAAAACAACCAAAAGTTCCACGGCACTCGGTATTTAAAGAGAATTTACACCGGAGGAAGAGACTACATTTTAAAAAAAACTTGGACAGAGTAAAGATTAAGAAGATGGTAATTTTTTTAAAGAAAAATTCAATTTGTAGAATTTAGTTTAAGTGTATGCGTTTAATAAATCGTATTTCATTTAAATCGTACACTAACCAAATAGGATTTTTTAACAAATCTTTAGGGTCATTTGTTAAAAAAAATTAATAAATAAAATTTTATTATTAAATTACCAACAGTTTACGAACTTGCTGATGACATGTTTCTGGGCATAATTTATGATAAATAGTTGTTACTAATATTATTATTATAAAATCTAATTATTTATTATAAACAAATAAATATGTAGTATTTTGTGATTTTCTTAGAATCAGATTTTACTTAAAAGTTAGATCACAAAATATTGTTTTTATTGATATTTTTGTTTGTCAAAACCGAAAGACGAAATATATTTTTTAAATAAGATATTCTCTATTAATAAATTTAAAACAATATTTTTTTATCTATGACTATATTCATTAGGAGTTACATAGTTCTAAAACAGATTCAATTGGTGATGAAATAATTGCTAAACTTGTGTAGATATTAATAATAATATTTTAAAACTATTATTCCATGTATTATGAGAGGATAATTCAACAGTGCAACATTTAAATAAATATCTGACAAAAAAGTAATATTGCCTGAGTGAGAGAGGGATTGAGTAGTTATTCAAAATGCCACGAGATGGCATTAGTATACCATTTAGCCCCATTTGTTTTCGATGTATAATGGTGGTTTTGCTTGTCCTGTATTAAGATTTGTTGATATTATGATATAATAAATAAATGTTTTTAATTATGTTTAAATATAAAATTAATCTTTCTTAATAATCTAAAATTAATATTATTTTATCAATATTATATAAATATTTACACTAAATAAATGACATATAGACCTTCCCTTGTAATGGGAGATTTATTTCATTTGAACGGAGAAGAGCAGAAACTTAATACTTTATTTAATATAACCTTGGTCCTAAGTTTTCCATTATTCTCTACTCGTGCGTACCTCATCCCTATTATGATATAAAAATTTCCAAATACACAAAATTAAAAAATAGCTTCAAAACTGCAAGCGTTCTATACATTTAAAATATAAAACCACATTTTTTTTTTCTTAAATCTCTCTCTAAAACAAAACATTCCTTCAAGAAAAACTGAATTTTTACCTCTTCTCCTCCCCGTGAACTCTAGATAAGGCAACAAAGTATATTATTTTCGAGCTGAATAAGACCGCATTTCTGATATTGATGGTTTTAAAAAAACAAGTAAAATATTCCATTTCGGTCCATTAAAGAATATTTGGTCTACTAATCAATACTATTGGCTACTGAAAAGATTTTTAATCTATATTTATTGTATACGCTGGGCTATCCGTGAAAGAATAATACTTCCAAGTGACAACTCAAAATTGAGGGTGGTTCTATTGAAATAAATAAGTGGACTGTATAGATTTAAAATAAATAAAAATAATGAAAACAAACGACGAATCACAATACATTTATTAAACTAAAATACATATAAACAAGATAAGAAACAAATTAACCTAATAAATTTATATAAGATACATTAACCTAATTATAATTAAACAGCTGTAAAAAATGTAGGAAACAAAATAAACCTAATTAAAATATTGTAAAAATAGAAGAAACAAACTTAACTTAATTAATGCTCAAAGATGTAAAAAAAATAGTTATCAAATTAAACAGTTTCTTGAATAAGAATTAAGAAATTAAATGTTCCATTAATGGATAAAGATAGGTTATATTCACGTAAAGATGTCCAGTTGAGTGTTGAAGAAAACGACCGCAGGGCGGCTTGAACGAAGTCGTCTTGAGTATTGAAGAAAATTACCGCAGGGCGGCTTGGACGAAGTTCTCCGGTATGTTGAATGACCGCAGGGCGGCTCTTCCAAGTTCCAAGGGGAACGATGAGAAGATGAAGAAATTCGTTTCCAAACGTTCAAACGTTGAGAGGAATCTTGGGTCTATATACGGCACATCTTCACCGCTCAGACGCTAGCTTAAGACTCGACTGGCACGAGGCAGTCAAAAAAACAATTGAAGTACGATCGTCTTCTGTCTTTCTCTTCTACTGCTCTCGTTTAAAAACTTATAATTATATTTAAAATAACTATTTTAAAAAGAAATTAAAAAATAAAGATTTAAACAAAAAAAATGATCTTATTATAAATATCATAAAATTATGAACTTATAATTTTTCGATTGAAAAACTATAAAAACCTTATCAGGCCGTAACATATGGCGTGAACATACCGCCCACCAAATTTTCGTTGAAAATTTTCAAGGTTTACATGAACATATTGGTGGTGACACTAACTACATTAGTTAGCTTATGTTTGCGGTAGCAGTGGTGCCAATTTGGAAACAGGCCTGATGTACTCTCCTTTTGGAGTTTTAACTTTTACGACTGGAACTGTTCCATCTTTTCTGGGGTATACTTCCATTATTCTACCGGTAGGCCAATTTTGCACCGATGCGTTTGGTTCTTTTAGTAAAACTAGGGTTCCAATATTCAAGTTTGGTTTGGTCAAAGTCCATTTTGTCCGTTGCTGCAAACTATTTAAATAGTCATAACGCCATATTTTCCAGACGTTTTGAATGCAACATTGTACAATTTGCCACCTGGATAGTCTATTTTCAGGTACGTCTGTCAAGTCATGGGTAGGCAGTGACAACAAGGGTGCACCTATTAGGAAATGGCCAAGTGTAAGCAGAATTGACTGGAGTAATTGTGGACCTGCGTGTAGGTATGCAATGTGGAAGTGATCTATGATCAGGGAACTTAAATGTGATTTGTGAGGAAGTAAAATTGGGTGTTTATTTTCGTAATTTAGCGGAGCGTTTGTAAGACGACCGCCCACCCTGAGAATCCCTCGGCTATCAATAAAGGGTGATAGAGCCCCCAAAGAGGAGGATTTGGAGTCAGAGTTAGGAAATTCTTTATCAAAGTAAAAACGTTGGGTAACTTGTATAATTTTCTCTAGTGCAAGGTTCAGTTCAATGGCTGATGGGCGCCCTATTTGCCTTTTTGATATATTCAACCGTGCATTATGCAAGAGTCTTAGCACATAAGCGAATACTCTCAAAAGTTTAGTATAAGACGAAAAGTTTTTAATAACACTAGTCAGATAGCAATCATTAGTTGGAGCACTTAAAACAACCTCCTTTGTCTTTACTTCCGGCAAGTCTCCGGTACAATGGTTATTAAAATGATTACTGATTGGCCATGCTTCAATCGGGTGTTTCAGCCATTCTGGACCTTCCCACCAAGTACCGTCTTTTAGAAAAGAGCCAGGAGTTAATCCTCTAGACGCTATATCCGCTGCATTATGATGTGATTGTACATGATACCATTCACTATGAGAGGATTGATCCAAAATTGCAGTTACGCGATTGGCAACAAAAGTTTTGAGTTTGTAAGTAGGGATATTGAGCCAAGAAAGAGTGGTGGATGAATCTGAGAAATAATATGTGGCCTTTACCTCTAATTTTGACAAAAACGTTTCTAAAGACTTATGTAATTTCACTAATAACAAGGCCACACAAAGTTCTAGACGCGTAACTGTTAAAAGCTTTAGAGGAGCAAGCCTAGTTTTGGCAAGAATCAAACGGACCTCCACTCTCCCATTTTCATATTCGGTTCGTAAATATTGGACCGCTGCATATCCTAAGGTAGAAGCATCGAAAATCCTACAGCCGTTACTTGTTTTTTAGCACCTGAAAACAAGCCCCGTGATATGTTAAGTGATTTTAATAAAGGCAATTCATTAACAAAATGATCCCACTCAAGCAATAAATCGGGCGGAAGCTGAGAATCCCAATCCAGACGTCGTTTACAAAGCTGTTGTAGTACACATTTATCTTTGAAAATCACGGGTGCTAAATAACCAAGAGGGTCATACATCCTTGCTATAGTAGACATTACCCCACGTTTTGTACTTACGCGAGCGAGCTCTTGCACGTTATAAGAAATACTATCTTGTACAGGGTTCCATTGCATTCCCAATAGTTTAACAGATGAATCATCGAAGTCGGATAAGGATATTTTGGACTCACAAGACTCATGTGGCACGTTGGTAAGTAACAGAACATTTTGCGGTGAGTGTGAGTTATTATCAGGTAAGGGTCCTAGAATTATCCCTCCAAATACTGTATTTAAGAGATTGGGACAACTAGAAGTTGTTTTGATATTTCTGAAAATATTTAGAAACAAATCCGCTCCTAAAAGAAAATCTATAGGGCCTGGCTTCCAAAAGGAAGGGTCTGAAAGATCCTCACTACTTAATTGTCTCCTAATATGCCCAGAGATAGGTTGAGAGGGCATATTATTACTTATTTGCTGAATAATCACAGCATTTGTTCGCAACTTGGGATTTTCAGAATTTAATGGAACCAATGTGCAGTCTACCTGCTGAGTCCCACCAGCAATTGGGCTATTCGCAAATCCACAGAGTTTGTGGGGGTTTTGAGAGGGTATCAATTTCAATTTTCTAGCACACGAAGCCGTAATAAACGAACGTTGTGCTCCACTGTCGATGACAATTCTTATTTGGTGATAGTTACCTACATGGTCTTTTATTCTGGCCAAAGCAGTACCAAGTAAAACATTTACTTTGCCATCTAGAGATGTGGAAAAAACAGCGCTTTCTGATGTATTAGTTTCTAGCTGAGAGTTTTCCCTAACTGTCGAAGTATTAGTTTTAGGTTCTTCGTCCACAGAGGGTGGAGATGTCACCGAATTACCCCAGTGTAATAAGGAATGGTGTTTTTTATTGCAGTAACGACATAATTTATTTGACCGACAATCAGCATTTTTATGATTTTCGCTAAGGCAATTGGAACAAAGATTTAATGGCTTTAAAGTATTAAAACGTTTTTGTGGACTAAGTTCCAAAAATTTAGAGCAACGATACAAAGCATGCTTTTCCTTACATAAGGGGCAAGAACGAGTAGTTTGCTGCCCTGTGGAGTAAAAAATTTGTTTCATCCTTTTAGGATAAGTTTTATTGTCGTTCGAGTGTTTGGACATGCTTGGAGTAGATAAGGCTTGAGATTGAAATGCAACACATTGCTGAGAAATTAGGTCAACTAAATCTTGAAATGAAGGAAGTTCTTCTTTCACTGATTGTAAAGTCTCAAACCTCTCACGGGTTTTGGGATCTAACAGTCTTGATGCAAATGTAAGAAGAACAAACCCAGATTCATCTTTTATGTCTAAATTTTTGAACGCAGTTACACTCTCTAATACAATCTCCGAAAATTGTTCTAAGGAAGCTAAATTACATTCCTGTAATGGCTTAAAATTAAATATTTTTGCAAGCAAATTGCTAGCTTGAATCCGTTTGTTATCATACCGTTTGGTCAAACTGAGCCAAGCTTGTGGATAATCTTGGGCAGTAATTGGTATGGAAGCAACACATTGCAAGGCAGGTCCCTTTAATGAGGACTTGAGATAATGGAACTTTTGAACTGGAGATAAGGAAGTATTTTCATGAATTAATGAAACATAAGTGTCTTTGAATGAAGTCCACTTAGTCCAGTCACCGTTGAATGTAGGAAGATTTATAGAGGGAAGTTTAAATAACTGATTTTGGGATTCACTAGAAGATGCATTCAATGAATGATCTTGAACTACTTGTTCTCGCTCAAGTGCCAACGCTTCATAAAATTTATGGCGGGTCTCCTTCCTAATGTTGTCATACTCACTGCAATCTTTGTTTAGTAATTTAGCATATTGTTTCACTTCTGTGACAGTTTTAGTGAACTTTTGGAAAGTAGCGTCCAGTCGTGATAACCTAGCTTTAAAAACCGGAAATAATTCTGAATTGTAATATATCTCAATAAAAAAAAAAAAAAAAAAAAAAAAAAAAAAAATCTGAATTTTTTGTTGCAGCCTGACCTATTTCATTTGTTTCGTGTATATCGTCCCTTAAGTCCTCTAATTCGTCCAACAGGGAGCTCAATACTACCTCATTATCAATTTTTGGACCCATTTTTAGTTTAAACAATTGACAAAATCTATATGTTAAACAAGATGTGAAAAAAGAAATGTGATTGATCACAAAAAAATAAACTGAAATTTAAATAACGATATGTTTCCCAACTGGCAACTAACAATTGCTGAAATGTTTAAATTCCAATAAATTCAAACCTAAATTAAATAATTATTTAGAAGGCTAAATAAAACAATAAGAGATAGCTGTAGGAATGAATTGTGATCCGTTCCGCCAGAGGGCCGAAAATTTGTAGACAAAAAATAAATCCACGACCCGGAGTACCAAAATTTGTATACGCTGGGCTATCCGTGAAAGAATAATACTTCCAAGTGACAACTCAAAATTGAGGGTGGTTCTATTGAAATAAATAAGTGGACTGTATAGATTTAAAATAAATAAAAATAATGAAAACAAACGACGAATCACAATACATTTATTAAACTAAAATACATATAAACAAGATAAGAAACAAATTAACCTAATAAATTTATATAAGATACATTAACCTAATTATAATTAAACAGCTGTAAAAAATGTAGGAAACAAAATAAACCTAATTAAAATATTGTAAAAATAGAAGAAACAAACTTAACTTAATTAATGCTCAAAGATGTAAAAAAAATAGTTATCAAATTAAACAGTTTCTTGAATAAGAATTAAGAAATTAAATGTTCCATTAATGGATAAAGATAGGTTATATTCACGTAAAAATGTCCAGTTGAGTGTTGAAGAAAACGACCGCAGGGCGGCTTGAACGAAGTCGTCTTGAGTATTGAAGAAAATTACCGCAGGGCGGCTTGGACGAAGTTCTCCGGTATGTTGAATGACCGCAGGGCGGCTCTTCCAAGTTCCAAGGAGAACGATGAGAAGATGAAGAAATTCGTTTCCAAACGTTCAAACGTTGAGAGGAATCTTGGGTCTATATACGGCACATCTTCACCGCTCAGACGCTAGCTTAAGACTCGACTGGCACGAGGCAGTCAAAAAAACAATTGAAGTACGATCGTCTTCTGTCTTTCTCTTCTACTGCTATCGTTTAAAAACTTATAATTATATTTAAAATAACTATTTTAAAAAGAAATTAAAAAATAAAGATTTAAACAAAAAAAATGATCTTATTATAAATATCATAAAATTATGAACTTATAATTTTTCGATTGAAAAACTATAAAAACCTAATCAGGCCGTAACATATGGCGTGAACATTTATAAAAGAAAGTGCCATTTCACTCGATTTTCTGGTCATCGCAGTTTCTCAAAAACGACTATGGTTGTGAAGTTTAAATTTCTCCTGGAGGTTCGTCTCACCATCTAGATGTGCGATAAGGCTGGGTTTGGGAAAATTCATCCTCTAAGTGATTTAAAAAAATGTTTTTTTTAAAACGTAAAACACAATTGGTTTTCGAATATCTAAAAAACTATACGCATCCTCAAAAACTATAAGTACTCATTTGAATGACAATCAATTTTCTAACTACTTAGAAACAAAATCGTTTTGATGTGATCAGTAATAGCTTAGATAGTAAAATACTTATTATAAATATATTTAGGTATATTTTGTTTTATAGCCATGTTTCGTGTGTAGGTTTCTATCCGATCCATGTGTTTCAATGTTGTTGGTTTTTTAAAATGATCAATAGGCTTAAAAAGGTTTAAGTTTTGAACAAATAGAACTTAGTTCTGAATCCTAAAAAAAAAAAAAATGCGAGCTTATTCATTTAGAAGGGTACACCCCCGAGTGGAAAAATATGCATTTATGTCACATAGAAGTTACGATGGTAGAGATTGATAATGTTTTAAAGCAAAAATAGATAATAACGGGTATGGCTACTTGATACTGCTCTGTTATTGTAGATTAAACTGAATAAAATTAATATCTCCCAATAAACAATAATCATTTATATGTCATACATAGACATAGTTAAAAGTTTAACTCACTGCTATCTCAGGTATATTTATATTGTATAACCTCACCTAACACAGTTATTATAAACAACTTTCTTAATTCGCAGTAATGCGAGGTACAGCTAGTAAGATACTAAGTGTCAGTACTTACTTTTCCCTCTATACCTCCTGATAACAGGCTGTTAATTCGGTTTTTATTTTCCCTTAACTATATATGAGAACAATTCTACGAAAAAGTATTAAGAATTTTCTAATCCGAGTTTTCAACTGAAATATACTACGTTTCACTGAGTACCAATAACCAATTCCTGCAAAATGGTCTCTTTTTGTATATGGTATGCCTAACTAAAAAAAGGAAAGTTATACGAAAACTAAATTACATATTCAAAAAAAGTATGGATCGCCTATGAATCACCGCTATTTTTCACTGAAATCGGATTACCGGAAGTGCCATTTTATACATTTTTTATTTACACCTTTTTTAGAATTTTCTTGAAAACGGTTCTAAGGATTTTGATTAAACTGACTACATTGATGTAAAATTAAATAGATTTTACTTTAATTTGGGTATGACATGGTTTGAATTTAGTATTATCAAAATTTCTTCCTCTAAAGTACCTTTAATTTTTTTTTTTTATTCACTTGCTCTTGCTGTTAGTCGTATTAAAACCGTGTAAGTATGAATTATGTTGATAAACAATTAAAGAGAAAGAAGAAGGCGTATTAATTTAATAGCGTTAATAAATAATTATAACAATTAAATATTTTCTGAGCATTACCCAAAGACGCCAACAGCTACTGCAGCCTCCCTCAACGCTCGTTCGTGGTCCATATCCACAAGTGCTTCAGGCCGAATAGTCGCAGTGTTTCTGGGTTGTCGCTCATTTTGCACCGCTGTAAGAAAATAAAATATGATCAAACTATTTAAAAAACTTAATTAATTTAATTTTTTTTAAAGATATAAACAATTATATAATTGATAACTATGATAAGATTTAACACCGTCTTGTATATCTGAGAGCAAGGCTTTTACATTTAAGCTTATTAATTTCCCATTAATGTATATTATAATGAGTATTTTCGTTAATGGGTAGTTTCTCTAATATTTACCTTCATAAAATTAAAATAATTCTTGGTTTCTGTAATATTTACCTTCATAATGTTAAAATGAGGTCAATTTCTGGATTTGGACCGTTTTGTATGGCCGCCATTTTTTAATCCTACCATTCAGAGGTGGCATACAAAAAAAAAATGTTGTACAAGTTGGCTGATATGTTAAAATAACTTTGAAATTTTTCTTTTTATAATACGCATTTTTCGGCCCCAGCTCTTGGACTATTGGGAGTACTTGAATAATTGAATCTTATTCACGCAAAACACGAATTTCATTTACTTTCGTTATTAAAAACAATTTTATAACTTTATAATAAAATTTTATTGATATAAATCTGTGCTATATACAATTATTTGACACGAACATCTATTATGTAGGTTTCTTTTCTCTTGTCCTATCTTTGCTTGAGGATCTTCCCTCCTTTCTTCCGTTCAGGTCTATTCTTGGACGGGAGTTGTTTACTGCCATAAATACCGCATTTTAAAAAAATTGTTGGTACTCTGTCGTATCTTTATAAATCCGCCGCACACCCGCGCCACTGTTACCTTTTTGATTTGTACTGTTTTGATTTTTCTTTCTTTTCTCTATAGTATTATGGATTGCTTCTTAAGATTTGTGTTCGGTACCTCGAGACGGTCCCATGTATCACACCGCTACGACGAGTTAAAGAGGTTAACCCCAACCTTTCGAAGACAATATTTCCTTGGATCATTCCTTTATCAAATCATAAGCTCCCACCATCCCTTTTATGTCTACAGCCTTCTGGTATTTAAATCCTCAACCCATCACCAGGAAACAAGATCCCGTCTGTCCAACCTCCACACTCCTTTCCATAGAACCAAAAAATATGACTGCTCCATTGTAGCCCGTTCCACTGCCTTATGAAATATTGAAATATATTGAAATTTTAAAACTGTATATATATATATATATATATATTTTTTTTTTTTTTTTTTTTTTTTTTTCTTTTTAATTCTTATTGGACTCTGATATAATATAATATAATTGATACTCTTGGACTATAATATATATTTTTTATTCACTAGAAGGACACATCCTTTTCGATGGACTATGCCTTTCCACAGCGGGTTTGGAATGTGCCAAGCTCTAGGAAGGGTTCATCCCTAATTTGGATACTTAAGAGGACAGCTATCAACAGTTGCCTGAGGTTATTTAAAAGAGCGGTGAGGTTGTGGCCCGCGGCGATCAAAGTAACGAGGGAGGACTTTGAGTATTCAAATGCTTTGAGGCCACGCGGCAGGCGCTAATGGCCCTGACACCGCTTTAAACCAACTTGCCCATTATTTACGCCCTCCGCAACTTACACATCGCCCTCATTAAAATATCTCCTTCCACAACTGAGTCATTGTCTCATCCGACGTCGGTTCTTCTCTGCTGCATTGTAATGACCCATCACCGGTCCCGGCCGAAACGCCACCACTAACGATGAGTACCCTCTCTCATTATTAACCCTCATGGACATATTTTTAAGCTCTATTGGAATGCTGCGCATGAAATGACCTATTCGCAATGTTGAAGATTCAGAGATGATTGGACTGCCTCGTTTATTTGACGAAATTAATGGGGGTTGAAAAAATCTGATGGGCGCGACTTACACGTACCTCCCTTCTTGAAATCAACTTTCATATTTTTTTTATTTTTATTTTAACTATTTATGAAATACATATAAAATAATAATGGAAAAAAATGAAAAAAATAAGATAAATCTGTCTCTAGATACACCCCTATATTACTCAATATAAGTATAATGCTTAGAATAAGTATTTTTGTTTATTTTTCTAATTATGCCAAAAAAAAAAAAAAAATCACGGTATGGATTTTCCCTCTCCATAGGCTAAAAAGATACTTTGGTGTCATTCAATTAAGTCCGGTAAACAATCCTGATGACTTAAGAGTATTTTAAATCTCAAAATTAAAATTTCTCAAAAGATAAAATCTCCTTAATGGATATAATTAGTTGACTGTTGAATTACTGGAAGGAATTAGTCCGAATGTCGATCAGTAAATGAAACAATTAAATAATTTCAAATATTTATTGTCGGCCAACGTTTGTATCCTAACATTGTATCTCAACAGAAATATTGTATCCTAATTTCTTCCACCGATAAAAATCTGCTATTTTTTCGAAGATCCTAACTCTTTATTAATGGAAGAAATAATAATGGAAAGTATTGCGATCATGAAAATTTTTTAATTCCAGAAATACGCGTTCTGGGTTCCCTGAGTCTGTGTATGGTAGGCCTTGCACGAAAACGAAAAGTCGTAAGAAACTGGAATTTTATATTTAAGACAAATATACACCCGAGATGTTACCCCAACTTTTTCACCAAAATCGGCTGGCCGGAATTTCTACTTTATAATATGCATTTTGCACCTTTATTATGATTTTCTCAAAACCGGCATCATTTTCATCAACCTCGATAAATCGATTTAAGATTTAATGGGCTTTATTAAATTCTTTATGTATTGTGGGACAATGTAGAATAATATTAAAAATCATGTAAAAAAAAATTAATGTCTTAAATTAGAAAAATAAAACAAAACAAAAATGAACAATGGTAATAAATTAAAAGGTAATAAATCAAAAATCCTCAATGCTCCTTATTTTGTCACAAATAAACTCATCCATAAAGACCTCAATGTTGCTTATGTTGCTGACTTGGCGCGAACCAGGTAGAATTCCCTTCATGAAAAACTCCATTCCCACTATAACCCACTAGATTCAAACGTTGCCTCCTCTACACTCCCTGATAATCCTCCGTCTGAAAAGAAGATAGCCCCGAGACCTTCTAGTTTAGCATAGTTTTTGGATAGCTGCCAATGGGTAGTATCCCTACATGTGAATCATGACAGAATATCTTGTGTCACATTTACTAAATGTATTTTATTATAAAGTTGTAAATATCAATAAATATATATATTTTTTTAAATAAGGTAATAAATTTAATCATAACAATAATAGCAAAACTAATCTAAGGATCTGTCGAAAGATACAGTTCAATGAGGGGTTACATAAAGGTCTTAAGGCCGCGAACACGAATTGGAAAAGAGGATGGGCGATTTTAATGAGAATATATCTGAGAAGTACGATGGGTAGCGGGATAACTTAGAAGAGGAAGGATGCCAGGAAGTACTTACAACGGTAGGAAGGGTAAAGCCACTTCAACTCTTCGTAGAATCAGGTGTGAGAAGCGTCCCTGGATATTCCAAAGATGAAGCGTATCAAGCAGTTAAATAACGTTTTGATTTTGCTTCAAGATCCCCAGAGACACCCCTATACTCCGTAAATACCGTATTTTAGCGTTTATTTCTAGGGGAAAAAATCTGGTGCGCGCAACACACGACTTTCACTTACCTCCGTTGTTAAAATCAACTTAAGAATTTTTAAATACATGTAGAAATAAAAATAAATCGTTAAAGAATTAATTAAATTGAATTTCAATAGGAACATGTGTTTTATTAAATAATCTATTATATTTTGTATCTAAAACAATCAGTTTGTGTTTGGGGTAATCACCTCCAAGTCAAATGTCAAGATGATCACAACTAGGGGCTCTGCTTCCTTGACATGCCGCCTGGTAGCAGCACGGTCAAGATAAATTTCTCTTTTTAGGAGCCAGAAACTGTTAGTTTTATCGGTTTTTCATCACTCTCCATTACCATTTACAATTCTGTGTATCAGATAATGTTTTTTTCTAAAATCTTTAGCTATCCAACGGTATATTATACATCTATATTACTATTCTTGTGTTCAAAAACAAAATAATTGCAGACAAAAATATATTTGCACTTTTCTGCTTTAGTTGTTTATCAAATTCGCTCAACTTTGATATTTAGTCGTCCTTCATCAGTGACATTAAGATGATATGGTTAATCTTTTGGAATGTACGAAATTAAAGGAAGTTTAGAGGAAGAAAATATCGGCATTTAAGCCCTGTCAGATTATTCCAATCAGAATTAAACTTACATGATAATAAAGCCTATTAAATTTTACATCGATATAGCGAGTTTAATCAAAATCGTTAGAGCTGTTTTTGAGAAAATTGTAAAATAAAATGCTAAATGCATAGGATAAAGAAGAACTTCCGGTCTGCCGATTTTAGAAATAGAAAAAGTTGCTCTAACATTTTGGGCGTATAGTTGTCATAAATATGAAATTTCAGTTTCGTTCGACTTATGATTTTTGCGCTAGACGCTACAGTACGCTATATATAGTAAGTGAAAGTAAAACAGATTCGAAAATTTTAAAGAGGCCTTTAAAATTTAAAGGTCCTTTTGTCAAATCAAACACTTTAATTATTCTACTAAATTGTTACTTAGTTTGACGTTGACATAACTTATAGATGACTTAAAGCATGTTAATCGTGCTTTTAAATTTGTAGCCATCTGAAGGCAATATTTATTAATATATATTTTTTCTTCTAAAATTATTATTAAGGCTTCAGTATACTTGCAAATACGAACTCAGAAACACACAATTTTCGTGTTATATTGTTTAGTTTAGTAATTTTTTTTTCCCGGGAATTTGGCATTTCAGTTCGAAAAAAAATTACTAACACCAACTCGATAAATTATCTATGGTCAGTTGACTATTCCTATTTACCCCATAAGAAAACGTAGTATAGATTTGAACGATCTTGTATATACACTCAGCTGACAACGCCAAATAACAAAGTTCTCGGCACTAGAATACTTTAAGTGTAGCCTGCCTTACTCTTAAGACACACATGTTTTTATTAATCTTATTAAACTAACAGAAATAACTCGATATCAAGAAAAATATTTAAAACGATTTATAAATAAACACAATTTTCTAGCTCTATTACTCTCCTATGAGTCTTACGGACAGGTTGCAAAAATAGAAAATATTACATGTTAGGAAAGTTAACTAAGAAATATGGGAATTATAGAAAGAATATGAATGGCATCTTTCCTAGAGTTATATTCTTTCATACTGTGCTGTGAGCAAGATTTAAGAAAAAATGTATATTACGTAACAAATCGTACGTTATTTCTTAAAATCCATGAAAAGTTGTTATAAATCCATAAAATAAAACTGTTATTTATTATTTCTACTTTTAGATTATTTTATGAAAACAGATGTTCTACTGTAAGCAAAAGGGATTCCAATAGAAACTATATTAAAGTTTTGAAATTTATTTTAAATAGTACATTTGAAATCTAAAATAGTAATGAACCACAAACCGTTTAACATAAAAAATAAGTTAACTGAATTAATTTCGATTTATTGACCAATTTATGTATTTAATTTCTGCCGATGATTAAATAAAATAACAAACAGACGTTATATATATACATAATATTTTCTGGGATCACCTGTGGATTTGTGGAAGCAAGAGACAGTCAATAGTAATGTATAAATGATAATTGTTTATAGAAGTAAAATATGTCCTCATTGAAGTTTTCCAGAGATAGGAAATTTCAAAAAATGGAGAT
The DNA here is from genome assembly GCA_023052935.1 of Piezodorus guildinii. Classification (NCBI taxonomy): domain Eukaryota; kingdom Metazoa; phylum Arthropoda; class Insecta; order Hemiptera; family Pentatomidae; genus Piezodorus; species Piezodorus guildinii. The sequence goes on along the minus strand of CM041295.1, from coordinate 123,327,795 downwards.
ACATACAAATTTAACCGTTTAAAGGTTCCCGTTTTGAAAACCATTCTTAATATAAAGTCGCTCGATTACTCATATAAATTAACTATAAAAATGTTTCTAAACTTAAAAAGAAAATTGTCATTACTACAGGCCAGTGAAGGGAAAGATGTGTTATTCTCGCACTGCATAAGATGTTTTGAAAATCTTAGAATTTCTAAGAAAGAATGACATGTAATATAAATAAATTAAAATTAAACGATGGAAATGGGTGAAATAGATTCCATTTCATTAATTGGCTCAGTATTAATATTACGTTTATTATTTCATTTCATCTATGAATTATACAGTAAGGGAATATATTGTGATCGTGAAAATTTTCGTTTTCCAGTCAACGGAAATATACATTTTAGAGTTACCTGAGTCTGTTCGTCTAGCACGAAAACGAAACGTTGTACAAAACTGAAATTACATATTTAACACAAATATACCCCCGAGATCGCGCGAAAAGGTCTGTGTAGTAAGTAAGTCGAGCACGGAAACGAAAAGTCGTGGGAAACATAAACTTTATATTTAAGGGAACCGTACGCCCGAGATGTTAAAGAAATGGAAGAACCAGAAAAGTCACTTTATACCATGCATTTTGCACCTTTTTACGATTTTCTCGAAAATGACTCTAAAGATTTTGATTAAACTCGCAAAACCGACGTAAAATTTAATGGGCTTTAATATCGTGTAGTTTTCATTCTTAATAAAATAGTCTGACTGAGCTTAAATCGCGATATTTAAATATTCTCCCTCTATAGTACCCTTAGTTTTGTAGATTCGAAAAAAATAACTAAATCATCTTGTTAGCAACGGGTAAATATGTAAGTTGAACGAATTTGATTTCTAACTATAGAAGAAAAGAGGAAATATTTTTTTTATTTAACTTTCCTTTATGCTACTATGGCTAATCGGACGATGCTACAGTGGGAGTCCTAAATTTTGCCTATCCAGGTTTGTTTGTTTGTTTATTTATTTAACGTCACTTTATGCTACTATGGCTAATCGGACGATGCTAAAGTGGGAGTCCTAAATTTTGCCTATCCAGGTTTGTTTGTTTGTTTATTTATTTAACGTCACTTTATGCTACTATGGCTAATCGGACGATGCTACAGTGGGAGTCCTAAATTTTGCCTATCCAGGTTTGTTTGTTTGTTTATTTATTTAACGTCACTTTATGCTACTATGGCTAATCGGACGATGCTACAGTGGAGTCCTAAATTTTGCCTATCCAGGTTTAATTAGGATAGGGATCTTTAATGAGTATCTGACATCGCACAGGACCACCTTTTAACGTCCCCTCCGAAGGACGGCATAACTAAGGATCTTTCACCCCAATTAAAAAATCCTAGGGCCACCTGCGGGTTTGAACCCGAAACCTTGGGCATAGGAAGCTGTTATGCTAACCACCATGCTACAGGTAACAACCTTTTTTTCTTTTTTTTTTTCTAATATAATAACAGAGAGCGAGGAGGAAAGAATGGATTGATGAGGAGCGAGAGGAACAGTCCCGAAGGATGAGAGAGTATTGGAGTAGAAAAAAGGCGGTAGGTGTGAGGAGGAATTAGTAATGGTATTCACGTGGTCCTTGCTGGCCGATTCGTGCTAAAATAATAATAATAAAATAAGAACAGTAATATATATGTATAACATACCGTTGGAATGCGAAATATTTGAGTAAAAAAGTTACCTTATACAGAAGTTTGTAAAAATTAATGTAGATTGATGAATAGTGGATAAAGCTAACTCATTGTTGTAGATTATTACAATATATAAGAGATTATTCAATGAAACACATGTTTCTTACGGAACTCAGTTTTATTCTTGAATGACCTTTTTTCAAGTCTAACTTTATTTAAATTCTTTTTAATTTAAGTGTAAGTCGTTTGTTGCGCTCAGCAGATTTTTTAATAATTTTTCTTGACTAACAAGGAAGTAGATCGTTTAAGTAAAAAAATTCGTTTTTGACCTTCCCTTTTTAGGCAGCTTCTAAAAATAGAGGAGAGCCCCCCAAAGGAAAACCAATTTAGCGAAGTGTCACCGATCTCGAAATAGGTTAGACGCGTCAGCTTGCGTTAAGGATCTGTCGATTACCTGAGCAGTGACAGTGGTGACCTTATCGTTTCTTTGACAAGATAACAACCCGGTTCACAGCCTTTATTTCCTTCCATCATTTACTGACGATCTTTAACTTTTATTCAGATGAAGGGGAGATGTCTTACAATCTCTCCTCCTTCCACCAAAAAATACAAAATGGTCGAATTAATATTGTAATACTTATACTCTACACCTGATTATGTCAATACATTAATTAAGAGAGGTAAATTAAACTATACTCATCTTAAGAGTGCAATTATAAATAATAATGAAAGGGTATAGCCTAGTAAGTATGGTAGATTATTGAAAAATGTGGCGAAAATTATTTTTAAACCGAAAATACATCCACACTAGAGAAAAACATAGAGGATACGATCGAGAAATTATTGATAATGACTAAATAGATGAGGTTATGGAGCGCTAACCTGGTGCGCGTTTTGAAAAACAGCTTTTATCCAATTATTTTGCAGTAAAATGATTGAAAATGTTTCAGAAGTAACGTAATTCTGAAATTTTGGTGAGAAGAAGTTAATTACAGATTTTTCAATAATAAGAAGAAATATAAGTTAAATGCAAGATTTCAGAAAAAATGAATTTTTAATTTTTTTTAACACGCTCATACCGGCGTGACCAACAGGTGGGTCACACTTGATTGTTCCGTGGGGTGGCGTGACCCACCCGTGGGTCACACCTGACTATTCCGTAGGGTGGAATGCAGTTTTAGGATTAGCTCTATTTTATTCCTTGATACCCAACCCTTTTACAACTATCCAAATTGCCACATCTACAGTTATGACTACTATCCTTACTTACTTTTATTCTATTGTATGTTATGTTGTATGTTGCACATGCTATATTATTAGTATATTATTAAACCCCCTCCCAAAAAAAAAAATAATAAATAAATAAATTTAAATTTATATTTTATCAAAATTGTATATATCTCTTATTTTGTTTATTATATATTTTAATTTTCAATATTTTTATTTGAGGTTGTTTTTTATTTATTATTTGTATTTTTTTTTTTTTTGGTTTTTATACTCTAAGACTCTAAAGAGTTTATTTTAATTATCTTGTAATATTATTCTTAAGGGACTAGTCCCAAAATAAATAACGAATTTCGTATTATTAAATAGTAAGGTCTATTTCATTGTTTTTCTTGACCTTCATTGGTACCACCTCCCTTCTGAATTTCCAATTGTCAATTATTGATTTTTAATTTGACGTTGCCAAGGTAATAAACACTATGGATTATTCCATTGTTTTTTCCTCACCATCTTCCGTCTATATTAACTGGATCTCATTACCGCGAATATTAAAAATGAATTATATCACACAATATTTTACTATCCCAGCGAACACCAAACTTATTGCATTCATTCGGATCGGTGACAACTGTGCATTGCAAAAAATAAACATAGATCTTTTTAATACCACGGTATGTCATCAGACCGATTTTAAAACTAATAATTTATTTGTTTATTTATTTTAATTTATATAATAATCTAACATACCTTTCCTCCGGTATTTTTCTGATTGCTTATTGACGATTGCGGATCCACGACCAATAGGATTAGGAGTGGCATCACGCACTCCTAAAACATCAATTATCTTTCAATACTAACAATTAAAAATGTATCTCCATGAGTATATTTTTCAATCATGCTTATATAAACCATTCATTCATTAGAGCTAATAGAAGCAAGCGGTTTGCTTCATTAATTCAATGTTAATAAAAATAAACTAGACAAAGCAGATTTGTCTAAAATACTATAAAATAAGGGGGAGGGATAGCTCAGTGTATAGTGCACTGATCTGCTGGTCAAAACCCGACCGATTGAGGGACTGTGGGACGATCCTGGGGTAGTTAACACTCCTGCGGCACACTCAACATATGTGAGAAGTGGGTATCCGAAAAGTGAGTGTAAAATATGGCGGTTGAATGTGATCTCGTTCAATCCACCTTACATTTCTAAAGCAAGCAGTTAAACTAGTTGATTTATAATTTATTAACCATTAAATATAAAATATTACAGAGCAAAAATCACCGAGCTAACTTTACTCAAATATGATCTTCTTAAACGCTATTCATAATAGAAATAATAAAGCCTCTAAATATACAGTACTAATTCCGAAACACAAAACATCAATTTACAATAAATCATTGATTGTAAGTGCATGTAGAACATTTAATAAGTTCAATAAAAAAATAAATTTATATCACTCACTTGAAACAATTTAAAAAATATAAGAGAAACAATAAATGAGGAATAATTTTAATTTTAAAAAACATTATATTATTATGTTAAAAGGGTATACTAATATTTGTAAATAAGTTATTTAAATTTTGTGTTATTAAAATCTGTAATGTATATACTGTATATAAGCGTATTAGGAAGGTTTAAGCGTAAAGAATAATGGAAAGTTAAAATTCCCTTTTAAGTTTATTTATTTTTATTTGTATCTAAAGTTTGATGTTTTATTTTATTCTGATAATGTTGTAAATATCAAATGGAATTATTATTAGAATTATATGTATATTAATTACTGACGTAAAACACCTGACTCAAGGTTAATTATAAGTGTATATACAATTCCTGTTCAATGTAAGAGAGGACCAGTTCGTCCTAAATGTAACAGGTCATTAATAAACTTTATTCAATTCTATTCTATTCTAAACCTTCCCATCATTCACTTTCTTACTACCCATTACTCTTTCTCAATAAAACTCCTATCCAATTCAAAAACTCTATAAAAATTCTCAGAATTATGTTTGATCAAAACTTAACGTGGAGTAACCATATTTCCCAAATTACCAGAAAATCCATCTCTATCCTCAAATAGCTCCTACGTTTCCGTGACTCCTTTCCTAGAAGTACCCGCCATCTCCTAGTGTCTTCTCTCATTCTCCCCCATTTTGACTATAGATTCCTAGTATATGGGGAACTCAGTGGCGAAAACGAGAGGAGGCTAAAAAGATTACTGAATAGGTTTATAAGATTTATGTATGGCCTCTCTAGACAGTCTCTCACTGGTATTCTGGTCAAAGGTGGCTCCATCCCGAATCCCGAAGAAAATACCTACTTGGCATCTTCCTATTCCAATTCTTGCGAACCAAAAAACTGTCCTATATCTTCGACCTCCTTACTCTTCTTCCGTGCACACCCTAAATACAAGATCCCAATCCATCGATCTATACATAAACTCGCATAAAACAGCTTCCTATGAAAAGTCCTTCATGATCCATGCTACCATACTTCGGAACGCTTTACCCATCTCCCTTCTAGAAGTGTCATCCCTAACCACATTCAAACACCAATTATTTAACTGATTCCTCAAAAATCAGTCTTCCGCACATATATGATAAATCTAGACTTTGATAATACTTAAATAAACTCATTTGATGTTATCTGTTTTTTTGTTTTATTGATATTAACCTTTTATAATTTAATTAACTAAATAATCATATATCAAATGACGAATTGGACTTTTTTCTGTTCACTGTATATTATTCTTAGGGAACGAAATGTCCCAGAATAAAAATTATTTTTCATTTCATTTCATTACATAGCCGTTGGCATAAAAATAGTACACATAACTACTATTTACTAAACACGACTTTTCATGGATTGTATTGATGCTGGTTTTTATTTGGTTATTATTTATTTTGTTAAAAATAATGTAAAGTCATCCTCATTAAACTAAGATAAAAAAATAATCATTAAAATGTTGAGTTGACCAGCTGAACACGTAGGAGCAACCCATAGAAAAACACTTGATTCAAGAACCCTCTCCGTCTCTGTCCTTCCTATCCTAGGGATCTGATCAAAGGATTCCTAAATTGTCCGTAGGAAATTGTTTGATCAACGTTATTAAATTTGAGATTTTCAAAAAAGCTGTCAGGGGAAACAAATTCATTATTAAGCTATTTTTAACTTCAACAAAACTTTTTTATTATTATTTTTGTACCTGTACCTGGAAAATTACTATTTAAAATTATTCGTTATTTACAAGCCTGTGTTTTGTTATTTTATTTATTTCAACCTTTGATTCTACGTTTCAGTTGTGAGAAACCTGGGATCAGTAAAAACGATTAATGAAAACAGGGGACAAGGAAGTATTGATTTAAAAGTAAGGGTTACGGGAATAGAAAGGGGTGAAAAAGGTGTCTAAATCACTCTTCTTGACAAATCAATAGCTTTCTTAAGGATTAATGCATTTTAACAAATTATAGCTCCGTCATATGATATTTGTTACGTCCTATTGGCCATAATAGGTGTATGGAAGTACGACAAACACAGAAAAAAATTAATTTAAATGTATAAATAAACAAACGTATTCAGTAATTGAGACTATTCGATTCCCTGAACAACTAAAACTTATAAAAACGATACCAGTATTGTATTCCCATATATATTAACATGTCTAAACCAAGAGGAATAAATGAGTTTATATAGAAAATGGCACCATTTCCTCTCTAAATTTTTTTTTGTTTAATCGAGCTATTTTTCGAACAAAAAGCGGTTACTTAAAAAATGTTAAAGATAATTAAATTTAAATAATTATTGTTCATCATTAAAAAGTTAACAGTGTTTCTATTATGAAATATATAGTGATTTAACTTTTTAGTGGAAAATACCGGGGTCACTAATGCAATCTGAAAATGGCAACGGGCTGGCATCTAATGAAGAAAACAATAAATACTGGTCCCTGACATTTACTTATATGAAGCGGAACTTGGATATGAAGAGGAACCGAGGCAGAAGCACAAGATGATTAAAAGAGATCATGGCGGTAGAGGAAACACTGTGGTCGCGTAAATCCAAAGTAAAGATATAGATGAGCGAACTGTTCAACCAAATAAATAATAAATAAATAAATTCATTATTATCCTGGGACAAAACCCCTTAGGATAAAAATAGGATAGACATATGTAAATGACAAGAAAAAAAAAAAAAAAAAAAAAAAAAAATATATATTATATTATATATATATATATATATATATATATATATATATATACTTATTTAAAATTCTATTGTGACTGGATAATCATCAAATGATTAAAGACGCGGGATTTGAAGGTAGAAAGAGGGTTGGAATGACAGATAGAAAGAGGAATAGAATTCCATAGAATTGAGGATAGAATGAGAAAAGATCTGTTGAAATGTGCAATTTGGTGAGCCGTAGTGTATAAATCCAGGCCTGGAGCGTGTATAACGGGGATGGACAGAGGATTTGAAATGTAGACGGTCAAAAATGTATGATGGGAGGCGGAATTGGATAACTTGGTAAAGGAAATACTTGCGACGATTGGAAGGTTACAGCCACTTCAATGAGCTATAAAATTGGTATACGCAGTTGTACTTAAGGACCCCGAAGATGAATAGGACAGAACATTTAATTAAGCGTTTTAATTTTACCTTGAGATCCCCAAACTCACCATCCTATACCAACAGTACAACAGAAGTCGAAGGGGGGAAATATGAGAGAGATGACGAGGAGTTTTGGGGTTTCATATGGAGAATAGGAGGCGGGTTGTCACCGTTAAAAACTTTAATCCCCTAAAAGAAGGTCTATGTACGCGTATATTTATATATAATATATATAATTTATTATATTATATATGCAATTTTTTTCTTAGTTAAATTACTTGGGAGTTAAGCTAAAAGAAAGTTGAATAAATTGATTTACAAACATAATCTATAATTAACTTACCTAAAAAAAAAAGTTGTTTAAGCCTCGTTTACTAACATTTGACTGAGAGTAACCTCCCTTGGTGAAATATTTTCATATATGAACATGATAATACAATCGAGAAGAATAGAAATATATACAAAATATATAATAATATATATGTATATATAGAAGAATTCTTGATTTTACATATATACATTTATAAAGAAAGAAAAAAATTGTAACTAAATATTGGGTTGATGCAAAATTAATGCAGGTTTTTAGTAGGTATTGTAAATACGCTATATCTTTACTTTAACCATATATATTTAATCAAAATAATTTCCATCTGAATCAATGCACTTTTGCCAACGTTCAACAAGCTTTCTTATTCCACCAGAAAAAAAATCCGAATCCCTGGACTCCATGAAATCACGAAAAGAATTTTCAATGTCGTCCTGGTTTTGAAAACTTTTCTCCCTCAAAAAGTTGTCCAGATGCCTGAAAAAGTGGAAGTCTGTAGGAGAGAGGTCAGGTGAATAAGGCGGATGTTGGAGAACTTCGTAGCCCAACTCGTGCAGTCGTCGAAGCGTTGGTTGTGCAACGTGTGGTCTGGCGTTATCGTGGAGCAGGATCGGCCCCTTCCGATTCATCAATGCTGGGCAAAGACGTTGCAATTTTTGAGTTCCGAGTTCCGCCGCCATTTCTCGTGTGGTTTTGGTTGGGTCTTCTTCCACTTTTGACCTCAGCTGGTCGTTGTCCAGAGCAAGATGACGGCCCCGACCTTCCTTGTCTTCGAGGTCGAAATCTCCTCTGCGAAACTTCTGGAACCAACGCTGCACCGTGCACTCATTAATAGCCCCCTGACCCCACACTTCATTAATATTACGAGCCGTTTGCGCAGCGCTGCGCCCTAATTTAAATTCGTAAAAATAAATTTGACGAAAATCGCACTTTGACATTTTCGATTCAAGACCTTTGAACACACTGAACAAAACGATTTTACTAAACAAATTCATGGTGAAAGAGAAGGTATTAGATAAGGTTTGTTTTGGTATAATAATGATCAATGTTAGGATTAGCTTTGTTTACACAATTGGAATTAAGATATTGCAATAGAGGAAACCTGCATTAATTTTGCATCAACCCAATATATTGTAAGAAGAAGAAGAAAATAAACTTTATTTACATTTTTACAAATTGACAAAATATTTATAAATGATTTCGGATGAAACATCCTTACAATCAGCAAATGTTTGGTTCATTTGGTAGTTATAATCTAATTAACTAATCTATGATTAGTGGGAAAATTAAATGGTGATTATATATGGTTGTAGGAAAAATTATACAAAAACCTACAAATAAAAACAGATAACATAATTGATAATATAAAATTATAAATTAAAATAAACTAGCTTAAGTTAGTAACACATGTTTAGTTCTTTTATGAGTGTAGCGGTTTAGAGATGCTTTATTATAGTTACCGATTTCCATTATTAATGGATTTTTGGAGACTAGTGTTTTACTGAAGTAAGAAGCTGTTTGAGTATGGACAAAATGTTTAATTGTTGGAAGCTGTAAGTCCTGGAGCATAGATGATATTTTAGTGTAGCGGGGGTAATTGTTAATTATTCGCATTGATAGATTTTGAATTCTTTCAAGTTTTTGGTAGTTAGTCAAACAGGTTGAGCTCCAGACTGGCGAGGCGTATGTAATTAACGGGCGAATAACTGATTTGTATATTATTAATTTGTTATGAGAGCTCAAATGGGATTTTTTGTTGAAGTATGGGAACATTTTGAATATTAATTTTTTGGCTTTATTGATTTTTCTATTGATATGATCTGTGAAAGTAAGAGATTTGTCTAATGTTATGCCTAGGTACTGTACGGATTTTGACCAAGGGATGAGAGCTAAATTTATCTTGATTTGGTGGTTTATTTGTGGGCGACGTTTAGTGAAAAGAATTGTTTCAGATTTAGTGGGATTAATTTTCAATTTCCATTTTATGCAATATTTGAGAAATTTTTTAAAATATAGTTGAAGGCGATTCACTATTGTATCAATTCGATATGATGAGGTATACAATGCTGTATCACCGGCGTATAATGACCTCGTCACAAATGGTATATATCGTAAATTATATATGTAAAATGATTGTATATAAATAAAGACTATTATTATAAACTTTCTTCACTGTAAGCAATCTTAGTTTACTGATCAATAATACCATATATGTTAAAATAATGGGATTCCAGCTGCTCGTTGCTCTAACCACTCCACTCCAGATTTCTTACTGACGGTTGTTCCATGTTCCAGTTTAGGTGGAGTGATTGGATTGTAGTGATCGTCAGTGAATATTTTCATCAGCCCTCTGCTGGGCTAAAGATATTTCACTTCTAGGAAAACTTTTGCGTTTATTTCTTATAAATGGAGTTGAGTTCTCTGTAGAGATTGGTCTAGAAAGGGTTACTGATTTACCGAATTTCCGTGGAATTAGGTTGCGTCGCTGAAGCATTTTCGGAGAATAAAATGTAAGAAATTCATTCCGTTTCTTGTCTTCATTTTAAAACGAAAATAAAGGATTGAACCTTATTTGAGAAGTAAAATAAAACGTTAAAAAAAAATAAGTCAGTAGATTACATAAAATGATTGTAAAATAAAACATGAAATTTCCCTAAAAATAAAATTTGATAAATTTAAAAAAATAATGCCTAAAGGTTTAAAAAAAAAAAAAAGGAAAAAATTATTGCCCTAATGTTATAAAATAAAAATTAAAATATAGAGAAAATTTAGAAAGTATCTGTACGGTTTTGTTTAGCGATTAAAAGAAAAAAAAAACTATGTATTGTAAGCTTGTTGTTAAAGTGGAAGTAATTTCGTTCATTCTTTTTTTTTTTAAGCTCAAATGACATTACGCATGCCCCGCGATTCGGCGGTTTGTAACCAGCTGACTCATCCTTCCTCGGTCCAAATATTCTATGCAAAACCTTGTTTTCGAAGGCTTTAATGCGTTGCTCTACGGTTCCGCTACCGTTCAGAACAGAAGAAAGAATATTATTGGTTTTGTAACTTATATCATCTACATTTCTTGACAAGAACTGTGAATAGTAATAGTGAAATTAAAAACATATCCCTTATTTAATCTTGACTTGTGTATTTTTACTTTCACTTACTATATATAGTAAGGGAAAGTATTGCGATCGTGAAAATTTTCGAATTCCAGTTTTCAACGGAAATACACATTTTAGGGTCTCCTGAGTCCAAATAACCAAGTCCCGCAAAAAGGTCTGTGTGTGTGTGTGTGTGTGTTAACTCCCAGGCGGAAACGGTAAGCCCTATGAAACTGAAATTTCATATTTAAGACAAATATACGCCCGAGACGTTAAAAAACCTTTTTCATCAAAATAAGCTTACCAGAAGAGCCACTTTATATCATGTATTTTGCCCCTTTTTTCGATTTTCTCAAAAACGGTTCCGACGATTTTGATTAAACTCGCTATATCGATGTAAAATTTAATGGGCTTTAATATCGTGTAGTTTTCATTCTGATTAAAATGGTCTGACAGGGCTTAAATGCTGATATTTTACATGTTTTCCCTGTAAAGTACCTTTAATTTCGTAGATTTTATAGAAATAAATATATTATCTTGTTACCACCGATGAAAAACACATAAATATATAAGTTGAACGAATTCGATATCTAACTAAAGGCGAAAACTGAAAAAATATATTTTCAATCGAATTTTTAGTTTTTGAACATAAGAACAGGAATATACGTGTGTGATATACCGTTTGAAAGCTAAAGATTTGAAAAAAAAAAATATGATCTCATACACAAGCTTTTAAAAGTTAATAGAGAGTGATGAAAAGACGATAAAACTAACTGATTATTTTAGATAAAAATATAATAGATTTTTCAATAAATCACATGTTTCTATAGAAATTCCATTTAACTAATTATTTAATGGTTTCACTCATATTTGAAAATTCTCTAATCGATTTTAAAAACGGAGGTAAGTGAAAGTTGTGTGTTGCCCGCACCAGATTTTTTTTTGTTGTAGATCCTAAATAGTTATAGTTCTTTAAGTGTACAAACTTATACGATATTATATAATATACATATGACTGGAAACGTCGCTTTTATGTTGCGCCGATAATCTTTTGTTAATAACTGAAGGATATAAAGGGTATAAAAGGTAAAAAAGACAATATGAAGATACTTTAATTAAGCTACTTTATATTAAAGTCTGTAATTACCAAACCAATAAAAATATATTTTTATCTCACCTATTTCATTACTGTAATACTCCAAAGCAAAAACAAAAAAAGTTACCTGAATTTAAAAAGGCGCTAATGATTTAATTATAAGAGACAACTTGCTAAAAAGTCACGTTTTAACGAATATTTAAGGAAGGGCAAAATTATTCTCCAATTTTCTCATTTTCCGCTTATACTGTAAAGTACTGAAAGATGAAATTAACCCAAAAACTTTGTAAGTGGCAAACTTTGAAACTGACATTATGGAAATTATTTCCTCTAAAATCAGCTTAAAGGGGATTTGAACTAATAATAGCTGATCCCATTTGGCCTTATATTTTAGTGAGACATGTTAAGCAGAGGAGTAATTTGTCGTGTACGTAGAGTGTAAATAATAAAAACCAAAACAATTCAGGAGCCAATTCCTCACTTGTGGATTTTATTTAGGTTTAATCTTAATAATTCGGGTTTGGACAGTGTTCAAAGGAATGGAGTTTATAAAAATAAATTACTATTATGGCTACGATTTTAATATGAAACTTTTCCAATCTCTTCTGTCCAAAGTCCTTAGAAAAATAGTCAATGCTAACTACTGTTATGTATTGAGGATGCTGAGGGCTCCAAAGTTATTATTAAATAATTAATATGTTAATAAAGTAACTATTAATAAGCCTTTGTCGGCAAAACATCAAAAGGGGTTTACCTCCATGGGGTCCCCCAGCGATGCTTCGGGAAACTTCCTAGACATAAGGACAAAGGATCCCCGGCTTGGGGCACTTCCCATATCAGCCCCGCCTAGTGTGACGACGATGAGAAGAGGATTCGAAAAGGGCAGTCAAGTTCTATCCTCAAGAAGAGGTCAGTCTTATCCCCGCCACGGGAGTTGAAGTCCAGTATGAGAACAGCTGAGGTCAATCCTCCAGAAGAAGCTAAGTCCGCCAGGGGTCATAGAGTAGCTGGAAGATAAAACCGAGAAGGAGCGCCTAAGACTGATTCCACCTTCACCAGCCGACTAAGTGTTTTAAAGTTAATATTGTATGGCAAACTTAGTAGTGAAAATTTCCCTCAGTATTATCATTCAAAGTTCTAGGCAATGTTTTAATATAATGGATATGTGTAAGTTAATTTTAAATAATAATGTCATTTATTAAAAGTTGTTTCCTTTAATATTCCCCCGCACGCCACCTACTTGGATTGGTAAACAAAACCTTTGGAAAGGAAATCCAATGGTTTCAGTGATATTAGTCGATACATATATTAAATATATCACGCAAGCTAGTTTTTGAAGGTACCGCTGCCTTAGAAAAGCAGCCGGTCAAAAACATTGCACTATTATGTTACAAACAAGAACTTTTTTCTTGATCTAATCCCGTTCAAAGTCTCAATCTTCCACCAGAAGCTTACTCGCCTTCCCAATCCCTTGGCACGATCCCTATCTAGCTCCAACCATCCCTATTACCCTCCTAGTAGGTTGAAGCGACAGTGGCAGAGAGATCTATTATAATTATGCACCTGGAGTGCTGGCAAAGGCAATGTCCTGTATGTGGCTCTAGCGCCCTCTCTTAGTCTCCACTATGGATACAGCACTTTTTGAAATGAAACGTGGAATGGACATAGTACTTTTTGGAAAGAATTAAAAGGGATATAGTACTTTTTGGAAGAAAATAACGAGAGATAACAGTCATCATAACCTTCCTCACACAACATTACTCATAACTAATGCCTTTATTATATTTATTACTAAGTTATGTATATTTCCCTATTCTCATTCTGAGAAATATTTTTCCTTATTGGTTAACTAGATTTAAATTGTTTATCTTCATAAAGAAAGCGAATACTCAAAGGACCTTTTATTTATTTTTGGCTCTATAATAAGAAAGTATGTAATTATGATTTTTTTTTTTTTTTTTAACTTTTACATATTCTTTCTGCGAATTTAACAAATGTATTAATATTTTTTACCCCGCGTAAACAATGTTCAATCATAAAGAATGATAAATAAATAACTTTTATTTTGGTCTTTTAACTTTAAAAAAAAAAAAAAATCTTTTAGGTTAGATCAGGCACGGACGGTTTTTCTCCTCATATTTAAGAAAGTCAGGAAATTCTAATTCCAACCATTTGCTGGATAAAATACCATTATTATATAATTTGAGTTTCTGAAAATTTGTATATTAAATTTATGTGGCTACAATAAGAAATGCTATGAAAAGACTTTAATTAATTGAGAACCTACCCGGACCAAAGTCAAGGGCTAGGCAAAAAATACTAAATTATATTTAAGAATTTCCTGATGATACTGGCTGTACCGAGGAGAACTGCTTTCTGTCCTTCTTCCAGAACCTTTTTGGGCAGCTTTAAGTTTTTAATTGCTAGAATAGTGTCGTCTGGAATGAGACCGTTGCATGAAATAATTATCGGATATACCTTGATATATCCAGCCTATAGAGTTGACGGATTTCCTGGCACAGATTTTGATATTTGCGTATTTTCTCTGCAATAGTTTTGTCGATATTGTCATCATTTGGGACTGCAATATTGATAACAGCCGCTTACCTTATGTTTACTATCAAGTGATCAGTAATGATGGAACGATACCAGAATATTGTCCTTTTTTCTCCTGAGAGTACCTGTTTTGGTTCATATCGGTAATAAGGAACCTCGTCTGCTATAATTTGGTATGATAATACCAGCGATTGGTGAATAATTTTTGCCAAGTTATTATGCTTCATAAGGTATTCTCTCCTTGCAAATGCCTGACACCCAGATGGTATATTTTGGATAGGCTCTTTATGGATAGCCGTTTTACAAAGACGACATCGTTCACTTATATTCTCTCCACAAATGTATTTCCTACACGAATTTGATCATATACAGTCATATACACAGTTGAAATCACTTGATCTTGTATGGCCAAAATAAATTCTTCCGTTTCGGGAAATAAGTGACCTTTTTTAAGCCTGAAAGTAGATGCTCCAAAATTTACTCCTGATTGGGACATAGAGTTGTGAAATCGACCATGTAGTGACTTCTATAGTCATTATTATTATTAGTAGTAGTAATAGTATACAAATATTTAAAAATATCAATTACGAAAAAAATGTCCTTTAGTACGTTTTTGAAATCAACGTCTCAATGGCCGTCAAAAGGCGTAGGTATCAGTAACAATCAACAAGTTTCATAAAGAAGTATTTATTGCATGATTAGCTTTGAAAGATTTTCTAATTATACACGGTTAGCTAGGGCGGAACCTCGCAAGTGATTGCTAGCAGGGTATCAGATGTCGGCCGCAAAAGTAATTGTTCGTAAAGGGGGGTTGATAGGGGAAGGATGGGATATTGAAAAATATCAAATGTGCCCAGGGACTATTTTATTATACTGGAGGGAGTCAATGCCGACCAGCTGGGTAATGGAACCATTTAGAGGCAAATCAAAAACACTTCAATTATGAAAATGAGGGGCGGGGGCCTGAGTTGGTAATCCCTGGCGCATCTGGTGCCCGGCCGTCGCATCGTCCCCCCTCACGGTCACCTTATAATTTTTACCCTAGGCCTCTCACGAAATATCTTTCCCTCCATCAGCCGTTCTAGTAACACCTTTAATAAGTACAGGAGCTAAGTGTCGTCGCGAAAACATTCGTTTTAGTATGATTTATTAACCTCTACAGAAAGCTCTTTACTTATTAAGAACCTGTACTTTTTCTTATTCAAGTCGTTCCGATTAAGGAAACTTATTTTAGTTTCATAAAAAAAATTATTTTTTTAAAAGTGAAAACTTCTTTTGGCGAACCGCACACAGTTTTTTTAATAGGCTGTAAGTAAGGCTGATCCGTCACGCTGTGGGGTGAAAGGCTCGATTGAGTGAATTCGAGACCGCCAAGTGTACCCGAGCGATAAAGACAGAGTCAGCTTCTCTTCACTGCTGTGTTTACTACACTCAATTTACATGCAATATTTATTATTATCAATTATTCATTAGTTATTATTGATAAGTCGTAATAATTATTAATTTAACAATCATTTGTTTTACATTTTTGGTTTATATCGTGAAGTTATTAATCACAACGAGAATCGTGAGTGTATTCCTCCAGGAGATCACACATCACACCACGCGGCCAACGGCCTACAGGGCGTGTGGCGCCAGAGAGAAAAAAAAAATTGTGAAGTTGGTGTTTGTAGTTAGTGGTGTATTATAATGTGGAAAAAAATAAAACATTTTTTCACACATGTTTAATCTAAATTTAACGTGATCTTGAGTAGAGATATCAATACCATAGCCTTTAATCGATTTTTTAAAGACCATATTGGATTTAAACATGCCAAATAATATAAATGAAAGTACAACGAACTACAATTTCTGGCGTATTTTCTAGATATATGAGTAAAATTCAATCCAAATTATTTATTTTCCACTTTAGTTATCACAAACCAATTATATCCTTTGTAAAATAAGAGCACTAAAATAAATAATTTGATTTGTATAAAATTAAAAAGAAATAATAAATTTAATTTCTGATTCGTTTCTCATATATTCTACTAATCCGATCCATAATAATACAGCATAGCACATAATATTATTTACTATATATATATATGTGTGTGTGTGTGTGTGTATGTGTGTGTATGTATGTATACGTATATAAATTACGATTGCCATTTCATGGAGTTTTCACTTCTACCGTGCGATCTTAAACATACACACATATTTCATTTTTTTTTTATTCGCCTTTGGGGAAATCCCGTGTAAAAATACATTGGTCATTTATTATTATTTTTTTTTTTTGGAATACAAAGTAAAACATTATCTTGAAGAAGTTATATAACTAAGAAAATTATTGTAAAAATGTATATACAATTTTAAAAAAATAATAAAAAAAACAACACTCAATCGTTTGAATAAGAAAGAAAAATAATAATAATTAAAAAAAAAAAAAATATATATATATATATATATATATATATTATTATATACATCTATATATATATATATATATATATATATATATATATATATATATATATATATATATATATATATATAAAATACATCTATATCTATATCTATATATATATATATATATATATATATATATATATATATATATATATAAAGAGAGAGAGAGAGAGAGAGAGAGATGTATTTAGCAATAGAATCATTGAACACATATTTTAGAAGATAGATAATGCCCATAAATCCATAATTTTCCCCAGTTATTCAATCAGTTAGCTAGCTCCCCATTTAATGGAATATGAGGTCTAAATGAGTTTTTAAGCTGAACATTGCCTGATCGGTCTAATTGCTTTATAAGCAGGACGCTCATTTTATTTAAAAACTATGATCGTTATGGATTCGTAGTTTAATGTTAACTTTATGGTCTTTTAATAATATCTGAAATTTCTTTAGTTAATAGAATATTGAAAAACAACATTTTATAAACTGATTACTAGATAAACCATATGTTATCTGGAGATTCTGAATTAAGAGTCTTTTAAAATTTTGTTTAAAGTTCATTTAAGAAGTTCTTTAGGTTAATCGTAAAAAAACAAAACATTAGAATTAAACTAAGTAAGATATTTTTCAACGGATTTTTAATTAATAACTAGGAGTACGCCAGTTTCGATCAATATTTAGTAATGAATTTTAAAAAAATGATATATTTCAAATAAAATTCAACTTTTAAATACTAAGGGTTGAGAAACAATAAAATACGTGAAAATGATATTGGTCGTTCTTTACTAAAACAAATGTTTTTTCAATTAGATAAAACGAAAAATAAAAACCTTGAGAATATATATATATATATATATATTTTTTTTTTTTTTTTTATTATTATTTTTTTTTTTTTTGATTTTCTGATGTATATTGACTTGATATTTTTTTTCATCAAGTCCGATTTATTAAAATGGTGCCATACATTGTTCGTGGCTAATAATTTAAAATCATTTTTGAGTGAATGAAAAAAAAGTTGTGACATAATTATGCTTTTTTTTTAAATGTACCCACGTTGTAGTTTCTTCCCATCATCCCCTATTTCGACGTTTCTGTACTCGGAAAAGATCACATAGTTTTTCAAATCCACATAAACATCTACAGCACTATATCTTATTACAAAATAAACACTTATTGAACTATTTTTTATCGCATATTACTTTCTTCTGATGTTCGAAACTAATGCTAGACTAAAACAAGTCGCGTGGTTTAAGAAATTTTACCAATTTACCTAAAGTATTTTGAACTGGGAAAAAGGCTTTCTGAATTACAGTTCTTTGTTTCTTTAAAATAAATTGTCAAAAAGTTTAAGAATTATTTAATTTATTTTATTGTTTCAAATTTGCTGAAAAAACAGAATATATGTTTTTCTACGTGATAACATGAAATCTGATCATAGTTTTTGTTCTTAATGAAGCTCACACTGTAAAATCATACAGTTTTTATAACCATTTAATCTTGGACAAAAATTGGATCACTCTAAAATTTAACTATTTGTAGACAACAAATAATGTTTTAAAATTACGCAAACACTTTAATTTTCGAATTAAATTTTTCAACGGAAATACACGTTTTACGGTCCCCTGAGTTCAAATGAGCAAGTCCTGCAAAAAGGTCTGTTTGTGTGTGGTATTTCTAGCGCAAAAACGAAAATTCGCACAAAATTTCATTTCTAAGACAACTATACGGTGTGATGTTAGATGTTAGATGTTACAGAACTGTAAGAACCAGAAGAGCAATGCAAAGTGACTAATAGGGCATAAACTTAAGTGAGCATTGTACGTAACAATTTTTATATACTTATATATATATATATATAGTTATGTTATATTCAATCTAAACTTATGTTTCATACGAAACTGAATATAATTGTTTATACTTCTTTCAACTCTAACTTTATTCAGTTCTTATTTAATAGTTCTTAAATTGGTTTTAACAACCAAGGCTAGTGAAAGTCGTCCCTTTCTTCCTTAAGATTTTCTTTTTTTTTTTTTTTTTTGGCTTTACTTAACACGTTCTGCGTAGAAAATATTTCAACAAAAAGGTTTGAATTTACTTAAAAATAAATTATGCTGTTGAAGCATTACTTATAGGCACAGCTTTCCCTTCTTCGAAAACATTTTCAGGGTAAGTAGTAATTTTTTTAAAAATATTTGTAAGAATTACTTTCTTTCCCGAACGATTTTTATAAAGTCTTCCAGTTGTTGGTACTGACTTTTCTTTATGCCCTTCAATTTTCAATAACCTCGGGACACATCATAATGTTTGACAATGGCTTTAATTATAATTATTTTTTCTTGGAAGGTTTTAAGCCTTCTCGAAGTTAGCGTCAAAAAACGCGCTCAAACATACCGTATTCGATAGAAAAAATATAAAGAAATCATAGTAATAAAACCGCGGCACAGTGGGCAAAATCACCAATTGAGACGTTGATTTCCAAAAGGTACTATATCCATTCTAGGAAATTTTACAGGAAGCGCGAAAATCTCTCATTACTATATTAATAAACTAGCTAATTTGGATCTTTTTGCCTTAAAATTTAGAATTATTTATTTACTATAATAATAAAATCGTATTAAAGTTATGAAATGATTTTTTTTTGAACGAAAATAAATGTGTAATTAGTACTTTTAGAAAATGACCGCAATTCTATATCACGTTTTTTAAGGACTTGAGAATTCATTAGGTAACACCAAATAGAATATTTAGATAAAACTAAATGATGAGAATACAAATATGACAAAAAATCAATTTCGTAAAAAATGTCCTTTAGTACTTTTTGGAAATCAACGTCTCAATTTAGGTGGACAAAAGTCAAGTAAAAAG
This sequence comes from Piezodorus guildinii, assembly GCA_023052935.1. NCBI lineage: Eukaryota > Metazoa > Arthropoda > Insecta > Hemiptera > Pentatomidae > Piezodorus > Piezodorus guildinii. Next base: position 123,307,926 of record CM041295.1, on the reverse strand, counting down.
TTTGGAATTTTCTATTGCTTCACCTTTTTATTATTAGTTGATAAGAACCTTAACACTAATATTTCTCACCATACCGTGTTTACAAATAAATAATTAATGAGTAAATCATTCCTGTTCGCACAAGTGTCTATTAACCAGCAGTGGGATTATCTTTATTCTATAGTCATTTATTGTGTTCAAGGTGTGTTTAGCTCAAAGTATTTTTGCTTTTATTTAACAATGGACATTGCTGAGACAGGTAAGACATTAATTTCCTCACTCGTTATTGAATATACATTGCAATCTACCTCTAGAGTTAATTTAGCAATTTGTAAATGTAAGCCCCTATTAAATAACAAAAAAATATATAACCCCCTAGCTACCCCAAGGATTTGTTTGTAGGATTTGTTTCATCAATCCTTCTAGTCTTTAGATATTACTAAGACTTTTTTGCTTTTTGGGTGATGCATAATTTTTCTTAGACACAACATTCCGAATCAATAGTTTTACAATCTATAATTTCAAGCATTTCCTAAATGGTATAAAATGCAACTATTAGCAGGTTTTAGCAACTCCGAGCCATAATTAGATTTTTCCCGTAAAATGTAGAGAAGTTTAGATTTAATCAAATAAATTTGAAAAAACCTCTGTGTACTCGTCTATCGTGTCAAAAAATTAATTATTTCTTATAATTTTTTTTCCATGATCTGGGACCCCAAATGTTAAATAAGAACAAGTTTCAGAATTCTGTCCTCCTAAATCGGTCATATTTTCCACTGTACGCCGTCGTCTGACTCAAGATCACCTTCCTCTCTTAAAAGTATAACAACATTACTGTTTTCATAATCAGAAATTCAAATTATAAGACGTTTACATTACGAATAAGGCAAAAAAAAAAAAAAAATACAAATATCGACCATATTGTACGAATTAACAGAATATTTTAAAGCGAACAGCATATTAATACGAATTTTCATTAAGTAATAATTACCGCGATATGAATTAAGTTGACTTAAAAATCAATTTCAAGACGGGAGATGTAAGTGAAAATCGTGTGATTTTATAAATAAGATCAAGGAATGTTTCCAACTGGCAAGACAGAGAGAGTTGGCTTGGGTTGGAGGGACCCTTCCAAAAAGACAGCATGGATTACGTTTTCATTGGCTCAACGATAGTGTAGGCGATGTTTTCGGAAGCAAAGAGGGTGGAAGGGGAAATGGGAGGGGGTGGTGTTGCCATGGTGGTCCTGGTTATTGGTTTTGTGCAGGTGAGGGAGGGGGGAAGGGTAGGCGCATGCGCAATGACCCGGCATCGGTGCAGTTGCGGTTTCCGCCAGCGCAGGCTGTGGTCACGCTTGTCACGTCAATGATTTTTAAATGAGGTGATTCTTGTCCATCCCATCCTCGGGCAAAAACCTTATCCGCCCTACTTCATTTCACGCATAGAAAACAACGCTGAAATATCTGTAGGTGGTACAAGTAGAAAACTCTGCCAAAATATAAAATCTAAAAAAGCTTTATCTTGTTTTCTTTTCTTTGTATTGTTCATTTTTAATAAACAAAAAAAATGTTTAATATGGAAATAACCCAATTATAAAGTGAATTCACATAGATAAGATCATTGCACACCGGGTGTGCAGCTTGCTCCTCGGAAAATTTTTGTGCGAGGAACGAATTGAACACCATGTGTGAAATGTAAGATAAAATAAAAATGCATCAGTAAAACGTATATAAACATTTATTTCAAAAATAGTTAGATAATAATAAAATCATTATTTTGCTTTTAGTAATAATCTCAAAACCAAACTTTATACAAAATTAAAATTTCGTTTTCAAGACGTATAAATGCTTGGGATGTTACAGAAGTTTTTTCACCCAGAATCGATGAACCAGAAATGCCACTGTATACCACGCGTTTTACTTAAAAACAACTGTGTTTAAACTTGCTATGTTATTGGAACACTATCGTTTTGGATATGTTTTGACCGATTAAAAGAACTGGAAGGTAACAAAAACACATGCAACCGGTATTCACAATTAAAAAAAACATTATCAAAAGTAGACTTGTCATTAATTTTAAAAGATCACAAAAACCAGAAGAAGCCCAACGACACCTCAAGGACAGAATAAATAGATTTTAAAATCATTCCCTGAGTATTGATGTTAACGCAGCGCATAACTCCAAATATAATCCTGAATTCAGAAACATAAGCAGATTTCTCCAAGGCGAAGGATACCTAAATTTCAGAACACAAATCAAGAAACATCGAATAGTGAGCCAGCTTAGGGTAGCCAAATTGACAAGACCAGTAGTGTATAGTGAGGGAAAATCATACAAACTGGAGTTGGAAGAAAATTATATATATATATATATATATATATATATATATATATATATATATATATATATATATATATATAATATATATATATTAATGAGTACAATAGTTTAATTAGTATCCACTAGCAATTGATAATGTGCAGAAACTATATGACATTTTTTACTACACTGTGGGAAGTTTAAAAATTAGATCATATATAATAAACAAATAAACTTCATGATACAGATTTTCCTGATGTCTGATTAATTTTTATCAAAAGGTAAAGTGAAATTACTGTGTTTGTTTGTTTTCTTTAACTTATAATATTAGTTTGCATTGCTTAGCCTAATTTATATACAGTTATACATTTGAAAAATGTATATTTTTATTAAGGTTTACTTTAAATTCCTAAATTGTTCATTTTTTTTTTTTTATATTTTTGTATGTGATTTAAAAAAAATATGCTTTTTGTGTTTATTTTATATTCATGTCTGTAAATAATCTAAAGTTGTTTTTATTTTCGTATTTTTGACATATGAACTGTACTGACCAACTCCTTTGGTGTGGAGATTGAATCCGGAAACAAATAAATATTATAATAAATTGTATAAACTTACTATATTGATGTACAATTATATAGCCTATACTATCATGTAGATTTTATTCTCTTTGAAATAGATAAAAAAAACTCCCGATTTTTTTATATTTATTCTTGTGACGCTTCTAGTAATAAAAAGTGTGAATATAAAATTGTAAAGGCATTGAAACCATCTATTAGGTTATAAAATAAGTTCCAAGCGATTTCAATAAAAACTTGAGATTCTTGTAAATATTTGTAATAAATTATATATGGCTCATTTTGATCTATTTTTAGGTAATTTTTGAATTCCGTCCTTCCAGAACAGACGAAGGACGACCAGAGAGCTTTGCGTCTTTCAAGTCAAAAATTTCCCATTCTGGACCGAGGAAACCACTTAAGAACGATGCTTCATCCTAAGGCATTATTGCTATACACACTCCAAATTTTGTTAACCTTTTCTGCAGTAGATATTCCTTCTCGGGAATAAAAATCATTAAATGACGAAGATGATTTTTTTCTTCCACTTGGAGTAAGCAAAATACCACTTAAAAATAAGGAATCTCGTTTGAAACTGATGCATAAAAGCGCCTTAACTAATCCATTATTAGAATATATAATCATTATTGACCAAATAAACATGATTTTATAAACACAGAGAGGATTAAATTAAAATTTTGAAAAACATTACAAACTTATTTAACTACCCAATACTTTATTTAACGCATCATTGATACTTCAAATTATCTACAAGTCATTTACAGTGTCTCTGTAACATCCACTCTAATTTAGATTGAAGGAAAGTATTGCGATCGTGAAGATTTAAGAAACTTAATTTTTCATCCCAACCATCTAGGCTCACAAAATATTCTGCTTGGTTCATACCTAACTGAATTAAATTGCATTTTAAAGATATACACCCGGGATGTACCAACCTTCTGCAACTTTTGCATCATAATCGGCTTACCGTAAGTGCCACTTTATAGCATTTATGTTGTACGATAGTACCATTTTCTTAAAAACAGCTCGAGCTTTGGACGAATTCATTGTATATGTATAATCAAATAATAATAATAATAGGCTTACCGAACCCGAAGGTTCGATGCCGATACCACCAAACTTCGCCTGCATAGATTCGTCCAATGTTCACCGGTCAAGCCCAAGCCCCCGAGATCAGCCTTAATGCAATCCTCCCATCGACGCTTCGGCCTACCTTTCGGACGCCTACCAGTCGGTTCAGCGAATACCAACATTCTCGGAATCCGTTCCTCACCGAGCCCAACAACTTTACGCGCCCATTTGAGTCTCCGCTGTATAATCAAATGGTCTTCAATATCAGGTAAGTTTTAACCTGATTGAAAAAAAATCTGACAGGAGTTGAATTGCTACTTTTCAAATTGTCTTCCTCTAAAGGAAATTTTTTTAGTATATTTGTCTATCATTGTTATTAATAACAACTAAAATGTATAACCATTAATTATGTAAACATTTGATAGCAGACTAAGAAAGAAATATTTTTCATGTTATGATTATGATAATTGAGAAATTTCCGTTAAACTGTATCATTTAAAGTACTTCTAGGAAGTAAACAGTGTTTCAATTATGGCTTGGATTTGTTTCAATTTATTCAATTAATTTCAATCATCGGTTTACTTCAATGATTTCTTTTAAGTCAAATTATTTAAGTAAAAATGGAACAAGAAAAAAAGAGTTTCTTTGATTTTCGATGGAAACCATTATAAATTTCATATATCTTTTTATAAAATATTGTTTTATGAAGGGAAAGTATTCTAGATTTTAAAATATAAAATTGCAAGTATTACCTTTAACTTTTACTATATTTTGTGAGCTTTTCGATTACTTTCTCTTCTACAGCTCTCCGTGTTTGTTAACCTTTTTCCCTGAAATATTATCCTTTCCTAAAGTATATTATACATCTATAGTACTATTATTATTTCCGAAGAAATAAATTAACTTTGAAAATACTTCTAATGTTTTCTCCTTCAACTGATTTTCATATTTTATATTCATCCATTTTATTTCATCAATGACAATAAGCAGATATTAATTATTTCAAATGAACATAATTCAAGGTACTTTAGAATAATATATTTTGAAAATTCGGGATTTGATTGCCCATACATTGTTATATTAATGATGATAAAACTTACATTTTAAAGTTCATTTAATTTTAAATTAATATATCGAGTTTTGTAAAAAAAATCGTTTAAGCCAATTTTAGCGAAATGATTTGGTGCAACATCATATACCTCAAGATATTATAATAAATTATAACTATAAAACAAATTAATTCGTAACAACAAACTTATAAAGGAGGATATACCAGTCTCTTCCGAGGAGCCTTACCTAAAGGAGCCCTGATGGCAGGGAGGTTCAAGAAGGATTTTGGGACAAATAACCATAAAAGATACAAAAGTAAAATAAATTATTAGTATAAAAAGTGTGGTTATGGAGTTGTTTTTTTTTACTTCCAAGCACGTACTTAATTTTCAAACATGTATTTAGAGTGAAAAAAAAAACACTTTTATTTTCCAGCCACTTGACCCTTCCCCCTTTCAGCAACGATATTCATCCTCTTTGCCGTCTCTCCATCTCCCCACCGAAAATCCTGGCTACGCCCAAGCCTGGTGATGACCTACGATGTGGAACGAAACGTTGGCTAGAAAATAAATTGTTTACACTATTTCATTGTTTTTATTTCTCTGACTCGGACTAATTTCCTCCTGAATCTGCAGACGGTCAACTATCAAGCTAGTTACTTTCGAGGTGCCTTTCCTGAAGGATAAATAATTCAACCTTATTCTCGATGTGGATACAGTACTCTTTGGAAATGGACAGAGTACTGTATGGAAGAATATAATCCGTGATATCCGTTATTGTGTAAACATAGAGTCATCATAATCTTCCTCATTGCTGCAACAATTTATATCGAAACATTGGCCAGGACGATAAATAGTTAAGGCTAATTCATTGTTCTCTCTCTCTATCTCTCTCTGCCCGCCACACGGTCTAATTTCTTCTTTTATAACAGTTTTTTAATTGTTGAAAAAAATCATAAATTAAATTTGCTGCCCTCATCAGTTCTTTTAAGCGCCGGCAAAACCAAAGCTTTACACACTTACTAGATAGGTTTCTTCTTCCGTGTAAGGCAGAATCGGAACCTGAAATATCATCTTCCAAAATAAACAATTTATTGGTATGAGAGTACTTTTAATTTCAGTGGAACTAATGTTATCTACTAAAAGGGATGGAGGACAACTATAAAGAGGAGCCTGATAAATTCAAACAAGGTTAGCGAGGTAATTTGTATAAGAGGGGAGGTGGCAATTGAGAGAATTAAATGGAGAGGGGGAATGATAGAGCACTCAGAATAAGGAGGTTAGAGCTGGCACTTACCGTCTTTGTTCATGCCCATGCTAAGGCACTTCTTGAGCCTGCAGGCCTGGCATTGGTTCCTGTGGGCCTTGTCTACCACGCACCTCCCCGTACCTGCCTGGCATCTGCAACACAACAAACATCACATCATCAAATATATCCCTTCCTAGCACCTTTAGAGGGATGCTTGATTGTAACACAATTAAGATGTGCATAAAAAATATCTCCTTCTTCTTCTCCGACTCTACAGTTCCAGGTGAACTTTGGCCTCTCCCATTAAAAAATATAATAACTTTGAAAAATAGGCAGCCACCCACTGGAAAAATATATAAAGTAGGATGATAGAGTGGTAGAATTTTCGGTAATGTACAGTTTTTAATATGAACCAAAACGTATGCACCCAGCGTCTCCACAGATTGGAATAACCATTTCAACATTATCAACCTTCCCGCCCCCTAACACTTAATTGTCACAAACCACTTCCTACAGTAAGAACTGATAATAAAATGATATTATCTTTCCGTACTATAAATAATATTCTTTGATAAATAATAGAAAAGAAACTTTATTCTGGGACAATGTCCCTTAAGAATAACATTAATGAACAAAATAAAAATTTATATCTGGCCAAAAACAATATATAACTACGTTTAAATAACAAAGAAAAGAAGACAAAAATAAAATAAAAGGTCATAGTGACATATCTATGTACATATTCTAGAAATAAATAAATAAAAATTAACGTAAAATATATCTTTTACATCTCATTAAAGTAGATACACAAATAGCCTCATATAAATTGGCATAATAAAAATTAGCTTACATCGGACTGGAGAGAATAAATTATTAAAAGAGGAGGGATTTAAACGATGATAGGGTAGGAGCATGTCGGATGTTTAAAGGGAGAGTATTCCATAAGACAGTGGAACGGGCTAAAAAGGAGCAATCATATTTTTTGGTTCTGTGGAAAGAAGTGTAGAGGTCGGACAGACGGGATCTTGTTTCCTGGTGATTGGTTGAGGATTTAAATACCAGAAGGCAACATAAAATAGGTGGTGGGAGTTAATGATTTGAAAGAGAAATGATCGAAGGAAATATTGTCTTCGAAAGCTGGGGATAACCACTTTAACTCGTCGTAGAGGTTATCTAATAATAACAAAGAGATCTATGGTAAAATTGAGGTGACAGAAAGCTATGGTTGAATTTCAATGGGAAAATGAACCAAATGAAACATTAAAGATTTAAAAGAATGGTTTAGTAAACGATGGAACGATAAGAGTCAGGGCGGATATGTTGGAAGGATGAAGGAGGGTATAAAGAAATTCAATGTCACGGAAAAGGGCTGCATGGATCGGAAGGAATACCAAAAGAAAATAAATAAAGAGAAAAATGCTCTACTAAACAGATAAATAAACATTATGCTGCCCAAATAAATTGGGTTGCTTCATTTTACACAGCGTACTTCAGACCATTGTTCAACATTCTTTTTTTTTTTCCTTTTACTTTTTCACGTTATTAATTTATCTACAATTATAAGTGGTATTATTAACGTTAATGAAACGTTAATTCAAATGATTTAACTATGGCTAATGAACCTTATTTATGTCTTTTCAATATACGCTTGACACTCTCTACACAGAGAAAAAAAAAATCCAGAATATCCCTGTGGGGAAGAGACGAATCCCATTGGAAAAGGGTGGGATAAGGATAGAAGGACGAAGCAGTCAGAAAGGTTGAAAGAATTTAGAAAAAAAGAAGAGAGAAGCGCGTTGTTTTGAATGTTAAGGCCTGTTCTAGAAAGGAAAAAACATAACAATTATGATATGATAGAAAGAATCGGGAGTCAGTCGTGTTAAAAATATTTTAATTTTGCTAACATTTTTAACACGACTGACGACGATTACCGATTGTTTCTATCTATGATTAAAATTCCCTTTTATGTTTATTTATTTTTGTTTTAATCTCAAGTTTGATGTTTTGTTTTATTCTGATGATGTTGATTTTATTTTGATTATTATTTTCGATTATTTATTTTATTCTGATGATGATTTTATTTTAATCTCAAGTTTGAAGTTTTGTTTTATTCTGTTGATGTTGTTAGAATTAATATGAGAATTATATGTATATTAATTACTAACGTCGAATACCTGACTCAAGGTTAATTATAAAGGTATATACAATTCCTGTTCATTGTAATAGGGGACCAGCTGGTCCTAAATGTAACAGGTCATTAATAAACTTTTATTCTATGATGATTTCAACATTCGACCATTCGTCCTCAATATTATTATGACATGGAGTACTGAAGAATAGTTGCTTGTTGTGATTCAGTACTGAAGGTATTAGCGTTAAGGAAAACGTTGTGGAGCGCAGAAATGATTTTCAATTTGGGCGCCAAAAATCTAGAATGGTACTGCATGAGTAAATAGATTTAGACAATAAATATAGTTCAAGGCTTGCAGATTGTTTCATTATTGTTTATGAAAATAATTGTGAAAGATTATTATGGCCTATAGTTTTTGATGATCTGTCAAATAAAATTGCTTAGAATTTGTTTACATCCTGCTAAATAAATTAGCTTTTGTAAGGTTGACAAAACATTTGTTTTGGAAGGATGGTAGTCTGTTCCTGATGTCCTAATGAGCCCGGAAGGCTATTGACCACTGATGGTTCGATGAACTGGGGAGGGTGCGAGGCAGCCAGAATAACAAACAGCCTCACTCCCTCATATCGACTTACACAATCCCTGGCCATTATAAGGAGCTCGTCCTCACTTTATCGTCCTCCCTCTTGGCTAGTGATAACTAATCATATTTATTCCTCCTATACATTTTAGTGTGATTGCTACGAAATCGCCTGGGCATGGGGTCATTCCCATAAGTTGCTAAAATTGCTCAAATAATGTTATTGTCTGGTCATAATCCTCAGCCAATCTCAAAAGTAAGGATCACATTGTGGATAAATCAGTAAAATTAAATTTCTAGCTTGGAATACGAAACCTCAGCAATGAATGGTGGTTTCTCGAGCCATACACATAACTTCATTAAACTGTAGTTTTTATTAAGGGTTAATCCATTAGAAATGGACCAGACAATGTCGCCCAACATTTTTGATTTTCATGATATTTTCACCGCTTAATCTATATTTATCTAATTAATCTTATTTTTCTGTCTTTGTCCCCTTGATAAAAAGAATTCTGAATAAAACTTTCAGTTTAACAGACATCATAAGTAAGCTTCGCGGATAAAAATATGTGTTAGGAAAACCACTCTGACTCTAGTAATTTCGAAGATACCAAATCAAAAATAAAACCAGCAATATGATAAGTGTGATAACCTAAATAGTGAAGAAGAGGGTTTAAAAATTTTCCAGGAGAGATACACTTTATTTGTAAACAAAACAAAATGATGCTGCCCAACTTAATTGGGTTGTTATAACACAGCATACAAATTCTTTCCTATAGGAATATTATGAACATTATATTCGCACTAAGTTTCGGCTACAATGCCATCTTCAGGTGCAGTGAAACAAATTAGAATTAATGTGAGTAGCTGCTTTCAAGTCCAAGCCTCAAGTCTAGACTTGAAAGCAGCTACTCACATTAAATCTAAATTGTTCCACTGCACCTGAAGATGGCATTGTAGCCGAAACGTAGTTCGATTTTTTTCAATAAATAGTGGTGAAGTAGACATCAGCCTCCAATTTTATTCATAGAAATTTGACCTTCTCCTAAAAGAGTCTACACCTTATATCAACATTATAATTTAACTATAAATACAATAATATTTTTCCCCTTAATAAAAACGATACTCTTAACTAGTTAAAAGTTCAAAAAGGAATAGAGGGACAAATCGATACATAAAGTGATACTTCAATTTTTTTTTCCTATTTTAACTTCATTTAAAATTAATTTTAAGAAGGGAGGTAAGTCAAAGCCGTATGTTGCACACACCAGATTTTTTTAATTTACTCATAAAGTTGTGACAGATTTTTTCAGTACAATCACAAAATTGATATGACCAAAACATCAACTGAAAAAAAAAAAAAAAAAAAAAAATATATATATATATATATATATATATATATATATATATATATATATATATATATATATATATATATAATCCTTAATATTCCGTTTGGTTTTGATTTTTGTACCTGATATGCTTCAGAACGGTTGGATGAGCCCGAATATTTCTTGATTACAATTATTTACTTTATTATTTTACATAATTATTAAAATGTTAAAATAAACATACCACAGAATTAAAAAAACAAAAACGAAAGAAAAAACCGTAACCCGACCCTGGTTCAGAACCAGGCCAACGACCGTGCAAGGAATTGATGAGGCCTAGATCACGCTAAGCCGTCATGTTTACTCCAAAAGTATGGGTTCCCATTATCCCCATGGATGATGAAATAGAATAAATAATTACCCTGTATCTGTCGCACCCGAAGATTTCTAGTCCAGTACCAAACATTGTGCAATTGTGCCTAAGAAAAAAATTTTTACTTGGGTAAATTTATTTCAAGTATATGAACTGATGCACTTCTAATCACTTGAGGATTATGGATATAATGGATATATATACTACCCGCAATCTATGATTTTACATACACCATTTCTTTAATAATCTGATATCCGGACTAATTCATCAGGAATTCAATACAGTTGTGCCATTGTAACATTTTTAGACGAGATGAAAAATCAAAAAAGACGAACAGAGATGATTACCCTCACTACTAGAAATGATTTTATTTATTTTTAATAAAATACTGGACCGCAGTTAGAGTTTACTATTCTATTTATGAACGGAAATGGAAGTAAATCTGTGTGGGATTAGAACCCTGTTATCGACCTCTTCTTTTCGGTTTAATCTTCAAAGGACTCTGACGGTTATTTCCCCGGCTATTGCGATCCAGATTAATGCCAGAGCACCTCTAATTCTAAACTCCTGAGGTCCCTGAAGAAACTTTCTGCCTATACCACATTTCCCTTTTATCACTCCATCTCTGAAAAGCTGAAGCAATCTGTGTCCAAAACTTGTACCCTTTGATGTAAAATACACTAAAAATTGGTCTAAAATGATCCACCTTCAAGTCAGGTTTTGTTCATATATTCATATTATTATTATTATTATTACTTATTCGATTAGGCCATTTGGAGATCAAGATATTAGACTAATTTGAAGCACATTTCAATTTCTGATTTATTCTTCTCCTTTCCCAAGAAGCTTTCATTTGCTCAAAAAACCAGTGTTTTCGTTCTTCCGTTCACTTGGTTCCCTTCTTTACCTTCTTGGAAACCACCCTTCATGATTTGTTCTCCAAATATATTTTTGTTAGTTATTTCTCCAATTTTTATTCCAGCTCGTGCAAGATCTTGTTTTACTTCCTTAACCATATAGTGGTCTCATATCAGTATTACTATTGTTCATTCTGAAACAGATTGTAATAATTCTCAATAAATAAATATAAAAATAGTCTGTATTCTCCTCCACTGTTTTTCCTTAAGAATTTTCTTTCGTTTGTTCCAAGTATTCCAGTTTTCTCTTTCCCAAAATTGCAAAACGCTTGTCAGTGCATTAAACACTTTACTTGCTCTTTATTTTGTCTAATCCATTTGCAGTGATAATTTCTCCCAAATATTTGAATTCTTTAACTTTTTCAATTTTGCCATATTTTGTATCCATGAACTTCCTTCCTAAGGTGTCGCTTGTCATTAGTTTAGTTTTTTCGAATGAGATTTCTAATCCGGTTCTTTCTGCAATTTCTCTCAGGGAATTAATTTGTTCTATTGATTTATATATTCATATTATTATTTATTTATTTTTATACTCTTAAAAAAAAAAGAAGTAAAATAAATGAAGCCACAATTGAGGTTCCGGGTTCGTAATTAGTAGAGTTTTCTTATATCGTCATAACTCATTGTTGAAATATAGGTTCGAAAATTTAGTTTGAAAATAGATTTTTTATTGTATATATAGAAAATTCCACACACGAAGCCTAGAATCTCTAGAATAACTTTATTTTATTCAGGCATCGACATAGCGAAAAATAAAACTATCCCTGATTGATTAATCTTTTAAGTCTGTTGATGTAAAAAAAAAATTAAACCTCCAGAAGTCTATTAAGGGTCTTGGGCTCACTGTATATATATTGGGTTGTGTCACATGAAAAGTCCGTTTTCAAGGTAAAGGATTTTTTTTTTTAAGGACATCGTTGTCTATTACGGACGGAGGTCTTCCTCGGGGCAAGTTTTCCAAGTTTTCGGTATCCCCAGCTGAAAACTTAGCAAACCAACGGCGAATGGTCCGTTTATTAACACTCCCTTCCCCAAAAGCCTTGCAAATATTTCTAGCGGCCTCAGTGTTTCCATGTTCATATTTGGAGGTATACTAAAAAGTGGGTAATTGATTGGGAAGCTAATGTTTATAATACAAATGCAGAGGATTAGTAACTGTTTACTTTAAATATGTAAACAACCGGACATTCAACCATTCGGAAGAAAACAACAGAGACCTGCAAAATCCTTTATGTATTTCAGAAACTATAAAAACGGACATTTCAAGTGAAACAACCCAATAGATTCGTACTGTATCTAAGCCAATGGTCGAGCAAAGAAGAGATAAGGTCGAAATCACGCTCAGCCGCCAGATTTTCACTTCACTTTCTGGTTAGAGTTTTTCTGTTCCCCAGCAGGTTCTTTTTTTTCTTCATCTGGTGATTCTTTTTATTTATTTTTTTACGGACGATAATGATACTATATTCTTTTTAGTTTTTATAATGCATGAAATAACGAAATTATTGTAAGTTTTTTGTTTTGTTTTTTGTTGGTGGAATCTCGTTATTTTATACTTTTTATAAATGTATACTTATTCTTGAGTTTTGGCTTATTTATGTTTTTTTAATTTTTATTAACTTGTTTATTTATTGAGATTTATTACAATTTTTTTCGATATGAACAATAGTAATAATAATATGAGACTGTATCCATCCAATGTTTACAGATAAACAAAGGTAAAGTCAAATTACATAAAAATAGAAAATAAATAAATATATACAAATACAAAAAAATATATAACCTATAAATAAAATAAATACAAAGTAAAACAAATGAATGAACATCTTATACACACTCATACCTATATATAATATTTACAATCTGTGAAAGGAACCCCGGACTGGGTTCCTGAATCCAAGAGATCCCAGCGCCTCTCTTTCAGCCGCGTCACTGGTGTGAGCCAGTGGAAGCTGAGTGACGGCGCCATAGCCGCAAACATACAACACATGAGAGGAGAATCTGGCTAGTGTCAGAACTGCAGTATAAATATTTACAAAACGTCTGGAGACAACTGCCGTTTTAATCTTCGAGAAGGGTTGTAGGGGTGTGGGGTGCTGGATAGAGATTGTGCTAGAGGGTTAGGCATGATGAATAAGATTCTGATGGAATATGGAAAATTTGGATGGTACCAAGCCTAAAATAAATGGAATGTTAAGGTCATGGGGTAGGGTACAGTTGGTTAAATAATAAGGGGCTTAAAAGTAGAAAACAGGTCACAATTTTGATGGTAAGTAGGGCAAAGTTTTTGCGTGTTATGAACTAGGATAAACAAAAAAACCTGTATCTCTACAACCTATGAAGGTCTTGGCTTCAGTACACATAGGTATTTGTACTGGTTCTAGGCCAAAACCGTGAAAAGAGGCCGATATCATGCTCAGCCGCCAGGTTCATGGCTGAAATACTCGTAATTATAACAGAATAATAATTATTTGGCCACAGCCGGGATTCGAACTCGGTACCCTGAGAACAGTATATCAATATTATCGACTTGTATCAACTGCTCAGTTAACTTGACTATTCCGCTCTTAACGTAAGGAAAAAACGAAAATAAAGTTCATACAGTAAAGGTTTATAGAGAGGAACGAGGATGAGTTCAGAGGGTGAAATGAAAACAATGAACTGCCAGGACAAGATGTGGATGTAAGATGGACATAGGAAATGTTGCTGACTGGGGTCAACTAGTAGACAGCTGGTTCCACCCCTAATCCGTTTAGCAGCGGGGGTCCCTTTCTTCTAATTCAAATGCTGGGCCGCCAATCGCTTTTATCCCAGCGCACAGATTAACACCAACTCGAATCTGTCAAATCCACTTTGGGTGACAATAGTGATTCGCTACGGTTGCAGGTCCCGCCTCGACCATCCGATTAGCGCAAATCAACTGGACCCTCTTGTCGCCTCATCTCAGCTTCTTCGAAGCAGGACTTTCGGGAGAGGCCCGCTCTAACTTGGTTGGATTTGATAGACTTAAACTTACATAATTTTGCTTTGTGATTTATATGTTGCCACCGTAAAAACTTTCGATACTAATGTTACTTATTAATGTTTTTGGTGTCAAAACGAGGAAGCGAAATGATCTTTGTGTCTATGTGAGAAGTCTAGTACTCTAAAAATAAAATCACCTAGTACATGCAACACACGACTTTCACTTACCTCGGTTGTAAACATCAATTTAATAAGTATTAAATAAATTTAAATTTTTAAGAAAACAAACGGTGAAAATAGTTATAAAAATTATATCCAGTTTCGTTGAAAATATATGTTATATGTAGATTAACTAATATAAATATATAAAATTGTTGTACAATGATCAATAAAGTTTCTGCCCTATTCGTCTCTTTACACTAGCTTCTACATCTTTTTATATAAGTTTTTACTTAAATCTTTAGCTATGGAACGGTACGGTACGGTAATACATGTATATCACTAATCTTGTGTTGGAGGAAAAAAAAAATATATATATATATATTTCTCTTTTCTCCTTTAGTTGGTTATCAAATTCGTTCAAATTGTACATTTTATTTAAACGTGTTTCATCAATGCTAATAAAATGGTATAATTAATTTTTTGGAATCTACAAAATTAAACGTACTTTTCTTTTAACCTTTATTTATTTAGAAATAATACAATCTGCCACAATCTTGGGCAATAAGTATTAGTGATATTAGAGTTCATTCATTCCTTATGTACACAAAATAAAGAAATAAAAATAAATGAATACAAAATAAATAGAAATAAATAAAATATAAAGAAGAATAAATAACCGTAAATAAAGATAAAAATAAAATAAAAGAAATAAATAATAATAATCTTGGTCACATTCATACATATATATACAATATTTACATACTGCCCCTGGGAACTCCGAATTAAACCCCGACTCCCACAAGTGGGCGTTGGGGCCCAAGGCTAGGAGATCCCAGCGCCTCTCAGTCAGTCGCGTCACCGGTCTAATAAGCCAGTGGAGACTGAGAGAGGGCGCTAGAGCCACAGACTCTCAGGCGTGAGTGGAGAAGCTGGCCATTGCCAACACTCAGCATTGCTTTGTTATAAGAGATCTCTAGGCCACTGCCGTTTCAACCTACGAGGAGGGTTATAGGGATGGCTGGAGCTAGATAGGGATTGGGATAAAGGATTAGGAAGGTGAGTTAGCCTCTGGTGGAAGTTTAGGAATTTAGATGGGATTAAATCGAAGACAAATGGGATATTCAGATCATTGTGTAAGGTCTTGTTTGTAACATAATAGGGAGCATTGACTATTGTTCTAAGGACTTTGGACTGAAAGGATTGGATACGCCTGATGTTCGAAAATTTAGTTGTCCCCCACAGTTCGAGTCCGTAGGTCCATATCGGTTTTAGAATCGTCTTGTAAATTAATAGTTTATTAGCAACAGAAAGTTTTGATGTTCTGTTTAGTAGTCTATATAGTTGGCCGTATCGTCTGTTGAGTTCTTGTCGTTTAAGTCGAGTGTGTGTGGGTTCCACGTTAGTCTTTTGTCTAGTAAGAATCCCAGATACCGGACTGTGTCAGAGCAGGGAAGGGGTATGGAGTTAAAATTGACTTGTGGACAGGATCTGCGGCGAAGGGTAAAGGTGATGTGCTTACATTTGGATTCATGAATTTTGATACGCCAATTAGCGCACCAAAATTCAATCAAGGATAGATGTCTCTGTAGATAGGAAGATGCAATTTCGGGATCTGATTGGGTTGATAAAATGGCAGTATCGTCGGCAAAGGTTGCTAAGAAGGTATCAGGATCCGTAGGTATGTCAGCTGTAAATAGGAGATAGAGGACAGGACCTAGGACACTGCCTTGAGGTACACCAGCCTCGATCAGGTAACTATTGGAAAATTCTGAACCAGAGCGGACTCTGAAGGAACGGTTTGAAAGGTAGGATTGTAGGATTAGA
Source organism: Piezodorus guildinii (assembly GCA_023052935.1). Lineage (NCBI taxonomy): Eukaryota > Metazoa > Arthropoda > Insecta > Hemiptera > Pentatomidae > Piezodorus > Piezodorus guildinii. The sequence continues at coordinate 123,291,402 of CM041295.1, read as the reverse complement.
TACAAGGATTGTGGTAAATGGGTTTTTAGTTTGAAAAGCAAGCCATCGTGCCAGACCCGGTCGAATGCCTGAGCAACGTCCAGAAAGGCACCAGTGCAATATTGCTTGTTTTCAAGTGCAAAGGATATATGGTCAACCACTCGTAGGCCTTGTTGTACAGTGGAGTGCTGTGAGCGGAATCCGAACTGGTGGAAAGGAATTTCAATTAACTGTAGGATACGCTTGAGAAGGATTTTTTCAAAGATTTTTGAAAGGATCGGAAGGAGACTAATAGGCCTATAGGATGAGGTGTTGTTGGGAGGTTTACCAGGTTTGGGAAAAAGGAGAATGATGGAGTGTTTCCACACCAAAGGAAAGTGGGTTGTACGGAGGATACTATTATAGAGGTAGGTAAGGAATATAATTGCTTTTTGGGGCAGTTGACGAAGGATCTTAGAATTGAGGAGGTCGTAGCCAGGAGCTTTTCGAGATTTTAGTTTCTTTATAAGGAATTTGACCTCAGAGGGGTTAATAGCTTTAGGGGGTGGAGAGAGAGGAATTGGAGAGGAGAGGAATTCCTTTACGTTAGCTGTATGAGCAGGATTGAGCTCGGGGTGTGGAATAAAAACTTTAGAAAGGTATTTGGCAAATTCTTCCGCTCTAGTCTCATCCGACAAAGCCCAGGATCCATCTTCACGTCGGATGGGATGGGAGATGAATTGGTATTTAAGAACTTTTTTGGTTACTTTCCAGGGGAATTGTCGCAGATAGATAGTGAAGAAAGATAGGAATTGTAGGATTGGGATCGAAAGGTATCTAATTTCTTTTTAGCTAATTTGGTGTAATAATTGTAGGATTTACGATCGTCTGGGTGCCTGGTTCTTTGCCAGAGGGTTCTAGAGCGTCGTTTGGTATGGATTAGATCTAGGAGGTTTTGGGGTATAGGATTCTTCTGGTAGTATTTTGGGGAAGGAGAAGGTGAAGATGCATTCCAGGCTGCTTGTTGGATAAGGGTAGTAAAGGAATCAACCGCATCATCAAGATCTTGTGGAGATTTGAGGGATACTCTGAGGTCTATTCCATCCGTTATTATTTCGCGGAAGAGGTTCCAATTAACTGGGCCTCTTAGGAATGATGGTGGAGGGAGTTTCGGAATAGGAGATAATGAGAGAGTCAGGGTAAGAGGGCTTTGATCGGAGGAAAGGTCATCGAGCCGGGAAACGGAATGATTTAAAGGTCCTAGCCCTTTGTGGATAAAATAATCGAGGAGGTCGGGGTTACGGTGAGGATCAGTAGGCCAGTAGGTAGGGGAATCGGGGGAGAGGATATTACAGTGAGTGGAATAGAGTGCAGACAGCAATGTTCGCCCGCGAGAATTTGTAGTTCTGGCTCCCCATTGCTGGTGTTTGGCATTTAAGTCCGCACCTATGAGGAAATGATGCCCTAAGGAATTAAGGAATAAATTAAATTGGATTTCGGAAATAGGTATTTTTGGAGGAGAGTATGCTGCAACTACTGTTATAGGAAAATGACGGGTTTGTATAATTACAGCAGTGGTTTGGAGGAAGTTATGTACTGGTAAGGGTAATAAATTATGGGAGAGGGAGCGATGGATGATGACAGCAGTGCCGGCATGAGCTGTTCCATCGGGATGGTCAGTTCGGTATATTTGGTAGTCTGGGATGTTGAATGATCGTTTGTTAGTTAGTCGTGTTTCAGTGATAAGAGCTATGTCAATACGTTTGTCGTGTAGTAATAAAGTTAGTTCATTAATATGATTTCGAACACCATTCGCATTCCAGAGGAGAATGGAAATGGAGTTGGATGGAATCATTTAGGGCTTTTTCAAGGCAGGAATTAAATTTGATACTAGGTTTGTTAGGACTGATATCAGAGGCATAACTATTGATTTTATTTCTGAGATGAATGATGTCATTAAACTGGTGAGGTCTGTGACATTTGATGGAGGAGGGATAGGAGAAATTTGATGCTGGGGAAGTTTTTGAGAATTAAAATGTTGAGGTGGTTAAGATTCAGGTTCGGGATGTTTGAGTGTATGTTGAACCGGCGTGGCCTCACACTGAGTAGACTGGTCACCACCACCAAGTTGTTGGGCGAACGAAACTGTCGGGTCGACGAATTTTGATGGGTTTCTCCTCGGTCTAGTCTCCTCTTGGCGCTGGGGCTTCAGAAATCTTGTCTTGAGATTCTTGTAAATCTCGCAGCCTTTGTAATTCGCCGGATGTCCCTTGTGGCACAGAGCGCAAACTGCTGGGATTATACGTGATTTATTGCACTGCTCAGACTTGTGCTGTTCACCACATTTAACACAGCGCGGTATGTGGTGGCAATACGTTTTCGTGTGGCCGTATGCTTGACAATTGTGGCATTGTATAATGTCTCTTTTTACATATGGCTTTTCAATCTTTACTCTCGTGTAATAGAGTTTTTCCACTTCATAAATTTTTTCTACTCCTGGAGACGGTTCTAAGTCCACAAAAAATAGAGGTAAAGGAATTTTACTCCTGTCACCTGATTCTTCTATAATATCTTTCATGACATTAGTTATCTGACGCACTTTGAACCCAAGAGACGTCAGTTCTTCCTTTATTTCCTCAGCTGGTGTAGAGGGGTGTAAATTTCTTATTACCACCCTTAATGCCCTCTCCTCTCTTAGCTGATACGTGTGAAAATCAGCTTTTGTTTCAGTAAGATATTTTACTATTTTGCGGTACACATCAGCTGAATCGGGTGATATTTTTGTGTCATTGATTCGCGTTAGACATGTGTAGCTTTTGCTATCAATGATTTTATTTAATTGGGTAAATAGGAGTTGAAAATTTCGTATATTTTTAACAAATATGGGAGGAGGGCGGGGATCTCTCGGTGTAGATTCTGATTCCATGACCTCTTTCTCGATATGGAGTACTTGGTAGGGGTTAGGAGTAAAAAAGGGAGATTCCTCAGTCATCCCTTGCGATGAAGTCCCGGGTTGTGGTTCCTGTTCGTTAGAAGCAGCTGATGAGGGGGACGTAGGGCGTTTGTTATTACGTCTTTGCCTTTGCTTGACCGGGGAAGCAGAAGAGCCAGCTGACCTGGAGCGTTTAATGCTTGCCTTTCCCGCCATGACTTGGTGGTAGTATCTCATTGATACATAAAAATAAAAAAATAAATAAAAAATAAAACAAAAAAATACGTCCGCGCGACCTTGACCTTGTTGTCCGGAGCGCGACGTGGCCCCTCCAGGGGTCAGTGGAAGACTGGCAAGCTGAGGAAGCTGAGTGGGGATCGCAATATGGCGAAAAAGATAAGGCTTCTCAGCTCTACTTCATACGACAACTAAGTAATCGTAAATATTACTACTTACAGTCAGTAGGATTAGTCCATTGTTGACAACGAATGTTGTTGCACAATCACTAATTGTTTATATGTAATAAAAACAATTATTACACACTAAAAACTGTTCATAAAGAAGAGACGATATAACGACGTATAATAATGAACTAGCGCAAGCGCAGAACTGAAACGTACTTTAGAAGAAGAAAATTAAAACTATCGGGATGTAAGCTCTGTCAGAAAATTTAATCAGAATCAAAACCTACACTATATCAAAGCCCATTATATTTTACATCGATATAGCGCCTATTATCAAAATCGTTAGGGTTGTTTTTAAGAAAATCGTAAAAAGATGCAGAATGCATGATACAAACTGAACTAACTCTTCTGAATGGTCGATTCTGATGAAAAGTTGCTGGAACATGACAGGCACATACGCTTCTAAAGTATGAAATTTCAGTTTTATAAAACTTATCGTTTTCGTGCAAGACTGACCACACATGTACACAAACGAGCAGACCTTTTTGCGGGACTTGGTCATGTAGACTCGAGGGATCCTGGAATTCAATTTCCGGTGAAAACTGGAATTCGATAATTTCCCAATCGCAATAATTTCTTTAACTATAAATTTCATTTATGTAAGTGTTAGTAATAATGAATCATATATTTTAATTTCTTTATTTTCTCTGGGGCAAGACCCTTTCGAACAAAACCCGATAAAAGTGGGCATTAGTGTTTCAAAGTAAAAATAAAGACAAATAAGAAAGAAAAAAATATAATCAATCATTATTTATATATACAAAGCTTTGACCAAAAAACAATACTTATATAATTTACGGGGAAAAAAACAACATAAATTACTCTTAAATAATAACACTATGATTCTATTCCTATTTACAAATTTTTATTTAAAACTGGATCTCGTCAGGATTCATAGAAAATTTAATGGACAGGATATACTTGAATACACCCAATTTAAGTACGGATATAAGAACAAATAAAGTTCCATGTGGAGGAATTTCGAAAGAGGATCAGATTTTCAGATTCTAGATTAGATTTTTTATATAGGAATTAAAAAAAAAAAAAAAAAAAAAAAAAAAATGGCCTTACCAATTTTGTTGAAAAGGCTTTTCAATAAAGCTCTAAGACTTTTAATGCATACAGTATTTCACTGATAAAATGCTAGGGGAAAAACTAATGATGAAAAAAAAATTCATCTGTACCTAACTCAAATTCTCAATAACTATAAGACGATTATTTATTATAAATCGATATTGAACCCGTTTAAAACAGAAATTAATTCTTATCATAATAATATAATAGAAATAATGTTTGTGAGGCCTAAAACAAAAAAAACGATGGCCATTGGAGGAAGCTCAGATTCGTTTTAGTATTTCTCTTAACGCGATTTCTTGAGATTTTTAATACCTTGACCATTGATTAATTTAGGTTAATATAATCGTAAAAGTCGCTCCTGAAGTATTATCTATAACAATTTAGCATAACGTGTCAGAATGAAACAATATCACAAACAAATATAAAAAATTTTGGTCTGGAAAGAATGGGGTAGGGCCTTAGGTGCTTACTAGATTTAAATAACCAAAACAGGAACCGACGCTTGCTATATATAACTGAGACCTTTATTTTCAAAAGGTAATATATCTATTCTAGGAAATATTACAGGAAGCGCTAAAATCTCTCATTAATATATTATTAAACCAACGAATTTGATTCTTTTTGCATTAAAATCTAGAATTATTTTTTTACTATATTAATAACCTTTTTACTACTATTATTAAATTTAAAGTTATGGAATAAAATGTTATAGTATAATTAGGAACGAAAGTGTGTAATTAGTCTTTAAACCTTTAAAAAATAATTGCATTTCTGAATCGCGTTTTTAAAGGACCTTAAAGGAGAGTTCATTAGAAATAATCAAATATTAGATTCAGAAAAAACTAAATGATAAGAAAAAAATATTATTATTAATTTCTAATGATGGAGTTTTGTTGACCGTAGAGAAATTAGATGAGGAAGATGGTTGGGGGTGCGGTCATAAATTAAAAACACACAATTAAAAATAAGCGTTATTTTAATTATGTGCCGACGTTTCGGCCTACAATGTGGGCCTTCATCAGGGCTAAAAGAAACAAGATAACAACCAATGTAATTATAGACATAGATATAATTAGCTCAGATTCGTTTTAGTATTTCTCTTAACGCGATTTCTTGAGATTTTTAATACCTTGACCATTGATTAATTTAGGTTAATATAATCGTAAAAGTCGCTCCTGAAGTATTATCTATAACAATTTAGCATAACGTGTCAGAATGAAACAATATCACAAACAAATATAAAAAATTTTGGTCTGGAAAGAATGGGGTAGGGCCTTAGGTGCTTACTAGATTTAAATAACCAAAACAGGAACCGACGCTTGCTATATATAACTGAGACCTTTATTTTCAAAAGGTAATATATCTATTCTAGGAAATATTACAGGAAGCGCTAAAATCTCTCATTAATATATTATTAAACCAACGAATTTGATTCTTTTTGCATTAAAATCTAGAATTATTTTTTTACTATATTAATAACCTTTTTACTACTATTATTAAATTTAAAGTTATGGAATAAAATGTTATAGTATAATTAGGAACGAAAGTGTGTAATTAGTCTTTAAACCTTTAAAAAATAATTGCATTTCTGAATCGCGTTTTTAAAGGACCTTAAAGGAGAGTTCATTAGAAATAATCAAATATTTAGATTCAGAAAAAACTAAATGATAAGAAAAAAATATTATTATTAATTTCTAATGATGGAGTTTTGTTGACCGTAGAGAAATTAGATGAGGAAGATGGTTGGGGGTGCGGTCATAAATTAAAAACACACAATTAAAAATAAGCGTTATTTTAATTATGTGCCGACGTTTCGGCCTACAATGTGGGCCTTCATCAGGGCTAAAAGAAACAAGATAACAACCAATGTAATTATAGACATAGATATAATTACATTGGTTGTTATCTTGTTTCTTTTAGCCCTGATGAAGGCCCACATTGTAGGCCGAAACGTCGGCACATAATTAAAATAACGCTTATTTTTAATTGTTGTTTTTTAATTTATGACCGCACCCCAACCATCTTCCTCATCTATTATTAATTTCAATTCCGTCAGATACTTAAGCAAGATACTTTCCTTCATCCGTAAGGAACGACTGATAAGGAACACTAATCAGAAAGGAATTCCCGGAGTATTTAAAAAAAATATACAAAAAAAAACAGAAAAAAAAGATCATCCAACAGAAATAAAAAATATTGAGAATACAAATAAGTCAAAATATCAATTTCATAAAAAATGTCGTTTTGGAAGTCAACGCCTCAATTCTTATTATTTATTGTTTGTTTACTCTGTATTTATGGGAAGAATGATTTCTTATAGCTTTAAAACTCATTTCCGCAGAGGGTGGAAGGTTTTTTTTATTTCTAAATAAATCAAATTAAAAAATATTATTAATTATTTCAAAGTAGGGATACTGTCCTTCGTCCGTAAGGGCACTGCCCTTTCTAATCAGAAAGGAGTTGCAGGAGTGTTTAAAAAAAAATATACCAAAAAAAATAAAAAAATATCATTCAACAGCAATAAAAAATATGAGAATACAAATAAGTCAAGATATCAATTTCGTAAAAATGTCCTTTTGGAAATCACGCCTCAATTGTTATTATTAATTATTATTGTTTGTTTACTCTTTATTTATGGGAAGAATGATTTCTTATAGCTTTAATACTCATTTCCCCAAGGGTGGAAGGTTTTTTTTTTTTCTAAATAAATCAAATTAAAAATATTATTAATTATTTCAAAGTAGGGATACTGTCCTTCACCCGTTAGGTTAGTGCCCCTTCTAATCAAAATGAATTGCAGGAGTGTTTTAAAAAAACTATTTACAAAAAAAAAAAAAATCATTCAACAGATTTAAAAAATGATGATTTACAGGGAAGCAATGAAAGAAGAAGTAAAAATAAAGAGAAGTTGAGGCTAATTCAATGTAAGATTTGAATAAGAAAGATGGATTAAGAGAGAGGGAATCACAGCTAACAGATATTGTTCACTTAAAGGCGGGAATCCCAAATTCAATTTTAGTGGGGGAGGCCCAAAGCCACTTGATGGAGGCGGGAAAGCTGGGGCCCCTCGAGAGTAGGAAAGAAATTAAATACTAAAGGCACGAGCGGAGGGCGGAGCTAGTTTTTGATTGGGGGAGGGGGTTGGATGGGGAAGAGGGGGTTGAGGGGGGAGAATTGCCCCATCAATCGAAGGCTGATCCCCGGCGCACCTGACCCCCCCCCCCCCTCCTTACATCAACCGGATTAGAGCCATCCTATTAATTGATTTTGATCTTTCCGCGCTCCAATACTCCATCCCAAACATCCCTCCGACCGGGCTATTTAGCCAAATTGAAGTTAAAAAAAAAAGTAATTGCGGTCAACGGATACTTTATTACTAAGCAGAAATTTTCTTTCGACACAGTCTCTGTAGAAATAGGAATTTACTCCATCCAAAGTGCGTTCGATCTCTATAATTTATAAGGGACGGAATTGACAAAAATACAATTCAAGACAAAGAAAATATATTTCTTTTTAAGATACTATCTTCTTACTATCAGAATTACCAACTTTCAAAGCTCTGTATATACTGGCCCCAAGCTTTCTAAGCTGTGCAGATACATAGATACTGGTTTATTTTCATTGTTTATATCATTATGTTTTTTATTTTCTTTATGTTTTTATACCCATACTTTTCGCATCTTTTTAGTCCTAATGAAGACCTAAAATCTAAGTAAAAATTTTAATATTGTTTAGTTAAAACTATCTGAGTCTGAGTAGGCGGAATTTGGTGGTATCGGCATCGAACCTTCGGGTTCGCTAAGCCTATTATTATTATTATTAATAATAATAATAATAATAAATATTTATTTATTCTGGGACTATTCCCTTTAGAATAACATAACGAGAAAATTAAAATAAAAACTTTAAGGTCTTAGAGTATACAAAAACAATACAAAGAAACAATAGAAATTACAAACTATGGATTAAAAAGCAGCCTCAAATAATAATATTGAAAACTAAACTAGATGATAAACATAACAAGAAATATGTACATATATACAACTTTCATTAAAAAATGATAACAGTGTTGTTGTTTTTTTTTGTTTTTTTAACAATATGCTAATATTATAATAAGAGCAAAACACAAGATAACATAAAATATAATAGGTATATTAACGTTTCTATCTGTTTTGTTGTTAATTTTAATTGAAATTAGAAAACTAATTAGGATTCTTCGAAAATTGGAGAGACAGGAGATGATTGAACAGGCGAGATTTGAATGTAGGAAGATTATTGGAGTCACGGATGTATGAAGGAATAGAGTTCCATAAGGTTGAAGATCGGATTAGGAAAGATCTGTCGAAAGCTGCAGTTCGATGGGGCGTTATGTACATGTCCGAAGGCCGTGAGCGAGTGTGGCGTGAGTGGACTGAGGATTTGAAAAGGAACATATCTGATATGTAAGAGGGACGGCGGGATTGGAGAACTTGGAAGAGAAAGGAAGACAGGAAGTACTTACAACGGTTTTTTTATTAGTTAAATAACTAATAATAATTAATAAAAAATATTAGTTTTTATTAGTTAAAACTATATTGCTATTTGGCTGCCGCCCAGACTCTTTATTCCAAATCTATTAGTATTAATTAAAAATAAAAAATGTTGGATTTTAATTAATATGTGAAAAAAAAATAGCCTGTACCTCTACCCTTTAATTAGCATTCTCTGACCTTGCTGAAATCGAGAAGGATATCCATATTTTTTCAAACCAAATAGGAAAAAAAAAGACAAATAGATTCTACACACGGAGTTTGTACAATAAATAAAATAAAAAAAAAAAAAAAAAAAAAAAAAAAAAAAAAAAAAAAAAAAAAAAAAAAAAAAAAAAAAAAAAAAAAAACCTATACCACTACAACCCATGAAGGATCTTGGACTCAGTTCATATAGAGATTCGTAGTGTTTCTAGGACAACGGCCGTTCAATGAGGTAATTAGGCCTAGATCACGCTCAGCAACTAGGTTTTTCCCCAATTTGGGTATCCGCTTTGACGGGGCTGGGTCTGCCCCAGGAGGGTCTCCATACCCTAGGGTCGCCCCCCGACGAAATTAACAGAATAATTAATATTCCGTCATAGCCGGGATTCGAACCCAGGACCCGGAGAATAGTAAAGTGCTCTATTCACTAGACCACGCAGCTCCCTATAATACACCTACCTAACCAAATCGAAAGATAAAAAAGAAAACTGTATCGGAGATTTTCAGTCTCATTGTAAATCTCTCAGAATATCAGTAGTGTACAAAAACAGTCTTGTTTCAGGTACAAAAAAACAAAACAAACATTTAAAAACAAAATGAAGGTTATACTTATTTGACTTACATTATTTACAAAAGTAGTATATATGATGTATTAATAATAATAATAATAATAATAAACATGTGTATACTAAGTGATACTATTATACTGCTCGCTCAAATGATAAAACCATAAAAAAAAACATTACATATTTGTAGTGATCCTCAGTTTAGGTGATCTGTGAGAAGAAAATTAGAGGTTTGTGTAATGAGATCTCATGTTAAACGAAAGTAAAATTTCAGTGCATGATGTTAAAAACCAAACAAAAAAAGCACTTTCGTAATCTCATTTACCAACAATGATTCATGAATTAAATTAAGGATGGTTATTAAATTCTGGCCCGTTCGACTAGTTCCTGGAATTCCCTCCCATCAAACATTCGTCATCATCCCTCCCTCTCCACATTCAAATACCTTCTCTTCCGTTACCCTCAAGCATCCCCAAATGACACTGCCTTACAATGTAATAATGTTTAGTAAAAATTATAGGTGGAATAATCAGGGTCATTCTTTTTTTTAATATTTTTAATTTTGCCAACGTTTCGGCTCAAGCTTGTGAGCCATCATCAGGGCATTACTGAGCAATGACCAAGCATAAACTCATAAAATCAACAGTTTAGTAAAAATTGTATTCAATATTTTTATTTTTTTCCACAAGTATTTAATTATGATTTTTCAACTTTTTTATCTAGAAAACTTTCAATCGTTACAGTATTTTTTAATTGTTTTATATTGTCATTAGAAGAATTCGTTTATTTTTATTGTAGTATATGCTTTTTATTTATCTTTTATTAAGTTTCTTTTTCATTAATTCTTTGCCAGTTAAAGATCCTTTATTATTTTAAAGGTTATGTTATTCTTAGAAGACTATGTATAGGAATAAAGTAAATTATTTATTTATTTATTTTTGTTTTATATTTAAACTCATTTATTTTTCATTTTGTTCAACACAATTATTTTCTAAGGATTGTTTTTACTTTAATTATTATTATTTTTTGTTATGATATATTTATCCATAATCTTAAATATTAGTTAATTATGTTCACTTTGTCTGTTGGCCAGGCATGTTGTATATTATATAATGTACAAATCTGTTATTCTTAAGGCACCCAATGCCAGAATAAAAATCAATTTCTTTTCTATTTATATTATATATTTGAAGTTATTGTAATGAATATTAGAAAGATAAAATTAAAATATGCAATCTTAGTTACAAATAAAATTATCCATAAATGTCCTATTAGTTGCAGAATTAACCCGAATCAAACATATCTCTTTTAATTGTTAAATCCCTGACCACACAAACTCACTCTCCTCTGACTGAAAAGAAGAAGTCCCAGGGACCTACAAAATCAATATTATATCCACCCAAAACATCTACCTTTAATAAAGTTTCAAATTAATTGGCAACATTAGTGTAGATTTATTTTTCTTCTTTTGATTGTTCCTTACATCCCTCTCAGCGTAGGGAAATGCACGAATTCCACTCCTCTCTGTCCATTGCTATGATTACTTTAGACTAAAAAGTGAAATAAGACCCTGATACTCACTATACATAAACTATATAGCTCTAATCAAGAAAAATTGCAATGAGAAAAAAAATAAAAGTCACAATATATGACGAGTTTCGTATTGTAATTGGTTCGTGAAATTACTATTATGACAGCCGCAGGAAATGGAGAACGGCATAATTATTTTGTGTTAGATAATTACATTAAATATTACTCAATAAAAAATCTAGGATGTACGCGGGTTTTCTATGGCCAGGGGAAGAAGTTGGGTAACACCAGAACTAAAAGCCCTCACTCACCCTGGCGTGAACACGTAATTACTTTATCTTTGGTTATCAGGTTGTCGAACTGTATCAAGACATAAAAGTTATATGCTTTCCTTCCTTATATGGAAAAGAAGATATAGTGAATATTTTACCAACCTGTATATGAGCTTCCTCCGGACAGACCTCTTGAAGAAGCCGGAACATCCGTTGCAAGCGAGAATACCGTAGTGCTTCCCGGAGCTTGTGTCCCCGCAGACGACGCAGGAGAGACCCAGAGACTTGACCTTAGCAGGCTGCTGGACTGGAGATCTGGAGGCACGGACCACCGTTCCAGACCACCGGCTTCCTCCGTATTCCTCTAAAAGCAAACATTTCGGGAATTTATGACAAAACAGTCGAGATCAGACAAAAGATAAATATTTGAAGAAACGGAATATGCACTCTAATGAATAATTATATACAAAGTAAAAAAATAACATATGAATACTGACACCTATAATTGCAATTTTTTAAAAATTTGAAATGTTTTAAGAAATATATATACCAAAATAATGATATTATTGTTATTAAAACCTATAAATTCAAAATTAATATAATCATAAAATCCTTACTGAACTTGGTGATAAAAACACTTATAGGATTTAGCTAATAGAATATAATTATTTGTTAAAAAAACTTTTTAAAGGTTGATAAATAGATAAGAAGAGAAAAAATAAACTACGGGTCAGACTTTAATGTACTTAGAATTGATGGCCTATTTAAAACATAAAAATCATAATCTGAGAGCTATTATAAATTGATGATTGAAACCCGATCCTTAATACACTTAATAATGATAACAATTATGATATAGAAATCCCATTAAACCAAAAAAAAAATTAAATAGTATTCAAATATCGATATAATCAGTTTAGACCTAAAATCACTATTCACAAATACTCCCAAAGATGAGGTTTTCAAACTAATAGATGAAAACTGGAAAAAAAAATCGTTGAACAGTCTGATAGTATACTAAATATATATTTTTTATTGACGAAAATATTGTAGTAATCAACAAATTTCCTAGTAATCACTTTTCCTACTGTCTTAAACAAAATATTGTATGATCATTATTGAAACTCTGTTATCATGAAAAGAGGTCCACTGAAATCATGAAACCAAACATATTTGTATTGAGTGTACATTGTAAATATTATGTAAATAAATAAAGTTTCTTTCTTTCTTTCTTCTTCTTAGTAATTGTCTGTTACTACAGATGCTTATACCACTCCAATTAAATGCATTATAAAATAGTTCCTTACAATTATCTTCCTAAGAAGAACAGTTTTTGTGGCATTGTTCTAAATTAATAAAACAAAATGATTGACTGCTATCAGGTCTAATTTCACCAAAAATGCAGCTGTCCTAGACATCCATGATGCTTGATGATCCATGATTATATTTGATGAGGACTATTGATTTAACATATCTGTAGTTGTACGTCCGTCAGTTGAATAAAAATACCCTTATCTCCTTGACTATACATGGTTGCCAGACTTCAGGATTGAATTAAGGAATAAAAAATAAAGTCCAGTCAAGATGAATCCGGAAATGCGCAGTTAGGAAACTAGAGTCGAAAATGATTTCCAGGCGTTATTAGCTACCTTATCAGGAATCGATCGTTGTTGTAGGACTTGAAATTCGACAAACATTGGTTCTAAGCAATCAGCATAGAATCAGCATTCCAGCAAGAACATAACATCCTTGGGCCCAGAGATAATGCAGTTGAAGTCCTGAATATTATGTTTTTTTCCTATGTTCCAATAGTACAATTTTTTTTTATTTAATGAAATTACGGTATTTGTTAATAAATTAAGTAAATTAGCTGATAATATATATATATATATATATATATATATATATATATATATTATATATATATATATATATATATATATATATATATATATATATGTATATATAGATAATATACATGAAAAGACATGAAGAGAATATGACCATTGGCAGCATTCCACTAGGTAATCTAAACTAGAAGGTCTCGAGGCCATCTTCTTTTCAGTCTCTTTGGAGGATTGTCAGGAATGGAAGAGGAAGCAAGGATTAAAACTAGTGGGTTACTGTGGGAGTGGAGTTTTTCATGGATGGATTGATACCTGGTTCGGGCCAAATCAGCTACAAAGGGAATATTAAGGTCTTTATGGATGAGCTTATTCGTGACAAAATAAGGAGCGTTGAGGATTTTGGATTGTAAGAATTGAATACGGGAAGAATTTGATGGTTTAGTAGAGCCCCAAAGCTCAATTCCGTACGTCCAGAAAGGTCTTATGATGGTGATATAGATGAGTCTTTTGTAGTTAAGTGGAAGTACAGTAAGTGTTGAAGTAAGCGAAAGCGGCGGGCAATTTCTTGTCATTTCAGTCTTGTGTGCGGAATAGTACAATTTAAAAGTAATAATGGAGAATAGATTTATGAGAGTTAACAAAGCTAAGATGTTAAGAAACACTTATAAGCGCTGAGGGGTGCTAGTAAATAAGGATGTGTGTAGGGTATAAATATCATTTAAGGATCTCATATATATAAAAAATATTCGAAGATTAGTGCATTATTTTTTTAGAAAATATCCATTAAAGAACACCTATGCATAAACGGATGAATTTATTCATATAGAGTTTCGAAACATATAGTAGGTAGGTGAGGGGTTTTAGCTTTAGAAACATATAAATTCATTAATCATAACCTTAAAAACCCATAACAATTAATATTTTTAGGTATTATTTTTAAATATAATACCTTTCCAGTGGAATGCTTAGTATCCATTCCGTTGTTGGATTTTACTTCTTATTTTAAGATCTTAATAACACTATTTGAGGTGACTTGACTAAGGCGTGTCTCAGGGCGCATGAGAGTGTCTCCTAACGTCTCAACATCAAGAAAATGTACTATTTGATCATTGAGGAAAAAACATGATATTTAGGATCTCAACCTCGTTATCCCCGGGTCTATGGACGCTAGATTCAATTGCTTGGAACCAATTCTTGTAGAATTTAATGCCCTACAACTTTTATTCCAGAGATTCTGACGAAAAGGCGTTTCCTGAGAAGGTAAAAGTTGATAAACATTGATAAAGCCTGAAAAACATGTCGACTCTAACACTGGATTTTCGTCTCTAGCTCCTTAACTGCTCATTTCCGCTCATGATCATAGGACTTTTTTTTCTTGTTTTGAGGTATTTATTTCATGTCTGGCCACTTAACCCTGCAACACCATGTATAGCCAAAGAGCTGAGTGTATTTTATTCAACTGACAGACGTACTGCTACAGATATTCTTAATCAATATCCTCATCGAATGTAATCATTGATCATCAAGTCTTCCTGTCCAGAACAGCTACTTTTATAGTGAAATTTGACCTCACAGTAGTCAATAATTTTGTTTTATCCTAATTTAGAACCATGTCAACAAAACTGTTCTTTCTTGGAAGATAATTGTAAGGAACTAATTTATAAAGCATTTAATTTGAGTGATATAAGCATTTGTAGGTTTAACAATTACTAAGAAATTTATTTATTACTACAATATTTTTGTCGATAAAAAATATATTTTTGGTTTTATTTTATTTTTACCCATCCGAGACGACGATTTTTTTTTTTTTTTTTTACCACAGTCCCCAGGACGAACTTTTTTTTTTGTATTGTTAATTTTTAATAAAAAACATATTTACTATGGAAATCAACCAATTCGTAAGTGAATTTACACAAATAAGGTACGCCTCCGTATCCCAATTTTATGGCGAGTTGAAGTGGCTTTACCCTTCCAATCGTCGCAAGTATTTCCTTTACCAAGCTATCCAATCCCGCCGTCCATCATACATTTTTGACCTCCTACAATTCAAATTCTCTGTCCATCCTCGTTGTACACGGTCCAAGCCTTCAGATTTATACAGTACGGCCCACCGAACACCACATTTCGACAGATCCTTTCTCATTCGATCCACAATCCTATGTGGATTCCTCCTTCCATCCGTCACTCCAATTCTCTTTCTACCTTCAAATCCGCATATTTAATCACTTAATGAATATCCAGACTCAATAAAATTGTAAATAAGCTTTTTTATTTTTGTTGTTGTTTTCTTATCAATTGAATCTGCCTATTTTATATAAGTAATTATTAACGTGTTTATATGTACTTAATATGTTCTAAGACTCCAAAGCACTTTTTGTACATTCTGTATATTATATTCTAAAGGGACATGTCCCAGGATAATAAAATTGTATTTATTGATTTATTTATTATTTAAATAACATCATTGCACACCGGGTGTGCAGCTCGTTCCTCGGAAATTTGTTATTGCGATTGAACACCAATGTGTTCCTTGTGCAATGTAAGGTAAATGAAAATGCATCATTAAAAAATGTATAAATATTTATTTCAAAAATAGTTAGATAATATAAAATCGATATTTTGTTTTCAGTAATAAAGAACATAATATAATGCAAAGAAATTTTTTAAAAAGTAGTAAGAAGTTTTAAAAAAATAAGTTGAATAATAAAAAAATAACGAAAATGAGAAATACATTTTAGAAAAATGTCTGAAGACAATATATTAATGTAACTCAGTAATAATAATAATAATAATAGGCTTAGCGAACCCGAAGGTTCGATGCCGATACCACCAAATTCTGCCTACACAGACTCGTCCAATGTTCACCAATCAAGCCCAAGCTCCCGAGATCAGCCTTAACGCAATCCTCCATCTACGCTTCGGCCTACCTTTCGGACGCCTACCAGTCGGATCAGCAAATACCAACTTTCTCGAATTCGCTCGTCATCGAGCCAACAACTTAACTCAGTAATAAAAAAAATTGTAAATACATTGTTAGGAAATGTACATAGCCTGCGTATCGCCTTCTATGCACACAGCCTAAACGAAACTTATTATTTTAAACCTTTGCTGCAAGCGTATTCATAGTTTTTTTCATGTAAAAAAGGTTCATATAATTTTTAGATTTTTTGGTGCACAGTAAAACCAATTCCAAATTTTAGTTCCCTGTATTTTACAGATTTCATTAGTTTCAGAAAATTCTTATTTCGACGACTAGTTTACTCAGAATAACTGATAATTGCACATTACTGTTATTGCACACAGGGTCTTAAAGCCTCGAAAATTCATAGCACACATGGTGTGCAATCGGTCTCGAATGGGTTAAACTACTATTTGATTACATATGTCTAATACTACTCTAATTACAGGATCTATAAAGTTGTTTATTACACATTACTTTTTTAGTTACCAAGATATTGGCCTATATAAAGCTAACTTATTTTATTCCTGAAGTCTAGCCACTTAAGCCTGAAACGCCCTGTATATGTAGTTAGACCTGTCTATAATCATGTCAATATTTTCGGTAAATTTATTTTTCACGTGAAATTTATATTGAATGATGGTTGTTCCGGCTATTTGTCAGTGTAGGAGATAAATTAGTGTAAGAATAGATCTCGGTAGGCCGGAGAATCGGGATCAAGGGCTGAGTAATCCTATTAAATAGCAATTCCCCGGAGCAGAGCTGATCCTCTAATGACCAACTGTTGACCAGAAGCTGAGGCCTGACATACACTCCACCAATCGGCCACCCTCCCCAACTTAATATATCCTTTAACCTCTTCATAGTCCTTTCCAATTATCAACCTCGGACATATAATGAAATTGTGGGATTCTGTTGCTTTGTACAACCCCCTCTTCCAGATCTGAGCAATATTATCCCAATCTGTTCCAATCATGTCGTTGAATTCTGTGTAAATATAGACTTCGGAGAGCGATAGGTCCCCGTTTTTACGTAAGTTAATTATATTTATATCTTTTATCTCAGTCATAATTATCAAACCTCAAAAAATTTTATGAGTGTGTGAATGTGGTAAGTCTAGAGGAACTGATTCAATAATTTACTTTATAATGGGTAATTGTTCACCGTAGAGTATATGTGATGGAGAAATTGGTTGGAGGTGCGGTCATAAAGAAGTAACACACCAAAGGAAAACTTATTATATTTGTGAGCCGACATTTCAGCCTAAATAGCAGGCCTTGATGAGGGCTAAAAAAAAAACTGAAAATAACAACCAATAATTTTACTTTCACTTACCTCTATATAAAATATATAGTAAGGGAAAGTATTGCGATCGTGAAAATTTTCGAATTCGAGTTTTCAACGGAAATACACTTCTTAGGGTCCCCTGAGTCCAAGTTTCACAAAAAGGTCTGTGTGTGTCCGTGCGTCCATGTGTTTTGGTAAGTCCAGCGCAAAAACGAAAAGTCTTATAACACTGAAACTACATATTTAAGATTGCTATACGCCCGAGATGTTACAGCAACTTATTCATGAAAATCAGCTAACTAAAAGAGCCACTTTATACCTCGCATTTTGCACCTTTTTACAATTTTCTCAAAAACAGCATTAACGATTTTGACTAAACCCCCTATATCGGTGTAAAATTTAATAGGATTTAATATGATGTAGGTTTCTTTCAGATTGAAATAGTCTTACAGGCTTAAATGCCGATATTTTAAATTTTCTTCCTCTAAAGTATCTTTAATTTTGTAGATTTAAAAAAATCAGGCACATCATCTTATTAGAATTGATAAACAATTGCTAAATATGCTAGTTGAGCGGATTTGATTAACAAATAAAGGAGAAAAGTGCAAACATATTTTGTATGCGATTTTTGTTTTTTTGAACATTAAAACCGAAATATAGATGTATAATATACCGTTGGAAAGACAGAGAAATACTATCATATACACCAAATTCTAAAAGTTAACGGAGGGTGAGGAAAAGCCGATAAAACAAACTGATTGTCGAAGATAATAATACAATTGATTATTTAATAAAACACATGTTTCTATTCAAACTTAATTATTTCTTTAACAATGTATTTTAATCTCTAAATGTAATCAAAACTTCTAAAATTGATTTTAACAAAAGAGGTAAGTGAAAGTCGTGTGTTGCGCGCACCAATTTTATTTTCGAAGATAAGATAACAGTTATAAAGTTTGTAAACAAATAGCAATACATGGAGATGTTTCAAATTCCGATTCCAAGCACATCGTTTCTAACACATTCAATTAAGAACAGGCATGCTTTTATGGTTGAATCAATTCGTCTAGACAACATTTACACACGTATACCATTTTATGTAGCTTCATTATTAGGACTCAGATGAAAGATATAAATATAATTTACTAACGTAAAAATAGTAAATTATCTATCTCTGAAGTTTATATTTAGAAAGAATTCAACGATGTGATTGGAACAGATTGCGATAATATTGTTTAAATAAGAACGGAGGTTGTATGGGATCACTTGTAGCTGGGTAGTTAGCTTAACAGCCTCCTATGCCAAAGGTCACGGGTCCAAACCCGCAGGTGGTCCTAGCATTTTTTAATGGAAGTAAAAAAATTCTTAGTTATGCCGACGTTAAAAGGTGGTCCCGAGCCTGTGCGATGTTAGCTACTCGTTAAAATATCCTATCCTAATAAAACCTGGATAGGAAAATTTAGGACTCCCACTGTAGCATCGTCCGATTAGCCATAGTAGCATAAAGAGACGTTAAATAAACAAGCAAACGGAGGTGTGCCCAAATACATCGGGTTGCTTAAATCACACAGCATACTATATCAATCCTATGGACCTTTTTCACATACATTTTCATTTTTTTATGTTAGTTTTTTTTTTTTATAAATTAAATAAACTATAAATGTACTATAAAGCAAGAAATTTAATGTAGATAAATATTAACAATATTTGCTGTAAACTAAAAATGACCTTAAAAGCCAAAACATGGTGATGTTTCTGATCTAAATAAAATTTATTCTTTTGGACTAGATATATTAAAAAAGATATATATCTTGCATAAATATAAGATGATTATAAAACATAAAAATATTATTACTGATGGATGTTTCTTCACGAAAAGGCCTTAAAGACCACGCGAATATCACAAATTTAATGCTTCCTCTTCATCTGCCTCATCACCTCCCATATGCCACACATGAGCTCCGCGTGCTTACGTTTTCTTTCCTCAGACCACGCAACACCCTTTTTGGAGCGTTTCTTCCCCGCAAGAACCTTTATTCCCTTGAGCGCCATCCTGTACTTATCCCTGTTTAAACAATCTTGGTCTCTTAGCCCCACTTTTTCCATATCACCCTTAACCTGTTTGAAATATCCGGTTAAATTTTTATAACTATGGATTCGCTGAAAATTGTTATGGTTAAGTCTCTCTCTCGGAACCTCAGCCTTCCCACCCTAGTGTCAGTATCTAGATCTGTGGTTCCCTTATGGAGTATGGACTCCAAAGGCTAAAGGAAATAAACCCTCAATACAAAAAATAAGCGAAAGGTGCGAATATCCCTGATAATACCAGAAAACAATGCATTACACTCTATCTTCTCCTATCATCCGAGTTTGTCATTGCCTTGTCGCCGGACGTGTCCATCTAGAAAAATACCAAGAAGAAGAATAGTTAGTTCTTAATTTGTAGTGGTTCCAGGGTATCAATTTGAAATAGATTTTTTTCTAAAACTTTCTATTTATTACTTTCACTTACCTATATATGAAATATCGGAATTAGACGCTTTAGGGTCCCAAATAACCAAGTCCCACAAAAGGAGTGAGTTTATGTGTCCGTGTGTGTGTATGTGATAAGCCTAGAACGAAAACGAAAATTCGCACGAAACTGAAATTTCATATTTAGGACAACTATACGCCCGAAATGTTACAGCAACTTTTACACTAAAATCGGCTGACTTAAAGTACTACTTCATACCATGCGTTTTGCACCTTTGCACAATTTTGATTAAGCTTGACATATCGATGTAAAATTTAATAGAATTTAATACCGTGTAGGTTTTTTTTTTTTTTTTTTTTTTTTTTTTTTTTTTTTTTTTTTTTTTTTTTTTTTTTTTTTTTTTTCGAGGCGACAACCACCAGGGTCATGTTCGCCTTTACACCGTTAGACACAGGTTACATGATTATAGGAGTAGAGTAAGAGTATAGTTTAGATCTGAGAGTAAAGATGGTGTGACTTTTTTTTTTTTTTAGTAATAACAATTTTTTATTGAGAAAATTTTACAATCTGTCCCAATTTGGACATTAATAGTATTGCTGAATGATATCAAACATACTACATTCATACAATATTTACACAACATAAAATTACAATAAAATATATACACAATAATGAATCAATACAAAAGTCAATAATTCACTTATACCTATATACACATACACACACTCATACATACATCACATTGAGTGGAGAATCTAGCCAGTGCTAGAACTCCAAAATATTTACAAAAGGTCGCGGGGCCACTGCCGTTTCAACCTTCTAGGTGGGTTGTATGGATGAGTGGAGCTGGATAGGGATTGAGCTAAAGGATTAGGATGATGAATGAGGTTCTGGTGGAATTTGGAAAATTTGGATGGAATTAGGTCTGAAATAAATGGAACATTAAGGTCGTGGTGCAAGGTATAATTGGAGACATAATAAGGAGCATTTACTATTGTACGGAGGACTTTGGATTGAAAGGATTGAATGCGTTTGATGTTAGAACGTTTAGCTGTCCCCCACAGTTCAAGTCCGTAGGTCCAGATGGGCTTCAGTATTGTCTTGTAGATTAATAATTTGTTTTCAACTGTAAGTTCAGATTTTCTGTTGAGTAGTCGGTATAACTGTCTGAATCGTCGGTTGAGTTCTTGTCTTTTAAGTCTTGTATGTGGGTTCCAAGTCAATCTTTTGTCTAACAGTAAGCCAAGATACCGGACTGTATCTGAGAGAGGAATCGGTAATGAGTTGAAATAAACTGGCGGACAGGATTTTCGTCTAAGAGTAAAGGTTATGTGTTTACATTTGGCTTCGTTCACCTTTACACGCCAGTTATTACACCAGTGTTCGATAAGGAAAAGGTGTCTCTGAAGGTTTAAGGATGCTGTTTCAGGATTGGAACTGGATGATAGGATGGCGGTGTCGTCTGCAAAAGTTGCCAGAAAGGTATCAGGATGTGTAGGAATATCAGCAGTGTAAAGGATGTAGAGGATGGGTCCCAAGACGCTGCCTTGAGGAACACCGGCCTCAACGGGATAAAGGTTAGAAAATTCTTCACCACAGCGAACTCGGAAGGAACGGTTCGAGAGATAGGATCGGAGAATGAGGTATAGGGACTGGGGTAAATGGGTTTTCAGCTTGAAGAGTAATCCAGTGTGCCATACCCGGTCAAAAGCTTGCGCAATGTCCAGAAACGCACCAGAACAATACTTTTGCATTCAAGAGCTGAGGAAATATGGTCTACAACTCGGAGCCCCTGTTGAACTGTGGAATGCTGAGGACGGAATCCAAACTGATGGGAAGGAAGATTTTGAGATTCTAATATGGGTAGGATACGTTTAAGAAGAAGCCTTTCGAAGATTTTTGAGAGGATGGGGAGCAGACTAATAGGCCTGTAGGATGAAGTGTTGTTGGAAGGTTTACCTGGTTTTAAAAAAAGGATGATGGTGGAATGTTTCCATAACAGAGGAAAATAGGTGGTGCGGAGGATGCAGTTGTAAATATAAGTAAGGAATATAATAGCTTTCTGCGGAAGTTGTCGGAGGATCTGGGGAGTAAGGAGATCGTGTCCAGGAGATTTACGGAGAGTCAGTTTTTGGAGAAGATATTTGACCTCAGAGGGATTAATAGCTTTAGGAGGTAGGGAAAGTGGAATCGGTGACATAAGAAAGTCTTGCACTTTTGCGGTGTGATTGATGTGGGATTCGGGTGAGGAGTGAATACTTTGGAGAGGTGTGTGGCGAATTCCTCGGCTTTATCTTCATCAGACGCAGCCCAGGAGTCATCACCACGTCGGAGAGGATGGGAAACATGATGGTATTTTAGGATCTTTTTCGTGACATTCCACAGGGAATTATCACGAGCTGATAGAGAGGAGAGGTAGGAATTAAAGGACTGGGAACGGAAGTTCGCCAACTCCCTCTTCAATTGGTGTGACTTTAGGAAGCGAATGATGTTAGTTATATGAGGAGAGGAATCAGAGAGAAGAAGCGACAGATCGGTGGGGAGGTTGAAAAGAATACGTGAACCGTGTAGGTTTAATTTTGATTAAATAGTCTGACAGGGCTTAAATGTAGACATTTTAAATTTTCTCCCTCTAAAGTACATTACATTTTATAGATTCAGAAAAATTACTCTTATCATGTCATTAAGATTCAAAAAAGTAGATGAATATAAAAGTTTAAAGAATTTGATATCTAACTAAAGGAGAAAAGAGCAAACATATTTTTGAAGTAATTTTTTTTGAAACTATAAACAGCAACATAGAAGTATAATATATCGTTGGAAAGCTAAAGATTTTAGAAAAAAATATTATCTTATATACAAAGTTGTAAAATGTAATGTAAAGCGGAAAATTAGTCATAAAATTATTGCTGATAATTATGCGTAACAATTTGATATTCCTAAATTATTTAATCTAAATCATGTGTTTCAAACTAAACTGAATTATCTTTTTATTCAAATAAGCTTAAAAATTTATAATTTTAAGTTTATTTAATATTTGTTAAACTGTTTCAGGCAGCCGAGGTAAGTGAAAGTCGCGTGTTTCCGCTACAGTTTTTCTTTTTGTACATGAATTTTTTTTTTTTTTTTTTTTTTGTGGAGTCAATTTTTGACGGTGGTTTGAACATTACGAAAAGCCAAAATTGAAATGATTAGAAATATAGTTGATCAGTTTAATATTACAACACTGAATGTACAACCTACACCCAAAACCTGATTGCACCCTTCGCTAAATAAATAAACGCAGAACTTATTGTGTTAACTGCGAATATCTTTAATTTTGCCAAAATATGATCTTCTTATTTTGACACGGTAGTTTTGCAGTGATAGTAAATTGTCAACGTAATATACTTGTCGAAAAATTATCGTGAAACATACTAATTTTATTTATCATAAACCTTGAATGAGGATGAGAAGCGTTGCTAGGAATACAGATGTCCGGAATGGTAAAAGAAGATGTAAGTACATTCATCGCCTGAGTGACAAGAAGAGCAGAGCGAGGTATAAAAGGAGATGAAAAAAGGCTTTTACATCACGACGAGAGGGCATAGACATAAATTCTGTGCCATTGTCGATCAAGGTGCATTGGAAGGTTGAAAACGATGCTTTTAGGATCGCAAGGGTCAATAAATCCGTTCGGACTAAGTGTAAGATGTGGGAATGTCTTCAAGTTTTAGGACTTTTTTAAGGCCCCGAAGGAAAAACCAAACACTACTTACAAATACTGTTGTAAGAGTTGGCTATAAAAAGTGCGAGTGGGAAATCGCTGGACACGGTTAAACAGCCAACGCTGTAACATTGCAAAGGATTGATGTATCTATCAAAGCAACATGTGTTGCCGCGATTGATCCAACAGCTGTTGTACATCATTAATACACAATTACATCTATAATACTAATAATTATCAGTGTCAGAGCCAAGAACTACTTGCTATTAAGACTAGATTGGTGAGCGATTAATTAATTACACCATTCAACAAAAAAAAAAAAACTGTACTACAAATATTGGGTTGTAAAATATGTCCGTAGCGTTATTTAAAATTTCAATTTAATTCCTTCTTTATTCATAAAATCAAGAACATTATACTTGGTCAATAATGATTGCATATTCTAAAAAATCTGGTGGGCGCAACACACGAATTTCACTTACCTCCGTTATTTATAACAATTTAAGGATTTTTAAACAAATTTAGAAACGAAAATAAATTGTTAAAGAATTATTTACATTGGATTTTTATAGAAACATGTGTTTTATTAAAGAATCTATTATATTATTATCTAAAATAATCAGTTTGTTTTATCAGCTTATCATACCTCTCTGTTAACTTTTACAATAGTATGTATGAGATCATATTTTTTCTAAAATCTTTAGCATTCCAACGGTATATTATACATGTATATTACTGTTCCTTTGAGAAACGATTCTTTATTGAGCAATATTACAATCTGTCCAACTCAGGACATTTTTAATGGTGATAACGTACAACATTCATACTACATTCACACGATATATACAAAACAATAAATTTATATAATAATAATAATACAATATACATATATACAATATAAAATCAATAAAAATATATACAAAAGTCACTCATACCTATATACAATTCACAAGCATACAGCACGTGAGTGGAGAATCTAGCCAATGCTAGAACTCCAATATACATGTTACAAGAGGTCACGAGGCCACTGCCGTTTCAACCTTCTAGGAGGATGGTAAGGATGTGTGGAGCTGGATAAGGATTGAGCTAGGGGATTAGAGTGATGGATAAGGTTCTGATGAAATTTAGAGAATTTTAATGGTATAAGGTCTAAAATAAATGGAATATTTAGGTCGTGGTGTAAGGTATGGTTGGATACATAATAAGGGGCATTAACTATTGTTCGGAGGACTTTAGATTGGAAGGATTGAATGCGTTTGATGTTAGAAAATTTGGCTGTCCCCCACAGTTCAAGTCCGTAGGTCCAGATAGGTTTCAGTACTGTCTTGTATATTAACAGTTTGTTCTCGATAGATAGTTTTGAATTTCTGTTCAGTAGTCTGTATAATTGTCCAAATCGTCGATTAAGTTCTTGTCGTTTAAGTCTAGTATGCGGGTTCCAAGTTAGTCTTTTGTCCAGAAGGAAGCCAATATACCGGACTGTGTCGGAGAAAGGAAGCGGAACGGAGTTAAAGAGAATTGGAGGGCAGGAATGTCTTCGAAGGGTAAAGGTGACATGTTTGCATTTGGATTGATTGACTTTGATTCTCTAAGTATCACTGTTCCTAAGCTCAAAAACTAAAAATTGCATTAAACAATTATTTTTCCGTTATCTCCTTTAGTTCTATATTGAATTCGTTCAACCTATATATTTACCTGTTTTTCAGCAATGCTAATCAGATGATATGGTAAATTTCATAAAAACTACAAAATTAAAGGTACTTTAGAGGAAAAATTTTAAAATATCGGCATTTCAGCCCTGTCAGTCAATTTTAATCAGAATTAAACTGACATAATATTAAAGCCCGTTCAATTTTACATCGATATAGCGAGTTTATCCAAATTCGTTAGTGCCGTTTTTGAGAAAATTGTAAATAGGTGCAAAATGCATGGTATAAGTGGCTCTTCTGGTGAACTGATATTGATGAAAAAGTTGCTGTAACATCTCGGGCGTATAGTTGTTCTAAATATGAAATATCAGTATTGTACGACCATACGTTTTCGTGCTACGCTTACCACACACACAGAGACCTTGTTGCGGGACTTGGTCATTTGGCCTCAGGAGACCCTAAAACGTGTATTTCCGGTGAAAATTGGAATTCGAAAATTTTCACGATAGAAATACTTACCCTTACTATATATTTCATATATAGGTAAGTGAAAGTAAAAGCACCTTAACTAATCAGGTGCCTTTATGCATCAGTTTCATCCGAGATTCCTGATCTTTAAGAGATATTTTGCTTCCTCATATGTGAATAATAATAATAATAGGCTTAGCGAACCCGAAGGTTCGATGCCGATACCACCAAATTCCGCCTACACAGACTCGTCCAATGTTCACCATTCAAACCCAAGCTCCCGAGATCAGCCTTAACGCAATCCTCCCATCTCCGCTTCGGCCTACCTTTTGGATCAGCAAATACCAACTTTCTCGGAATCCGCTCGTCATCGAGCCCAACAACTTTACTCGCCCATTTGAGTCTCCGCGATGCAATCAGCTCAATTATATTCCCAGGATGCAAGTTCCGCAATTCCGCGTTGTGCAACCTTCTAAACTCTCCAGTGGCTTCATCTCTCTTCGGACCAAATATTTTACGCAATACCTTATTTTCGAAAACCTTAAGCCGTTGTTCATCCTTCAAAGTAAGCGGCCACGTTTCACATCCGTAAAGAACCGTTGGAAGAATAATAGTTTTATAAATTCTAATCTTTAAGTTTTTAGATAGAAGCCGCGAACTAAGTAACTTAGCAACTGAATAATAACACGCATTTCCCACCTTTAACCGGGACTTTATTTCTTCCTGGATTTCATTTTTTCTAGTTATAATTGAACCTAAATACTTGAATTTCTCTACGTGTTCAAAAGTATGACCTGATACATCAATATCACCAAGATCGACATCGTTTCTGCTACTTATCATATACTTCGTCTTATCGGTATTTAATTCGAGTCCTATTTCTTTACCGGTTTTTATTAACACACTTGTATTTAGTTGTATGGTTTCCGTGTCTTCACCTAGCAGTACCAGATCATCGGCATACCCCAAAACCGGAATCTTGTCACCTATATTTAAGCCTTTCTCGGTACTCTCAAATGTGAATAGAAAAAAAAATTAATTTTCGTCATTTTATGATTTTTTCTTTTCGAAAAGGAAAATCTGCTGCACAAACGGTTAACAAAATTTGAAGTGGGCATGGCGATGTCGCCTTAGAAAGCACCGACCGTGAAGGTCACTTACTCATCATTTCGTCGTTGCAGTCCGTCAGAATAGAAGGGAAGGAAAATAGTGGAACACTTACACTTTCGTTCTTTTTCACCCATTCATGCTTTGTATTTATTGTTTTTACTTTTAATTGTTAATTAATATGATTAAATAGAGGTTCCTGCTCGGTAAGTAATTCTAGAGAAAAATGAAACACAATTGAGACGTTGATTTCCAAAAGGTCATTTTTTACGAAATTTATATTTTTACATATTTATATTCTCATCATTTAGTTTTATCTGAATCTTAAATTTGATTGTATCTAATGAACACTCAAGTCCTTTAATAACGCGATATAGAAATATTAATTTCTTAAGGTACTAATTCCACATTTAGTTTCGTTCTAAATCATACTAAAACATTTCATTTCATAACTTTAATATGGTTATTAATATAGTGAGAAAAAAATTCAATATTCTAATGCGAAAGAATCAAATTAGCTGGTTTAATAATATAATAACGAGAGATTTTGGCGCTTCCTGTAAAATTTCCTAAAATGGATAAAGTACCTTTTGGAAATCAACGTCTCAATTATCTCACTTCATAACTCAGTTTCCATTCGCCCACGATACCTGATGATGACCCGTTGACCGAAACGATGCCAAACAATAAATAATTGAATTCGTCAATTCGCCTAGACGCATACACGTATACCATTTTATGTGGCTTCATTATTAGGACTCAGATGAAAGATATAAATATAATTTACTAACGTAAAGATAGGAAATTATTGATCTCTGAAGTCTATATTTAGAAAGAATTCAACGATGTGATTGAAACAGATTGCGATAATATTGTTCAGATAAGAATGGAGGTTGTATGGGATCACTTGTAGCTGGGTGGTTAGCATAACAGCTTTCTATGCTAAAGGTCGTGGGTTCAAACCTGCGGGTGGTCCTAGGATTTTTTAATGGGAGTAAAAATCCTTAGTTATGCCGTCCTTCGGAGGGGACGTTAAAAGGCGGTCCCGAGCCTGTGCGATGTTAGGTACTCGTTAAAGATCCCTATCCTAATAAAACCTGGATAGGCAAAATTTAGGACTCCCGCCGTAGCATCGTCCGATTAGCCATAGCAGCATAAAAGTGAAGTTAAACGAATAAACAAGAAATTCTAATTATAAATAAGCTATCGATTCACAGTTGTTATAGTTACATCAATTAATGCAAATAATTTTGTATTCCAGATTATTATTGGTGATAAGAAAAAATAAATTTCATTAAACTGTAAGATTTTGGGTAAATTTATGGTACTTTATTAGTTTGAAATGCCTGGATGAAATTAGATTTTATCGATTTATTGTTTTCTGTTTAAATAAATTGATTATTATTCTATTAAAAGTAAGTAAATAAGTACGATTTATCGAAGCTAAATGGATAAAGTGTGAGGAGTCATAGAAAGAACGACGAACTGGAACGATGAGCCTTTACACGGGCAACTATAATTGAAACCGTCAGATTTTGTTCTGTCTCGACCAGGTCGCAGAAACGTCCTTTGGTTTTGAACTACGTATTGAACCGTCTTTCCAAACCGTCGTTAAAGAACGATCGTGTAAGTGAGCCTTATGCGGTTTGCCCGATTCAAACCGGAAAGTTTGACTTGGATGACGCAAAATGCTCGGGTCATCCTTCAACTGTTCATGATGACCAACAGATTTTTAAAAGTTTGTTTTGTTTTGTTTTTAAAAAATTAATAATTTCAACAATTGAGACGTTGATTTCCAAAAAGTACTATATCCATTCTAGGAAATTTTACTGGAAGCGCGAAAATCTCTCATTACTATATTATTAAACTAGCTAATTTGGGTCTTTTTGCCTTAAAATTTAGAATTATTTTTTTACTATAATAACAACATCAAAATAAAGTTATGAAATGAATTTTTTTAGAATGATTTGGAACGAAAATAAATGCGTAATTAGTACTTTTAGAAAATGACCGCATTTCTAAATCGCGTTTTTTAAGGACTTGAGAATTCATTATATAACATCAAATAAAATATATAGATAAAACTAAATGATGAGAATACAAATATGTAAAAATATCAATTTCGTAAAAAATGCCCTTTAGTACCTTTTGGAAATCAACGTCTCAATTGATCACAAATTATTAGTTTTTATTAATTATATAACTAAATCATATAATTGATTAAAAATATTTACAAGAATCTGAGGTTTTTTGTTTTTTTTAAACCACCAAAAAACGCTAGGAACTTATTTTGCAACCCATTTTGCATTATTTTGCAATATGAGTTTAGTGTTGGTCTAATAAATTACCGGATATCGCCAAAACTATAGAAAGTGAGTGATATACAAGTATATGTCAGTGATTAATGTAGTTTTTCATCTTTGCGAACTATAACAAGATAAATTAT
This sequence comes from Piezodorus guildinii, assembly GCA_023052935.1. Lineage (NCBI taxonomy): Eukaryota > Metazoa > Arthropoda > Insecta > Hemiptera > Pentatomidae > Piezodorus > Piezodorus guildinii. The sequence continues at coordinate 123,261,928 of CM041295.1, read as the reverse complement.
TAAGAATTTTGATCAGCCTCAAGATAAAGTCACGAAAGAAATGGTAATGTTAAACTTGGTTCCCGTCATTCAACAACCCGAATTGAGCCCGACATATCAGCGTTACCCAGGAGGAGTTTCTGAGTCTTTTCTTCCATATTAAGTTCGTTTAATTGTTGTTAGTGAATTACGCCGGCAGATAATATTTCCTATGATCATTCCATTAACTCATAGTATCCTTCCTACCGCTATAGTCAATTTACGATCTTAGTCCATTAACTTAAAACAAGAACGCGCTTTTCTGACCTTTACGTTCCTCCCGACCGAACTTAAGCATTTGATCGTTCCTTTATTGTCCGTTATAATACTCGCCGGAATCCCCTGCCAGCCCCTGTCTGCCATTCTGTTTCATTATCCTCATTCAAATCCCAACTTTTCCAATACCTTCTGTCATATACCCAAATAGACGAACAACAATTGTGATATTTCATTTCAAGATATCAAAAGTTGAAGGAATGAAAGTAATTCTTTACAGCTCAAATTTAGATTTTGTTTTCAATTTACTTATTTTTATTTTTCGTTGAAATAGTAAAATTAGTCCTTTTCGTGCGTAATCCACCTCCCTAATATAGACAGTTAGACGTATGTTATTTCAGACCGATTCTTGCATCGGGAAGAGCGTTTCTGTATTAAAAAGTTTCTTTTTCAATGCGGCTATCCTAGTTACCAGTGAATTATTTCGATTCGTATCCTTTTAAAAGGAGAATCGAGTCAAAAATGGTGCTTCTCTTCCATTTTGAACCGTATCCTGGTTATAATAAATGTCAATTGTTGATAATCCTTCCAACGAGAATGGTGGCTTTAATTCGCTTAGAACATAGAATAAAAAAAATAAATAATTAAAACAGTCCTTAAAATATGGTAATCGGGAATATCCTTTGAAATAGTAAAATTAGTCCTTTTCGTGCGTATTCAGTAGATTATATTATTTTTTTCAATTTAATTTTTTGTTAGTTTTTGTTGTACAATATTTCTTTTTCTTTCATCATTGTAAATAATAATTAATTATGTTTCATTTGTCTGCTGGCAAGACATATTATATATTTTAATTGTACATAACTGTTATTCTAAAGGGACCCAGATTTAATTTGTTTTTCTATTCTATTCTACCTTGGATCTTTTAGGTCTTCCGCTCTGAATCTTATCAAAGACTAGTTATATATGTTATTTTAGATCCAAATTGTTATATCTCTAAGCACATGTGTTAATATCGATTATTGGAACATATGTTATAAATATTATTAGAATGTGTATTGAGGTTATTCATTGTTATTAAAATGTTCAAAACAAATAGTACGTTCTTTGATTCTTAAATATTAATGACTTAACACAAATAATGAGTGTTTACATACATGTTAAGTTTCTTTTGTTATGTTAAAAGGGCAACTAAATTATTATAACTATTCCGTTACGGATTGGCGGAATAGGATGCATGGGTGACCGGACAGACGGTTAATTGAAAAGGTCACTTCTATGGGATGGGAGGAGGAGAACGTAGCTTACACGTGGCCGGTGCCCCAAAGCGTGCGGCCAGCGTTGCATCCCACTGCGCTGCATTGTCAAAGGGTCCTGAGGACGGTCCATTCCACCGTGTGCATTTAGCGTCCATGTTACTCTAACATGATGCACCTATAATTGCAACCTGTCTGTCCTTTTGATGTTCCTCATCATATAGAGAATATGTACTTTTTTTTTTTTTTTATGTACATCGAATAGGGTAACTGCACCAATTACTGACACTTTAAGAAAAAATGTGTGTATTTTTTCAATTATTTCTACCATATTTATTGACTGATCCTTGGCGTTCAAAATATTTCTATTATCCCAAAATCTATTCTCTCTATCCTGCTCATTGAATTATGTCAAAATGATGAATTAATCAATTTTTCTGCAAAAAATTCGGATGCATGTTTTTCCTCCTGTTACTGACATGCACACAACAATTGAGTCGTTGATTTCCAAAAGGTACTATATCCACCTTAGACAATTTTACAGGAAACGAAAAATCTGTCATTTATTTATCATTGGACCAATTTATTTGATTATTTTTATATTAAGATCAGCTGATGCGCTCGATGATAACAGTCATACGTTACATCGTCTCTCAGATTTTTGCTTTTTTCAGTAGGAATTCGCTTGAATTCAGTCTGGAGAACATCACTAGACCTCAGGAATACTACGGCAGTGAATATTGGAGAAATTTTGGTAAGCAAAGTTATAATTTACTTTGTACAATCACGAAAAAGTGAAAGGAGGGTCACTGATCAGCTGATTGCCGCTAGCTCGGCAAGCTCGGGCTTGCTTTTCGTTAACTTATCTTTTTTTATCTTTAATTCTTATCTCATTATTTATTTATTATTATTATTTTCTTAATCAATGAGATATTTTCACCAAGTCATGTCCTCAAAGTCTGCAAGTAAAAGATCTAGATCTGCAGGTTCTAACTCGTCTCCTACAAAACAGAGACCCCGCCGTGAACAAAATAAAAAAATAATTCCACCAGCGACCGCGTCAGCTACCTCATTAGGATCTGAACCACAGCCCAGCACATCATCACAAGGAATAACTGATGAATCCCCGTTTTTTACACCGAATCCATTTGAGATCCTCCAAAATGAAAAAGAAACCATGGAATCTTCTCCTATACCAGGGAACCACTACCTCCACCAATATTTGTTAAAAATATTAAAAATTTTAAACTGATGTGTGCGCATTTAAACAAAGTAACTGATCCTAATAGTTATTATTGTATAAGTAGAACCAATGATACTAAAATATCTCCGACTACTGCTGAAACCTACAGAAAGATTGTAAAATATCTGACTGAGACCAAAGCTGACTTTCATACTTATCAGCTGCGCCAGGAGAGAGCATTAAGGGTCGTAATCAGAAACCTACATTCCTCAACACCCGTTGAAGCTATCAAAGAAGAACTGACAGAATTAGGATTCCAAGTGAGGCAAGTCACCAACGTTCTAAAAGATAAAAGTCCACAGCCTCTATTCTTTGTGGACTTGGAACCATCAGCAGGAGTCGAAAAAATCTATGACCTCAGTAGACTGTACTATACCCGTGTAAAAGTTGAAAAACCTTACACAAAGAGGGAAATAGTTCAGTGTCATAACTGTCAGGCATATGGTCATACCAAAAGTTATTGCCATCACATACCACGCTGTGTGAAATGCGGTGAACAGCATAAAACAGAAGAATGTACAAGGTCAAGATCTACACCCGCTGTATGTCCTCTGTGCCTCAAGGACCACCCGGCTAACTACAAGGGATGTGAAATCTACAAGAAACTCAGAACCAGATACCAAAAACCTCAGGATCCGAATGAAAAAGCTGTACCAACCAGAAGCAGAAGAGAACCATCTAAACTTGTAAATTCAAACGTATCATTTGCCCACTTGCTTGGAGGTGGAAACCAGAATCATGAAGTCGAGGCACTGCCGGAACAACTTTTTCCTCAACTTTCTCAATCTATTGTACAACAATCTATCCCTCAAAGTTTACCTAATCTTCAAAAAACTCCTCAACATCAAATTTCTCATATCCCTCCACCATCAAACGTCACAGATCTTACCAGTCTAATGACATCGTTCATCTCCGAAATCAAATCTCTTGTTATGCCGCTTATATCACTCCTTACAAATCTAGTATCAAATCTAATCCCTGCCTTGAAAAATCCTTAAATGAATTCACTTAACTCCTTATCCATTCTCCTTTGGAATGCGAATGGTGTTAGAAATCATACTGACGAACTGACAGCGTTGTTGCAAGACAAAACAATCGATGTTGCACTTATAACTGAAACAAGACTAACGACTAAACAGTACTTCAAAATACCGCAATACATGACATACCGTACTGACCACCCAGACGGCAAAGCCCATGCCGGTTCTGCTATCATTGTCCACCAATCCCTCTCTCATCATTTACTCCCACTTCCCACCTATGATTTCCTACAAGCCACATCCATAGTAATCAAGACTTTTTCCTTTCCGGTAACCCTCACATCTGCATACTGTCCTCCTAAACATTCCATTTCCAATTCCGAATTTGTATCCTTCCTGGATTCCTTAGGAAATCGTTTCATTCTGGGTGCAGACTTAAACGCCAAGCATCAGCAGTGGGGTTCCAGAACCACGAACTCTCGGGGACGAAATTTGCAGTCTGCACTCAACTCCCGAAATTTTAATATCCTGCCTCCTGACTCCCCTACCTACTGGCCAACCGATCCTAACCGCAATCCTGACATCCTCGACTTCTTTATCCACAGCGGATTAGGCTCCCTCAACTTTTCTGTAACTCGCCTTGATGAACTATCCTCAGACCATAGTCCACTGATCCTAAAAGTATCTCTCACTCCAATTCCAAAACCCATTCCACCATCATTCATCCGAGGCCCTGTCAACTGGAACCTTTTCCGCCAAATCCTGACCGATAATATTGACCTCAGAGTAACCCTCAAAACCCCAGATGACCTAGATAATTCCGTCTATTCCTTTACCACCGCCATCCAACAAGCTGTCTGGACTGCCTCCTCTCCTAAACACCCCAATATAAATCCTCACCAAAATCATTTTCCACAACATATTATAGACCTCATCCATACCAAACGCCGAGCAAGATCATTATGGCAGCGCACCCGACACCCAACAGATCGCCGCTCCTATAACTTCTATTGTAGACAATTGAAGAGGGAGTTGGCGACCTTCCGTTCCCAGTCCTTTAATTCCTACCTCTCCTCTCTGTCAGCTCGTGATAATTCCCTGTGGAATGTCACGAAAAAGATCCTAAAATACCATCAAGTTTCCCATCCTCTCCGACGTGGTGAAGACTCCTGGGCTGCGTCTGATGAAGATAAAGCCGAGGAATTCGCCACACACCTCTCCAAAGTTTTCACTCCTAACCCGGAATCCCACGCCAATCACACCGCAACAGTGCAAGACTTTCTTATGTCACCAATTCCACTTTCCCTACCTCCTAAAGCTATTAATCCCTCTGAGGTCAAATATCTTCTCCAAAAACTTACCCTCCGTAAATCTCCTGGATACGATCTCCTTACTCCCCAGATCCTCCGACAACTTCCGCAGAAAGCTATTATATTCCTTACTTATATTTACAACTGCATCCTACGCACCACCTATTTTCCTCTGTTATGGAAACATTCCACTATCATTCTTTTTCTAAAACCAGGCAAACCTTCCAACAACACTTCATCCTACAGGCCTATTAGTCTACTCCCCATCCTCTCAAAAATCTTCGAAAGGCTTCTTCTTAAACGTATCCTACCCATATTAGAATCTCAAAATCTTCCTTCCCATCAGTTTGGATTCCGTCCTCAGCACTCCACAGTTCAACAGGGGCTCCGAGTTGTAGACCATATTTCCTCAGCTCTTGAATGCAAAGAGTATTGTTCTGGTGCGTTTCTGGACATTGCGCAAGCTTTTGACCGGGTATGGCACACTGGATTACTCTTCAAGCTGAAAACCCATTTACCCCAGTCTCTATACCTCATTCTCCGATCCTATCTCTCAAACCGTTCCTTCCGCGTTCGCTGTGGTGTAGAATTTTCTAACCTTTATCCCGTTGAGGCCGGTGTTCCTCAAGGCAGCGTCTTGGGACCCGTCCTCTACATCCTTTACACTGCTGATATTCCTACACATCCTGATACCTTTCTGGCAACTTTTGCAGACGACACCGCCATCCTATCATCCAGTTCCAATCCTGAAACAGCATCCTTAAACCTGCAAAGACACCTTTCTCTTATCGAAGACTGGTGTAATGCTTGGCGCATAAAGGTGAACGAAGCCAAATGCAAACACGTAACCTTCACTCTTCGACGAAATTCCTGTCCGCCAGTTTACTTCAATTCCATTCCAATTCCTCCTTCAGATACAGTCCGGTATCTTGGCTTACTATTAGACAAAAGATTGACTTGGAACCCACATACAAGACTTAAAAGACAAGAACTCAACCGACGATTCGGACAGTTATACCGACTACTCAACAGAAAATCTGAACTTACAGTTGACAACAAATTATTAATCTACAGGACAATACTGAAGCCCATCTGGACCTACGGACTTGAACTGTGGGGGACAGCTAAACGTACTAACATCAAACGCATTCAATCCTTTCAATCCAAAGTCCTCCGTACAATAGTAAATGCTCCTTATTATGTTTCCAACAATACCTTGCACCACGACCTTAATGTTCCTTTTATTTCAGACCTGATTCCATCCAAATTTTCCAAATTCCACCAGAATCTCATTCATCATCCTAATCCTCTAGCTCAATCCCTATCCAGCCCCACCCATCCATACAACCCACCTAGAAGGTTGAAACGGCAGTGGCCTCGTGACCTCTTATAACATGTATATTGGAGTTCTAGCATTGGCTAGATTCTCCACTCACGTGCTGTATGCTTGTGAATTGTATATAGGTATGAGTGACTATTGTATATATTTTTATTGATTTTATTTTGTATATATGTATATTTTATTATTATTATTATATAAATTTATAGTTTTGTATATATCGTGTGAATGTAGTATGAATGTTGTACTTTATCACTATTAAAAATGTCCTGAATTGGACAGATTGTAATATTGCTCAATAAATAAAAAAAAAAAAAAAAAAAAAAAAAAAAAAAAAATTTTTATATTAAAATCTAAAGTTCATTTTTAAGCGTGTTACCAACTCATTTTTCCAAATCATTGCAATATTTCGATGACTTTGGAATGAACCGTGGATTTAGTACTTTTTAGAAAGAATTAAAAGGGATATGGTACTTTTTGGAAGAATATAACGCGTGGCCAACTTACCACAGTCACTATAACCTTCCTAATACAACATTACCGAAATATAAACATTTAAAAAAGCACACACTGCCTTCCATTCCTCACCCAATCACTTTATTTCATAAGCTTTTTATCAGTTTTCATATTAGTCGACGTTTCGGGGCTGTTTCCCCATTTTCAAAACTTATTCCTTTTCCATTATATAATTACTATATCATATTTCACCCTTCATTCCATCTCATAGCACACTGCTACTTGTCCATATTGGTGTTCATTGGCTCACTAGTTTGCAATGTATATTCATCAACGAGTTTGGAAATATAATATCTTACCTGTCTCAGCAATGTCTATTGTTAAATAAAAGCAAAAACGATTAAATAAAGATAATCCCACTGCCGGTTATTAGGCACTTGTGCGAACAGGAATGATTCACTCATTTACTATTTATTTGTAAACACGTTATGGCGGGAAATATTAGTATTGTGGGTCTTGATAACTAATAATAAAAAGGTGAAGCACTGGAAAATTCCAAACTTTTGACATGACTTTTGTCCACCTAAATTGATGGTTTTACCCACTGTGCGGCGTCAACGTGTTAAACTCCCTATATCGATATAATATTTAATAGACATTAATATCATGTAGCTTTCGTTTTCATTGAAATAGTCTGACAAGGATTTAATTCCTAAATTTTTAACATCTCGCAAAAACAAAAAACAAAAAAAAATTAGATGTATAATACATTGAAAAGCTTATAATTAGAATATTGTTATCTAACATACACAATTGTAAAATGTAATAGCGTAGTGACGTAAAGGGCGTGATCTTAAGGGATTTTTGTTGATAATAAGCTCTATGGCAGCATTGTTTAAAGTAAAATAAATGTTTCCATCGAAACGACATTACTTCACTATATTACTTTCACTTAATATATAGTAAGGGGAAATATTCAGAATGTGAAAAAGTCGTGTGCTGCGCGTACCAATTTTTTTTTACTCTAAGGTTATTTAAAATTTGTTTTCTGAATCAATAAGTTAAATTTAATATAATAATAATAATAGGCTTAGCGAACCCGAAGGTTCGATGCCGATACCACCAAATTCCGCCTACACAGAATCGTCCAATGCTCACCATTCAAGCCCAAGCTCCCGAGATCAGCCTTAACGCAATCCTCCCATCTCCGCTTCGGCGTACCTTTCGGACACCTACCAGTCGGATCAGCAAATACCAACTTTCTCGGAATCCGCTCGTCATCGAGCCCAACAACTTTACTCGCTCATTTGAGTCTCCGCGATGCAATCAGCTCAATTATATTCACAGGATACAAGTTCCGCAATTCCGCGTTATGCAACCTTCTAAACTCCCCAGTGGCCTCATCTCTCTTTGGACCAAATATTTTACGCAATACCTTATTTTCGAAAACCTTAAGCCGTTGTTCATCCTTTAAAGTAAGCGGCCACGTTTCACATCCGTAAAGAACCGTTGGAAGAATAATAGTTTTATAAATTCTAATCTTTAAGTTTTTAGATAGAAGCCGCGAACTAAGTAACTTAGCAACTGTATAATAACACGCATTTCCCACCTTTAACCGGGACTTTATTTCTTCTTGGATTTCATTTTTTCTAGTTATAATTGAACCTAAATACTTGAATTTCTCTACGTGTTCAAAAGTATGACCTGATACATCAATATCACCAAGATCGACACCGTTTCTGCTACTAATCATATACTTCGTTTTATCGGTATTTAATTCGAGTCCTATTTCTTTACCGGTTTTTATTAACACACTTGTATTTAGTTGTATGGTTTCCGTGTCTTCACCTAGCAGTACCAGATCATCGGCATACCCCAAAACCGGAATCTTGTCACCTATATTTAAGCCTTTCTCGGTACACATCACCTTTTCTATGACATATTCTAAAGCTATATTAAATAACACAGGTGAAAGGGAGTCACCCTGTTTCAAACCCGATCGCACCTCAAATCTCTCGGAGTAATTATGACCGATTCTAACTTTATGAAGTTAAATTTAAGTAAATAATAATAAAATGAAATGGGTTTTAAGAAGGAAAAACATGAGATTTTTCAATTAATAATTCACACTAAACAAAGCAAGTAACAGTAATGAAACTTGTTTTCCCTGTCGTATCACATTAGCTACATTTCTATCCCCTCCTCCTGTGAAGAAACGGTAGCACAAGGCGTAAAAGGTGGTAAGGCAAACAAAGACCATAATATCAAAAGAAAACGATATTAATAAAAGTTTGGAAGCCTATGGGGAGTAGGCAATTAATTTTGAGTTTGTGAGGGGCTGTAGGACTTGGGGGCTTGGGCTGGTCGCCAGATGGGGCGGCTCAGCCTAAGCCCCTTCAACTTTAATGTCTCCTCAGTTCTAAGCCCGCCGAGATTCCAACAAATGCCGTCATTGAAAAACATACCCTCGTCACTGATTTAATTTTTACTTCCTTCCAATCTGTCTTAGGGATATTCACACAGCTATAACAAAACCTGAATTCATAAAATATAATTTTTTTTTTGCATTTTGGCTAAGGTAAAATAATTTTAATAATCGGGGTCTTCGGTGGATCACTACAACGAAACAGCAGCTGAGATAAAAATAAGAATATTAACCGCAAATCGATGCTATTTTAGGCTTCGAAAACGTTTCTGCAGCCGTTATGTGACAAGGCGAATGAAAGTAACTATGTATTAAACGCTAATTCGACCTGTACTATGCTACGGCTCAGAAACTTGGGCAACATCGAGAGCTGAGGACCAGATTCTACTTATATTCGAGCGGAAAGTGTTGTGCCGAATATTATATATATATATATATATATATATATATAATATATATATATATATTATGTATTCTCATCATTTAGTTCTCTCTAAATATTCTATTTGATGTTATCTAATGAATTCTCAAGTCCTTAAAAAACGCGATTTAGAAATGCGGTCATTTTCTAAAAGTACTAATTACGCATTTATTTTCGTTCCAAATCATTATAAAAAAATTCATCTCATAACTTTAATATGATGTTATTATTATAGTAAAAAAATAATTCTAAATTTTAAGGCAAAAAGACCCAAATTAGCTAGTTTAATAATATAGTAATGAGAGATTTTCGCGCTTCCTGTAAAACTTCCTAGAATGGATATAGTACCTTTTGGAAATCAACGTCTCGTATGTTGGTGGGGATTATACACTATCACATCTCCTCGTAACAGGTGTAATTGAAGGGGAATGCATTGTGCTTTATTTATAGTGTTTTATATTTTAACATAATTTTGTATATATAGAGATATTGATTTTAGGTGCTAAGTGTTTTGTTGTTGTGGTATTGTTTTTATTTATGATGGTGTGATTTTTTGGTATGTTGTTTTACGATGTATATATAATTTGTTGTTTTTTTTGTTTTTTTTATTTAATCTTTGGTGTATATGTATAGATAGATCAAAGTATTTTAAAGAAAATGTAAAACGGTAAGAAGGAAAAGAGAAAAAAAAAAACAAAAAAAAAACAGGAAAAATAAATAGAAAAAAAATTTTAAAAGAGTAAAAAAGGAAAAAAATATTGTATTTATAGGTAAATTAAAATGTTAAGAATATTCCTGTAGGAAAGAATTGGCATGCTGTGTTATAGCAACCCAATTAAGTTGGGCAGTATCATTTTGTTTTGTTTATAAATGAAGTGTATCTCTCTCCCTCTACTTAAGGCAATATGGTTTGTATTTTACTTTAATGAATTTATATATTGTTTGATTAATATATATATATATATATATATATATATATATATATATATATATATATATATATATATATATATATGTTTCCAAGAATCATTTACCTTAAAAAACAATCTTAGTATCCTTTTTTACTTTCACTTACCTATATACGAAAAATATAGTAAGGGAAAGTATTGCGATCGTGAAAATTTTCTAATTCCAGTTTTCGACGGAAATACACGTTTCAGGGTCCCCTGAGTCCAAATAACCAAGTCCCGAAAAATGTCTCTGTGTGTGTGTAGTAAGTCTAGCGCAAAAACGAAAAGTCGTACGAAAATTAAATTTCATATTTAAAACAACTATATGCCCGAGATATTATAGCAACTTTTTCATCAAAATCAGCTAACCAGAAGAGCCACTTTATCCCATGCATTTTGCACCTTTTTACGATTCTCTCAAAAAACGGCTCAAACGATTTTGATTAAACTCCTTATATTGATGTAAAATTTAATGGGCTTTAATATCATGTAGTTTTTATTCTGATTGAAATAGTTTGACAAGGATTAAATGCCGATATTCTAAATTTTCCTCCTCTAAACTATCTTTAATTTTGTACATTCCAAAAGATTAACTTAATGACATTGATGAAGGACGGCTACATTTACAAGTTAGACGAATTTAATGACCAACTAATGGATAAAAAAGAAACATAAAACTAATTTTTATGTAATTTTTGACATTAAGAACAGTAATATAGACGTATAATACCCCGTGGAAAAGAGAAAGATTTTAGAAAAAATATTATCAGATACACGGAGCTGTAAAAGGTAATATAAAGTGACGAATAGGGAACAAACTTATTACTGATTAACAATTTAATGTAGTTATATTATTTACTCTAAACCGTTTGCTCCCAACGAATACAAGTTTTATTAAAATAAACTTAAAATATTTTTCAAATTGAAGTATATTTAATAGTTTTTAAATTGATTTTAACAGACGAGGAAAGTGAAAGTCGTGTGTTTCCCGCACCAGATTTTTTGTTAGTTATTGATTTCAATAAACTTATTTTCTATCAAATTATTATATTTTCATTCAATACTGAAATTTTTAATTTTTATTAGATGTAAACATTCTGTTACAATGAAGTATTTTAAACTAAAATATTCCTGGCTATCTTATTTATTTATTTTTTTTTTTTTTTTCTGTTGTCACTATGTCCATTATGAATTTTGGCCACGTCAAAAAGCTTGTAGGAAACATAGATTTGAGATAGTTATCCTACCCCATATTGCTTTCTATGAACCATGGTTTCATGGTACAGCACCAAGCTACCCACATGTCCATAACCAGTCCCTTTGGGGCCAATTGGGTAGTCTCCTACCAACCGACTCACTCGGGTTCAGTGACAGTGACAGATCGGTCTAGATCCAGGGATTATGGCTGTTCGGAGTCAACATGCGCACGAGGACCTATATATCCCCAAAGTAAACCTCCGGGCGGTAATTTGACATCCTGGAAGGCCATAACGCGGTTCTTGATCAGGGATTATGAATCTAATGTCATAATATTACTGTTAGATCCAAATAATAATAGGGTTTACCTTTTGTGGCGGAGGGATCTTGATAAATATATTGCCAGGATTTGTGTTCCCCCTGGTCAGACATGTCTCTTGAAGCATCTGAAAAAGAAATAGTTCACTGATAAGCTTTGGATAATTGTACAACACAAATTGAAAGTAAATTTAGAGATGGAAACGAAAGCTCACAGCAACGACAGTGGGATTAAAAATCTTGTGATAATCTAAAAAGTTTACCATCGTTCCATGGTTAGAACTTTGTCTATATTTTGCATAAAATTTGTATCCTTCAATACCCGAACCGCCGTGTTTTTTGTCGGAATATACTGTTACTCTCCAAATTTATTTTATTAACATATTACTACTTTAAAAGTATTTTCGATTTCAACATTGTTATATATATATATATATATATATATATATATATATATATATATATATATATATATATATATAGGATGGAAGGGATACAATTTATAAAAAACAAACTGGTTTTTGGTATACTATTTTACGTTTTAACAAAATTTTCGATTTCAACATTGCACCTTACTACACTGATTTAAATTTTTTTTTCCGAATATTTTCCCTATAAAAGTATCTCCATTATTTCTATTATCACTTTATAATCAATAATATATTTGTTCTTTCTTGTTCGTTCGTTATTGTATCTGTTTTTGTTTTTTAAATAAGAAGCCCTATTTTTTACATTTCAGTATACCATTCTATAAAATATACTGATGATTGATAATCTTTATAATAAGCTATAATTATATAACCTCCAACTTTATTTGGAAATTAAATAAGAGAGCGCAATCAAATACAGATAAATATATCACGGAACAAAAAGTTTTCTTTAATAAATTAATATTATTAATAAAAAGAAGTTATTATTTTGATTCGTTAGTGTAAAATGAAATACAATTTTTTAAAAATTATTAGTAATGAATAATGACAAGGAGAGAAATAAAAATAAAAATAAATTGCAATATCTGAGTTCAGTAAAAGCTTTATTAATAAAAATAATAATTATTCATTAGTGTAATTTGAGGTATAAAAATTTTTAAATGATTAGTATTGAATAATGACAAGGAGAGAAATAAAATTAAAAATAAATTGCAATATCTGAGTTAAGTCAAATCTTTAGTTATAAAAATAATAATTATTTATTTCTGAGCATATAAATATATATGTGCATATTTTTAAAATGTAAAATACCAGTATACCAAAATCCAGTTTTTTTTTTCTTTAATTTTATCTCTTCCCCCCTATCTTTATTCAATATATATATCAGAAAATTTTCAATCTCCAATAAATGAAAAACGATTTTTATAGTCATATATTAATAAAATAAATTTGGAAAGTAAGAGAAGCGTGTGGGAATAGTTAGAGCAACGTAGTAGCGGAAAAACCAGCAGCCCCATTATAATAACCAACTATGTCTTTAAAAAAAACCTCACAATTTTCTATTAGATCTGAGCGAGAACATAAAAAGGAAAAGAAATCAGCTAAAATTATTAGCCAAGGTCGCCGATATTTGAAATCGCGGCTTCAATGTGAAAAAAACTACTGACTGGTCTGTGGAAGGCGTCAGGAACACAGTTCCGCAATACAGGCACGTCTTTAAAGTGTCTTACCCAGTGTCTTGAGTAGTCGTTTGCCCCCCAAACCAGTGGGGCAAACGACTACTTACTACATAAGCAAACACAGGAATCACCTGCGGTGTAGTGGTTATTATTATCCTATCCTCCTATCCCTAAGATCACGGGTTCAAACCTGGCAGGTGACTCCAGGATTTTTAATGAGAGTAAAGCTCGGTTATGCCGTCTTTTTAAATATAAAGATTCAAAAATGGGTTTCTATATAGTTTAACATTACGTGTAGCGGAATATCTCAAATGGGACTTAGTAAAAAATGATGAAACTTACTCATCTTATACCTCTTCTGAATGAGTGTCGTACGCAAAAATTTAGTTTCTGAAACTCTAGGGTTATTAATTTTTTTTTTGATTGATAAGTTGAGGGAACCTTTTGCAAGGCAGCAATGTGTAACACGTTCACGCCGGGGCGAATATCTACGTTTTTCCCGTGAGGCGGGACTGTGTTAGCTGCTTACGCTTCGTGGGGCGGGGCGACACTGTTGTAAGTTCCAACGTGTTTAATGTGGTATTGTATTGATAACAGTTTTGACATACACATATGACTTGAAGAAGTAATTATGGAAACATTTAAAAAAAAAAATCTATCAATATTATTTATTATTAAAAATAATTCTTATATTAATATTTATTTATTATTAAAATCCCACCAAATAACCTTTACCCTTCGCCGTAAAGCAATGACTTCCTGCCCCACAGTATCCTTCAATGACACTCCACTAGCCCCTGTATCACAGATTCGATACCTCGGACTCCACCTTGACAAACGTCTGACTTGGAATCCCCATACAAGACTGAAAAGACAAGAAACTGCCCGACGTTTTTGACTATTCCAACACTTACTGGACAAACGCTCCAATCTTCCTCTTACTTACAAAAGACTTATTTATATGACCATCATAAGACCGATATGGACTTACGGAGTACCAACCAAACCATCAAATTCTTCTCGTATCCAATCCTTACAATCCAAAATCCTTCGTAAAATCCTTAACGCCCCTTACTTTGTCACGAATAAGCTCATCCATAAAGACCTTAATATCCCATATGTTACTGAATTAGCCCGAACCAGATATCAATCATTCCATGAAAAACTCCACTTCATCTCTAATCCACTAGTTTCTATCCTATCATCCTCTTCGATTCCTGATAATCCTCCGAGGCGTCTGAAAAGAAGATGGCCCCGAGACCTTCTAGTTTAAAATATTTTTAGAGTTCTGCCGATGGGTGGCATCTCTTCATGTATTTCATGTTAGATTACTATATCCATCACATTTACTTGTTGTATATAATTATACAGTTGTAAATATCAATAAATATGTTTAAAGAAAAAAAAAATATTAAAATTAATTCTTATATTATTTATTATTAAAAATAATTTTTATATCATATTATACGGATAAAAATATGAAAAGAAAAGTTTTTAAGAACTCTTAAAAAAAGAGTAAGAGTTTTTAAGACCAACTGATTATCAGACACTTAATTTTTTCCTTCTATACTTATCATATAGAGGTATAAGTTTTATAATAAATATTCACATATATAAGATCTTATTTTTCATTTTATTTTATGATTAGATTTTGAAGAAATCCGTTGATCTTATATTGTATTTTAAAAAACAAAACAACATTTCTGAAATTTTGATTAAGACAATTTTTTTTTTTAAATTACCCAAGGTTGATGATATGTAAAGTTATAGTTCTTCTTCGAGCAAATATCAAAACATGCTCAATAAATTATTCACAACCTTTATTACTTTCACTTACCTATATATGAAATATATAGTAAGGGAAAGTATTGCGATCGTGAAAATTTTCGAATTCCAGTTTTCGACGGAAATACACGTTTTAGGGTCTCCTAAGGCTAAATGACCAAGTCCCGCAACAACGTCTCTGTGTGTGTCCGTGTGTGTGTGTGTGGTAAGCCTAGCACGCAAACGAATAGTCGTACAATACTGATATTTCATATTTAGAACAACTATACGCCTGAGATGGTACAGCAACTTTTTCATCAATATCAGTTCACCACTTAATACCATGCATTTTGCACCTATTTACGAATTTGTCAAAAACAGCTCGAACGATTTTGATTAAACTCTGTGAATCAATGTAAACTTTAATGGGCTTTAATATGATGTAGGTTTCGTTTTGATTGAAAAAGTCTGACAGGGCTTAAATGACGATAGTTTAAATTTTCTTCCTCTAAAATACCTTTAATTTTATACAAAGGAATAAATTAACCATATAATCTTGTTGGCATTGATAAAAAACGGAATAATAAATGAGCTGAACAAATTCGATATCCAAAGAAAGGAGAAAAGAGAAAAAATATTTTTGTATGCAATATTTGTGTTTTGGAACATAAAAATCTGGTGCGGGCAACACACGACTTTCAATTACCTCCATATTAAAATCAATGAAAGGATTTTCAAATACAGTTAGAGATAAAAATACGTGAAACTATTAAAGAATTAATTAAATTGAATTTATATAGAAACATGTGTTTTATTAAAAAATCTATTATATTATTATCTAAAATAATCAGTTAGTTTTATCTTCTTTTCATTACTCTATATTAACTTTTAAAAGCTCGAGTATAAGATAATATTTTATATAAAATCTTTAGCTTTCCAACGGTATATCATACATGTATATTACTGTTCTTATGTACAAAAACAAAAAATTGCATTATAAAAATATTTATTCAGTTTTCTCCTTTAGAGTCTTTTCAAATTCGCTCAATTTGCATATTTAGCTGTTTTTTATCAGTGGTAACAAGATGGTTTAGTTATTTTTATAGAATCAACAAAATTAAAGGTACTTTAGAGAAAGAAAATTTAAAATATCGGCATTTAATCCCTGTCAAACCATTTTAATCAAAATGAAACCTACATGATATTAAAGCTTATTAAATTTTACATCGATATAGCGAGTTTAATCAAAATCGTCGGAACCTTTTTCAAGAAAATCGAAAAAAGATGCAAAATGCATGGTATAAAGTGGCTCTTCTGATAAGCTCATTTTGATGAAAAAGGATTTGTAATGTCTCGGGCGTATATTTGTCTTAATTATGAAATTTCAGTTTCATAGGACTTACCGTTTCCGCCCGGGAGTTACCTCACACACACACAGATCTTTTTGCGGGACTTGGTTATTTAGACTCAGGGGACCCTAAAATGTGTATTTCCGTTGAAAACTGGAATTCGTAAATTTTCACGATCGCAATACTTTTCCTTACTATATATAGTAAGTGAAAGTAAAAATAGTATAATGTATAATATAACTTTAGAAAGCTAAAGACTTTAGACAAATTATTACCTTATACACAAAAATATAGAAGTTAATGGAGAGTGACGAAAAGCCGATAAAACTAACTGATTGTCGTAGATAATAATTTCATACATTATTATATAAAACACATGTTTCTATTTAAATTCAATGTAATTAATTCTTTAACAATATATTTTTATCTCTAACGGTATTTAAAAATTCTTAAGACCAATTTAAATTGATTTTAACAATGGAAGTAAGTGAAAGTCGCGCGTTGCGCGCACCAGATTTTTTTATTCGTGTCATGGTGTATTACAACGCGATAAGTTCAGGTTCCGTTCTATCTTCCCGCCTATACCTGAGGGTGGGATCATTGTTCAGTTAGGCAATTTCTTTTTTTAGCAAGCAAAGCCTTGGAAAAGCGATGCCGTATCCGTGGCAAATTGTGATGGAGCGGTGGATGTAGGGGAGGGTGGGTGATGTATTCGCCATATTGGTTACAGTAGAGAGCGAGAGAGAGAGAAAGGGAGGGAGAGATTGAGAGAGGGAAAGAGAGAGTGAGGCGCGGATTTACTCCTCCTACCTCAAAGCTAACCGTTTCCCTCCTTCAGCTATTTCCTTTTATTCCCTCGCCCCCACCCCATTCGCCCTGATGTAGAGTCCTTTATTCTTATATCGATTTTGTATGTCTTCTCCCCCGCATCTTAAATAAATCCCGACCCCGAGAAATTCCGATAATCCATTCACTTCTGCCCGATTGTTGAAGCGGCTTTGAGAAAGCCATATTCCCTTTAAGCCAGTATTTCTACTCAGGAAAATGAGTGTTTTCTTTTAATTCATGATTTAGAGCCGTTGATTAGTTTTCTTATTATGAATCTCTTTCTACGAATATGCTCATGATGGGAAAATAAAAGCTACAAGAAGTCGCGTTCAATATTCATTTTCCTTTAGACCTTTTTTACTTTCACTTACCTACCATATAAAAAAAATAAAAAATCCTGTACCACTACAACCCATAAAGTAAATAAATACAGTAAATGAAAAGCAAAAAAACAAATAATTTTGAACAGAAAAAAGAAAAAGAAATATACATATATATATATATATATATATTATATATATATATATATATATATATATATATATATATATAATAAAAATTAAAAATAAAATAAATAAGGTATATATAAAATATTCAGTTATTATAATGATTCAATTACGAGTATAATGAAAAATCTAATTTAAAATTAAAGATCAACAAGCGTCAGTTTGGGATAATAGGTGATATTTTAATGTGGATAAGGAAGAAGCATGACGTATATTGGAAGGAATGGAATTCCAGAATGCAATGGAACGGGCAAGAAAGGATCGAGCGAAGGCTTTAGTCTTTGGGATGGGATATAAAGGTCGGAATGGCGCGGTCTTGTTTCAAGCAAGTGGACTGAAGATTTAAATTGAAGGAGTCTGTGGATATAGGAAGGATGCTGGGATTTTATAGTTTGGTAGAGAAAGGAAGGACCCAAGGAAGTACTGTCGGCGTATGGAGGGGAGGAGCCACTTCAACTCGGCATAGAGGTGGGTCACGGGACACCGCCTCGAGGTACCGAAAAAAAATCTTAAAAAAACAATTCAAGAGACGCTTTACCTTGTTCTCAAGCACCACAGGGAGACCACCGCACACCGCGCAGCAGAAGTCGAACTGGGGGCAAATGAGTGATGAAACGAGGAGCTTACGCGTGAATTGTGGAAGAAATTATCTGGAGCGATGAAAAAACTTTAAGGTACTTATAGATCTACGAAAAATTCGGTCAATATGGGATTTTCAGGGTTTGGTCAAGAGTAATTCCTAGATTTTTGACAGAGGAGCTGAATGTAATGGGGTGATCATTTAGGAGTAATGTTGGGAATGTGGTGTTGAGTCTGAGAAGTGGAGCTAATAGCAATAGCCTGAGTTTTCATAGCGTTTAAGCTAAGCTTATTCAGATTTTCCCAGGCAAATAATAAGATAAAATATTGTTAGTTGATAATAATTAATAAGTTTAACAATTTATTTTATTTTCCTTCTTCTAAAAGATCGTAGAAAAATAATATCATCTGTTTCAGATTGAAGGTTCAATTTAGATCTTGGATGGCATTAGCATCTTCAAAGAGGTTCTAGTGGTGTTCTGTTTGCTCTTAGTTATAATCCGTGAGCCAGCAACGAAATATTCAACCCATTTTACCAAAATTTTTAGTATTTTTTATGCGAAGCCTCTATTACGATGAAGCAAAAAATACACGTCTGCCAACTCAAAACGGCGGGTTGCAAAAAGGAATCAAAAAGTCCAAAATTCTAAAATATGACTCAATTGAACACGATTTTCGTTTTGAGCTCATAATACCAGGTAAAATTAGGAATCAAATGACACTAGTCTGCCACCCAAAAGTTAGTGGGAAGCCACGGGAGAAGCGTCTCGAAATTCGATTTTTAAGGACAGTATTTCTGACCCACGTAACCATTGAACTAACATAATGTCGATGAATATTAGACCTACAGATTTCTATTACCACTCAAATTAAAACTAGTTTTATACCTCATAAAGTAGTTTATAGTCATTATATTCTTAGTAACAGCCGTTTCCATAATATCAATCAAATTAATGATAAAAAAAAAATAAGTTTCTCGGATTCCTGGTTTTTGTAAGAACTATATTTCTATAACTATTAGTCTTACAAACATGTCATGCAACTCAAATTAAGAGGGATTTAATTTTCTTCATTAACTTTTATAACGGATATCCTCATAGGATGAGCCATCTACATGATAATAACCATAATAATGTTAGAAATGATTGATTATTGATTATTAGACATACTACTTTATTTTACCACTCAAATAAAAGCTTCTTAAATACTTGATAACTTTCTTTATAACAATTATCCCCATAGAATGAGCCGTTTCCAAGACAGTAAGCATAATAACGTTAGAATAGAGTAATATCTGGTTTTGAATGGCCGTAATTTTGCAATCCACCCGTTATGAGTTCGCAGACGCGTATATTTTGCTTAACCATGATAGATACTTTGCATAAAACATACTGAAAATTTTGGTATGATGGGTTGTATTTTTCGTTTCTGGCACACGAACTGCTGTGACAGAGGTTGTAGGCATTTTTTGTAGGGCGGATATACATAAGGCGCTTGATAACCGAAGTTGAGAAAATAAAATAATTACTCATTCACGTTTCAGTACCGAGAAGGGCTTGAACCTAACTCTGGTATTAATCCCCCCCCCATCACCCTCTTACTTGAGACAACCCCCCTATCTCATGTAAAAAAGAATGGAAGAGAAGGTAGAGCCTTATGGAACATATGTATCAGATTTTGTTTTTCAGAAGACACAACCTTACAGCCACGTAAAACGTTTTATATAAACGTTGTTTATGAATACCTACAGGAGGAGGGTGTCACAGTGCTGGAGATCCCCCGAGATCCCTATATCAAAATCATATTGAGTCTGGGACGTGATTGGTAGTCAGGCAGAATATTGATCAAGGAGGAATAGCTAATGTGATTTATTCCATGACTCTGGAGACTGCAAGAGGTCATTCGTGAAATTTATGGAGTTGTAATATGTCCCTAAATGATCAGTCATAAGTTTCAAATTTTATTAATGATTGGTGGTATTTTCGATTTTTTATTTTCCTCTTTTCAAATCGTTTGGTCCACAAGGACGAAACGCTTATAATGTAATATCTGTTTTCAATGATTTTCCATCGAAAAAAATCGACTTGTACTATCTGTTTCACCCTACAGGTAAGAAACCATTGAAAAAAAAAAGAAAAAAAAAAAACTAACCTAAGACCCGAAGAACAGTAGACTAGTGCTCTATCCACCAGACCGCGCCGCTCCCTCCCAAATATTGAAAAATTGGAGCTAATGAAAAATAAGATAAATCTACTTTATTTTATATAATTAAATATTCTAATTGTCGTATCATAATTGTAAATTGTCTTCAGCAAAACATGTTTTTCAATATACATAAAGGATTAAAAAATAATTTATTTCTGATCAAAGAAACTCTTGAAACATTTATTATTAATAAGTAAACAAAATGGTATAGATTTTTATTTTATTTAAATTGATGATATAGCATGATCACCGTCTCAATATATTTTTGTGTGAAAAATATCGGTCATAAAAAAAATAAATAAAAAATAAAAAAATAATCCTGTGCCACTACAACCCATGAAGAGCCTTAGGCTCAGTACATATAGAGATTCGTACTGTTTCAAGGCCAACAGCCGTGCAATGAGGTAATTCAGCCGAGATCACGCTCTGCCGCCAAGTTTTTCACCAATTTTTTCGGAACTCACTTTACAGAGACTGGGTGTGTCCCAGAAGGGTCTCCATACCCAAGGGTCGCGTCCCAACTTAATAAAGAATATTCCGTCACAACCGGAATTCTAACCCAGGACCCGAAGCACAGTAGACTAGCGCTCTATCCACTAGACCACGCCGCTCCCTCAACAACAAAATTATATTTAAATTCATTTTCACATCCCCTGTTTATCTGATTTTGACATTTTTGGACTCATTAAAAAGAGAAAAGTTGCTTCTCTCCATGGATATAAAATTTATAAGGAATATTTAATTTTTAGCGATTTTAAATCCACTTTAATATCTTTTAGGTTTTATCCTCATTGAAATAGTTGGACTGGGCTTAATACCGATTTATTTTTATTCAAGGCCTATTAATTTTGTTGATTAGAAATAAATAACGATTTTTTGAGAAATCGATAAAAATTTGATACATATGAAATATTAATATAAACACTTAAAAGAGTACACATTGACTTCCATTCCCCACCTAATCACTTTATTTCACAAGCCTTTCATATTTGTCGACGTTTCGGGGCTGTTTCCCCATTTTCGAGACTTATTTTTTTCATTATATAATTGCTATTTCATATATCACCCATCATTTTATTTCATATCACACTGCTATTTGTCCTTATTGGTGTTCATTGGCTCACTGTTTCTATTATTTATGTGTACTCTTTTAAATGAAATATTAAAAAAATGATCATACATCCATTTCTAAAATTTATTTTTAAAAGAAAGGTGAGTGAACGTCGTTCGTTTCGTGCACCTGGTTTGTATCCATATAGTTTAATAGCTTTGTTGCCATTAAGTTAAATACAGATTAATAAATTCCTAATTGATTAATAAAGATGACGAATCCACCTTTTACTGTAAACACACCGCTATAATGGATTAAGGATTTAGAGTGGGTCCTTAACGAAAGGCTTCTCCATCCTTCCACTCCCTTCGATTAAACCATCTTTTACGCCTTTGGAGCACACTTATATACTTACTTATCCATCGGAACAGTTATTAAAATACATCATTATCTCTCTAGACCGGATACCTTACGGATTTATCTCTTGCAGAGGTTGCAAGCTGAGAAAGTTTATTAAAAAGAATAATGCCTAAACTGGTTTATTAATAATAATAAATACTATTATTAATATTATTTATAAATGTATTTTCGAACTTAATATGTATGTGTAAACGTATTAAAACCAAAAAAACAAAACATAGTGAAATTTAAACATAGTATGTAAGTCAGTAAATAAATTTATAATATTCACTCTATACAAAGTAAATAAAATTAAAAGGTTTTTAAAGAGGAAATAGAAAAAAAAATCATTGTTAATTTGTTTTAAAAATATTGTGATTCAATTTTCACTTACCTACTTTTTATTTTTTCCATTTTTAACGCTTCGGCATTAGGCCATTTTCAAGGATCCATTAATTGGTCATATCACACATATAAATACATACATTTAGTCCACACACACACACACATATATATATATATATATATATATATATATATATATATATATATATATATATTTGATCAGTTCTCAACTGTTGATAATTTAAGTTTGTGTTGTTCTCAGGTTTCAGTCAATGAATAAACAATTTTATCTATGCGACGTTTCGAGAATTTATTGATCTCTAGAAACGACGTTAGAAACGTCGCATAGATAAAATTGTTTATTCATTGACTGAAACCTGAGAACAACACAAACTTATATATATATATATTAAATAGGCCCAGTGCTAAAACTTTTGAAATGGAAGAATAAAAGTTGTTGAGCGTAAATGTGTAAATAGATCACAATTACTAAAATAAACTATAATTAAAATAACCAGCCCAATATATATATATATATATATATATATATATATATATATATATATATATATATAAGACTAGAGTCTTAGAGTAAAATAATTGACAACAGCAGAATTAAATTAATAAAATGAAAAAATAAAATAACTCAAAAGTTAACTTCTAATAAAATGTGCAAACAAGAAAAAATATATATGTATAAATGAGAACAGAGAATAATATATAAAAAAAAAGCTGGTGCGCACAACACACAACTTTCACTTACCTCCGGTATAAAAATATTTTTAAGAATTTTAAATACATTTAAATATACAAATTATATGTTAAAGAATTAATTATTTTGAATTTCAATAGAAACATGTTTTATTAAATAAACTATTATATTTTTATCTACAACAATCAGTTAGTTTTATCGGCTTTTAATAACTATCCATTAACCTTTAAAATTCCGTGTAATAGATAATACTTTTTTTCTAAAATCTTTAGTTATCCAACGGTATATTATACATCTATATTAATATTGTTGTGTTCAAAAACACAAAATTTGCATAACAAAAATATGTTTGCATTTTTCTCCTTTAGTTGTTGATCAAATTCGATCAACATTCATATTTACTCGTTATTTATCAATGCTAATAAAATGGTGTTCCAATTTTTTTTAAATCTACAAAATTAAAGGTACTTTAGAGAAATAAAATTTAAAATATCGGCATTTAAGCCATGTCAGACTATTTCAATCAGAATAAATCCACATCATATTAATACTCATTCAATTTTACTTCGATATATTGAGCTTAATCAAAATCATCAGAGCCGTTTATGTGAAAATTGTAAAAAGGTGCAAAATGCATGGTATAAAGCAGATCTTCCGCTCAGCTGATTTTGATGAAAAAGTGTCTACAACATCTCGGGCGTATACTTTTCTTAAATATGAAATTTCAGTTACATAGGACTATTCGGTTTTGCCTGGAAGGTACCACACACTGGCCTTGTTGTGGGACTTGTTTATTTGGACTCAGGGGAACCTAAAACGTGTATTTCCGTTGAAAACTGAAAGTCGACAATTTTCACGATCGCAATACTTTCCCTTACTATATATTTCATATATAGATAAGTGAAAGTAAAAATATAATTACATTTTTAAAAAAAATTAAAAATATACAGTTTGAAAAAAATAAATTTAATAAAACTACAAATCCGAATGAATGGAAGAGAATGCATTAGAAATAAGTTTAATAATGTATTCGATATGATAGAAATAGTAGGAATTTTTGTGACTGGACCCTCGAAAAATTGGTATAAATAAAATTTGGAATACTCACAAATTTGCCTCATTTGCAGACCTTATTTTTGCTTTGTAGAAAAAGCAAGCCATGCCGTCAAAAAATCATATAATTTAGATCAGGATAGGAGCATAGGAGGTGCGTTAATTAATTATGCTTTGGTCAGAAAGGAACTTTACTTAAAAGTAGAGTTCGCGATATTTATCCTTTATTGTGAGAAGATGTATTTTTTTTAATGTTTTAAGTTAAAAGGATCTAATGAACTCTGGCTTATTGGTTTTAATATTGATGAACCAACATACAATACGTGTACTATCATTACTTATGTGAAAGATTTTCCAAAAGACCAATTAAGCGTGCTGTTAATTAAAAGGAAACCAGGGTTTTCTCCTTAGTAAAGAGCCTGGACGGATGAGCATATGCAACATACATAACTCAGACATGAGGCGATGATTTCCTCTCTATATAATCATTTTCCATTTACTTAATGTATTTTTCTTGTCTAATACAGTTGCAAATATCAATAAAATTAATCAAAAAATAAAAACAATATGTAAATCGGATGACGGATTTCGACAAAACTAAACGATTAAAATACAAATATATTAAAATTTATGAATTTCGTAAAAAATTTCCAATACTACTTTTTGAAAATCTGCGTTTCTATTCCAACTTTCCACTTTCTCTTCTACGGAAAATAAATATGTTCATTTATTATAATAAACTTTGATATTTTCTATAACCTTAATAAATAGACGACACACAGTACCAATAACATATCCAATCTATTGGGTTGTGTCACATGAAATGTCCGTTTTCAAGGTAAAGGATTTTTATTAAAAATACGATATGAAAACAAATAATTTTATTCGAAGTATTTACCTTCTTTTTCTACACATTTTTAACCAACTTTTTTATCCCCGAACTGAAAAACTCTGAGCTTTGAAGTGAAACAAAATCTGAAAACGCACTTTTCACTTGATCATCATCTTCAAAAAGTTTTCCTTTGACGAAGTTGTCTGAATTCCTGAACAGGTGGTAATCTTTTGGAGACAATCGAAAGAATATGGTGGGTGCGGAAGAACTTCGTAGCCCAGTTCTTTCAATTTTTGCACGGTATGTTTTGAAACATGGGGTCTTGCTGCCACTCAGTGAGATCATGAGGTACCTATGTATCGAGTTTTTTACTTTCCCAAACACTTTAAAAGTCTGGAAACGGTAGATGCACTTGCATTTAGTTGTGCTGAGACTCCTTTAAATGTTCGGTAGCGGTTTCCTTCTAATGTATGTTTGAGGAATCGTTGTCTATTACGGACGGAGGTCTTCCTCGGGGCAAGTTTTCCAAGTCGGTATCCTCAGCTGAAAACTTAGCAAACCAACGGCGAATGGTCCGTTCATTAACACCCCCTTCCCCAAACGCCTTGCAAATATTTCTAGCGGCCTCGGCTGCTGAATGGCCGAGTTTAAACTCGTACAAAAATATTACTCGAAAATCGCGTGTTTCCATGTTCAAATTTGGAGGTATACAAAAAACTGGGTAATTGATTGGGAAGCTAATGCTTATAATACAAAGGTAGAGGATTAGTAACTGTTTACTTTAAATATGTAAACATTTGGAAGAAAACAACAGAGACCTGCAAAATCCTTTATGTATTTCAGAAACTATAAAAACGGACATTTCATGTTAAACAACCCAATATTACCATATTGATTTTAATATATCTCGGGATAATGATTCTACAACACTATATATCTACGACATATCTTCGTAAACCACATTTTTTGGAGGCAGAAAGTTTCTAAGGATGCCTTATTGAAACTAAAGGCAAATATTATGTCGAGCTCTGAGGATTATCGAGGGTCATAGTGTTTCCAAAAGCATTTTGTCAGGACGAATATCTGCCCTGTTAATTCTGGTACTATATGATATTGATGTTTTATAATAATCACATCATATTATTTTTTGTTTATTTTTCACATAAGTTAAAATATACTATATAAGTACTATATGCTTTCATTTACATAAATGATTAAATGAATTTGTCAATGAATATACTTATGAATATGAATAAACGGATATTACAAAACTCAAAATTTAATTTTTCTCTCTAACCGTTGAGAATCGGATACAGGTCATATGTACTTTTCTGTTCTTCGTGAGGTTTAGTATCTGCTCCCCTAATATGACTTGACATTTGGGAGACATACTGTGTTTATATGCAATTTAATGTTTTAATAATATAACATTTTTATTAATAAAAAAAGATTTTTATTTATTTGATTTTCTAACGAGAGAGCTACGAAAAATGTCTCACTTAACACAAATTCAAGAAGTTATATAGTTCCATCTTTTTTTCCTGTCCCTCGGAGTGTTATCTGGAATTTATAGCGATAGTAGGTTACACACTAATAATTTTATTTTTGCATGTCATTGGAATTAAAAGTGGTATACCTATTTCGGGCTTAGCCTGCAACGAATGGGATTGAGGTCTTTACAAATGATTTTATTTGTGACAAAATAAGAGATATAAGAGATAGACGTAACATACAATAGATTTTAGAGATTGATTCAAAGGTTGGGGATTTTGTAGAGTAAGTGTTGTAGGGAGCGGCGTGGCCTGGTGGATAGAGCATTAGTCTACTGTTCTTCGGGTCCCAAATTCGAACCCTGGCTAAGGCAGAATTATGTGTTCTGTTATTTTAGACTTGGAGTGACCCTGGGGTATAGAGATCCTCCTGGGGCACAACCTGTCTGAATAAAGTGGGTACCTAAAATTGGGGAAAAACCGGGCTCCCGAGCGTGATTTAGACCTAATCACCTACTTGTAAGGCCGTTCACCGAGAAACAGCCCGGTCAATAAAAAAAAAAAGCCAATTTTTTTTTTACTTTCTTCATAAATACAAACAATCTCTGGCTTTAAAGGCAAGGATGGAAATGTAATATCAAAAGCAATATTCAGAACAGAGAATTTATATCTAATTAGGGAAATAAGCTTAAACAAAGATCAACAGCAGGAAATACTAAATTTTTACTTAGATTAACCTGTATATGTAATACTTAGTAATGGAAAATATAGCGATCACGAAAATTTTCGAATTCGATTTTTCACTGGAAATACATACCCGGAGTCCATATGACCTAATAAAAATAAATAACATTGAGATCCTGAGCTTAATAAAAAAAATGTTAATAAATATTGATATGAAGTACAATATATAGTTATAAAACTATGCAAAGTCTGTAAAAGATTTATAAGTACTTAGAGTTCAGTACTTTTAAATCTTTTAGAGACGCTGTCCGCGGCTGCCAATTTATTTGAAATTCGGCAAAAAATACTAGGACATTCAATGACGATCCTTACCTCAAGACGTTGATATCAGCCGATTATTTTAAATTGGCGGCAGATTGAAAGTTATTTAATTCAACCACTCAGTTATTTTTGAAGATAGATAAAATAATCATTAGTTTTTTAACTAAAAAACAGCGAATAATTATAAAAAAAGAAAGAAAAAATGAAATTTTACCCATAAATAAGCCCATATCTAAGTTTAAAAAAAAATGTATTTATATATTCAAGCTACAATTATATATAATAGATGTAATTCTCCCAAAACTCGGTTAGCAAGACACTGCACTGAACAAAGAAGAGAAAGGAGAATATTATCATATGGTCAAGCCACAATTTATAAGAGATATTATTTCCTGATAACTGGGTCATTATTGATGCAAAAAAATAAATATATAAGGTGCCCTGGAATCGGGAAATTTTATTTGAATGAAAACCGAAAGAAAAGAAAAATAAATAGGAAAGAAGTCAAGTATGAATGCTTCTGGTTTATGTTTTTCAATAATGAACCTTTGCAATTGACCAAACCCCCTTCCCTCAAAAAAAAATTGAGGGCTTACGTTTCAAGATACGTAGAACCCGAATAAAAAATACAAACATATTTTTGGCCTGATCAATCAATAAATAAATGCCATGCTATTTTATGGAAAATTAAATGTCTTACTAAACAAAAAATAATCAATGAAATCGGTTTAGAAATAACAGAAATATAGTCTTTTGCAATTAGCAGTAGTTATAGATCATTTTAGGCCATTTCCTTTTAATTATTTATTGCTTTTTTTATTAGTTATCTGTTTATCAATATCTTTATTTAAAAAAATGCCCTAATATTGGTATTTGGAAGTAATAAACCATTGGTTAATAATTTGCAGCGTTTTTTTTTTTTTAATTTAAATTTAACGATACAAGGAAAAATGAAATTAGGAACCATAAATGTTAATTAAAGACGAGAAATGTTAGTGTGATAGTTTGTATGAGGTGGAAGCTGGAAAGAGTAACCATTTCTTTCGTCTTTAACTTGGCACTCTCTTACGGGATGAGCTTCATTGCACAAGCAGGGTCAGATTAAGGCAAGAGGGAACCCTAGGCGATGTAAATCTCGCTCCCCCCTCCTTTTTTTAATTCATTAGATTATATTGCCCTAAACCAATCAAATTATTTTATTTTAGCATTATCGTACTATCTCATAACAAGTTTTATGGTTCTGAGATTTTTCCCTTAACAAAAATATAATATTCAATAAAGTTAAAAACTCGCCCCCCTGCCTTTTTTCCGCTTGTTCAAGTTACAATAATGAATCAAATTTATTATGAATTATTGAATAATCGGTAGCATTTTAAAATATTTTTTTAATGGTTCAAGAAATATTTTAACTTCCAGAAATTCCTTCTGAATTATTTAATTGCATATACATAAGGCATGATGAAGTGGATAGAGCACAAGTCCACTGTTTTCGAGGACCTGGGTTGGAATCACTTCTGAGACTTATATATTATATTATATTATTTCAGTCGTGGGATGACCCTGGGGTTTAGAGACCCTCCTGGGACATACCTAACTATAAAGTAGGTGCCCAACAATTAGGAAAGAAGTTTGGCGGCTGTGCTTGATCGGCCTAAGAAGCTTATTGCACGGCCGTTAGTCAAGAAACAACACGAAACTCGATATTTACAAAACACAAAGTCCTTTATGAGTCGTAAAGGTACATGTAATTATCAGAACTAACATCTAGAGGTCTTTCTTATAATCATCATACCATTCTATATTCACAGGTAAAAATTCTGATGCGCGCAACACACGACTTTCACTTACCTCCGTTGTTAAAATCAATTTAAGAATTTTTAAATTCATTAAGAGATGAAAATAAATTGTTCAAGAATTAATTAAATTGAATTTCAATATAAACATGTGTTTTATTGAATAATCTATTGGACTATTATCTACAACAATCAGTTTATTTTATCGGTTTTTCATCACTCACCCTTAACTTTTAGTTTTTTAATTCCGTGTATTGTGCTCACATGTCACATTCACCCTTCGACGCAAATCCTGTCCAACGGTTTATTTCAATTCCATACCGCTTCTTTCCTCTGACACAGTCCGGTATCTTGGCTTTTTACTAGACCAAAGACTGACGTGAAATCCAAACACAAGACTTAAAAGAAAAGAACTCAACCGCAGATTCGGCCAGTTATACAGACTACTAAACAGAAAATCTCATCTTACAGTTGACAACAAATTACTAATATACAAGACAGTACTGAAACCTATATGGACCTGCGGACTAAAACTGTGGCGGCTAAACATTTTAACATCAAACGCATCCAATCCTAAGTCCTCCGAACAGTAGTTAATGCTCCTTATTACGTTACCAACTGTTACCCCACTCCACGACCTTAAAATTCCGTTTATTTTAGACCTGGTACCATCTAAATTTTCCAAATTTCATTAGAAATTTAGTCATCATCCCAACCCTCTAGCACAATCCCTATCCAGTACCACCCATCCCTACAATCCTCCTCGAAGATTGAAACGGCAGTGGCCGCGAGACGTGTTGTAAACATTTAAATTGGAGTTCTGACACTGGTCAGATCCTCCACTCATGTAATGTATGTTTGTGGCTATTGCGCCCTAGTTCGGCCTCCACTGAGTCACACCAGTGACGCGGCTAAGAGCGAGACGCTAGAATCTCTTGGGTTCCGCTTTTTACCTCCACAAGTGGAGGGAAAATCCCACTCTGGAGTCCCTATAGCAGTTGTATATATTGTATAAAGTTACGTTTGTTTGTATGATGTTTATTTATTTGCCAACTTTTTATTTATAGGTTGATGTTTGATTTTTTTTGTTTTTATATTTATTATTATTTAATTCTATATATATCATTTATTTGTATTTATTATTTCATTTATTTGTATTTATCTCAATTATAGGTTGTTGTTTGTTTTTTATTTTTTATATATATATTATATTTTATTTAATTTGACTTTATCATTGTGTAATGCATATATTGTGTGAATGAGATCTTATATCACTATTACTAATGTTCATATAGAAACACATTGTAATATATCTCAATAAATAAAAAAATAAAAAATTCAGTGTACTAGATAATATTGTTCCTAAAATCTTTAGCTTTCCAACAGTATATTATACATCTACAATATATTACTATTATTGTTCAAAAACACAAAAATTGCAGAAAAAATATGTTTGCACTTTTCTCGTTTAGTTGTTTATTAATTTCGCTGTACTTGCATATTTAGCCGTTTTTTATCAATGCAAAGAAGATGGTATGCCAATTTTTTTGGAATATACAAAATTAAAGGTACTTTCTCTTACCTATATATGAAAGTATCGTGAAGATTTTCGAATTCCAGTTTTCGACGGAAATACACGTTTAAGGGTCCTCTGATTCATAATAACCAAGTCTCGAAAAAAAGGTCTGTGTGTGTGGTTAGTCTAGCGTAAAAAACGAAAAATCTAAAAAAGCTAAAAAGCATTAAAACAAGTTCAAATAATTATATCCAGTTTAGTTGGGAACTGTTTTATTATAAAATAATATAAAAATATAAAATTGTTAAGTGCAACAACAATTTCGCTGTACTTGCATATTTAGCCGTTTTTTATTAATGCAAAGAAGATGGTATGCCAATTTTTTTAGAATCTACAAAATTAAAGATACTTTCTCTTACAGATATATGAAAGTATCGTGAAGATTTTCGAATTCCAGTTTTCGACGGAAATACACGTTTAAGGGTCCCCTGATTCATAATAACCAAGTCCCAAAAAAAAGGTCTGTGTGTGTGGTTAGTCTAGCGTAAAAAACGAAAAATCTAAAAAAGCTAAAAAGCTTTAAAACAAGTTCAAATAATTATATCCAGTTTAGTTGGGAACTATTTTATATAAAATAATATAAAAATATAAAATTGTTAAGTGCAACAACAATTTCGCTGTACTTGCATATTTAGCCGTTTTTTATCAATGCAAAGAAGATGGTATGCTAATTTTTTTGGAATCTACAAAATTAAAGGTACTTTCTCTTACCTATATATGAGAGTATCGTGAAGATTTTCGAATTCCAGTTTTCGACGGAAATACACGTTTAAGGGTCCCCTGATTCATAATAACCAAATCCCAAAAAAAAAAGGTCTGTGTGTGTGGTAAGTCTAGCGTAAAAAACGAAAAATCGTACGAAAATGAAATTTCACATTTAAGACAACTATAAGTTTATAAGTCCGAGATGTTATTGCAACTTTTTCATGAACATCGGCTTACTAGAAGAGCCAGTTTATACCTAAAAAGGTGCAAAATGCTTTTCACGATTCTCTCAAAAAACGGCTCTAACAACTTTAATTAAACTCGCTGTATCGATGTAAAATTGGATAGGTTTTAATATCATGTAGGTTTCATTCTGATTGAAATAGTCTGACAGGACTTAAATGTCGATATTTCTTCCTCTAAAGTACTTTTAACTTTGTAGATTTTATGAAATTGAACATATGATCTTAATGACATTGATGAAGGACTGCTAAATACACAAGTAGGGAGAATTTGATGACCAACTAAAGAATAAAAGATCAAAAGTATTATTTAATGTAATTTTGTATTGTTTTCTTATGATAAGAACCATAATATATTTATGTATACGTTTTTTTTAAAACTAGAATTTCATATTTTAGAAGCGTATATGCTTGAGATTTTACAGAATGTTTTTAAGAAAATTGGCAAACCAGAAGGCTAAATGACCAAATCCAAAAAAATGGTCCTTGTATGTGTGTGTCCGTGTGTCTAAGAGCAGAAATATTTTTGAATGTAATTTTTGATTGTTTGATAATAAGAACAGTAATATAGACATATAATATACCGTTGGAAAGAGAAAGATTTTATGAAAAATATTATCTGATACATACAATTGAAAATGTAATATAAAGTGACGAATGGTGAATATATTTATAACTGATTAACAATTTAATATAGTTATATTATTTAATCTAAATTATATGTTTCCAACGAAAATGAATACACCTTTTATTAAAACCAACTTAAAATATTTTTAAATTGAAGTATACTTAATAGTTTTTTAAATTGATTTTAACATTCGAGGTAGGTGAAAGTCGTGTGTTGGCCGCACCAGATTTTTTTTCATACCAATAGGTAAATTCATATTTATAATACTTTTAAAAATATTAAGAATCAAAAATTCAAATATATGATCACTAAGTCAACTAAATTCTATTAAATGTCAGTACCATACTACATATGTATTGGATAATTTATTAAATTACATTAGCTCATTTTTTTCGATTAGCACTAGTCTATCATTCTTCAGGTCCGAGGTTCAAATCCCAGCTGTAGCAAAATAATTTATTATTCTGTTATTTTAACCGTGGGACGACCCTGGGATAGAGAGACCCTCCCGGGGCACACTCAGCCTCTATAAATAGAGTACCAAAAATTGGTTGGGGACTTGGTTATTTCGGTCTTATCACCTCATTGCATGTTTGTTGGCCAAGAAACACTTCTAAGGAATTAAATATTTCAGTTCATTAGTAGTGTTTATTAGAAGCGGTGTGGTCTAGTGGATACAGCACTAGTCTACTGTTCTCCGGGTCCTTGGTTCGAATCTCAGCTTCTACAAAATATGATTTATTCTGTTAATTAGGCTGAGGCGACCTGAGGGTTCGGAGACCCTCCTGGGGCAGACCCAGCCTCTTTAAAATGGGTAACCAAATTGGGGGAAAAAAACCTGGAGGCTGAGCGTAATCAAGGCCTAATCACCTCATTGCAGCTCATGTGTACTGAACTCAAGACTCAAATACACAAACTTACAACAAAACTCAACGACATAAACTACTAGCTAATCTGTTTTAATATCGCTGACTGAAGCAGCTGTTGAACATAGACTGGTTCGAAATTACTAGTCTATCGACATCTTCAACGTTACAAAAGAAACAGAGAAGAACTAATCCGAAGTATTAATATAAAATGAGTTAAATGGCCTGAAATTTTATTTTCTAAATTATTGGGTTGTTTCACATGAAATGTCCGTTTTTATAGTTTCTGAAATACATAAAGGATTTTGCAGGTCTCTGTTGTTTTCTTCCGAATGTTTACATATTTAAAGTAAACAGTTACTAATCCTCTACCTTTGTATTATAAACATTAGCTTCCCAATCAATTACCCAGTTTTTTATATACCTCCAAATATGAACATGGAAACACGCGATTTTCGAGTAATATTTTTGTACGAGTTTAAACTCAGTCATTCAGCAGCCGAGGCCGCTAGAAATATTTGCAAGGCGTTTGGGGAAGGGAGTGTTGAATGAACGGACCATTAGCCGTTGGTTTGCTAAGTTTTCAGCCGGGGATACCGACTTGGAAAACTTGCCCCGAGGAAGACCTCCGTCCGTAATAGACAACGATGTCCTCAAACTTACAGTAGAAGGAAATCCCTACCAAACAGTTACATTACTCTCGGCACAACTAAATGCAAGTGCATCTACCGTTTCCAGACATTTAAAGTGTATTGGGAAAGTAAACTTGTCTCCAACAGATTACCACCTGTTCAGGAATTTAGACAACTTCGTCAAAGGAAAACTTTTTGAAAATTATGATCAAGTGAAAAGTGCGTTTTCAGATTTTGTTTCACTTCAAAGCTCAGAGTTTTTCAGTTCGGGGATAAAAAAGTTGGTGTCACGTTGGGAAAAATGTGTAGAAAAAGGAGGTAAATACTTCGAATAAAATTATCTTGTTTTCATATCGTATTTTTAATAAAAATCCTTTACCTTGAAAACGGATTTTTCATGTGACACAACCCAATAAAACAAACATACATAATTGTACGAGATGAATCATCTATAGAAGGCAATACACCTTCGAGTGATCGGGGCATTATAAGTGTTACTTTGTCTTGCCTATATACTAAATTTATTTAATTTGGAATAGTTAACCGTCTGTCAATGTAATAAAGTTATAAAGAGTCGTGGTCGAGGCAGTTAGGTCGTTGCGTATCTTGGAACTTAAGTCTGGATGTGTAGTAATTAAGTTTGTTAGATCCAAATGAAATTAATTGCAATCTTACTACCCCGATTAAAATAAATTGGTCTCTTGTAGCATAACCTGTCCTACTTTACATGATTTGATTTGGAAAGGTCGTCCAAAAATTGTGATAAATAATAAATAATTCAAAATAAATTATGAACGAATTAGGTAATTAATCAAAGGAAAGTTCATCAAGTTCGATATCTCTGAATTATTCTTGATTACCGATTAAGATGGAATAGCAAGTATCTTATGTCGCTGCTCAGCTAAGGAAATATTTTTATGTATTCCATAAGTTAAGAGGTATTGTATTGATCAATAAATTAAATTTAATTTATTTCACATATATACAGGCATTGATTCAATATTGTATATTTATCTGGGGAAATGCCTTTGCTATACATTTAATTCAATTTGACAAAAGAAAAATATTAAAGTAATTTTAGGCATGAATCAAAGATCCCTTTCAATAGACACACCAGACATTAATGTAATGTCTGTAAAAGGTTAGATCGTCTGATCAACTCGACTTGGAAAATTGGAAGTAGAGCCAATTTATTAAGATGTCTAAAATGCGAGCTCTGGTTTATTGGGCTGCTGGTTTTCCGCTACAACATCGCTCTAACAATTCTCACAAGCTACTCTTTATCTCTAAATTAATTTTATTAACCTCTTATTATATAAATAATTTATATTTTTTTGTGAGATTGGAGTTTTTATTAAATTTGTTTACATGAACTTCTTTCCCACAAAGTTCACGGGCTTGCCTTAGTAGGGTTGTGACTTCTACATGCACTGTAAAAAAGTATGTAATGTGATGTTGTAGTTATAAATTAATATTAAATTATTTTTATGAAATCCAAATCGCAAGGAAACTAAATCAAAAATTTTCTAATTGCGCCCTAGTGAAAAGAGGGTGAATGGGCTCACGATACCAAAATTATTTTCCATTTATTGTTTTCTTTTTAATACTTCATATTTACGGGAATGCATTTATTTATTCATTTAAATGCAAAATTTACTGTTCGAATGTAATTTTTTTTTTTTTTTTTTTTTAAATCTGGTCACCGCCATACACGACTTTCTCTAACATCAGTTAATAAAATCAATTTAAGAACTATGAAATAAAGCTTTAAAACAAGTTCAAATAATTATATCCAGTTTAGTTGGGAACTGTTTTATATAAAATAATATAAAATTGTTAAGTGCAACAACAATGCCACAGCTTTGTATATAAGATAACATTTTATCTCAATTTTAGCTTTCTAGCGGTACATTATATATCTATATTACTATTCTCATCTTCTTCTTCCATTGGCGCGACAGGCCGTGTAGGCCCTGGGCCTCGCTGTGCAATCTCCTGATAAATTACACTTACGTTTCTTGATGTATTTTGTAGTGTAGGGTCATCACTTCCTACGTCTAATTTTGTGAGGGGCCACCATTTGGCTGACGGGTCTCACATACCTGGGGGAGAGGCTGTGAGTGGATCCCCATTTAATTACATCTCTATAAAGTCCCGCCGGAACAGGTATTCGAACTCACAACCTTTAGCGGGAGAGACTAGCGCGCTAGCTACTCAGCCACGGGCTCCCCATTACCATTCTCATGCACACTACTGGGAGATTATATTGTGACGTTAAGAAATTCCTGGCATAGAATAGAATAGAATTTTATTTGTTTAAGATTTACATTCTTGTACAAATCAATTCAAATTATAAATCTCTTCAATTGCCAACATGAGTCTAGTTAATAATAAATGTCCATGTATTCGGCTCTTGAGAAAAACTTGAAAATAATAATAGTAAACTATTTAAATAATACATTTTATCATTTAATTGATATATAATAGAAAAACGACACTGGATTAAACATAAAAAAAAAAAACAATTAACAACTAGAAAAACAAACTGAAAACATTCGCCGTACAATGAAAAATGATAAATGATAAACAGTTAACCTCAGATAACTAGACACTTAATTGGTGTGTGGGCCTTCACAGTTCAAGGTATCCAGGGTATTACATGCTGACTTAGTGAACAAGAAAATATTGTTCAGTTTTTCAATATTGTCTATTTGAAGAATTTTTTTAACATTTTGGTCATCACTGGATCCTGATAAAAATGGTTGTAAATATCTCTCTCTGTCTTTTATGAGCTTTTCGCAGTAGAGAAGGGCGTGAAACAGGCTGTTCAAGATAAACTGACCACAGAAAGTGCAGGATTTTATTTTAACTCCTGGCATAGCACCTACAAAAAGCTGCAGATTCTGGAAAGGTATTGCGCCCGGAAATCACTAGTCCTAAAACCCCAACAATCAAAAACCTGGTACGCCACAAATCACTACGTATGAAAAAACTTAATTCACTCTACTGGCAAAACAAACCTCTGGAATAGACAAGAAGCTATAACTATCTAGGAGGGCCTTTTTTAACATTGGAAAAATTTTCCAAGGCTGTTGAACGCTTTATTCAAAAGTCGAATGTCGCAGGAGCAAAGGTACGATTTTAATTGGTTCTCACAAGTTAAAAATATAGCTGCTTCTAATTTCGTTGAAGAATATTTTAATTGTTTTTCTGATCTGGAAATGCTTATCAGAAACAAGAATGCTATTTTAACAACTATATCAAGTGGATTATGAATATGTTTATAATATTTATCTTCGGAGACTCGAAGAGCTTATATTTATACAGCGAATTGAAGTGGCTCCTACCTGCCGTACGTAGACAATATTTCTTTGGAAAATACCTCTACCAAGTCATTAACTCTCAACAACCTCCATACATTCACAGTATCCTACAATTCAAATCCTCAATTCACTTACT
Organism: Piezodorus guildinii; assembly: GCA_023052935.1. Taxonomy (NCBI): domain Eukaryota; kingdom Metazoa; phylum Arthropoda; class Insecta; order Hemiptera; family Pentatomidae; genus Piezodorus; species Piezodorus guildinii. Next base: position 123,224,171 of record CM041295.1, on the reverse strand, counting down.
TGAAACCAGATCATGTCATTCTGACCATTACATTCCTACCCATAGAACTAAATATTAATTCCTTTTATATCCGCTCTCCATCCCTCTTGAATTCCCTACCTAATCATATTCGCCATACTTCTTCCCTTCTCTCATTCCAATCCCTTCTTTTCCAACACCTTCTAGCATCCCAAAGAGACGCACACTAATTGTAAAATTTTAAATCCACTATCCTTTTTTCAACATAAAACAAAATTATTTTATAAAAATTCAAGAGTTATGGAATAATTCATTTATTGTATTTATTTGGAGATTGTTCAGCTCTATTATTTTGTAGCCTATTTTTTTTCGTTTTTTTATATCCAATATAGTTTATATATATATATATATATATATATATATATATATATATATATATATATATATATATATATATATATATATATGCAAATAGTTTTTTTACACATTTGTGAATAAAAATTTATTTTTATTAGTCTATCGGCCACACATGTATATACTGAAGTGTATATTTACTGTACGGAATTGTTATTGTTAAGGGACGTAGTCCCAGAATAAAGTTTTTTTTTTTATGTTTTTTTTATTATTATCCAACAATTAATACTCCAGAGACAGTAAATGTGCCTACAATTCAATTTACAGCCCTATACATCGACATATTTGTGGTTTCAATAGCTCAGAACCCAAAAGCTACTTAAAACTGATAATACCTCTAAGAAACTTACGGAGGGTACGTTTAAGAGTATTTACGTTCAAGAGTATCGAGTGGTGACGATCTAACATTGCTCCTTGGGAACATTACATACATTATAAACACAAACGAAATCTCCAACTTATCAATAATGGTTTAAAGCACTTGATACTGGAGTGTTTGTTTCAGGAGACATATAGAAGGAAATACCTACATACACATATAGAGGCTGCCACACATGATTCATCACTGGAGTGTGTGTTGGATATAAAAAATCAGTTGAACAAAATATATTATTTTATTATAAGTGTTTGTGCCTCTATTAATACATGATTTAGGTCAGATATTTATTTGTTTTCGGGGAAATCCCCATACAAAAGGAGTTGGTCATTACAGTTCATATGTTGACAATATCACAAAAAATACAAAATAAAAACAACTGAAGACTGTTTACAGACATTATCAATATAAAATAAATAAAGGATACTTTTTGAAATTACAAAAAAAAAAAAAAAAAAATGTAAAACAAAAAAAAAATAAATAAATAAATAAAAAATTGAACAATTGAGGAATTTAAAGTAATCTGTTAACAAAATATAAATCTTTCAATTTTATAGCCTAATGCAAATTATTTTTATTCCACACCCCGAGCTCAATCCTGCTCATACAGCTAACGTAAAGGAATTCCTCTCCTCTCCAATTCCTCTCTCTCCACCCCCTAAAGCTATTAACCCCTCTGAGGTCAAATTCCTTATAAAGAAACTAAAACCTCGAAAAGCTCCTGGCTACGACCTCCTCAATTCTAAGATCCTTCGTCAACTGCCCCAAAAAGCAATTATATTCCTTACCTACCTCTATAATAGTATCCTCCGTACAACCCACTTTCCTTTGGTGTGGAAACACTCCATCATTCTCCTTTTTCCCAAACCTGGTAAACCTCCCAACAACACCTCATCCTATAGGCCTATTAGTCTCCTTCCGATCCTTTCAAAAATCTTTGAAAAAATCCTTCTCAAGCGTATCCTACAGTTAATTGAAATTCCTTTCCACCAGTTCGGATTCCGCTCACAGCACTCCACTGTACAACAAGGCCTACGAGTGGTTGACCATATATCCTTTGCACTTGAAAACAAGCAATATTGCACTGGTGCCTTTCTGGACGTTGCTCAGGCATTCGACCGGGTCTGGCACGATGGCTTGCTTTTCAAACTAAAAACCCATTTACCACAATCCTTGTATCTAATCCTACAATCCTACCTTTCAAACCGTTCCTTCAGAGTCCGCTCTGGTTCAGAATTTTCCAATAGTTACCTGATCGAGGCTGGTGTACCTCAAGGCAGTGTCCTAGGTCCTGTCCTCTATCTCCTATTTACAGCTGACATACCTACGGATCCTGATACCTTCTTAGCAACCTTTGCCGACGATACTGCCATTTTATCAACCCAATCAGATCCCGAAATTGCATCTTCCTATCTACAGAGACATCTATCCTTGATTGAATTTTGGTGCGCTAATTGGCGTATCAAAATTAATGAATCCAAATGTAAGCACATCACCTTTACCCTTCGCCGCAGATCCTGTCCACAAGTCAATTTTAACTCCATACCCCTTCCCTGCTCTGACACAGTCCGGTATCTGGGATTCTTACTAGACAAAAGACTAACGTGGAACCCACACACTCGACTTAAACGACAAGAACTCAACAGACGATACGGCCAACTATATAGACTACTAAACAGAACATCAAAACTTTCTGTTGCTAATAAACTATTAATTTACAAGACGATTCTAAAACCGATATGGACCTACGGACTCGAACTGTGGGGGACAACTAAATTTTCGAACATCAGGCGTATCCAATCCTTTCAGTCCAAAGTCCTTAGAACAATAGTCAATGCTCCCTATTATGTTACAAACAAGACCTTACACAATGATCTGAATATCCCATTTGTCTTCGATTTAATCCCATCTAAATTCCTAAACTTCCACCAGAGGCTAACTCACCTTCCTAATCCTTTATCCCAATCCCTATCTAGCTCCAGCCATCCCTATAACCCTCCTCGTAGGTTGAAACGGCAGTGGCCTAGAGATCTCTTATAACAAAGCAATGCTGAGTGTTGGCAATGGCCAGCTTCTCCACTCACGCCTGAGAGTCTGTGGCTCTAGCGCCCTCTCTCAGTCTCCACTGGCTTATTAGACCGGTGACGCGACTGACTGAGAGGCGCTGGGATCTCCTAGCCTTGGGCCCCAACGCCCACTTGTGGGAGTCGGGGTTTAATTCGGAGTTCCCAGGGGCAGTATGTAAATATTGTATATATATGTATGAATGTGACCAAGATTATTATTATTTATTTCTTTTATTTTATTTTTATCTTTATTTACGGTTATTTATTCTTCTTTATATTTTATTTATTTCTATTTATTTTGTATTCATTTATTTTTATTTCTTTATTTTGTGTACATAAGGAATGAATGAACTCTAATATCACTAATACTTATTGCCCAAGATTGTGGCAGATTGTATTATTTCTAAATAAATAAAGGTTAAAAAAAAAATGCAAATTATGCTAAACAATGTAAAATAATATTATAAGTTAAAGAAAAAGAGATGATAAAGAAAGAAAATGAAAGCAAACTTATTTCACTTCACTTTTCACAAAAAATATTTTGAAAAATAAATAAATAAAACAAAAACAACTGAAGACTGTTTACGGACATTATTAATATAAAATAAATAAAGGATACTTTTTGAAATTACAAACAAAAATGTAAAACAGAACAAACGAAAAACCAACAAAAAAAAAATTGAACAATTGAGGAATTTAAAGTAATCTTTTAACAAAATATAAATCTTTCAATTTTATAGCCTAATGCAAATTATGCTAAACAATGTAAAATAATATTATAAGTTAAAGAAGAAGAGATGACAAAGAAAGAAAATGAAAATAAACTTATTTCACTTCACTTTTCACAAAAAAAAAAAAATAATAAATAAATAAAACAAAAACAACTGAAGACATGTTTCAAGACATTATTAATATAAAATAAATAATGCATACTTTACAGGGAGCGCGAAAATCTCTCATTACTATATTATTAAACCAGCTAATTTGATTCTTTTCGCATTAAAATCAAGAATTATTTCTTTACTATATTAATAAAACCATATTAAAGTTATGAAATGAAGTGTTCTGGTATGATTTGGAATGAAACTAAATGTGTAATTAGTATCTTAAGAAATTAATAGCATTTCTAAATCACGTTATTAAAGGACATGAGTGTTGATTAGATACAATCAAATTTAAGATTTAGATAAAACTAAATAAGGAGAATATAAATATGTTAAAATATCAATTTCGTAAAAAATGTCCTTTAGTACCTTTTGGAAATCAATGTCTCAATTAGTGAGGCATTGACCGGAAAATCTTTATCTTATTCGTTAATTATAAATTATCTAATTTTTAGACTGCCCGCTGTGTAGTAAAATATATCATTTAGTTTCTGCACATTATCAATTGTTAGCAGCTTCCCCAAAATTGAATCCTACTTATTTATATATATTTGATAGGTTACTAACGCATATAAATCTGACAAGTTTAATAAAACACATAATATCCATTACAAGAACTCTGCGCACGCTAAGGATATATGAATATATTAAAAAAAATGCCCCAATATGAGGGTGAGATGTCGAGAAAAAAAAATTGGTGTAACTGTGCGGCTAATTTGATTGCTCTTCCTTTGTTCATGACTTCCGCTATGGTCGCTTAGCTTTGCTGGATTTTTTCATCCCCATTTTTTATCCACGGTTTTATACTCAAAAAGGATAAAAATAACTGGTAAAATAACCATGAAAATTAAATGAAATAATGAAAATTGGGACGATTTCAAATGAATTGTTATTATGCTACAACATGTATAAAAGATACTCCGATCAAGAATGGACATAATAAAGACTCGAAATTACCTATAAAGTTAAATAAGCAATTAAATCGTGGTGGCTATAAAGTTGGTATAAGATTTCTTGAGTTTCCGGGAGAAGAGGCAATGCGCCAGTCAGGAATTTATTGGCATCGATTTCATTGAAGAGGGTTCCACCATCAGGGGATAAATTGGAACCATTTGTTACGTTTTGATTGCTTCTTATTCCGACTCGTTTCTTCAAACTTGAAATGATGTTTGAAAGCAAAAAGAAAAATCCAGGTATTTTAGGTTCATTTAAAACAAAATAGATTATTCAATTTAAATAGAATAAACTAGTGTTTAATATAATTAAAATTTAAACTTGAATTATTAGAACTGGAAAATGACTCGCCTAAAAATCCGCAACTGAAAAATTAACTATTTCAATCTTCTGTCTCTTTATAATTATTTTATTATTATTAATTTACCTCTGTTTTGAATGTTTATGTTGTTTTATGTTTATGTTAATGTAATTGGTAAATAAGCTGAATGGTAATATCATACAATAATGTCTTGTGAAGGAGCTATCCATGGGTGGCACTTAAATGTTTCAGTTACGAAGGAAGACCCCTACCCTAGGCCATTTTCTTTTCAGTCGCCCAGGAGAATTTTGGAAATACATGAGATCATCCCTATATATTCCCGATAATTGTATGTTTGTAATTTTTAATTAATTTAAATTTACAACAGTACTCAAAGTTCGTGTTTATGTTCATGTAATTATTACATGAACTGAATGGTTATATCATATGATAAATTCTTTTGAAGGAAATATCCAACGTTGGCGCATACATTTTTAAGTTAAGAAAGAAGGCCCCAAGGTTTTTTGTCTCCCAGAATTATCGAGAATACAAAGGGATGATAGTTTACGGACAAGTGAGTTTGCCTGGGCAGGGAGTTAAGAATTAAACTGGTTGCAACTAATGGAATATGGCATTTAACATTTTTCAAAGGATTTTGGAGTGGCATCCTGGAATAACGGGAGGAAATTAATGGTTCAGCGGATCCCCATGGCTCGATCAATTGGTATCTACGAGCCGTTTCCTGTCGTATCAGCCTAGTGTGAGGATTCCGAGTAATACGTTTATCGAAATAGGGAGGCTAGGTATCGGTTATGTTCAACACGGTGGAATATTGTACCGCCGTCAGAGTGGAATAACGCTAAAGGATAGAGTGAGACAGGTAGTCACTGGTTTACAGAATAATAATTATAATATGATACAGATAATTATCTATTTTACCGCTAAAACTACCGTAATATTTGATTCTATTTATAATCTATTAGTTGTAATCTATCTCCTTAAGGAGTTCCATCATCCAAAAAAAACAAAAAAAAAAAAACTAAAACTAAGAACTGTTAGTGTTTACTAACGGTGAAGATTGAATTTTCTTACAAGAGCTAAAGCTTTTTAAAAATTATTGATTTTCATTAAAATTTAGGCAGAAAAATAACTAGTATAGAGAAATCATTATACAAATATTGTATTCGATTACTTTAGTGGAAAGTTAATCTTGACCATACAAGTTATATATCTTTAAATTACATATTTCTTCTTCTCTAGCAGATAGCACTCCTTTCTTGACTTTGATTAATGAATTTTATTGTATTTTTATCAAACCTACTTTTCTATTGTTTTGTATTTATTTTTTGTTGTTTATTTGGAGCAAAATTTTGTGTATATATGTACTATTATTGTCAGAAAATACCTGTTTATGTTTATTTTCATGTTAAACTAAATGGCAGAAGCAAATATCTCTTGAAAACATGTATATATTAATTTTGTTTACCCTCTTTTTATATTTTCTTATTCAAACTTTATTGATTTTTTTTGTCTCTTTATTCTTTATTTTAATTGTATTTAAATTTGTACAAATTTTTTATTACAATTTTTACAATAATATCTTCAGTTATATAACTATATCAAGACAATGTATACATTTGTATTACAAACAATGACCAACTGTATTTGTAAGGTGGATTTCTCCAAAGACAAATAAATAAAATAAATAACCTTAGTGTTTATCTATCCCCAACATTAACTATAGATTAAAAATTGAAATAATAAATAAAATATTAAGAATTGATCAACAAGTTCAAATAAGTTCTATTTTTATATACTAACCGTCTTTTCGTACAAAAAAAAAAAAAAAACAATAAAAAATAAAAAAAAATTCATTTTGATCAAGATTTATATTCTCTGATTCTAAATTCAGTTATTTTATATATATATTTTTTTTGTTTGTTTGTTTTCACTTAACTGTACATACATATTAAGGAAAAGTATTTACAGTTAAAATAACCAACTTAAAAAACGGTCGGTGTGTGTGTGTGTTGGTAAGTCTAGCTCAAAAACAATAAATCTTCAGATATTAAAATTACTTATTTATGCCTGGGTCGTTATAGCAACTTTTTTAACAAAATCGGCTTTCCGGAAGCGCCACAATACTACGGATTTTATGCATATTTATTGAAACTAAGGATTAATTGTTTCTTAAGACTTGTCTTTGACACCTCGAGGCGGTCGCATGTATCCCACCTCACAAAGTAACTATTTCTCTCAATTCGGAAGCAATACTTCCTAGGTTCGTTTCTCAATCAGATCATCCGCTCCCACCGCCCATCTTACGTCTACAGCCAATTTGAATCCAAAACATATACCTAGGAAACCAGATCTCGTATTTCCGACCTCTATAAGCCTTCCCACAGAACCAGAAATATATAAATGTTGCTTCTTGGCCCAGTCCACTATTTTCTGGAATACTCTCCCATCAAACATCCGTCATTTATTTAATAGTTTAACCAATGTCAATGCTTCGATTTTCAAAAGTATATATCAATGAAATGACATAATTTTAAGCAGAACAGAAATACATGCTTACTCTTTTACATAGTTTATACTAAATATTCGCTTGAAAATTGTTATACCTAAAACCCAATTCTTTATAAATTAGATGTTTAAAATTTCTTAAAGCATTTATAATACTCTAAAACTCTATATAATTATAATACTAAAAACATAAAATGTAAATATGTTAAATAAATGTTTTTATTTACTTATTGTACCGCACTACAACACTGGCTCATTTAAAAAAAATAAGGGATATTTGTTATAATTACGCGTATTTCTTTTCATTACCCTAATTGCAAAGGTGGCAATCCATTTGATTTTTCATCGTCGAAACTAATCGCCAATTTATTTTCACTACTCTAGATTCAATTTAGACTACTTTATTTCGGATAAACGCAAAACGTCAATGAGAGGTTGTACTAACACATAAATCCGCTATCAAAACAAGTTTTCACAGATCAAAACTCACAAAACAGCCGCTACATAAAGCAATACAACACTAAAACTATATATACCTAAAACCCAATTCTTTATAAATTAGATGTTTAAAATTTCTTAAAGCATTTATAATACTCTAAAACTCACGTTTTATTGACAATAATTATAATAACATCGAGTCGTTTCAATTAGTAATAACCAGTAATTAATTAAGTCAGACATGTCAACATTTTCTATAAAAAACATTGACTTTCTTCTCATGTTGTATTTTATAACTTATAAAAAAAAAAATAAAAATAAATAAATTCGTTATGAAAAGATAATCGGGGCTTTCCACAGTTAAAAAGAAAAACAGTTTTTAAAACAGAACAAATCAAATTTTTGTTTTAATTGAAAACATGCATAATTAAAAATTACATGTTTCCGGCTAAGATCAAGAACATAACAAGAAAATAAATAACTACACCACACTACACGATTATTCAACTCGTTCTTTGAATTTGAAAAACAAAAATGCGACGAGCAATTATATAGAAACGACTAACGAAATTGTCGGACACGCTAAAATAACAATAAAACATTTCTTAAAAGATAAAAAATATTATTCCTTCTTGAAAATATGCTCCAGCCACAGGAAAAACAAAATAAAAAAACTTCTGTTTTCTTATATTAGAACCAATTTTAGAGAGCAATACTATCATAATTAAAAATAAATTATCAAATTACTTCGTAATCAACAATTAATTTTTCTATTAATTGAGCGTATACTCTCAGGAATTTTACACGCTCAAAAATAAAAATCGCATTAGGAAAATTGTTTAAATCTACATAAAAAAAAAATGAATATGCACTGCAATAATCTTCTCATCACAAACATTACGAAAACCAATATATTGTTCTCGTTTCAAATGAACAAAATCATTAATATTCTTTGATGGACAAAAATTAAAATTATATAATATTATTCAAGTTGAATTTAAAGAAATATATCCACATACATATATACTACAAATTAAGAAAACAAAGGCAGAATATTTTTATTACTTCTTTCCATAAAGAATGGTGAAGTACTAGATAGTAAATAAATGATTTTTTTTTTTAAATTTAAATAATCATCAATTTAAAAATAAAATAAAATATACTCAGCTATAGACCGTTTGGAATTGCTATCCCCTTATTTATCCAGACATTAAATCTTGGAAAAAAAAAACGAGCTAAAATGAAGTCGTATTTTAATCTCTCGCTGTGCTAAGTGAACATTTCATGCTCAAAATTAGTTATGTATCAAGTATTAACTTTAGGCAAATCTTACGGAATATAATAATGAAATTATATCTTCAAAATCTAAATTGTATTCCAAAACATACACAAAATAAAATATTAATTCGAGCTCAAATCTACTATGCCCCACCAGTGTGGCATGCAAAATTCACAAGAAATTATATAAAATATATGCATGAGAATCAACACAAAAATTTTAACAATCTTCTTACCGCGATAGACCGGTTAATTTATGCACCATAAAAAACATACTTTGACAACTCTATAGTTTCTGAAAATTCTCTCTTACATAATATCGGAAAATCACAAAAAGCAGAACTTAAACGATACAACCACAATAGAACAAAACATATACGGTTATATATTTTTTTTTTTTTACAATTTTCTACAATCATCAAAAATGTCACTATCGCAAAGTCAGTTATGTTTTAAAGACTATACTGTTATAGAAAAGTAAATTTATCCAGGAATCGTGCATATAAAATGTAAATATGTTAAATAAATGTTTTTATTTACTTATTGTACCGCACTACAACACTGGCTCATTTAAAAAAAATAAGGGATATTTGTTATAATTACGCGTATTTCTTTTCATTACCCTAATTGCAAAGGTGGCAATCCATTTGATTTTTCATCGTCGAAACTAATCGCCAATTTATTTTCACTACTCTAGATTCAATTTAGACTACTTTATTTCGGATAAACGCAAAACGTCAATGAGAGGTTGTACTAACACATAAATACCGCTATCAAAACAAGTTTTCACAGATCAAAACTCACAAAACAGCCGCTACATAAAGCAATACAACACTAAAACTATAGCACTTGATTCATTACTCAATTCCTTTCTTATGAGAGGTCCGAAAGTGGTTGTTGCTCGCCTATCAAGGTAATTTCACTGAGGCAAAACGTACTAGGAGTCAGTATATGAGGTGTAATAAGGAAACTGTTTTTGAATTACCTCTGGCGTCCTGCTCTAGAGCCATGCTGGGACTAATCTGGTATGATATCGACCCGAACGGTAATCCTTGTGACCTGCCGCTAGGAGTCAGCCAACCGGCTAGCAGAGGTGAAAGGCCGCCTCCGCCACGCCCCCGGCAATTAATTCGTTCCTCCTGTGAGTGGGCGTGGCCTCCGCCCCATTGGCCCTTCCCCCTCCACCCTCATCCCCTCTACCCCTTCCACCTCCCGAGCAGGGGGATAAATAAAATCCTATCAAAGGAAATGAAATTTCGATCTACTGAGACCGAGCGCCCTACTAAAAGTTAATGTCCTTAGCCTGGTTTGATCAGCTCTCACTCTCTCTCACTCTTGCTGATGACTAACGCGGCGGTCATGTCATTTCCTATTCCTGATAGGTCTTCATCAGTTCATGGCGTCAACCGTGAGTCGGGTCAAGAAGGAATGGTATTCTCTTCGATCCTTCAAGATACGATTCTTCAGGAATTAGACAAGAACTGTTGCACGAATTAGTTTAATCTACAAGAACCGACGATTTGGTCAATTATACAGACTGTTAAACAGAAAATCTCCACAGTCAATTGAAAACAAATTGCTAATTTACAAGAAAGTAATGTAACCTATCTGGACCTATGGACTTGAACTGTGGGGAAAAGCCGAATTTTATAACATCAAACGCATTCAATCATTTCAATCAAAAGTCCTCCGAACAATAATTAATACTCCTCCCTATCCAGCGCCACAAACCCTTACCACCATCCTAGAAAGTTAAAACGGGAGTGGCCCCGAGACCTCTTGTAAATATGTATATGGGAGTTCTAGCACCGGCTAGATTCTCCACACAATGTGCTGTATGCATGACGTGTATATAGATAGGTATGAGTGATTTCTTGATTTCTAAACTTTGTATACATTTTATTGATTTCATATTGTATATATATTCCATTATTATTTTATTGCTGTGTAAATATTGTATGAATGTAGTATGAACGCTGTATTTCATCCCTATTATTAATGTCCAAATTAGGACAGATTGTAATATTACTCAATAAAAGTTGTTGTTGTTAAATTCTAAAAAAACTGTACCTTTACAACCCATGGAGGGTCTTGGGTTTGGTACACATAGAGAGTCCTTGAACACGCTCAGCCGCCAGGTTTTGCCCCCATTTCCGAGTACCCAATTCATAGAGGCTAGGTGTGCCCCACGAGGGTGTCCAAACTCCAAGGTCGCTCCACGGCTGAAATAACAGAATAAATAATTCTGCCAGAACAGCAGACTTGTGCAACAAGGTGCAACAAACACAATTAAAAAAAATACAAGGTTAACCAAAACAAAAAATTATTCACACATTAAACAATAAATAAACTGCACTTATATAATTTGACTATGAAAACTTCATATATTATTTAGCATAGGTATAAATTCTATTATTTGAGTATTTGCTAGGGTTTAAGGATTAACAGAGAAAATGATGAATAACTGTTTGGTGGGTATATCCTCTACGGTATAAATTACTTGGGTATATAAGTAATTCCAACCATCTGACACAATAATACTTCCAATGTTTATTCTTTTTTGTGAATTTTCTCTTTTCAAGTTTCTTCTATTCTGTCAGTAAGTTGCTCCAGAAAGCATTGCCTTGTTTCCCAAAAAAGGCCACCAAACCCATAATACTCTTCTAATATTTTATTTAACATACGTTCGTCTGTTTCCACATCACCAATCACCAATCACCATCGCAATCACCACCAATCTTTTCTGCACTCAACTCAGTCTTCCAAACGCATACTTCCCTCATCTAACCACTCCAGTTAACAAACGTGTCTTTGAACATAATTGGTCTAGTATTGGTCAATGCCTTAGCTCAGCAATAAATGAATTAAACGATTGTTTCAAAATCTAACCTTGATCCTTGTAATTAGGTATATTTTATCATTTATTTATTTTCTCTATTCTCTGACGTTGCAACGCCAATAAGGACATTCCCCAACATACATCTTCATGCCATGATTGTTAAATAATTTTTTTTTGTTGTTTGGAATAATTCTATGCACCTCATGAAAACCCACTACACTTTTTTCGCTATTAATTTTTCCAAAAAAAAATCTTTTAATGCATACATGCATGATGTAAACAGTGTACAAATAAGGAAACTACTACTACTGTATTTACGAACCTGATTAAAATATTCCAGCGACAATTTATGGGCATTTGGCCTGTAAACGAGTGTATTGTTTGACAAACTTGATCAGTTTGAGGAAAAAATTGAATGCTTAGGTCTTTGATATGTTCTTCCCATATAAGATCATTATCTTCCATTACCTTACCAGTCTGCAGGATATTTTAATATTAAAAAAAGAAAAACAAAGAAATAACATTAAATTGTTCATCACTTGAAATAAAACAAAAGTAAACACTTATGACAAAGGGTACCAATACCAAACCAATTCAATGAAAACCGCACACAATAATAAATACAAATTAACAAGGAAAAACAAACAACAATTGATTGACAAATTAACACAAAAATTAAGAAATAGGCCACTATTTACAATTTTTTGTAAAGGAAATTTCGAAATCTCAGACCATAGAGTATAATTATGAATATATATCAAGTAAATTGCAAAAAAGTGAAACCTACGAATTTTTAATAGAGATTCGAATGATATAAAAAATATTAACATAAAAACTAAACGGGAATCGAATATTAATAAACATTAAAAAAAAAAATCTACTATATTTTACTTTCAGCCAAGAAAAGTTTCTTTTTATTCTGATTTAACCTATTCTTCTTCTTTTTCTATAATATCAGAAAAGTATGGGGTCTTTGCACTAATGCTGAATCCCATTTATTATAAAATGATATCTATGTGGTCTAATATATGCCAACTAGAAAGGTTGCGTCATTTCAAAAGAATACCTGTTAGTAGAATACTGAACAAGATATTACTTGGCTCTATAATGAGCAAAAGAAGTTGGCCGACCAAGGCAGACGTTAGTTGCAAGGACGTCGAAGTAGATTTGAAAATACTAAGGGTAACTGGATGGAAAAGAGAAGTCAGGAAGAAAGAGGATGGAATAACACCGAAAGAAGCCAAGTAAAGGCGCATATAGCTCAGTAAAATAAGGCTAAAATTCGATATTTGTGAGAATTAATAAAAATTAATACAAAACTTTAAAAAATTTTTTTTATTTAAAAGAAATGTACAACTGTATTACAATAAAATACAATAAGCAAATGTGCTAATAGATCAAGTGGGCGTGATACAGGCATGTGAAGAAACTACCCAGTGGTAGCACTTCAAAGTTTATTCAGCTAAGTAGGTCTCGAAGCCATCATCTTTTCAGCCGCCTAGGAAGATGATCAGGAATATGAGATGAGAGTTTGCGGACGAGTGGGTTGGAGTGGACGGGTAATTTGGAATAAAAGGAGGAATATCTAGTTCGGGCTAGATCTGCGACTAATGGGATATTGAGGTCTTTATGAATTATTTGATTGGTGACAAAGTAAACTACCCATTGGTAGAACTCTAATGTCCAATTTATGGTAAGAGGTCTCTTGGCCATCTTCTTTTAAGTCGCCTCGGTGGATTGTCAGGAATAGATGTTAAGGAGAGGTCACGGATAAGCGGGTTTTAGTGGGCAGGAAGTTTGGAATGGAAGGAAGTATATCTGGATCGGGCTGAGTCTTCAACTAATGGGATATTTAGGTCTTTATGGATAATTTTATTTGTAACAAAGTATGGAGCATTAAGGATCTTTCGGAGGATTTTGGATTGCAAGGATTGAATGCGGGAAGAATTGGATGGTTTGGTGGATCCCCATAACTCAATCCCATATGTCCAAATAGGTCTAATGATGGTTATATAAATTAATTTTTGCAGTATGTGGAAAGTTTTGATCGTTTGTCTAGTAAGTGTTGTGGTAAGCGGTATCTACGTGCTGTTTCTTGTCGTTTCAGTCTAGTGTGAGGATTCCAAGTAAGACGTTTGTCTAGATGGAGTCCTAGGTACCGGATCTGTTCAACTGAGGTGAGTGGAATATTGTTAAAGGAAATAGTGGGACAGGCGGACATAGGTTTTCGACGAAGGGTGAAGGTAATTTGATGGGATTTAGTAGGGTTGATTTTAATTCTCCACTTTTGACACCATTCTTCAATGGAAGAAATGTGGGACTGAAGGGTTTTGGAAGCAACAGATGGGTCATTATTTACGGATAACACACAAGTGTCATCTGCGTAGGTTGTGAGGACAGTACCATTTAAAAATAAATTTGGAAAAAGCTGAAAATCATTTTCATACCATTTAATGGTCCTAAATACAAAAAATCAGAGTTTGCACCATCGCAGGCGGTGAGCTTAACTTTTTTCAGCCGATTATCCATAAATGTTTCTCACTTTTTCACCTATAATTCAAAAACAGTGGTTTCGATAGAATTTTTTTCTCCAAAATGAAAGAGCCTTAAATTCCTTTCCAAAACCACCTTATTCAGTTAATTCAGTTATGTGATGTCGACGCAATTATTCGTCGGAAATAGCCAATTTTTTTTAACTTTGTTTAAAAATCCAATTAGGTCACTAAGAGACAACTGTAACTTTGAAATAACTATCCAAATCATAAAAAATTCTATATATTCACTTACAAAGTCTGGCTTGGAATCCTAAATAAAGCAAGAAACTGCTTTAGACACTACATACCAATCCTTCCATGAACAACGCAATTTCTACTCTAATCCAGTAGTTTCAATCCTCCCTAGCTTACTCTTCGGTTCTTGATAATCTTCCGAGGCGTCTGAAAATAAGATCCCGTGAGACATTCTAATACAAAATTGGGGTGTTACTATAGTTTAGTTTTCTAAGAATTTCTCGTAATTTTTACTTTCACCTACACATGAAATATAAAGTAAAGAAAAGTATTGCGATCGTGGAAATTTTCGAATTCCAACTTCCAACGGAAATTCCTCTGAATCCGAAGTCCCGTAAAAAGGTCTATTTGTGGTAAGTCTAGCTCGAAAACGATAAGTTGTATCAAACTAAAATTTCATATTTTAAAAGCTTGTATGCCTCAGATGTTATAGCAACATTTTTTTTTTTTATTTAAATTAAACTCGCTAAATCAATGAAAACTTATATGGGCTTTAATAAGATGTAGGTTTCATCCTGAAATAGTCTCAATGTGCTTAAATGCCGATATTTTAAATTTTCTACTTCTAAAGTACCTTTAAAATCAGAAACGGGTAAATATATAAGCTGAACGAATTCGATAACCAACTTAAGGTGAAATAAGCAAACATTTTTTATATGTAGTTTTTCGATAATAAGTTTTTTATATTAAATATTTATTTGTTTGGAAATATTACAATATGTTTCAGAATGAACAATAGTAATAGTGATATGAGATCACATTCATACAATACATACAGAAAATAATGATAAAGTAAAATTACATAAAATAGAAAAAAAAAATTATATATATATATATACATACATACATAAAATAAAATAATAATAAAAAAACAAAAACAAAGAACAACCTATAATTGAGATAAATATAAAGTTGGCAAATAAATAAACATCATACAAACAATGGTAACTATATACAATAGGGGTACTCACTACGTTTGCTATAGCATGCTATTTGTGCTATTGTGCTAAACCCATCAATTTTATTCAGGAAATAACTGTAGAAACTCGACGGGTTTAGCAAAATAACACATATAGCATGCTATAGCAAACGTAGTGAGTACCCCTTATATACAATAGGGGTACTCACTACGTTTGCTTTAGCATACTATTTGTGCTATTGTGCCAAACCCATCAAGTTTATACAGGAAATAACTGTAGAAACTCGACGGGTTTAGCAAAATAACACAAATAGCATGCTATAGCAAAACGTAGTGAGTGCCCCTAAAATATACATATCTGCTAAGGGGACCCCAGACTGGGCTTTTCCCTCCACTTGTGGAGGAAAAAAGCGGAATCCAAGAGTCGATAATAAGAACAGTAATATTGTAATGTAATATACCGTTGAAAAGCGCTAAAGACTTTAGAAAAAATATTATCTTGTTCATAAAATTGTGGAAGGCAATGTAAAGTGACGAATAGATCATAAATTTAAGTGGATATTGTACATACAAATTTCATGTTGATATATTATTTAATCTAGAACATATATTTCCAACAAAACTTAATATAATTCTTAAAATTATAACGACTTTATTTAATAGTTCTTGGACAAATTTTAACAACCGAAGCCGTGTTTTACCCACACCAGATGTTTTCGTTATGCACTTCTTGAATTAATTTATTGTTTTATAACAGTTGCAAATTCCAGTAAATTATTAATTTCACAAAAAAACTGATGTGTTAGGGGCCTTCCAAAACTTTCATCTACAATTATTGTCCATTTTTAGAATTAATAAATAACACTCATTGGAGTTCTACGAATGGGTAGTTTCTCCACAGGACAATCATGTGTCTTAATCTCAAATCTGTCCCATTTACTTGTTGTATTTAATAAATACAGTTGTAAATTTCTCTGAATATAAAAAAAAAAATAAAATAAATAACACTACAAGAAATATTTTGAGCATCGTATTTTTCCTGGGGTAAGAAAAGTACGCTGTGCAACGCAAACCTAAAACATCAGAGGCGGGAATGAACTGTCCTGAGGGCGGAAAGGGGGGAGTATCTGAAATCAGTCACTGAACCCCCTCCTCAAGTAATTAAAAGTCCTGCCCCCCTGGGTAATTAATAATACTTGTGCCTTTGCAAAACAATCATTAAAGTTTTTATTATTCATATATATTTTTTTTAATAATATATTTATTTATTCGGATATATTACAGTTTGTCGCTATGGACAATAATAATATTGCTACATGATAACATTCATACAATATAAACAAAAGAAAAGTCAAATTACATAAAATGAAACTAAAATTAATAAAGGTATATAACAACAAAATTTATAAATTAAATAAATATTAGGTTAACAAATAAATAAACAAAACATTAACACACTCATACCTATATACAATATTTATAATTTGTTGGGGAACCACCGTCGGAGTCCGCTTCCCCCCACTTGTGGAGAACAAGCAGAATCAGGAGGATCCCAGCGCCTCCCTCTCAGCCGCATCACTGGTCAGAGCCAGCTGAAGCTGAGTGAGGGCGCCACATAACCACAAACACACCGCACATGAGAGGAGAATCTGACCAGTGTTTAGAACTCCAGAAAAGATATTTACAATATGTCTCGGGGCCACTGCCGCTTCAACCTTCTAGGAGGGTTGTATGGAAGAGTGGAGCTGGATAGGGATTGTACTAGAGGATTCATATATTATTAGCATTGCCCCGACCAATAAAAAAAAAAAAAAAAAAAAAAAAAAAAAAAAAAATGGTGCGAATAACACACGACTTTTACTTACCTCCATTGTTAAAATCAATTAAAGAACATTTAGATACATGTAGAGATAAAAACGTTATAACATTGATTTTCGATAGAAACGTGTGTTCCATTTAAAAAAAAAAACTATTATATTATTATCTGCAACAAACGCTTAGTTTTATCCGCTTCTCGTTACTCTCCATTCTCTATTACAACTTTGTGTCTAAGATAACACTTTTTTCTAAAATCTATAGCTTTCCAACGGAATAAAAATATATCTATATTACTGTTCTTATAATCGAAAAACCGAAAATTGCATAAACAAATATTTTCTCCTTCAGTTGATTATAAAATTCGTTCAACTAGTATATTTAGCCATTCTTTTTTAATGTTAATAATATATGGTTGATAATGATATGGTTGATGTTTTGGAATCTACAAAATTGAAGGTACTTTCAAGGAAGAAATTAAAAAAAATGGGTATTTAAACCCTGTCAGACTATTTCGATCTGAATAAAACTTACATGATATAAAACTTCATCAAATTTTTTATCGATATAGTGAGTTTAATCAAAATCGTTGACATCGAAGGTGCATATTTGCCTTAAATATGAAATTTCAGTTTCGTACGACTTTTCGTTTTTGCGCAAGGCTTACCACAGACACACATACACAGACCTTTTCGCGTGACTTGGTTATTTGATCTCAAGGGACTCTAAAACGTATATTTCCGTTAAAAACCAGAATTCGAAAATTTACACGATCGCATTACTTTTCCTTAGTCTATTTCATATATAGTCACGTGAAAGTAAAAACATTTTTCGATTGGAGGAACTGTCTAAGATTGGTGTTCAAACATGCGTCACACATAGTTCTGCTGCGATGTATAAAATGTTACTGGAGGATTTAGAAGTAATTTTCTTTTGTGCAGAGGAGTGGGTTTGTTATTGTTTTTTTGTTGGGGGAGGGTCTTTTGTTTTTTGGTGGGAGTACTTTCTTCAGACAGAAAGAGGTGGTAGATTTTACCAACTTCAATTAAGAAAAACATGCTTATTATATTAACAGTAATTCACGAGTATTGGAACTAGTAGGTATTTAGAAAATATTTTATTACAGGATAATAAAAATATATTGTGAACTCCACCACTTTATAAAAAGAGCACAACGTTTCTGCTGATACGCTGTGTTCTTTTAAAAGGACAAAACTTATAATTTTTTAAATAAAACAATTCTTAAATATTTTTTATTTTATTTATTTTTTTAACATGTAAGTAACATTGCTGAACATGGTTCTAAGACTTGATTTATCGACTATATTCTATATGAGCTTTTTAACGTTGATCTAATCATTAATTCGAACCCGAGTCCTGGAGAATAGTAGACTAGTGCTGTATCCATTAGACCACGCCGTTTCAGCCGAAACGTTATCTATTTAAATAAAGAGATAATAATATTACAGTTTTTTTTATTTTACTATTAAAATTGACCTATACCTTCATATCTACACTGTACGGTATTATATATATTCAAACTAGCCCTAGATTTTTTCTCTTTCCTACCTCTAACCCTTCGTTGATCCGCCAATGTAAAGGATCTTTCTAAATGTTACGTAACTGATTTGAATGTTTTAGCAAACTGTAAAGTAAGTACAAGGGTTCAGTAACGCCATTTTAAGAAACCTAATCCTAATAATTGAAACGTTGATTTCCAAAAGGTATTAAAGGACATTTTATTCGAATTTGAATTTTTTACATATTTGTATACGAATGGTTTAGTTTTATCTAAAAAGCCTAACATGGAATCCTCACACAAGACTAAAAGGACTGAAACTGCTCGCCGTTTTCGGCTACTTCAACACTTAGTGGTCAAACTGTCAAAGCTTCCTCTTAACTATTGTACAAAAGGCTCATCTACATGACTATCATAAGACCAATTTGGACTTACGGAGTAGAACTATGGGGGTCTACTAAGTCATCGAATTCCTCTCGTATCTAATCCTTACAATCCAAAATCCTTCTTAAAATCCTCAATGCTCCATATTCTGTCACGAATAAACTTATCCATAAAGACCTTAATGTCCCATATGTTACTGATTTAGCCCGAACCAGGTATCATTGATTCCATGAAAAACTCCATTCCCACTCTAATCCACTGGTTTCCATTCTGTCTTCCTCTTCAATTCCTGATAACTCTCCTAGGCGTCTGAAAAGAAGATGGCCCCGAGACCTTCTAGTTTGGAATATTTTTAGAGTGCTGCTAGGATCAGCTGATGCGCTCGATGATAACAGTCATACGTTACATCGTCTCTCAGATTTTTGCTTTTTTCAGTAGGAATTCGCTAGAATTCAGTCTGGAGAACATCACTAGACCTAAGGAATATTACGGCAGTGAATATTGGAGAAGTTTCGGTAAGCAAAGTTATAATTTACTTTGTACAATCACGAAAAAGTGAAAGAAGGGTCACTGATCAGCTGATTGCCGCTAGCTCGGCAAGCTCGGGCTTGCTTTTCTTTTAATTATCTTTCTTTTATCTTTAATTCTTATCTCATTATTTATTTATTATTATTATTTTCTTAATCAATGAGATATTTTCATCAAGTCATGTCCTCAAAGTCTGCAAGTAAAAGATCTAGATCTGCAGGTTCTAACTCGTCCCCCACAAAACAGAGACCCCGCCGTGAACAAAATAAAAAAATGATTCCACCAGCGACCGCGTCAGCTACCTCATTAGGTTCTGAACCACAGCCCAGCACATCATCACAAGGAATAACTGATGAATCTCCGTTTTTTACACCGAATCCATTTCAGATCCTCCAAAATGAAAAAGAATCCATGGAATCTTCTCCTATACCCAGAGAACCACTACCTCCACCAATATTTGTTAAAAATATTAAAAATTTTAAACTGATGTGTGCGCATTTAAACAAAGTAACAGATCCTAATAGTTATTATTGTATAA
The DNA here is from genome assembly GCA_023052935.1 of Piezodorus guildinii. Taxonomy (NCBI): domain Eukaryota; kingdom Metazoa; phylum Arthropoda; class Insecta; order Hemiptera; family Pentatomidae; genus Piezodorus; species Piezodorus guildinii. Next base: position 123,203,645 of record CM041295.1, on the reverse strand, counting down.
GTAGAACCAATGATACTAAAATATCTCCGACTACTGCTGAAACCTACAGAAAGATTGTAAAATATCTGACTGAGACCAAAGCTGACTTTCATACTTATCAGCTGCGCCAAGAGAGAGCATTAAGGGTCGTAATCAGAAACCTACATTCCTCAACACCCGTTGAAGCAATCAAAGAAGAACTGACAGAATTAGGATTCCAAGTGAGGCAAGTCACCAACGTTCTAAAAGATAAAAGTCCACTGCCTCTATTCTTCGTGGACTTGGAACCATCAGCAGGAGTCGAAAAAATCTATGACCTCAGCAGACTGTACTATACCCGTGTAAAAGTTGAAAAACCTTACACAAAGAAAGAAATAGTCCAGTGCCATAACTGTCAGGCATATGGTCATACCAAAAGTTATTGCCATCACATACCACGCTGTGTGAAATGCGGTGAACAGCATAAAACAGAACAATGTACAAGATCAAGATCAGCACCCGCTGTATGTGCTCTGTGCCTCAAGGACCACCCGGCTAACTACAAGGGATGTGAAATCTACAAGAAACTCAGAACCAGATACCAAAAACCTCAGGATTCGAATGAAACAGCTGTACCAACCAGAAGCAGAAGAGAACCATCAAAACTTGTAAATTCTAACGTGTCATTTGCCCACTTGCTTGGAGGTGGTAACCAGAATCATGAAGTCGAGGCACTGCCGGAACAACATTTTCCTCAACATTCTCAATCTATTGTACAAGAATCTATCCCTCAAAGTTTACCTAATCTTCAAAAAACTCCTCAACATCAAATTTCTCATATCCCTCCACCATCAAACGTCACAGATCTTACCAGTCTAATGACATCGTTCATCTCCGAAATCAAATCTCTTGTTATGCCGCTTATATCACTCCTCACAAATCTAGTATCGAATCTAATCCCTGCCTTGAAAAATCCTTAAATGACTTCACCTAACTCCTTATCCATTCTCCTTTGGAATGCGAATGGTGTTAGAAATCATACTGACGAACTGACAGCGTTGTTGCAAGACAAAACAATCGATGTTGCACTTATAACTGAAACAAGACTAACGACTAAACAGTACTTCAAAATACCGCAATACATGACATACCGTACTGACCACCCAGACGGTAAAGCCCATGCCGGTTCTGCTATCATTGTCCACCAATCCCTCTCTCATCATTTACTCCCACTTCCCACCTATGATTTCCTACAAGCCACATCCATAGTAATCAAGACTTTTTCCTTTCCGGTAACCCTCACATCTGCATATTGCCCTCCTAAACATTCCATTTCCAATTCTGAATTTGTATCCTTCCTGGATTCCTTAGGAAATCGTTTCATTCTGGGTGCAGACTTAAACGCCAAGCATCAGCAGTGGGGTTCCAGAACCACGAATTCTCGGGGACGAAATTTGCTGTCTGCACTCAACTCCCAAAATTTTAATATCCTGCCTCCTGACTCCCCTACCTACTGGCCAACCGATCCTAACCGCAATCCTGACATCCTCGACTTCTTTATCCACAGCGGATTAGGCTCTCTCAACTTGTCTTTAACTCGCCTTGATGAACTATCCTCAGACCATAGTCCACTGATCCTAAAAGTATCTCTCACTCCAATTCCAAAACCCATTCCACCATCATTCATCCGAGGCCCTGTCAACTGGAACCTTTTCCGCCAAATCCTGACCGATAATATTGACCTCAGAGTAACCCTCAAAACCCAAGATGACCTAGATAATTCCGTCTATTCCTTTACCACCGCCATCCAACAAGCTGTCTGGACTGCTTCCTCTCCTAAACACTCCAATATAAATCCAGACCAAAATCATTTTCCACAACCTATTATAGACCTTATCCACACCAAACGCCGAGCAAGATCATTATGGCAGCGCACCCGACACCCAACAGATCGCCGCTCCTATAACTTCTATTGTAGACAATTGAAGAGGGAGTTGGCGAACTTCCGTTCCCAGTCCTTTAATTCCTACCTCTCCTCTCTATCAGCTCGTGATAATTCCCTGTGGAATGTCACGAAAAAGATCCTAAAATACCATCATGTTTCCCATCCTCTCCGACGTGGTGATGACTCCTGGGCTGCGTCTGATGAAGATAAAGCCGAGGAATTCGCCACACACCTCTCCAAAGTATTCACTCCTCACCCGGAATCTCACATCAATCACACCGCAAAAGTGCAAGACTTTCTTATGTCACCGATTCCACTTTCCCTACCTCCTAAAGCTATTAATCCCTCTGAGGTCAAATATCTTCTCCAAAAACTGACTCTCCGTAAATCTCCTGGACACGATCTCCTTACTCCCCAGATCCTCCGACAACTTCCGCAGAAAGCTATTATATTCCTTACTTATATTTATAACTGCATCCTCCGCACCACCTATTTTCCTCTGTTATGGAAACATTCCACCATCATCCTTTTTTTAAAACCAGGTAAACCTTCCAACAACACTTCATCCTACAGGCCTATTAGTCTACTCCCCATCCTCTCAAAAATCTTCGAAAGGCTTCTTCTAAAACGTATCCTACCCATATTAGAATCTCAAAATCTTCCTTCCCATCAGTTTGGATTCCGTCCTCAGCATTCCACAGTTCAACAGGGGCTCCGAGTTGTAGACCATATTTCCTCAGCTCTTGAATGCAAAGAGTATTGTTCTGGTGCGTTTCTGGACATTGCGCAAGCTTTTGACCGGGTATGGCACACTGGATTACTTTTCAAGCTGAAAACCCATTTACCCCAGTCCCTATACCTCATTCTCCGATCCTATCTCTCGAACCGTTCCTTCCGAGTTCGCTGTGGTGAAGAATTTTCTAACCTTTATCCCGTTGAGGCCGGTGTTCCTCAAGGCAGCGTCTTGGGACCCATCCTCTACATCCTTTACACTGCTGATATTCCTACACATCCTGATACCTTTCTGGCAACTTTTGCAGACGACACTGCCATCCTATCATCCAGTTCCAATCCTGAAACAGCATCCTTAAACCTTCAGAGACACCTTTTCCTTATCGAACACTGGTGTAATAACTGGCGTGTAAAGGTGAACGAAGCCAAATGTAAACACATAACCTTTACTCTTAGACGAAAATCCTGTCCGCCAGTTTATTTCAACTCATTACCGATTCCTCTCTCAGATACAGTCCGGTATCTTGGCTTACTGTTAGACAAAAGATTGACTTGGAACCCACATACAAGACTTAAAAGACAAGAACTCAACCGACGATTCGGACAGTTATACCGACTACTCAACAGAAAATCTGAACTTACAGTTGAAAACAAATTATTAATCTACAAGACAATACTGAAGCCCATCTGGACCTACGGACTTGAACTGTGGGGGACAGCTAAACGTTCTAACATCAAACGCATTCAATCCTTTCAATCCAAAGTCCTCCGTACAATAGTAAATGCTCCTTATTATGTCTCCAATTATACCTTGCACCACGACCTTAATGTTCCATTTATTTCAGACCTAATTCCATCCAAATTTTCCAAATTCCACCAGAACCTCATTCATCATCCTAATCCTTTAGCTCAATCCCTATCCAGCTCCACTCATCCATACAACCCACCTAGAAGGTTGAAACGGCAGTGGCCCCGCGACCTTTTGTAAATATATTGGAGTTCTAGCACTGGCTAGATTCTCCACTCAATGTGATGTATGTATGAGTGTGTGTATGTGTATATAGGTATAAGTGAATTATTGACTTTTGTATTGATTCATTATTGTGTATATATTTTATTGTAATTTTATGTTGTGTAAATATTGTATGAATGTAGTATGTTTGATATCATTCAGCAATACTATTAATGTCCAAATTGGGACAGATTGTAAAATTTTCTCAATAAAAATTGTTATTATTATAATAAAAAAGAGTGCTGCTAATAGGTGGTGTCTCTACATTTATTTCATGTCAATTTACCATATGTCCATCACATTTACTTGATGTATTTTGTATACAGTTGTAAATATCAATAAATATTTTTAAAATGAAAAAGAATTATCTAAATCCGTCATCAGATTTAATCGTTCAAAAAGTTACTCTTTCATTACATTCCAAAAGGTACTAAATCCATATTTTATTTAATTTCATCACAAAAGGTACTTAAAACATTTCCTTCCAAAAAGTAATATACCCTCTGTAAACAGATAACCTTTCCTATAATTTCTATCCAAAAGGTACTATATTTCCTATTATACAGCAGAAGCACCTAACCCCGTAATATATCACCATTAATTTATTGTTTTTTTTTTCATTTTAGGCTATTTTATTGGTTGATTTAGTACGTATTGAATCACCGCTATTATTGTGATCAATGGTTTTAACCTAATGAACAGTTTTAAGGTAGTTATAAACAACTTAATTGCCAAGCTTCGGTTTTCGTAGGTTCTTAATTAATTTTTTCATAGTATTTCTTTTTGCAGCCACATAAAATTGAAAGAAAAAATTTCATAAACTCACATTTCAATAGATTAATGATATTTTATCCAGCAAATGGTTGGAATTAGAACCCCTGACCTTGCTAAATATGAGAAGAAAATCCGTGCCTGATCTAACCTATTAGATTTTTTTTTTTTTTTTTTTTTAAACGATAAAAGACCAAAATGAAAGTTATTTATTTATCAGTCTTTATAGTTAAATATTGTTTAACCTTAGTTAAAAATATAGATCCATTTGTTAAATTCACAGAAAAAATTAGGGTCAATCCATTGGAAATCGTCCAATTTTCATTAATTTTGCCGATCGACATTTTTTTATTTTAGTGATTTGTTTACCAGTTATTCTCTATACTTTGGTGGATATAAAACCATAAATTAAAAAAATATCGGGCTAATACTTTTAGTGTTGCAGCCGTTTCAAGTCAGCTTTACGGGCGAATACATGTGATGGGAAAATCTTTATAATTCCTGTAATTTTTTAGATATCAAATCAAAACAATAAGATAGGAACAATAAGAAGAAAGTTGTTTAAAAATTCTGGAAAATGAATAAAAAACGAGATTTTCAATAAAAAGGAAAAGAGACTCACTTTTAAAGTTTTTCTTATATAGCTTAGTCTTAGTCCAACTTGCTGTAAAAATTTCGATCTTGAGAACATAGTCCTTTTTTGAGTATGAATATTCAAAATTGGTAAAAATTCATTTTTCGCAATGTTTACACGGAAATATCCCAAAAGGTACTCCAACAAATCTATATGATGAGTTAAATGATATAAGTTTGGTCTTTGAGACTAAGCTGCTTCCGGAGTTATATTCTTCCAAAAAGTACTATATCCATATTATACTGTTAAAAAGTCATGGAAAAAGTGCAATGATTTGGAAAAATGAGTTGTTAAAACAGTAAAAAATAAACTTTAGATTTTAATAAAAAAAGAATCAAGTAATAATAATAATTTATTTATTTATTTTTTAGGGTATTCCCTATACAAATGGAGCTGGCCTGGCACAACACAAATAATTAGATGTATAGCCAGCATACATTAATAACTTAGTAAATCATTTTACAAAATACAATTATATACATTACAATATACATAAACAAGTAAGCATAATAAGCTTATAGTGAAAACTATTTTGATATATAATCACTTTTTTCTTTTATTTATAAATAAAAATAAACAGAATAAATAATAACAATGAAGAGGCTGTAAGTTTTATTCTTACTGAATATCATATAAATCCGCTTTATGGCGCAGCTTGTGTAGACATGATTTTTAGATTGCCTGCTACGAAAGCCTGTTATAATTTTAAGTATATTACCAGAGGATCCGCTATCAAAAACTCTCTGAGAAATATTACTAAAGACATACCCGTCTATCGAATTCTACTTTCGTGGTACGCAGGAAATGAAAGCAATGTTCTAATGTGTCCCTATCACAAACTGGGCACGACTTCAGTGGGTCCAAGGTATACCTCTGCAGGCCGCGGAGATCGCGTACTTTCCCGACAGCCTGATCCTGGTTAACATCCTTATATATGTGATGATGCAGCTATATATTATATATATATAAATAAAAAAAAAAAAAAAAAAAAAAAAAAAAAAAAAAAAAAAAAAAAAACCTGTACCACTACAACCCATATAGAGATTCGTACTGTTTCTAGGCCTACGGCAGTGCAATGAGGTGATTAGGCCTTAATCACGCTCAGCCGCCAGGTTTTTCCCCAATTAATTTGGGTACCCACTTTATAGAGGCTGGGTCTGCCCCAGGAGGGTCTCCATACCCTAGGGTCGCCCCCCGACTGTATTAACAGAATAAATAATTTTTCTGCCACAGCCGGGATTCGAACCCAGGACCCGGAGCACAGCAGACTAGTGCTCTATCCACTAGACCACGCCGCTCCCCTATATATATATATATATATATATATATATATATATATATATATATATATATATATATATAAAAGCACATGCAATAGGCGAAAGCTTAATTTTAACGGATCTGAATTTGTTGATTATTAACCAAAATGAAGTGGATTCACGGGCCTTAGACATTTATCGTACCAGTTGCTCATGATCGTTCGACTTTTTAAGTTTAATAGTATTTTTATATGACTTTTTTGATGCGGTATATATTATACGATTGTATTCCGAAAATTCAGTCTTTTAACAACTTTTTATATATTTTTTTAACATCTTTTTTTAAGTAGTTTTAATTCATTATCATACCACGGTTTGTAGTTTGAATGTATTTTCTTGCTAGGAAATTTTATTAATTTTAATTTTTTACAGTTAATTAGGTTATCGTTTAATTCATTTATATTAAGTGCACCCAGAGAATCGGTAATATAGTTAAGCATTTAATTCTTATGAAGTTCTGAAAAATCGCGGGTCTCATTTCAAACTGAAATTTCGTTCCTGTGGTCTATTATAGTATTTGTAATCTCTGCCGTCTTCCACACAAATATTCAAAATCAATTGAACAGGTAAATGATTCGATCCAGTATCAATTTGACAAACCTCAAAATCGTAAATCAACGGGATAGCACCAACACAACAAGCGACATCAACAGCAGAGGTTCCCAGTTTACTACAAAAGGTAAAATTTCCCATCTCATCACCAGCCGGTCTCCCATTAATCCCATAAAAATAATTTAACTCTAAAAATTCAATAAATATTTTACCCTTATCATTACACGTTCTATCAAAGCTTTTCCTTTCGTGATTTAAAAAACTATTTTTGAATAAAACTTCATCAACCTGGTTGAGGTTAGAAAAACGGCTATTAGCATCCTTACAATTATGAATAGATCCCAGATTTTCTATAATTTTAATTATATTTAATTCGAATAATGATAAATCCGAATTGAGATTTATTCACGGTTTAAAGTAGTAAATTCCAAATGCAAAGCTAAACTAATTACAATGCACTTCTACAAAAATCCAATATTTACATTTATCTATTCAAACAATTTTATAACAAGTGGTATCATATATGAGGGCCAGCCACAAGCTACCCAGTCCAAAACATCGTTCCTTGACGGCCGATGACTCAATAATTTCTCAGTTACTAGAAGCGAACGGGATGCGGGCCCTTAGTTAAACAAATTAAACTATTTGATGTAAACATTTTTTGCGATTTCATTGATATTTTTAAAGCCATTCATATTCCAATGAATAATATTTACTAACTTAGCGCCGTAGAGGTCTAACCCCGCCAACTGTTGATACTGGTGAGAGCCGGGACGAGGTGGTGGGGATGAAGTCAACTCGCCTCTCCTCCCCTCCTCCTGCCCATATAGTCCCTGACCCAGCAACAGAAAATGCAACCCATTTTACTAAATTTTTTAGTATGTTTTATGCAAAGCATCCATCTTAGTAAAGCAAAAAATATCCGTCTGCCAATTGAAACAGGTGGATTGCAAAATGGCGGCCATTCAAAAAGAAAATATCACACTTTTCTAACATAATTATAGTTTCTATCATGTGTATGATAGTCGATATAAATTACTGCTAAATTACTTAGCTGTCTAAAAACTTAAAGGTTGGAATTTGTAAAACTATTATTTTTCCGACAGTTCTTTACGGGTGTGAAACGTGGCCGATTACTTTGAAGGATGAACAACGGCTTAAGGTTTTAGAAAATAAGGTGCCGCGTAAAATATTTGGTATGAAGAGAGATGAAGGTACTGGGGAGTTTAGAAGGTTGCACAACGCGGAATTGTGGAGCTTGTACCCTGTGAATATAATTGATTTGATAGCATCGCGGAGCCTCAAATGGGCGAATAAAGTTGTTGGGCTCGGTGAGGAACGGATTCCGAGAAAGTTGGTATTCACTTATCCGACTGGTAGGCGTCCGAAAGGTAGGCCGAAGCGTCGATGGGAGGATTACGTTAAGGCTGATCTCGAGGGCTTGGGCTTGAACGGTGAACATTGGGCGAGTCTGTGTAGGCGGAATTTGGTGGTATCGGCATCGAACCTTCGGGTTCGGTAAGCTTATTATTATTATTACTATCATGTAAACGGCTAATCCCATGAAGATAATTGTTATAAAGCAAATCATCAAGTATTTAATAAGCTCTCATGTGAGTGGTAAAAGACATTTGTATGTCTAATATTTAACGATAAATACTTATCTATCTATCTATCTATCTATCGGCGCTATGGTCCTTGTAGGACCTTGGCCTCCTCAACAATCCTCCTCCATTCTGACCTGTCTTCGGCAGCTCTTCTCCATCCGCTGACTCCTAACGACCGAAGGTCCTCCTCTACGTCCTGCAGCCAACGAAGTCTAGATCTGCCTCTGCGCCTCTTTCCACCAGGGTGTCCCTCCATCATCATTTTAGGCAGCCTCCTACTTTCCATTCTCTGTACATGCCAATAAATACTTAGGTATTACAAAAAAACATAATTTTTTTCTAACATAATTATTATCATAATTCTGACGCATTTTATCATGATTTTCCTTTTGATCTCATAATACTAGGCGATAATACGAATCAAACGACGCTAGTCTGCCACACAAAAGTGGGTGGGAAGCCGCGGCAGACGCGTTTCAATATTGGATTTTAAGGACAAATTCTTACCCATCTAACCATTGCACTGACATTATGTCGGTGGGCACTAGACCTACGGACTTCTATTACTACTTAAATTAAAAATAATTTTATGCCTTGTAAAGTAGTTTATTGCCATTATATTGTTAGGAACAGCCGTTTCCATTATATCAACCAAATTAATGACAAAAATAAGAAGTTTGGTTTTATGTAAGAACCATATCTCCATAACTATTAGTCATACAAACGTGTTTCACAACTCAAATTAAAGGTGATTTAATTTTCTATATTAACTGTTATAACAATTATCCCCATAGGATAAGCGGTTTCCATGATAGTAGCCATAATAATGTTAGAAAAGAGTGATATGTAATACCTCTATATCGATGAATATTGAACATACAGATGTATTTTACCCCTCAAATGAAAGCTTATTAAATACTTGATGATTTATTTCATAACGATTATGCTCATAGGATGAGCGGTTTCCATGATATTAACAATAATTATGTAAGAAAAGTGTGATATCACGTTTTTGAATGGCCGCCATTTTGTAATCAACCCGTTTTGGGTTAGCAGACGTGAATTATTTGCTTAACCATAATAGATTCTTTTCATAAAACATACTAACAATTTTGGTAAAATAGGCATTTTTCGTGGCTGGCCCACGGACTAATAAGCCGTAGACCATTGAATTTCGATAGGCGTGTTTCGTGTTGATGAGACTGTGGTCATACAATAGTTTTATTTCCTTTAGCTTTTTTATTACATTTTTTAGAACCTGCATTTGGAGAGTATTCAATCGATATGGAGAGAGATCGCTTTCTCTCATTTATTTCTATAGGTCTAATGAACTTATCAGAATCGGTATCGTAGAATTGTTCTTGAGTGTTTTAAAAAAATAATTAAGCAAATCATAATAATAATAATAATAGTGGACACTCTTAAGCAAAAATTAGCAGTTTTTGCATAGGATCAGGAGGTATAATGAAGCCCATTCTAGAAGAAGGCAAAATCGTATATTCAACACATCGGAGAGAAACTTCTATAAGCAGTTAAAATCGAAAACAAATGCTAATCAGACAGCCCTCCCAGACCCTAAGGAAGTATCTGAATACTGGAAAGATGTATGGGACCATAAACAAGGTTACAAAAGAAATGCTCAATGGTTAGAAAAAATCTGCAGTAATCTTGCTGACATTGAGCCCATGGCAGGAATCAGCATTAGCACAGAGGGCATTACTATGGCACTTAAACAAATGAAAAATTGGAAAGCTTCTGGACCAGTAAGTATTTTAGTAATGTTCAGAGCTATCTTGCTTCATGGTATCAGAAATTACTAAGTCAAGAGATAGAGATTCCTTCTAACTTCTGCACTGGGGAGACGTGTTTAATAAAAAAAGAAAACAAAGAAAAATCGGAACCCTGGAACCTTTAGATTTAAGGCCCATAACTTGTCTCAACAGTGAATATAAACTGCTGACAACAGTTATTAAAAATAAGCTAACTGACTACATTCAGGGAAAGGGCATCATGGCGGTAGAACAGCTAGGGAATAAGGCAGGTTCGAGAGGGTGCAAAGAACTTCTGATTATTGATTCTTTCATTGCTGCACAAGTAGCAAAAAATCTCGTAACCTTACTGTAGCATGGATAGACTACCGCAAAGCGTTTGATTCTGTTCCTCATGATTGGCTTTTAGAAGTATTGAGGATTTATAAAGTGAATCAGGTTATAATTGACTTATTAGGACGTCTAATGAAGAATTGGAATGTGTCACTATATACACCAGTACATGCTGATAAATATATACCTATAAAAATAGGTATATTTCAAGGTGACTCTCTTAGTCCTCTATGGTTCTGCCTTGCACTTAACCCTCTTAGCAGATATCTGGAAGATACAGGTAAAGGATACCGACTCAACTTTGGAGCGAAGCTATCGCATTCATTTTATATGGACGACCTTAAACTTTACGCAAGAAGTGAAGAAGAAATATGGATTCTTCTAAATGCAGTAAAGGGATTCAGCGATGATATAAACATGCAACTAGGTACAGAAAAATGTGGAGTGCTTACTGTGAAGAAAGGAAAAATTACAGCAGGTTACAACATAGAGCTATCTAATGAAATAATTATTAATCAACTCAGAGACACTGACTCTTACAAATACATAGGTATGCATCAACTGCTGAAGTTCAAAACCGACTCAAAGAAACTCTTCGAAGACAAATTTAAATGCAGTATCAAGTTGATACTTAAATCTCATCTGAATGGAAGGAATTTAATAAAGGCCACGTGGGTGGTACCAGCTTTAGCCTATTCATTTGGAGTATTGAAGTGGTCAAAGACAGACTTAGAAGGGTTGGATCGCATGGTTAGAGTGCAGATGGTACTTAATAGAAAAAGACACCCAAAATCCTCAGTGGCAAGGTTGTATCTTCCTAGGAAATCTGGTAGGCGTGGTTTGACCAGTCTTCTCAAGTTATGCCGAGAAGAGGAAAATAATTTGGGAAGGTATATTGTTAACAGTGACTCCGTGATTCCTTCGACTGTAGCAGCACTGGATACGAACTACACAGCTTTGAATCTATTGAGCACAGCGACCCCAAATAGTGAAAATCACTATGCTTCTCTAACAGAGACGTGAAAAAATAAGCCATTACATTGGCGATTCTATCATTCATTAAACGAACCAGGAATAGACATTCATACATCGCTAACATGGTTAAAAAATGGTTACCTTTTTCCTGAAACAGAAGGGTTTCTCTTTGCTATCCAAGAACAAGCAATAGCCACAAAAGCATACAGAAAACATATTTTCGGAGAGGACATAAGAGACCTTTGCCGTTTATGCAAAAAGGCGGCTGAAAGCATACAACATGTGACTTAGGGTTGTCCAATTCTGGCTTGTAGGGAGTCTCTCCAGAGACACAACAATGCAGCGAAAATTATTCATCAAGCTATCGCATGCAGGATGAATCTCCTAAGCACCCATTCTCCCTATTACAGATATAATCCATCACCAATTACTATCGGCCACAAAACTAAAATTTATTGGATCACCCTATCATATCAGTTTTAAATAAGCGGCTTGACATTTTATTTATTGACAAAAATAGAAAATTAGCACAGATTATTGAGATAAGTGTCCCATCGGATGATAATAAAAAACACACCAAAATAAAACACAAATTAAATATTTTTTAAAACGTTTATCCACCAGGATTTGTCCCTCGCAACTAGCCACCATCTTTCGCCAACATTCTGCGTCAATTCGTCCCTCCACCTGCGATGTGGTCGCTCCCTCTGCCTGCTGTCCTCTCTCGGGATCCACTCCGTGCAAGCTCTGGTCCATCTTTCGTCTTTCAGCCTGGCCAAGTGCCCAGCCCTGCTCCATTCCAATCGATGTGCCTCAACCCTTAGACTTTAATCACTTTCTGAATAATATTTTTGTTTTTTATTCTCTCCCTTTTCTGAATAAACATTAAACTTCTTTGAAGTTGCATTTGCATGGTATTCAGCCTCCGATCGAGTTTTCTTGTAAGTGCCCATGTTTGAGCCCATAGAGAACCGTGGGATATACACATGTGGTCAGAACTTTGGTTTTAAGATCTAGTGATAGATTGCTTATGAAGATCTTTTGGAGAGACCAATATTTGCACCACCCGAGCTTAACTCTTCTTTTTATTTCCTTATTCATATTTTCTCTAAATGATATTGTCTGCCCTAAGTAAATCTACTCCTCTACATATTCTATCTCACTATTGTTAGCATAAACTGGTATTTTTATTGAGTTTGTCATGATTTTAGTTTTTGCTCTATCTATATTAAGTCCATATTTTTTGCTAATACCTACTATTTCTATTTCCTCTATCATCCGCCTCAGGCCGTTTATGTCCGGAGATCATAAATTAGTCTACTAATTTATGTAGAACTAAGTAAATTAGTCCAATAATAAATAAATGACAGATTTTTGCGTTTCCTGCAAAATTGTCTAAAGTGGATATACATAGTATAGTACCTTGTGGAACTCAACGTCTCGATTGACAAATCTAATCAATAAGAAACTCTCATGACTTAAGGATCAAAAATTAATTTACAAATTTTCGCAATAGCCAAAACGAAACACTCTTATCTTATTGTTTAGATGCATTACCTAAAAAAAAAAATACTTCCCCTTACTATATATAGTAAGTGAAAATAATAAATGTGTTCATGATGTCGCTGAGTAGGTAACGCCTCGAATCACATTTGCAGGTACATATCAAAACAGTTTAGCTTCAGTCACCTTTTAGAAAAACATATCTTCAGATGATACGTCGTCTAATTATGTTTGTTAAACACGGGTTATCATTATAAAAGTAAAAGTAAACTCATTTCATCACATTTACGCTTGAAACGTTTATTCTTTCGTACTAATTTGTTTTGAAACCCGTAAAATATCAAACGATCACTATTGATTCAAGCATGGGAAGTATGAAATGATCCCACTCTGTATTAATAGCATTGGAAATATCAGAAGGTCTCTAGCAACACCTGTGCCCCCAGTTCCCTCTACGACTCGCACTCACTATATCGACTTCTTTGATGGATATCATTTGTTTTAATAAAACATATAACATATTACTAATCCTAACGTATGTAAAAACCTTGGGTTTCCGGATAATACCTACTTTTTGACACGTTTAGTTGTAGTCATAAAAATCTGTTGCGGGAAAGACACGAATTTTACTTACCTCGGTTTTTAAAATCGATTTAAGAACTATTAAATAAGTGGTCAGAGTTGGGGGAAAAAATGATATTCAGTTTTGTTGGAAACATATGTTTTAGAATAAAAAATATAACAAGATAAAATTGATGTGTACAATAATCACTTAAGAGTATGCCACATTCGTCAGTTTACATCACCTTCTACAACATTGTATACAATTTTTCCATTTTTCCTCAAATATTTAGCTTTCCAGCGGTATTTTATACATCTATATTACTATTCTCATTTTCAGGAAAACAAAATTTACATTAAAAAAATATATTTCTGCTCTTAGACACACGGACACACACATACAAAGACCATTTTTTGGGAATTGTTCATTTAGCCTTATGGTTAGCCAATTTTTTTAAAAGAAATTCCGTAAAATCTCAAGCATATACGCTCCAAAAATATGACATTCCAGTTTTTAAAAAACTCATCATTTTCGAGTAAGACTTACCATACATACAGACAAAGAACACATACACAGACCATTTTTTGTGACTTGGTCATTTAGGGATTTGGATTGGATTCAGGGGTTCTAAACCGTGTATTTCCGGTGTCGATCTGAAAATTTTCAAGATCTAAATACTTTCTCTTGCTATATATTTTATATATAAGTGATTGAAAGTACAAAACCTAACTTCGTTAATCTTGTATTCTGAGCATCATTATTATCTTTCAGTAGCAAGACAAACTGCGATCATGGAATCATGTCATATTATTCGTTGTTAAAATTTTCTCCGTCATATTATTAAAGCCACGCCTAAAGTAGTAAAACAGTTCTTGAAAGGATTTTCTATTTTTATGAAAGGAAAATGATTGTATAAATCAAATTATTAATAATCGACAATACTTGTGCATTTCTGTTGCTATGGTTTCAAAAAAAAAAGGTCTAAGATACTAGGAAGCAATCGAATTGGTGCTGGCATTCTTCAAACATCTTCTTCATTGGCCAAGGAATACAGCTAACAACATTGTCCGTCTTGAAACAGGATGCTATCCAGTCAAGATTATCATCATCAAGAAAATTATTAACTATTGGACGAAATGCCTAAACAGTGTTTTAATAGGCTGATTGTCTTGATTCATTAAACGCGGACGATAAATACAACTGGGGATCCCAAGTAAAACTACTAGTCGCACCTTTAGGTTATTCAGGGGATTTTATACGCTTGTCTGCGATAGAGATAAAAAGACAAAAGTATGACGTATTAGAAAATATGATAAATCACACCCTACCGCTAGACATTAGCCGTGTTCTATACTCCAATAGACATCAATACTAAAGACTAATATTTAATATTAACATCAATACTCCAGGAAGCTAGTTGCCTTACAGGTTCAGCTGTTTTTTAGCAATGCTAATCATATGATATGGTCAATTTCATAAAAACTACAAAATTAAAGGTACTTTGGAGGAAGAAATTTTGAAATACGCATTTAAGCTCTCTCAGACTATTTCAATCAGAATGAAACCTACATCATATTAAAGCTAGTCCAATTATACATAGACATAGTGATTTTAATCAAAATAGTTAGAGCCATTTTTGAGAACATCGTAAATAGGTGCAAAATGCATGGTATTTTTATGTATGGTGGCTATTCTTGTTAGCAGATTCTGATGAAGAAGTTGCAGGAACATCTCGGGCGTATAGTTGTCTTAAATATGAAATTTCATTTTCAAAGGAATTTTCTCTTTCGCGCTGTACTTAAACACACACACACACACTTTCACGATCGCAATACTTTCCCTTACTATATATCCCATATATAGGTAAGTGAAAGTGAAAATTGTGGTTTGATTTTTCTCCAAGCACCTAAAAGCAGGAAATCGAAGTTTTGTGTTATGTGAATTAAGCAGCATTTTTGTTGAATATTTGTTGTTCCGTAAGATGAAGTGGAATTTCTCTTCCTGCATCTGGGCATGAAGACGATGACAAGAGCCGTAGGCAAAATGAAGTTTGTGTGGTTGGCTGCCTGTGCACAGTGGGGCAAGCCTATGCATTCGGTGTATATGGGAGCAATATCTGAAATTTCCAATTTTCCCATATTTTTTTTGTTAAGCTGTTCTTCTGAGTTTCTATTATCATTGTCCATCGGCATTTTTTTTTTTTTAATTAAAAATTTCCACTTAAAATATCTTGTTAAAACGACTGTCCATGGAAAATGTCCTTTTATAAAAAAAAATACCACAACTATTTTGATGAACCAAAATTAATGAATCATCTTTATTCCGATAACTTAAGTTTATGCAGCTTGAACTTTTATAGGTAATTAAAATTTTTATTAATGAAAGACATCAAACAAATTTAAAACATTCATAACGAAAATCGCTCATAATCGCCCAGAAATCTACCACCAAAGCAATGAATCTAGGTTTATAGTTTACTTTCCGTTAATAATTATCTGCGTTTTG
Source organism: Piezodorus guildinii (assembly GCA_023052935.1). Classification (NCBI taxonomy): domain Eukaryota; kingdom Metazoa; phylum Arthropoda; class Insecta; order Hemiptera; family Pentatomidae; genus Piezodorus; species Piezodorus guildinii. Next base: position 123,187,468 of record CM041295.1, on the reverse strand, counting down.
TGCCAGTTTACGAGAATTTTTTTCCTTTCCTTTCAATAGGAGCCCAATTGAAATCTTTGGACCCAAATCATCATTATGATTTATTTTGAGGATGTATAGTCGACTGTAGAAACTATTATAGGTGGAATAGTCAGGAATCAGTCATTTTTTGAAAAGTTTTTAATTTTGCCAACGTTTCGGCCCAAGCTTGTGAGCCATCATCAGGCCTACAAACATCAGAACAAAAGAGATACATATCAATATGATAATGAAAATTTTCTTTTGAATGTAGTGACAATGATAACATTTGAAATAAAACAGAAAATATACCAACGTACTTAAATATTATAGATACAAATAATGATAATATGATACATAATCTGATGATAAGCAAACAATTTACAGAACTATTAGACTTTATATAAAAAAAAATATTTAACGACCATTACTGAGCCATGTCCAAGCATAAACTGAGGAAAACCATAAACATAGGTAGTATGGGAAGGGGTTCATGTAAAAACCCTGAAGGCTTTTCCCTCTAAGTGTAAATACTACAGCTTATCTTTGTTTTGAAAAAGTTTTACAAAATTTTTATAATGGAAAAAACAAAATAATATATCCTTATGTACAATAAGGCTCAACATTTTTAACAGAAAATTATAAACACTAGAATCTGAGGTATTTAAAAAATCCATGAGCTATATAATAAAAAATAAAATAAAATAAATAAATAACAAAAACAAGAACCAGAGGTGTTATAAACAAAAAGATAAATATACAGTAAATAAATAAAATATACATTACCCAAGCAATTTGTACAATAAAGTGATAGAGTTATAATTTAAGGAAACGGAAGATGTTAGCATACTAGTCGCTTTTTGTAGTTAGGTACGGTGGCTAGGATTTCAGGTTGTCAAAATCAAAATGATGGTCAAGGGATATAGCGTGTTCGGATAATTTTGAGGAAAATGGGTTACGGGTAGATATTGTGTATTGGTGCTGATAAATTCTTTTTTTGAGATAGTTTTTGGTCTCGCCTATGTAACATGAATTGCAATTTGGGGAAGAGCAGGGAATACGATAAACTAAATTTGATTTTTCCTCGCCATTATGATTTATTTTATGAAGATAGGTCTAGTTGAAATTATTTAATTGAAGATGTACTCCAAAATGTCTAGGTGATTTCCCCATCATAAAGATTATATCTTATTATTGATTTTTCAAATATATATTAATTAACACTTTTTACGTACATTTTTTCTAATAATCTTAATTTTTAACATAATACTTTGTCTACTAATGGGAATGACCCTATTTAATTCCATGGTTTTATCTTTTTATGGAGCCGAGAATTGGAATTTAAACTACCTGGAAGGCTTATAGTCGATACAGACGAAAGTTTTTGAAGTATTTATATTTCTGGCCTAAATGTACTCCAAATAAATTATTCAATTAGAATCCGACGAAATCCTTTTTAAAAGTAAAATTTTGAAGAAAAATATTAATTTTTGTATTAAGGTCCTTTCAATGCCAGAAAATCGACTGCCACGCAAATGCCTTGTTAAACACATTAACTTGGACACAAAAAAGAGAGACACAGGTTTTAATTGGATCTCAGAAATAAGAACGTTAGCAGCAAATAATTATATTGAGGAAGACTTTTTCGAAGCGCTATTACAGAATTTTTTACTTAATAATAAACATTTAATCATCGAAAAAGTAAAGAATCATCTCCACTCTATAGACATTGATAGAGTTTTCAACATTAAATACAATCCACTTTATACAACTAATTGTAACTTTAACAGCTATCAGCAGCAAGATTATTTAACTTATCATGTTAATATAAATAAACTGAGACTCGCTAGCCAACTAAAAATATCAGATACGGAAAATTTTTAATTTTTTAATAAGAAAACCACTTTCAATATAAAAACAGGGTGAAAATGTAGATGATGTTCAAACACCCTTCACGTTTTTAAATGTTAACAGTGAGGAGTATTACCTGGCTAATTACATCGTTCAAAACAGTAAAAAATTATCATTAGAAAACATTCTAAATATTGATGATGTGGATAAGATAAATAAAGTTAATTTTTTATTGCTAAAAACTATATACAATTAAGGAGACGACAAATCCACATAATTTGTGTCACAATATTTACTAAGATGTCCCAGTAAGCAATTGAAATTAATCTATTCATTTATATTTAGTCAGTCTTTTTTAATATTTTAATTTAGCCGATGGTTCGGCTCAAACTTGTGAGCCATCATCAGGGCACTACTAAGCCATGTGTAGCATAAACTGAAAAATATTTTATGCGCAGTATAAACAAACAGTTTATGCTTAACATGGCTCAGTAGTGCCCTGATGATGGCTCAAAAATTTGAGCCGAAACGTCGGAAAGACTGATCTCCCGATTATTTTTACCTACGATTATATCATTTAGTATGTACTTATAACTATGTCATATGTTGTGTGTGTTAATATATATACATTTAGAGTTAGAAAAACTAAATTTAGAGAAAACTAAGGCTATTGCGATAGGATCCCATCCTCTGCCTTACAAACCTTCAACCAATCCCAACACTGTTTCTCTATTATAATCCAATAAAGTTTCACCAAACCGTTAAAAACCTAGGGCTCACCCTCGATCAAACCTTATCCTGGAAAAACCATGTCTCTGAAATCTCTCGTCGCGCATTTTTCCACCTTAAAACACCTAAATTATCTTCCTCACCTCTACCATTTGAAACCCGTAGGCTTTTGGTTATTTCCTTAATATTTCCCCACTTTGACTACTGCTGTGCGGTTATGGGGGTGTCTCTGGAGATCTCGAGGCAAAACTAAAACGTTCATTCAACTGCTTTATCCGCTTCATCTTTGGGATATCCAGGGACACCTCTGATACCCGATTCTACGAAGAGTTGAAATGGCTTTACCTTCCTACCGTTGTAAGTACTTTCTGGCTTCCTTCCTCTTCCAAGTTCTCCAATCCCCCGTTCCGTCTTACATATCAGATAATTTTTTTGCAAAATTCTCGAGGTCCACTCCCACCATACTCGACCTTCGGACATGAATATAACACCCCATCGAACCGCAGCTTTCGACAGATCTTTCCTAATTCGATCCTCATCCTTATGGAACTCTATACCTTCTTATATCCGTGACTGCAATATCTTCCGACATTCAAATCTCGTTTGTTCAATCATCTTAGTCCCTCCAATTTCTTAAGAACCCTAATTAGTTTCCTAATTTCAATTAAAATTAATAACAAAACAGATAAAACGTTGATTTACCTATTATAATATGTTATCTTGTATTTCGCACATATTATATTATTAATATATTGTTAAAAAAACAAAACACTGTAATGATTTTTTTAATCCAAAATTGTATATATGTGCATATTTCTTATTATGTTTATTATCTAGTTTAATTTTCAATATTATTATTTGAGGTACCATTGATAAAAAACAGGTAAATATATAAGTTGAAAGAGTTCGACATCCAACTAAAGAGAAAAAACTGAAATATTATTTTTTTAATACACTGCTTTTTAATCTATTGTTAGTAATTTCTATTGTTTCTTTGTGTTTTCGTATACTCTAAGACCTTAAAGTTTGTATTTTAATTTTCTTGTTATGTTATTCTAAAGGGACTAGTCCCAGAATAAATAAGATTTTTTATTATTATTATTAGTATTATATACAAATACATATATATATATATATATATATATATATATATATATTATATATTATTATTTAGTTACCTATGATATTATCATTTAATAGTCACAATATCATGGGTTACAAAACTTTTTTTTCATATACAATTTTTTTTTTCTAATTCCTCAGTTTATGGAATGGAAAAAACCTTAAAGATCGTTTAATAAAGTTGTCCTACTTATTTTAGCCCATATCCTACACTTTGCAAATAGTCAATTTACGACTTGACCCACTTTTAGAAAATGCATAGTAACGCTGAACGAGAAGTAGTTAAACTTTATTTTACTCCTTCTAAAAATAATTTTAAAAAGGTTCTGGCTGTTTAATAAAAAAAAAAAAAAAAAAAAAAAAAAAAAAAAAAAAAAAAAAAAAAATTCTGTTACTTAAAAGCCCAACACACCACTTCCACTTCCTTCTTGAAATAAATTTTAAAACACACTTAAACTTGAATAATGAAACTAAATATGATTGTGCTATTTTTCCTTATTATATAGTCATACATAGGTAAGTGAAATTAAAAAGAATAATGTTTAGGTTTGAAAAAAACATTAATTTTCGATTAACACGTTGAATGCTATTCTTCGTCCAATTAAAACAGGATTTTTGAAGTAATTTATAATAGTTTTATTTGTATCGTAATTATGATTAAAAACAACAGAATGTAACAATAAACTATAAAATAAACAAGAAGAAACATTAAAAATATACTTATATTTGGTTTTATTGGGCTGATGCGAAATTAATGCAGGTTTCCTCTATTGCAATATCTTAATTCCAATTGTGTAAACAAAGCTAATCCTAACATTGATCATTATTATACCAAAACAAACCTTATCTAATACCCTCTCTTTCACCATGAATTTGTTTAGTAAAATCGTTTTGTTCAGTGTGTTCAAAGGTCTTGAATCGAAAATGTCAAAGTTCGATTTTCGTCAAATTTATTTTTACGAATTTAAATTAGGGCGCAGCGCTGCGCAAACGGCTCGTAATATTAATGAAGTGTGGGGTCAGGGGGCTATTAATGAGTGCACGGTGCAGCGTTGGTTCCAGAAGTTTCGCAGAGGAGATTTCGACCTCGAAGACAAGGAAGGTCGGGGCCGTCATCTTGCTCTGGACAACGACCAGCTGAGGTCAAAAGTGGAAGAAGACCCAACCAAAACCACACGAGAAATGGCGGCGGAACTCGGTGTGAACCAATCCACAGTTGTACGCCACTTGGAAGCAATTGGTAAGGTAAAAAAGTTGGCCAAGTGGGTGCCAGTAGTAACGCCAGACCACACGTTGCACAACCAACGCTTCGACGACTGCACGAGTTGGGCTACGAAGTTCTCCAACATCCGCCTTATTCACCTGACCTCTCTCCTACAGACTTCCACTTTTTCAGGCATCTGGACAACTTTTTAAGGGAGAAAAATTTTCAAAACCAGGACGACATTGAAAATTCTTTTCGTGATTTCATTGAGTCCAGGGATTCGGATTTTTTTTCTGGTGGAATAAGAAAGCTTGTTGAACGTTGGCAAAAGTGCATTGATTCAGATGGAAATTATTTCGATTAAATATATATGGTTAAAGTAAAGATATGGCGTATTTACAATACCTACTAAAAACCTGCATTAATTTTGCATCAACCCAATACATAATATACTATTTGGTTTTAAAATATTCGTTGAAAAATTTGAAACATAATTGAGGTGACTGTGGACGGACACCCTGGGCAATATGTTATATGTTATCTGGCAATATGTCTTTTGCACATTTTTTTGTTTTTGCGTTCTGGCGTACGAAAGATTTGGGCCCCGAGAGAAACTCCATCGATTTACACTGGGCGTTCAACGTGTTAAATAATATAAACAATAAAAAATATCATTTATATAATAAACCTAACGTGGAACATTAGAAGTTTAAATACGGCAGGTAGGTTGAAGTCGGTCGCGAATGAAGTTAAAGGGTACCATTTAGATATCGTTGCATTGCAAGAGGTTCGCTGGCCAGGAAAGGGTTCGTTAGCAGAAGGAGAGTATACTATTTGGTAGGGGGGGGGGGAGCGTTAATTATTGTTTAGGTACCGGGTTTCTGATTAGGAATAGAATTCTTTCCACATTACGGGACGTACAGTTCTTTAGTGAAAGAATATCGGTTGCTATATTTCAAGGTCGTTGGTTTAAAATCGCGTTTATAAACATTCATTCTCCCACCGAAGACAGTGATGATGAAGTAAAATGCGAATTTTATGATAAACTAGAGTAAGTTTACGATAAGCTACTGCGAAATTACATTAAGATAATACTAGAAGACGCGAACGCAAAAGTTGGAAGCGAAGAAGTATATCGTCCTACAATCGGTAAAGAAAGTTTGCACGAATATAGTAATGATAATGGGACCCGACTAATACACTTTTCCATTTCGAAAAACCTAGTAATCAAAAGTACTACGTTTAAACATAAGGATATTCATAAGTATAGGTGGACATCGCCGGACGGACAAACGCGGAATCAAATCGATCATGTTTTAGTACAAAACAGATGGCAAAGAAGCATAATTAACGTGAGATCGTATCGTGGTGCAGAATGCGGTTCTGATAATAAGTGAATTAGTAATCACGAAACTTCGACAAAAACTAAATACAAAAAAAGAGAACACAGAACTATATCCGTCCCAAGAATTTTTATTTAGTTAAATTAAACAATCCCGGAATTAGAAAACAATTCGCGATAGAAGTAAAAAATAGGTTCGAAGCTTGTTGCGGAACCCAACCAAGCAGAGTACCTCTCCTAGGTGCTGCGGCTCGAGCTACTACCACGGCGAGCACCCTACTCCATCTTATCACTCCTACTGGACAGGCATTGTCGAGGCCTTCTGAAGACCTGTCATTGAAGTAATACCTCAAGCTCTCAAAAGAACAAAACTTGGTTCGATGGGGATTGTCAAAATATGTGTGAAAAAATAAATAGCGCTAAAAACTGAATTCCTCAAATAATCCAAGTGATAATGACGTGGCTTACTTTCGGGTAGTAAAAAATGATACTTCAAAATTCTTAAAAAAAAAGAAAAGAGAGAATCTTAAAGACAAAATAATAGTCAAAATCCCACTAAGGCGAGCCCGTGTGTGGGAAAGGGGTTGGATATCGAATTCGTTTAACTTATATATTTACCTCTAGCATTCCGAGGTTTTCGAAAATAAGGTAATGCGTAAAATATTTGGTCCGAAGAGAGATGAGGCCACTGGGGACTATAGAAGGTTGCACAACGCGGAATTGCGTAGCTTGTACCTTGTGAATATAATTGAGTTGATAGCATCGTGGAGACTCAAATGGGCGAGTAAAGTTGTTGGGCTCGGTGGGGATCGGATTCCGAGAAAGTTGGTATTCGCTGATCCGATTGGTAGGCGTCCGAAAGGTAGGCCGAAACGTCGATGGGAGGATTGCGTTAAGGCTGATCTCGGGGCCTTGGGCCTGAACGGTGAACATTGAACGAGTCTGTGTAGGTGGAATTTGGTGGTATCGGCATCGAACTTCGGGTTCGGTAAGCCTATTATTATTAGTATATACCTGAGTTTATGTATATTATTTTCTTCAATATCTAGCAACCGTTTTGTATGTTAAATAACCTTTTTTCTAAGAGCTTTAGCTTTCCAACGGTATATTATACATCTATATCACCATTAGTATTTCTGAAAACAAAGTACAGAAAATCGTAAGTATCTACAGTACTTATGATGTTAATAGCTATAATATATAATAATAAAAATCATGGGATTTCATCTAGTTTATATTTTTTTAAATATATTTGTTGTAAATGAACAAAACATTTTTATTATTATGTATTATAGCTATTACCATAATAAGTACTGAAAAAATCATTGTTTTGTTGAACTTATTGTTTATGGTTCATATACGTTCTTTCATGAAAGTCTATAATGAAATTTTTTTTTCATTTAAAAAAATATAAACCAAGTGAAATCCCATGATTTTTATGATTATATATAATAGCTATTAACATCATAAGTACTGTAGAAAATTCATTCTTTTGTTTAACTTATTGCTTTTGGTTCATCTATGTACTTTCATGTATGTCTATGGTTAAATGTTTTGTTCATTAAAAACTAATACTTTTTTTTTTAAATATTAAGCTATCGCAATCCCATGATTTTTATTATTATAATTTTAATATATCCAGTATGATGGGGGAGCCCGTGGTTGAGTGGGTAGCGCGCTAGTCTCTCATGCTACAGGTTCTGAATTCGAATCCCAGTCTTTTATAAGGATGTAAAAAAATGGGGATTCACTCACAACCTCTCCCCTGGGTATGTGAGACCCGTCAGCCAAAGGGTGGCCACTCACAAAATTAGTCATAGGGAGAGAGAGAGAGATTTTATTTACCTTTTAACATATTTACAATTTTTATTATTTTTGCTGGTAGCTAATATAATGGTAGGCATTATAATTTTTTTATTTTTGCAATTGACGTACCGCTTTTGTTTCATAATTGATTTTTTTTAATTATTTGTTTTGCTTTACACTTTTCATGTTTTTATACATGATATTTTTTTCATAGTTATTGGAGCATCGTGGATTAATTATTTATTTATTCTAGATATAACCATAGTCCCATTCATATAATCTAAATGTTTCATGCTGTTTGATTGAAAAATGACGATAGTACAATTTTATTTCTTTGAGTTTTCCTGCGTCTCTGTGAGCGCCGAGGTTATGAAAACGGCAATGTTTGCGTGGCTCTAAATTTAAAACTAGTTAAGATGGAATACTAAAATTTGTATGGTAGTCATTAGGAATCTTCATCCCTCAACGCCTGCTGAAGACATTGAAGAAGAATTGATGGCACTGGGCTTCAAGGTTCGTCAAATAACAAATGTCATAAAGGAAAATAGATCCGGCACCTGATGTAACTAAGAAAATAGCTCTACCCCTCTTCTTCGTTGATCTAGAACCCTCACCTGGAGTTGAAAAGGTATACGATATCCAAAGGCTGTATTAAACCAAAGTAACAGTTGAAAAACTGTATGTGAAGAAAGAAATTGTCCAATGCCACAACTTCCAGGCATATGGCCATACCAAGCACTAATATCATCATTTGCCACGTTGCGTGAAATGCGGAGACCCCCACAAATCTGATGAATGCATCAAATCAAGGCAAACTCCAGCAGTGTGTGCTCTATGCCTGAAAGGACATCCGGCTAACTATAAAGGATGCCAGGTTTACAAAAACCTAAAACAAATATTCCAGAAACCGCATCCCACAGAATATCTCTCTACTCCAAGAAGAATTACTTCAAACCTCATAAACTCTAATGTGTCCTTTGCCCAACTTCTAGGAGGCGGTGAGAAAAATAAGAATTGTGAGGCCCTGCCGCCGGAGCAGAAACGCCGGAACCGAAACCTCAACACCCCCAGCCCCAACCTCAATATTCTCTTCCTCTAACCCAACATCAAAATGCACTTATTCCTCCTCCATCTAATGCAACAGATATCACCAGTCTCTTAATACCCTTCATCACTGAACTGAAATCAGTCGTGACTCCCCTACTATCTCTTCTAACTAACCTCGTATCCCACCTCATCCCTTCTGCAAGAAATTCTTAAATGACCTCTTCCGAACCTATATCCATACTCCTTTGGAATGCGAATGGTATTCGAAATCACACTAACGAACTAACAGTCTTCTGACAAGAAAAGCATATAGACATAGCCCTAATAACAGAAACCCGACTTACCAGCTCACGGCTGTATAACATCCCCAATTACAACTTTTACCGAACAGACCACCCGGACGGAACCGCACTGCTGTCATCATCCATCACTCCCTCTCCCATCATTCACACCCATTACCAGTCCATAATTACCTACAACCTACAGATGTAACAGTTCGAACCAAGCTCTTTAACATAACAATTGTTGCAGCATATTTCCAAAAATTCCTTTTTCCGAACCCCAATTCAATACATTCCTAAATTCCTTGGGACACCACTTTCTTGTAGGAGCCGATTTTAATGCAAAACACCAACAATGGGGAGCCAGAACTACAAATTCTCGCGGACGAATCCTTTTGTCTCCACTTAATTCTACTCGCAGCAATATCCTTCCTCCGGATTCTCCTACCTACTGGCCAACAGATCCCAACCGCAATCCTGGCCTCCTAGATTTTTTCATTCATAAAGGTCTAGGCCCACTAAATTATTCCATATCTCGCCTCGATGACCTATCTTCAGATCACAGCCCATTACTCCTTACCCTTTCATTATCGCCCATTCCTAAACCGTCTCCACCCTCATTCATCAGGGACCCAGTTCATTGGGACCTATTCCGTCAAATCTTAACCGACAATATTGATCTCAGAGTATCCCTCAAATCCCCTGAAGAACTGGATGAAGCTGTAAATACCTTTAATACCCTAATCCAACAAGCAGCTTGGACTTCATCTTCACCTCTCTCTTCCACAAAATCCCGTAGTACAAATCCTTTACCTCAAGAACTCCTGGACCTTATCCAATAAAGCGCCGTTCTAGGACTATCTGGCAGAGGACTAGGCATCCTGATGACAGGAAATCATACAATTATTATTGTAAATTAGTTAAAAATAAATTGACAACCTACAGATCCCAATCCTTGTCTCCTCCTTTTTGGTGATCACCCTTGTTTCTGATCCATATTGAGAGACGCTTTTCAAAAGAGAATGGTGCAGCCTTTTTATGGTTTCCACCACCCTCTCGTACTTTTTCCATGATGTCCATAATTATAAATAAATATTAAGATGTCCATGATTTAAAATAATTATAAAAAAATTCTGGTGATCGCAACACACGATTCTCACTTACCTTCGTTATTTATATCAATTGGAGAATTAAAAAAAAAAAAAAAATAGAAACGAAAATAAATTGTTTAAGAATTATTTACATTGGATCTTAAAAGAAACGTGTGTTTTATTGAATAATCTATTATATAAAAATTCAGTTTGTTTTATCGGTTTTTCATTACTCTCCGTTACCTTTTTTACAATAGTATGTATAAGATTATATTTTTCTAAAATCTCTATCATCCCCACGGTATATTGTACATGTATATAACTGTTCTTAACTTCAAAAACAAAAAAATGCATTAAATAAATAATTTTGCAGTTATCTCCTTTAGATTTATTTATTTTTTTTTTTGTTTAACTTTTTTATTTAAATCAAAATACATTCATTTAACAGAGCAAGTAGAAGTCACAATCCCACTAAGGCGAGCCCGTGTGTGGGAAAGGGGTTGGATATCGAATTCGTTCAACTTATATATTTACCTCTAGCATTCCAACGGCTTAAGGTTTTCGAAAATAAGGTAATGCGTAAAATATTTGGTCCGAAGAGAGATGAGGCCACTGGGGACTATAGAAGGTTGCACAACGCGGAATTGCGTAGCTTGTACCTTGTGAATATAATTGAGTTGATAGCATCGCGGAGACCCAAATGGGCGAGTAAAGTTGTTGGGCTCGGTGGGGATCGGATTCCGAGAAAGTTGGTATTCGCTGATCCGATTGGTAGGCGTCCGAAAGGTAGGCCGAAACGTCGATGGGAGGATTCCGTTAAGGCTGATCTCGGGGGCTTGGGCTTGAACGGTGAACATTGGACGAGTCTGTGGAGGCGGAGTTTGGTGGTATCGGCATCGAATCTTCGGGTTCGTTAAGCCTGTTATTATTGCTATATTTTACCTGTTTTTAGCAATGCTACAAAATTAAAGGTACTTAAGTGGAATAAATTTTTAAATATCGGCATTTAATCCTAGTTAGACTATTTCAATCATAATGAAACCTACATCGTATTAAATGCCACTAAATTTTACCTCGATATATAGAGTTTGATAAAAATCGTTAGGGCCGTTTTTCAGAAAATCGTAAAAAGATGCAAAATGCATGGTATAAAATAGATTTTCCGGTCAACTCATTTCGAAGAAAAAGTTTCTGTAACATAGTTGTCTTCAATATCAGTTTCATATGACTTTTCGTTTTCGTCCGGGAGTTACCACACATACACACACACCTTTTTGCGGGACTTGCTTATTTGGACTCATGGGACCCTAAAACGTGTATGTTTTTTTTTTTTTTTTTTTTTTTTTTTTTTTTTTTTTTTTTTTTTTTTTTTTTTTTTTTTTTTTTTAACTTCTGTATTTAAATCAAAATACAGACATTTTACAGTGTAAGTAGAAGTCACTATCCCATTAAGGCGAGCCCGTGTGTGGGAAAGGAGTACACCAGCGGCAATTCGATAAAAGTAAAATAACAAATAGTAACAGTACACAGTATGATATGATACAATACTTAAATAATATAACACAATGTTTATAAAGAAACAGTAACACACAACACAGTTAGAAACAATGTAATACATAAGGAATATAAAAATACATTTATAAAGAAACAGTAACACAGTACACACTATGAAGCAGTAATTGACTAAGCTTAAAAGCTATAAGGAATACACATACAAGATTTAAAATTGATTCATGCAAATACAAAATTGAATTATATAATACCTAATTAATACAAAAAACAATTATGAAACAGTAATACAGTACAAAGAAATAAGCAGTAATTGACTAAACCAAAAGCAATAAAGAATACAAATTCATTCAAGTAATTCAAGATATACAATTAAGGCAAGTAAATACAAGATTGAATTAGATAATAAGCAATATAAAGAAACATAACATAGTAAACAGTAAGTAACAGTAATTGGCAAAATCAAAAGGCAATAAAGAATACATGATTTGTATACACGGTAAATATCAGAAAGAGTGACGCCGGCTGGCATTGACGACATGTCTATAGCGATGAGTAATTTGGATTCAATAATTCGGCAATTTTTTCTTCACTAAGGGGTTTCGCCTATATTTTAGCATTGTAGTAATAATTTGAATACTTTGGAGGATTTGTGTTAGAAAATCGAAAATTTGGAGGAATATTGTTGTAAACAGTAGCAATGGAATATCAAGTCTGGTGTGTTTTTGTCTTGGCACAACTAAGCTACAGTAATTTTTCACTCTTGTGGAAAAATGGTGGTCAATCTTCCCGGCCAGCTCATCCCGTGTAAAATACAGCTTCTTCATAATTGAGACCATGCATAATTTGTTTGCAGACATTACATTAAGGTCCGAGAATATATTAATTGATGGGGGTCCTTTATTGATACCCAAAATTACCTTAATAATCTTTCCTTGCACAATCTCAAGCTGAATGAGATGTGCAGCCAAAGAATCCCCAAAAACCTATATACAATATTGAATCAGCGACTGAATATATGTAAAGTAAATTAATCTTAAATTATTGATTGATAAAATACCTTTTAACTAATGGAATACATAAAAATATTTCCTTAGCTGAGTAGTTGAAAACTGGAATTAGAAATTTTTGACGATCGCAATACTTTCCCTTACTATATATTTCATATATAGGTAAGTGAAAGTAATAATATTTCATATATATGTAAGTGAAAAAAAAAGAAGCTTTGTGAAAGCCTAAATTTTGATTCTAAACGAGAGTGATGCCCTCGAAAATCCTTCAATTAGCAATATCGTTGCGTTACATGCACTAGGATTATTGTTTAACGTTCCCATAAATTTGATACTTTATGCTCGGTGGCTCCCATCCAAAAGGTAAAAAAAATTAAAAGGATGATTTGAAGCGGTCGAAATGAAATGTTCTGATTATGAAAGGTAAGGGCGGAAGGTGCCAGAAGCAGGCGCCACCTGTTGATTGACAGGGGCATTACCTGCCCCCGACGTCTACGCCACAGCCACTCATGACTCATCTGTCCGCCGCACCGTTAGGCTCTTATTGTCTTCTAGAACCAATACCAACTCCAACAAAATAATTGTTATCCTCTATTGTCTTTTACACTTTCTTATATAGTCCAAGAGCTGGGACCGAAAAATGCGTATTATAAGAAGAAAATTGTCAATGTTATTTTCACATTTTAGCCAACAACATTTTTTTTGTCTGCCACCTCAAACTGGTCGGAATCAAAAATGGCGCACATCCAAAACGGTCTAAATCCAGGAATTGGCCTCAGTATAACATTATAAAGGTAAATATTACAGAAACCAAGCATCATATGAAAATCCTCATTATAAAATAAATTAATGGACGTTAAATAAGCTTCGATTCGAGAGCTGATAGAACTCTGTAGGTCTCATGAGTATCGAGATATCTTTGTCCATATAATACATTGTGTTCTACTTACGAAAATTGTTCTAATCATAACGTTATGAAGATAAATATTACAGGAACCAAGGATTATACGAACATACATTATAATATAAATAATGGACATAAATAAATAAATAAATAAGCTGTAATTTCAGAGCTGGTAGACGTCTGTAGGTCTTATAGGTACCGAGATACTTTTGTCCATATAATACTTTGTGTCCTAAACAGAAGATTTGATCGAATTTTAACAGTGTTCAGCCTAATATTATAGAAACTGCCAATGTACCAAACTACTCAAATATATATATTTTTTTTTTCAGAAACTATTCTTTATTAAGTTATATTACAACCAGTCCAATTTAGGACATTTTTAACAGTGATAAAGTACAACATTCATACTACATTTACACAATCTATACAAAACAATAAATTTATAAAATAATAATAAAATATACATAAATACAAAATAGAATCAATAAGAATATATTCAAAAGTCACTCACACCTATATACAATTCCCAAGCATACAGCACGTGAGTGGAGAATCTAGCTAATGCTAGAACTCCAATACACATTTTACAAGAGATCTCGAGGCCACTGCCGTTTCAACCTTCTAAGGGGATGGTAAGGATGTGTGGAGCTGGATAAGGATTGAGCGAGCGGATTAGGGTGATAAGGTTCTGATAGAATTTTGATGATATAAGGTCTAAAATAAATAGAATATTTAGGTCGTGTTGTAAGGTATGATTGGTGACATAATAAGGAGCATTAGCTATTGTTCGGAGGACTTTGGATTGGAAGGATTGAATGCGTTTTATGTTAGAAAACTTGGCAGTTCCCCACAGCCCAGATAGGTTTCAGTACTGTCTTGTATATTAGCAGTTTGTTTTAAATAGATAGTTTACAATTTCTGTACGATTGGCCTAATCGTCGATTAAGTTCTTGTCGTTTAAGTCTAGTATGCGGCTTCCAACTCATAATAATAAAAATTTAATAAGCGTCTAAAAAGCTTTAATATGAGAGGTGACAGGCGGCTGTAGGTCTTATAGGTACCGAAATATCTTTGTCCATGTAATACATTATGTCTTAAATACAGGAATTAGCCTCATTTTCACATTATGAAGGTAAATGTTACATAAACCACGCATTATACGAAATTGGATTACACGTATGGTGTCAGAATTGGAGAATTAAAATCAATTCCAATAAATCCCATCAAATTAAATTTACCCTTCGTCGTAAACCTATGACATCCTGTCCTGCTGTGTCCTTTAATGATATTCCGCTTATCCCGTTCGAACAGATCCGCTATTTACGGTTCCTGCTTGACAAACGCCTTACATGGAATCCGCATACAATACTGAAAAGACAAAAAACTGCTCGCCGCTTTCGGTTACTTCAACACTTACTAGACAAACGGTCAAAGCTTCCTCTTAACTATAAAAGACTCATTTACATAATATTCATAAGGCCTATCTCGACATACGGAGTTGAGCTTTAGGGCTCTACTAAACCATCAAACATTTCCCGTATCCAATCCTTACAACCAAAATCCTTAACTCTCCTCACTTTGTCACGAATAGAATCATCCACAAAGACCTTAATGTTCCATATGTAGCTGATTTGGCCCGTACCAGGTATCACTCCTTCCATTAAAAACTCTACTCCCACTCTAATCCACTAGTTTCAATCCTTGCTTCCTCTTCAATTCCTGATAATCCGCCGAGGCGTCTGAAAAGAAGGACCTCGAGACCATCTTGTTTGGATTCATTACTAAAGAGTGCTGCCAATGGGAAGTTTCTCTTAATTTTTTTCAATGTATTTTATTATTAGTCAGCATATTTACTTGTTGTATTATAATGTACAGTTGTAAATTACAAATTAAAAAAAAAAAATAATAAAAATAAATTTAAAAATATATTTATATATACATATATTTTTTTTTTGTAATTTATATATATGTATATATATATATATATATATATATATATATATATATATATATATATATATATATATATATATTTATTTATTTATTTAAATGTAATAAGATATTGTGTAAAATGTATACTTTCGCTAGAACGTACAAACTTTCAGAATAGAAATTCATATTTTATATAGCTTTCTTGTATTCTGAGCAGTTTATAATTTGATAACGGAGCTGCAATATACGGTGAGACCTCTAATACATATTTGTGCAAGTTAGATGTAATTCACAATAGGAGCATCCAAATTGGTTCAGGTGCTCTTAATTCCACCCCCATTAATGCCTCATTAAATGAAGTTAGCGAACCACCTCAAAAACTAAGAAGACAACTACTAACGGACGGAATCTTTTTTTAAACATACTCTAACAACCAAAATTGCGACAGTAAAATAATAAATCTTTGCATTCCTATTTTAAGTAAATCATACGGAAGAAAAAGTAATATATTCCATTATTTTACAATAGTTTTATAAAATATCACGTAAAGTCATTCAACTAAAAGACTTCCTCAATATCAATTACAATACTCAATAAAATGACACTGCTCAGTATAAATTATCTACCGGATGTTCATCTCTTACTGCCCTTAAATACATTATTCGGTCCACGGATTGCAATTTTGTGGTTTTGACGAATTATAAGAGTGCATTTTCGTCACCACCAAAAACCACTACATATTAGTCAAAGGTAAAAAAAAAATGAAGTCTTTAAGGGTCACGCAGGAATCCCAGGTAACGAGGTGGTGGATAGACTGGCTAAATCTGCCGCCACAGCTGGTCAACTAGTTGACTTTCAGATACCATTCAAAGATTACTATAAAGCAATTAAATAAGGCACTTTATAAATCTGGAACAAAACAATATCAAACCCACCGGATAGTTCTACAAAATTATATTTCCTAAAATCTTAAAAAAACCCTGGTTCTTACTAACAAACCTAAGACACAATAAAAAAAATATACGAGTCAATCCAATTGAAATCATCAAATTTATATTTCATTTTGCCACTCGAAATTTTTTATTCTCATTTTTTCACCAATTAATCTCGATCCATTCCTGAATATAAAACTGTACGTAAAATATTTTAAATACGTCTAGTGTTGTGCTTATGCTTATCAAGTTATGCTTGGTCGAGACAAATAAATTTAAAAAAAGAAATAGGTTAAGAAGAATAAACAATCACGGTTCCAGATACAATACTGATTTATTGATGGAAATAATCCTCCTTATATATGTTTGGGATGTTGTTTACATCCTAAGATGGTTTAAGGCTAATACTGCCCGACTCCTATCCTTAACTTATATATATATATATATATATATATATATATATATATATATATATATATATAAAACTTGATTTCTAATATATATATATATATATATATATATATATATATATATATATTTCTTCTTTAAATTTCAAAGGCTTATCGCAATATAAAAACCTAATGAGAGGTGATAACTAGAAAATATCAGGAAAAGAATCGCTTGAACATCTACATTTTCCAGCTTGGCCCGCGTCAAGACATTATAGATTTTTTCCTGATTTTGATGAAAAAGTTGCTGTGACATTTCGGGCGTATAGTTGTCTTAAATATGAAATTTCAGTTTCAGTTTTTGTGCTGGAATTACCACAAATTTCATTTCAAGCACTTTTATTCATTCCTTGAATCAGCGAATAAATTAAATTTTTAATGAATTCCTGCTTTGCAAAAAATCAAGTTTAGTAATAATGAATATCAATAGTTGATCGTTGAGAAATTGGGATGGAAGATAGTCCGGGTGTCGGTCACTAAAAACCAAAGAAGCAGTATTAACTATTTATTGTCAACGTTTGTAGGCTTGATTTTCCTAACCACTGTGTGAACCTACATACGCTGGCAATAAATAGATATGATCAATTTTTACTTTCATTTACCTATATGTGAAATACCGTAAGGAAAAGTATTGCGATCGTGAAAATTTTCGAATTCGAGTTTTCACCGGATATACATGTTTTAAGGTGCTTTGAGTCCAAATGACCAAGTTCCGCAAAAAGGTCTGTGTGTCCGTGAGTCCCTGTGTGGTAAGTCCAGCACAAAAACTGAAACCCGTACGAAACTGAAATTTCATATTTAAGACAACTATACGCCCGAGATGTCACCCGACTAAACTTGATTTTTTGCAAAGCAAGAATTCTTTAAGAATTTAATTTATTCGCCGATTCAAGGAATGAATAAAAGTGCTTTAAATGAAATTCTACCCTCAACACCAACACTAGGGAGCAATAAAAATTTAAAAAAACATAATTGTTTCACATTAGAAAATGAAATAAATAAATTTCACATTGTTTAAAGTATTTAATTTATATTGGATATAATTAGTTGACCGTTAAGAATTACTAGAAGGAATTAATCCCGGTGGCGGCAATGAATGAAACAATTAGGTAGTTTTAACCATTTATTTTCTGCCAACGTTTCGACACCCATTGTGGGTCATCATCAGGGCGTATACTAGGCGAATGGAAACTACTAGATTTGTTTCCAAACTACGAGTTTCCATTCGCCTTCAATACGCTCTGTTAATAACCCAAAATGAGGGTCGAAACGTTGGCAGAAAATAAATTATTGAAACTACTTAATTGTTCCATTCATTCACCGCCACACGGACTAATTCCTTCTAGTATTTAATTTTTACTAAAACTAATGGACCCCCAGCTTCGAACGGGTGAAATTTGAATGAGGTGTCATTTATATTCAAAAAATCTCTGTCTAACCGATTCAGAGTTTATCGCCTTGGAAATGTTAGTTCATCGTAACAAGAAAATATGTTTATTTTATAACGTCTATTCATTTTTATATTTAATCATCGGCAGAAATTAAAAACATAAATCAAAATTGGTTCAGTTTATTTGTTTGTAATTTTAAATTGAAGCATAGATAACGGATAATTTAATTCACCCATATAAAGAAAACTTGATTTCAATGTGTTAAAAAAATATAGAAATAACAAAGGTTCCTATTCTATTAGGTTTGTAACTATTTTATATTTCCAATAAACTATTTAAAGTACATTTTAAAGGTTTAAACTAGTTTCCATGGGAATCCCATTTATTTTACAGTGAAAGATTTGTTTTCATGATATATATATATATATATATATATATATATATATATATATATATATATATATATATATATATTAAAAATCATTTTATTGGTATTTGGTATTTACAACTGTATTAACAAAAAAAATACATCAAGTAAATGTGATGTGTTATACAATACAATGATATGATATACATGTAGAGAAGATTCCCATTAGAAGCACTCAAAAGTATTCTAAACTAGAAGGTCCCGGGGCAATTTCCTTTTCAGGCGCCTCGGAGAATTATCCGGAATTGAAGAGGAAGAAAGGATTGAAACTAGTGAGTTAGAGTGAGAAAGGAGTTAGTCATGAAAGGATTGATACCTGGTCCGGACCAAATCAGTAACAAAGGGAACATTGAGGTCGTTATGGATAAGTTTATTTGTGACAAAGTAAGGAGCGTTGAGGATTTTACGAAGGATTTTGAATTGTAAGGATTGAATGCGGGAAGAATTTGATGGTTTAGTAGAACCCCAAAGTTCTACTCCGTAAGTCCAGATTGGTTTTATAATAGTCATGTAGATGAGCCTTTTGTAGTTCAGAGGAAGGTTTAACCGTTTGTCTAGTAAGTGTTGAAGTAGCCTAAAGCGGCGAGCAGTTTCTTGTCGTTTTAGTCGTGTATGTGGATTCCAAGTTAGGCGATTGTCAATAAGAAGTCCTAGGTACCGGATCTGTTCGACAGGAGCTAGTTGAGTGTTATTAAAGTATAGTGTAGGGCAGGAAGTCAAAGGTTTACGACGAAGGGTAAAGGTTATTTGTTGGAATTTATTTTTATTCTCCAGTTCTGACACCATACTTCTATGTCTTTGATGTGGGCTTGAAGGGTATTTGAGGCAACAAATAGATCTGTATGAACTGATAACACGCAGGTGTCATCAGCATAGGTAGAAAGGAAAGTGTTAGGATGGGTTGGGATATCAGCTGTATATACTGTGTATAGAATGGGCCCTAGGATACTGCCTTGAGGAACACCAGCAGTCTGTGTAAAAAGGGATGAATAAGAACTATTGTGATTTATTTTGAAGGATCTATCAGAGAGGTGGGATTGAAGAATCAGGAAATATGTGGGAGGAAGGAATTTACGGAGTTTGTACAACAGTCCTGGGTGCCAGACTCTATCAAAGGCCTGTTCTACATCGAGAAAGGCTCCCGTACATTACAACCCGCGCTCCAAAGCATAAGAGACAACGTCCACCACACGATGACATTGCTGGATAGTGGGGCAATCACTGGCAAGCATTGGGGCAATCACAGGATATATCAATAACCCAGCTTGAGCAAGTGCAAGATTAAAAAGAACGATCGATGAGATTATTGTGCAGCAACTTGGGACAGTGCTTGAATCTCAGCTCACCGAAAAACTGGCTTTACATGCTGATGTACTAATACAAAAACTGACTGTTCATGTCAACAGGTTGATTTACACGAAGATATAAAAAGTCGATGTTTCGTAAAAAGCAGAACAGACGATTCATAAATAATGAGAAGCTGTTTTATCGGAACCTGGAAAACGATAAAAATACATTTGTAAATGTTTCACTAACCGAAAAGTTCGTTGATTATTGGAGAGAGCTATGGGAGAACAATGCAATTTTCAATTTTCAATGATGGAGCTCAATGGTTACTATCAGTATATAATGAAATTCAGGAAGTTTCCCAATTCAAATTTAATATAAATTTTAATATACAGCAATAACTTTTGTTTCGTCAATCTACTTTACCTTATACAACTTTTTATGTTAGCTAACTTTTATTTTTTAATCTTTAGCTTTCCAACGTTTTTCTATTATTCTTTGGAGAAAAATAAATCTACGTGGAAAAAATATTTGCTGTTTTCACCTTCAGTTGGTAATCAATTTTTTTTTCACACTTCAAAATCTCCCATTTTTTTCGATTTTAACTATCAGAAATGCTCAATTATTTCTAATCAATAAAGATAAGCTTTTTTAGACATTTTTGTAAAGACTGAATTATTTCTTGGTAGCAAAATGTTACAGAGGTAATCAAACATTATCGTTTGGATGAGCAGTGTTAACATTCATACAAATGCATTGTCCAGTTTGTTATATAGAGGCATCGTAATTAAATAAGATGTATATACATTTTTTTCTAGTGTCAATAATTTGGCTATGACTCCACTATCCAGCAATGTCATCGTGTGGTGGGATGTTCGGAATCCGAACTGATGATCAGGGATGATATGGTTAGAATCAAGGAAGGGGTGTATTCGTTTCAGAAGGAGTTTTTCAAGGATTTTACCCATAATAGGTAATAGAGAAATTGGACGGTAAGAGGATGGATGTTCGAGCGCCTTTTGGGGTTTGGGAATCATCTTAACAA
The DNA here is from genome assembly GCA_023052935.1 of Piezodorus guildinii. NCBI lineage: Eukaryota > Metazoa > Arthropoda > Insecta > Hemiptera > Pentatomidae > Piezodorus > Piezodorus guildinii. The sequence goes on along the minus strand of CM041295.1, from coordinate 123,166,109 downwards.
AAGATAGTTTCCAGGAGTCAGGAAAATATTTGGTCTGGAGGATAGCATTATATATGTAGGTAACAAAAAGGATGGATTTTCGAGGAAGCTGTTTCATTATATGGGAAGTAACTAGGTTATGTCCAGGAGCTTTGCGGGAAGGTTATCTGTGAATGATATTGGCTGTTTTTGAAGGATGAAATGTTTTAGGTGGTAGGGTCATTTAGAGAGGAATATCGAGTTCTTTTCAATACATTCAACATGGTTGGAATTGAGTATTTCAGGATGAGGAATGAATATTTTAGAGAGGTGCTGAGCAAATATCTGGGATTTTCCTTCGTCAAATCGTGCCCAGGTTCGGGTTTCATTAAGGAATGGATGGTTGAAATCTTTAAACTTGAGGATTTATTTAGTAGTCATCCATAGTGATTTGTCAGTAATCGTAAGATTTTCCGTCAATTTTTGTAAATTTTGTATTTTGTATGTTTTGAGTTCTGATTTTAGTTTGTTAGTCAGTTGAGTGTAATAAGTTTTGTCTGTTGAGTATCTGGTCCTGTGCCACTTCGACCTTGCTGTGCGCTTTTCTCTTAATAAGATCTGAATGTGCTGTGGTAGGTTACTTTTCTGAGGTTTATTAGGTTTGGTGTTTGTTGTGTTGTCTATTATGGTGCTACTTATTGAGTCAGTAAGTTTTTCTATGGCTAGGTCAATATCTTGTTCAATAATTTGGCTGCTATTCAACAAAATACAATTTTGTTTCCTTGAAAAAATATTTCTTTGTTCAATATAATTTTGGGAAAAATAAATTTTTGTAACCAAGTCATCAAAAAATTATCCCTGTAATATGAGCAGTAATGTAGACGTATAATATACAGTTGGAAAGCGCAAGTTTAGAAAAGGTAATATGCAATAAAAGAAATAGTACAAGTTAATATAAAGTTTTGAAAGCCCATAAACTTATGAACGTATGTTATTGGTAAAGATGGTGGTGATGATAGTTCAATGTTCCCACCGTCGTACCTTATCGTACAAGTTATATTCTTTCATTCAGTACGCATGATTTTAGAAACAATATTATATTTTAGGTGCCAAATTGTAACTAAGTTGTTAAAATAAATTATAAATCTATAAAACAACATTGTTATTAGTTATTTCAACTTTTAAATTATATCATCCCTTCCACATTTCCTTATTCCTACTACTCCATCTGACGCTATAAATCCTCTTCTGTAATAATTTTAACTCGTCCTTTCCATTTCTCACTCTCGGCTGTATACTTTCCTCTTGGTAACACCATTTCCTATAGGCTTCTTAGTTTCTTATTCCGATCTCTTGGGTCGCGCTTCATAGCTGGAGGTGATTACAACGCTAAACACCAACGATGGGGTTGTCGAACATCCAACTCCCGAGGTAGTATCCTTTCTAAATTCACAAACTCCAATTGTTATTCTATCCTTTCTCCTACAAATCCCACATATTGGCCTACATCTCTCAAAAACACCCTGATATTCTGGATATATTTGTTACCTCTCAGATCCCTACTTCCCAAGCCAAAATCAAATCCGTGAATGACCTTTCATCTGATCACAATTCTTTTCTGCTTTCTTTGCATTCAAACTTTGTTCCTAAACCCACCCCTCCTGCATTAATTACAGGACGTGTAAACTGGGACCAATTTCGATATGACATAAATAAACCAGACTTAAAACTTCCACTAAAGACAAAACAAGATATTGACCTAGCCATAGAAAAACTTACTGACTCAATAAGTAGCACCATAATAGACAACGCAACAAACACCAAACCTAATAAACCTCAGAAAAGTAACCTACCACAGCACATTCAGATCTTATTAAGAGAAAAGCGCACAGCAAGGTCGAAGTGGCACAGGACCAGATACTCAACAGACAAAACTTATTACACTCAACTGACTAACAAACTAAAATCAGAACTCAAAACATACAAAATACAAAATTTACAAAAATTGACGGAAAATCTTACGATTACTGACAAATCACTATGGATGACTACTAAAAAAATCCTCAAGTTTAAAGATTTCAACCATCCATTCCTTAATGAAACCCGAACCTGGGCACGATTTGACGAAGGAAAATCCCAGATATTTGCTCAGCACCTCTCTAAAATATACATTCCTCATCCTGAAATACTCAATTCCAACCATGTTGAATGTATTGAAACAGAACTCGATATTCCTCTCTAAATGACCCTACCACCTAAAACATTTCATCCTTCAAAAACAGCCAATATCATTCACAGATAACCTTCCCGCAAAGCTCCTGGACATAACCTAGTTACTTCCCATATAATGAAACAGCTTCCTCGAAAATCCATCCTTTTTGTTACCTACATATATAATGCTATCCTCCAGACCAAATATTTTCCTGACTCCTGGAAACTATCTTTTGTTAAGATGATTCCCAAACCCCAAAAGGCGCTCGAACATCCATCCTCTTACCGTCCAATTTCTCTATTACCTATTATGGGTAAAATCCTTGAAAAACTCCTTCTGAAACGAATACACCCCTTCCTTGATTCTAACCATATCATCCCTGATCATCAGTTCGGATTCCGAACATCCCACCACACGATGACATTGCTGGATAGTGGAGTCATAGCCAAATTATTGACACTAGAAAAAAATGTATATACATCTTATTTAATTACGATGCCTCTATATAACAAACTGGACAATGCATTTGTATGAATGTTAACACTGCTCATCCAAACGATAATGTTTGATTACCTCTGTAACATTTTGCTACCAAGAAATAATTCAGTCTTTACAAAAATGTCTAAAAAAGCTTATCTTTATTGATTAGAAATAATTGAGCATTTCTGATAGTTAAAATCGAAAAAAATGGGCGATTTTGAAGTGTGAAAAAAAAATTGATTACCAACTGAAGGTGAAAACAGCAAATATTTTTTCCACGTAGATTTATTTTTCTCCAAAGAATAATAGAAAAACGTTGGAAAGCTAAAGATTAAAAAATAAAAGTTAGCTAACATAAAAAGTTGTATAAGGTAAAGTAGATTGACGAAACAAAAGTTATTGCTGTATATTAAAATTTATATTAAATTTGAATTGGGAAACTTCCTGAATTTCATTATATACTGATAGTAACCATTGAGCTCCATCATTGAAAATTGAAAATTGCATTGTTCTCCCATAGCTCTCTCCAATAATCAACGAACTTTTCGGTTAGTGAAACATTTACAAATGTATTTTTATCGTTTTCCAGGTTCCGATAAAACAGCTTCTCATTATTTATGAATCGTCTGTTCTGCTTTTTACGAAACATCGACTTTTTATATCTTCGTAACCTGTTGACATGAACAGTCAGTTTTTGTATTAGTACATCAGCATGTAAAGCCAGTTTTTCGGTGAGCTGAGATTCAAGCACTGTCCCAAGTTGCTGCACAATAATCTCATCGATCGTTCTTTTTAATCTTGCACTTGCTCAAGCTGGGTTATTGATATATCCTGTGATTGCCCCAATGCTTGCTCTTAGAAACTTATTTATTTTCCAACCTTCTCTGCCAGCGTGGAATGATTGGTTGGCCTTTATCTTTTTCGGCTCTCTTTGTTCCAAGCCCAGTTCAATAATAACGACCTTGCTGCAACATAAGCCCAATGACAGGCGGCTTCAATTTCCATGTATGGACAATCGCTAGCAAGTTCGCTTAGAGCGTCATTAACGTGATTAACAGTGATCCGCGATTTAAAGCTATAAGTAATGGTCTTACATGATGTGGAATTCCCTCAAAAAGTAGATGTAGATTGAGTTAATCTCTGATTTCGTTGTCTTCATCGGGAGAGGTTGCTTCTACTGCTAATGATATTTCTAATTGCTGAGGTTCAGGCGGGTGCTCTTCGGGTACAGTGCCTAGTAACCCTAATCGTTCAGACACTACTCCTTTTATATGTTTCGTTTCATGGGCCGATAGGAATTTTCGAGACCGAATCACTCTAACTTTGCGTGCTCATGGTCATTTGTGGGTATGACTCTCGCCAGTACTGCTGAGATATCCTGTCTTGTCGGTTTCTAATTTTGTTATTGTTATTATTATTATAAAGGTTCTTAAAACCTACGCGTGCTGTAACGTACAGGATGTTCCCACGAGTTTTATAGTGATTTAAGACAAAAATCCTCACATATTATAATTTCTTTTTCTTTCTTTTTTTTTTTTTTTTTGAGAAGCAGGGTTGTTAAGCTGATTTAGTATTTCCTAAAATTGATCTTTATATGCATGAAAAAGAAGAATCATTTCACTTTCCAAAAATTCCAATAACATCTGAACAAAGAAACTGAGGGAGAGAAACAGATAAATCGTAACATTATTTCATGGCTTTAATATTTTAAACATTCTCAATTGATCAAGCCGAAAAGCATTTCTTTCTTTTTTCCACGCTTGTATATTTTCTTTGATGTACTCAGAAAAATCACATCAATATTACATTCCAAACTCGATAATAAAATAAAGCATGTTTTTTAACAGCTTCTAGGACTAATTGGTACGAATGAAGGGACAGGTGATAAATATTTTGGAATTTACAATTACGAAATAAAATTTGGTTAAAATCTGCGACACGTTAACAGTGATGTACCTCTCCTTGTAAGACAAGATTCAGGAGAAAGACGTTTTTAAAAAAAAAATTAATTCTAGAAATTAAAAAAAATGCTATCAATCGCAGAACATAATAATTTTAAAATAGGAAAGGAGTAAAGGGCTGCAAGCCCGTTGACGAAAGCTTAGTGGCAACTAGTTCATCTCTCTACTCACGTTTGGAGCACCCTCCCTCAATCAAATCATTGGGGGTGGAGGCTTTAACCTTAATCAACCTCTTTTCTACTCCTACCCAGCTAACCACTTAATATTCCTATCCTCTTTTCCTTCCAAATTTCTTTTCCCTTACAACCGGATAATTAGATGATAAATATTCAACCATTGCGCCTAACCAAAATCAATGAGATGCTATACTTCATGTCCTTGGACAGCTTAAATAAAATGAGTAGAGCGTGAGTTATTCCATATGGATATTATATTATACTGTTTTGAAGAAAATAAAAGGAACAAAGATAAATACCGTATCAGAAAGTAACTAAGTCACATAGTAGCTACAAATTTATTTATCTGTTACGAATAAACCACGTCCTACAAGATAAAAAATATTGTTATGTTGTCCAGAATTAGTTTATGTTCACTACAATTTTTATTATTTAAAATTTAAATAAATAGATATAATAAACTCCCCGTCAAAAGTATTGCAACACTTAAATATATTTGAATTTTACAGAAACGTTGTGTTTTTATAATAAAGATAGGTTCTGAAGTCAATAATAAACATTTTTAAACTGGAGATAAACAAGTTTTATTAAAATAAATTACAATATTTCTTCCAATAAAAAAAAAAAATTTAGAAAACTTACTTTTTAAAATTTTCCTTTTTGAAATTCTAACTTTTAAATTACAATTTCAATTTTTTTTATTTATTTATTTATTTAAAGAAATTTACAACTGTATTTATACAATACATCAAGTAAATGGCGGTGATGGGCAAATACTCCTGTACTGATTACTGTAATCAAATGATGTTCGCTGCTGATTACAAAATCTACTCAGCTTTCCTCCTGATTACTTTCTATTTTCCTCTGTAATCAAAATTTTCGTACTTTTGAGTACTTGATTACTTGAGCACTTGATTACTTTTTTATATGAGGTGGCCAGAATAGATTATATTAAATACATCTATTAAGTTAAATTCTATTAATAATTTCTTTAAGCCATAACTTTTCATAAAAAATTGATAAGGGTAAATTATTATTATTAAGATGGTGGGTCTATAGATTATTGTAAACTATTCAGATGAAATCGATATAGGGGCCTAGTATTATGTTTTTTTTACACTTGGAATTTCATTTTAACTTTTTCGTATTTACTGGATATTAGGCTCAGTAGCTGGGTTACCAATGGCTCGTTACCGATTATACTATTAATTTTTATCGCGCTTGCTCAAGAATAGGTTTATTTTAGCTTTTTCGCATTTATTCGATACCAGGCTAGGTAGCTGCGTTGCCAATGGCTCGTTACCGATTATACTATTAATTTTAATCGCACTCCCTCAAGAATAGGTTTATTTTAAATGTTTCGTGTTTATTCGATACCAGGCTCGGTAGCTAGGTTCCCAAAGGTTCTTTACCGATTATACTATTAATTTTTATCGCGCTTGCTCAAGAATAGCTTTATTTTAACTTTTTCGTATTTATTCGATACCAAGCTAGGTAGCTGCGTTCCTAAAGGTTCGTTACCGATTATACTATTAATTTTAATCACGCTCGCTCAAGAATAGGTTTATTTTAACTTTTTCGTATTTATTCGATACCAGGCTCAGTAGCTGGGTTCCCAAAGGTTCGTTACCGATTATACTATTAATTTTAATCGCGCTCGCTCAAGAATAGGTTTATTTTAACTGTTAGGTGTTCTGTAAAATCCTGAAAGTTTTGAATTTTGAATTTCCGTATTTCTGTCTTGAGGTTGTTAGTCAGTTTGTTGTAGTGGGTTTTGTCTGATGGATATCTCGTTCTATGCCACTTCGCCCTTGCTCGGCGTTTTTCAATTAGTAAGAGGCGAATATGTCTTGGTAATTTCGTTTCATCAGAATTCCTACTTTTATAGTGAGATGTGTTTTTGTGTATGGTCGTTTCTATGGATGTTGTAAATTGTTTAATGGCGAGGTCTATTTGTTTTTTTAGTTTTGGGATTATTAAGTCCAGTCTGTTTTTCAAGTCATTACGAAAATTGTCCCAGTCAACACGTCCTTTAATCAGTGATGGAGGATAAGGTTAGGTTTAGAAATAGAATTTGTGTGCATGAGAAGCAGAACTGGGCTATGATCTGAGGAAAGGTCATCGAAGGATTTGACTGTCGTGTGGGAGGAGGGGATTTGAGAAGTAACAAATATCAAGGATGTCGGGACGTTTCTTAATGGAAGTAGGCCAATATGTAGGTTCCTGGGGTGCCAAGAGGGAATAGCTACAGGAAGTGGTGAGACGGGAAAGTATCCTGCCACGAGTGTTGGACGTTCGGCATCCCCATCGTTGATCTTTGGCGTTGTAATCCCCCCAGCAATGAAGCGCGGACCAAGGTATTGGAATAAGGATTCAAGGTGGTGAACGGTGAGTGAATTACCGGGAGGACAGTATACCGCTGAGATTGACATATTAAATAGGTGGGAAGATAAGGTGATAGAAGTTGATTGAATGGTGTCAGATGGAGAAGAAGGAAGCATGGAGTGAGGAATGGATTTATGGATGAGGATACATGAGCCAGCGTGAGGTGTGTTGTCAGGGTGATCTGATCGGTATGTGATGTAGTCACGTATGTAAAAGTGCGAGCGTGTAGTGAAATGGGTTTCAGTCACAAGGGCAATGTCTATGGTATTGTCGTGTAGGAATATGTCCAGTTCGTCACGGTGATTCAGTAAACCATTTGCATTCCACAAAAGGATGGCTAGGGAGTTTTTGTTCATTGTGGGATATGGAAAGGAAATTCAGATAGGAGTCTAGTAAGGAGGGTAATGAGAGGTCTTATTGTATTTTGAAGATCTAAAAGGAAGGATGACAGGATTGATGTGATTTCGGATGGGTTTTGTGTAGAATAGGAGGAAGTGGAAGGTTCATTGGGTGGAGGATTATGCTGTCTAGGGTTTATAGGGTGCTCCGTCGGAGTTGCTGAAGAGGTTCCACGTTTGACGGAGCTGCTACGGGTGGGATTACTTGGGAGGTAGGATGTAAAGGAGATGGAAGTTTGGGATTGATCTGGGGTGGTAACTTGACCCTTAGGACGTTTTTGGTTGGTACATCGATTTTAGGTGTTTTTTGGAGGGATTGGGACATCTGAGGCTGGTGATAGGATTGTTGATACTGAAGATGATGAGGGGATGGTTGAGGCTGAGGATGATGACGGGGTGGTTGAGGCTGAAGATGATGACGGGGTGGTTGAGTGAGGTGATGAGTTGGGTGAATGAGGTGGTTGAGGCTGAAGATGATGATAGGTTTTAGGAGAAGATTCAGGTTCCTGTTGATTATCCTGCTGTTTTCTGGTAATGTTGGAGAAAGATTTAGAATAGAATAGAATGGAATAGAAAAAAAAAACTTTATTCTGGGACAATGTCCCTTAAGAATAACAATTATGAACTAAATAATAAATTATAACTGGCCAAAAACAATATATAAATACAATTAAATAACACAAGAATGAAAAAAAAATAAATAAAGGGTCATAGTGTCATCTCTATTTACAAATTCTAGAAATAAATAAATAAGAATAAACATAAAATGTAACTTTTACATCTCATAAAAGTAAAATTCACCTCATCATAAGTTGGCCTGTCGAAAACGATGAGAGGGAAGGAGCATGACGGATGTTTGAAGGGAGAGTATTCCATAAGGAAGAGGACCGGGCTAAAAAGGAGCAGTCATATTTTTTGGTTCTAAGGAAAGGAGTGTGGAGGTCGGACAGACGGGATCTTGTTTCCTGGTGATGGGTTGAGGATTTAAATAACAGAAGGCTGTAGACATAAAATGGATGGTGGGAGTTTATGATTTGATAAAGGAATGATCCAAGAAAATATTGTCTTCGAAAGTTTGGGGTTAGCCACTTTAACTCGTCGTAGAGGTGGGATAACGTGCGACCGTCTCGAGGTACCGAACACAAATCTTAAAAAGCAATTCATAACCCTTCTCAATCTATCCTCGAGCACCTTTGAGAGGCCGCCATATGCCACACAACCATAGTCAAAGTGGAGGAAAATGAATGATGAAACTAGGAGTTTACGGGTAGATTGTGAAGATACGTCAAGGATGAAGATCAGGTTGGAAGTGAGGATGTCGACCATGGCGTCAATGGAGGAACAGGAATAGATATTGTCCCATTTCAGGGTTTCGAGATCGGGTAGGATGTTTTCACGAGTGAGGGAATTCATGTTACGGAGAGTTATGATTTTTGGAAGGATTTCTTGAGTAGGGATATTATATGATAACTGGATTAAGTCATGGGAGGATAGAAATGGGACTGGCAATTGAGATTGGGAGAGAAGGTTCTGTGCTGAATCAATAATATGAACCTCTAACCAAGTGTCACATAACTGCGATTAGGAGAGGATGGGTGTCGGATGTGATTTCCAAGAAAAGGAATTCAATATGTGGTTGGTCGGATGGGGTTGAGACTTCTAATATGCGGGATTTTAGGCTATTATGGACGTAAAGACCGACGCCTCCGCCTGTGCCGCCTATTCGGTCATGACGTATAAAGGAATATTCTGGTAAGGAGACAGCGGTGGAGGGGATATAGGGTTTCAACCAGGTTTCGGAGACTGCGATGATATGATAAAAGTTTCTGGTAAAGTACTGGAGGAATTCATCATAATGAGCGAGCAAGAATTGGGAGTTCACATGACAGACGTTTAGGATACTAGACATAGGGATGGAAGAGGAAAGAATACAAACAGTAGGAAAACGATGAGCTAAGAACAGTAATGAATTTAAAAATATCTGAAAGATAAATGCCAACGAATCTATATATACATGCATACACACATAGATATACACATACACATATACACATAAATAATAGTACTTAGATAAAATAAAGTGAGCATGATATATACAATGTAAATTTACACAAAGAATAAGAATAATTATAACAAAAATTAAGATAACTATAGTAAAAATTGTATATGAAACTATGTTGATAAGAATGAAAATAACTTTGATGACATTATAAATATCTCTGATAGAAATAAAATAAACTTTGTTAAAAATAAAACAAAATAGTTTTTGATAGAAGTAAAAATAAAATATGAAAAAATATACTAATATCTTATTCAAATATAGCATTAAGTTTCGTAAGAATAGAATAAGAAAAACTTTGATAAAAAATGTAGTAGCTTTGATTACAGAATAACTATCTGTGATAAAAATAAAATAGGTTTTAATTAATGTAAAATAGACTTTGAAAGAGAAAACAAAACAAAAGAGCTTCGATGATAGTAAAATAACCTTTGATAGAAATAAAATATACTTTGATAAAAATAAAATACCTTAAATAGAAATAAAAATAACTTTAGTAATAATAGAATAAAAAGAACTTTGATAAAAGTATAAATATCCTTGATAAAAATTAAATAAACTTTTGATTTTGTGATTGAAATGAAAATTACGAAATAATAAGATAATAATATCGAGAGAGAACATTGAACAGAAGAATTGTAGGCAAAATAGGGAATGAAGCTAGTCAGTAGACGAGAGCACAGGTGTCAGCCAAAAACATCGAGGTCCTGAGCATGGTCAATATAAATGACGGGTTGACCGTCGTTCTTACGGCACCGAACCCTACCGCCCGCGAACCACACATACTTCAGCTTGCCAGCTGACTTCTTCTGGCGAGCGAGCCAAAAGAGGTGCCTGTTGGTCTGGGTCATCTCCTCGCTGAGATAGATCCGGTGGCAGTCATTCTCCTGCCAACCTATATCCCTCGTAGAGTCCCTCTTCGTCTTCCTGCTCTTAATCAACTCATCTCGTGTGGTCTGTCTGACGAATCGAGCGGTGACGGGAGGCGGTCGCGGGTCATCCTTTCTCTGCCTCCGCCGTTCAATCGTGTCCAGGTCCTCCATTTTAATTTTAATTCCGAGGTACATTGGTTACCAGAGCCGATGGGGTTTCCCCCGAACGGACCGGGACGCCCCTCATTTCCAGTGACCTGCACAGTAGGCCCTGTTCTACCTTATTTAAGCGGACTCTAATTCGCCTACTTTAGATTTTAGCAGTTTGTTTTTAGAAGATAATTCTTCTAAATACTTGGCTTAGCCCTCTAAATGATTTTCAATTTTGGTGAGCCTTTCATTTAGCTCAAAGCTCAGCTCCCATATTTTTCAAGAGATGATTTAAGATCTCATATCTCTTCATTGACGAGGTCGCCGTGTTTATTTACCGCTATGAGTATGTCGGAAGGCGTTGGCTCCTTAACGTGCTTTAGGCTACTCCCTGTAGGTGATGACGATTTTTCGGTGGTTGTCCCAGATTTTTTTCAAGGTCACATTTAGAACATAACCACGGTTTTTTGTTTGATTTGATCGCTTCAATTTCTTTATCAGGTAAATTGCAGCATTTACCGTGAAAAATCACGCGGCATTTACTGCAACTCACGCTGCTCTTCTCGTCCCTGGCAATCACGGCGTCACAAATAGTGCACTGAGCCATTTTAATTTTGAATAATAAATAATATTAATTGTACAACGAGAGAAAGGTGTTTATCAATTAAGGCCTGTGTCAACGTCCTTTAATACTCTAAGGTTAGGGATTAACCTGAGTATAGCCAGCCTATTCAGAATAAAACACTGAACTATTTTACCGATTCTTTCTTGAAGTGGTGATTTAAATAATATAATTATGAGGTATACATATAAATGTGACTATATTTATCACAACTCTGAAAGAAGAAGGAGGATAACGATAACAAAAGCGACTGATGTAGAGAGAGACACCGGTAAGATGTTAACGGTTTGCCGTATATGGCCAAACTGATTTATTATTGATGTTGGTGGTCGTCGGGCGTTGATCTTCGTGGGTCAAAGGGTTTCCAGAGAGAGCTCTCTCATTGTTTCCTGAAGGGCCAGGGTTTTGGGAACCTGGAACGTTTCTTTGCAATTTAAAGGCAATATTTTCATTTTTGCGGCGCTACATAGTTTTGTACACCACACAACCTTTGTAACTCGCCGGGTGCCCTTCATCACATAGTGCACATATTGCTGGCGTTTCTCTTGGCTTCTGGCATGTATTGGACGCATGCGGCCCAGCACACTTGACACACCTTTCCTGGTGGTGACAATAGGTTTTTGTGTGACCCAGCAATTACAATTTTAAATTTACATTTAATAAGATGTATTGCCCCCTCTGGCTTTAATGACTGCTTCCACCCGTCTTGGCATACTTGTAAAAAGATTTTGAAGAAAATCTTGAGGTATATTGTTCCTCTACTCCAATACAGCTGTCTTTAGCATTTAAAGGGTATTAGGAGGTGAATCGCGTGACCGAACCTTTCTTTTTAGATAATCCCAAATGTGCTCGATTGAGTTAAGGTCAGGACTTTATGCTGGCCAATCAATGATGTGAATATTTGTGGTGTTTAGGTATTCAGAAACACATCTTGTCTTGTGAGGACGAGCATTATCAGGCATGAGCAATGATTAAGAGCCTATGAATGGCACTACATAATCTTGAAGATTCATTTCTACATACTTCAAAGCATTCCAAGCCCCTCCTTGCATTAGCACAAACTCGGTATGTGCCTTCCAAGATATGCCACCCCAGAACATGAAAGAACCCCATGCAAATGGTTCAGTTTCTAACGTGCAGTACTGACTGTACCAGTTCTCCAGGCCTTCTCCAAACTCTTTCATGGCCATCGGAGCTGTTAAGGGCCACTCTCTTCTCATCACTGAATAAAACTTTTTTCCATTCCTCCACAATCCAAGACTAATGTTTCCTTGAAAATCTTAATCTTTCTACTCGGTGTTCTGCGGTGAGAAGAGGACCTTTCACTGTCCTTCTTGACCTGAGGTTTGACTCTCTCAGTCTTCTAATGACTGTTGACTCCCAGACTCATAACCCTCGAACACCAGCGATCAACTTTTTAATGGAAGACGAAGTAGAATTACGCTTCCGAAGTGCTTGTATTTTAATAAAGCGGTCATCTATGGGGTTAGTAACCCTGGGACGCCCTGACGATGGTCGTCTCGAATGACTACCAGTCTCCTTGTACCTCTTTACGATCCTTGAAACGGTTAGAATAGTGAATCCCAAGGCGATTCGCAATGTAAAGCAATGATTTGTCTTCTGCATAGAGAGTGATGATTCTGACCGAATCAACGTGACTTTTTTTTTTTTTTTTTTTTAATTATATTTTATTGAAATTTACAACTGTATACTACAATACATTAAGTAAATATGGTGACAAAAGATATGTACATGAAAAACGTGAAGAGAAACTGCCCATTGGCAGCACTCTAGTAATCAATCTAAACAAGAAGGTCTTCTCCTTAGAAGCTTCGGTGGATTATCAGGAATTGTAGAGGAAACAAGGATTGAAACTAGTGTATTAGAGTGGGAATGGAGTTTGTCATGGAAGGAATGATACCTGGTACGGGCCAAATCAGCTACATATGGAACATGGAGGTCATTATGAATAATTTTGTTCGTGACAAAGTAAGGAGCGTTGAGGATTTTGGATTGTAAGGATTGGATACGGGAAGAATTGGATGGTTTAGTAGAGCCCCAAAGCTCGACTCCGTAGGTCCAGATAGGCCTTATGATTGTCATGTAAATGAGTATTTTGTAGTTAAGTGAAAGGTTAAAGCGTCTGTCTAGTAAGTGTTGGAGTAGCCGAAAACGTCGAGCAGTTTCTTGTCTTTTCAGTCTTGTATGTGGATTCCATGTAAGGCGTTTGTCAAGCATGAGTCCTAAATAGCGGATCTGTTCAGCCGGGACAAGCGGAATATCATTAAAGGAAACTGTAGGGCAGGATGTCATAGGTTTTCGACGAAGGGTAAAGGTAATTTGATGGGATTTATTGGAATTGATTTTAATTCTCCAATTCTGACACCACACCTCAAGGTCTCTGATGTGGGATTGGAGAGTTTGAGAGGCAATACTAGGATCATTATGAACTGATAGCACGCAAGTGTCATCGGCATAGGTAGAAAGGAATGTGTTAGGATGGGTTGGGATATCAGCTGTATAAACTGTGTAAAGGATGGGTCCCAGAATGCTGCACTGAGGAACACCAGCAGACTGGGTAAATGAGATGAATACGAGCGATTGTGGTTTATTTTGAAGAATCTGTCGGAGAGGTAGGACTGGATGATTAGGAAGTATGTTGGAGGAAGGAATTTACGGAGTTTATACAGCAGTCCTGAGAGCCAGACTCGATCGAACGCCTGTTCTACGTCGAGAAAGGCTCCCGTGCAGTAAAATCCACGCTCCAATGCAGACAAGACCACATCCACCACACGGTGACATTCCTGGATGGTGGAGTGGGAAGTATGGAACCCAAACTGGTGGTCTGGGATTACGTGATATGATTATAGTATAGTCGTTTTAGGAGGAGTCTTTCCAGGATTTTACCCATGATGGGATAAAAGAGAAATAGGACGGAAAGAAGAAGGGAGCTCCAGTGACTTTTTGGGTTTGGGGATCATTTTAAGTGATCTGTCAGTAGTAGTGAGTTTTTCAATCATGTTCAGCAAGTTTTGAATTGTCTGATTTTAGTTTGTTAATTTTGTTCTTAATAAGATGCAAATGTGCTGTGGCAGGTTAGTTTGTTCAGGGTTGTTAATGTTGGTGTTGTTGTTTGTACTGTTGTCGAATATACTGTTACTTGTTGATTCTGTAAGTTTTCCTACGGCACTGTCAATATCTATTTTAGTCTTTGTGGAATTGTCAAGTCCAATTTTGTTTCCAAGTCTGCCCCAGTCCACTCGTCCAAAGATTAGTTTAGGAGAGGTTGGTGTAGGAACAAATCTCGAATGCAAGGAAAGCAGAACTAGACTGTGGTCTGATGATAGGTCATTCAAGGAATTAACTGTTGTTTGCGAGGAGGAAAGCTGAGAGGTGACAAATATGTCAAGGATATCGGGACGTTTTTTGGGTGAAGTAGGCCAGTAGGTGGGATTCTTGGGAGAGAGGATAGAATAACTATTTGAGGTTGAGAGATTAGAAAGGATATTACCACGGGTGTTGGATGTTCGACAACCCCACCGTTGGTGTTTAGCGTTGTAGTCTCCTCCGGCAATGAAGCGCGGTCCAAGGATAAAAATGAATTAAGGATGGTATAAGTAATGGAATTGCCAGGGGGGCAGTACACAGTTGCGAGCGTCACTTGGAAAGGACGAGTGGAAATGGTTATAGAGGTTGATTGTATAGCGTCAGTTGGAGTAGAAGGGACAAGGGTATGGGGTAAGGATTTATGAATAAGGATGCAAGAGCCCGCATGGGCTTGTAGGGTGGTCTGTTCTATAGGTAATGTAGTCTTGTATGTAAAAACGTGATCGTTGAGTGAAATGTGTTTCAGTCAGTAGTGCTATATCTATGTGGTTGTCATGAAGGAATATGTCGAGTTCGTCGCGGAGGTTAAGTAGTCCGTTAGCGTTCCACAAGAGAACATTTAGAGGCTTTACACTCATCGTGGGAATGTAAATGGAATCTCAGAAAGGATTCGAGTAAGAAGGGTGATAAGAGGTCTTATGGTTTCTTGAAGGTCGGATAGGAAAGAATTCAATATGGAGCATATATAAGGTGCATTTGGACTAGTAAAGGAATGAGTATCACGAGCTTGAGGAGCATGATATGTGTGTGGGCATGAGTGATGATTGTGGGCTAGGATCGTCTTGGAGTACGAGAAGGTTCATTCGTTGATGATAGGGGAGGGGGATTTGGTTTTTGCTGGATATTAGGCCGGGATGAGACTTGATGAGGTTGCTCAGGAGGTAGCTTGACCCGCAAGGGTAAATGGTAGGGAGGAGATGGTTGAAGTGGAACTTCAGGTTGTGGTTGGGAATTATGGGGTTTGGAATGAGAGGTTGGAGGCGCCTGACGTCGAATCTGTTAATTCTTAGTGATGGAAGTTGTCTTCGTAGCTTAAGGGGTGGTAACCTTGTTTATTGGAGTAGTAGGCTGGAGAGCGTTGTTAGGTTGACGATGGTTAAGAACAGGAAAATTCGCCGAGTCATTAAAAGGAACCTGCATGGAACTCTTCTGATCTACACTTTTTAAGGGCACGTTGTGAGTTCTCTGCTTGAGTAGGTTTTTATAGACAACACATCCTCTATAGCTGGCAGGGTGTGCCTCCCCGCAAAGAGCACATTTAGCTGGCTCATTAGGTGATTTTGGGCAGGTGTCAGATGAGTGCGGGCCGGCACATTTGACGCACCTGGCTTGGTGAAAACAATATGACTTGGTGTGGCCTAAGTTCTGACATTTCGTGCACTGTACTACTGTTGATTTTTGTCTTGGTTCTTCGAAACGGATAATTGAGTATAAAAGTCTCGTCACCTAGAATATGTCGGGGTTATTTTGTGCCGGCTCTAACTCTACGAAAAATAGTGGTAGAGGGTATTTCTCGGAGGGGTGTAGGACGCATGAGACGTGTCTAACAGTGTGTCCTATCTCTTGAGTGCTCTTTTGATTGCTTCAGTGGGTGTCGTTAAGCAAAGTCCTCTCAAGACCACCCTGAATGCTTTTTCTTGCCAAAACTGGTAGCAATGAAAATCATAGTTTTTCGAATTTAGATAGTGTACCAGTTTTTTATAACTATCTTTGGAGTTGGTGTTTATTTTGATATCATTGAATCATGAGTAACATCTGAAGTTTGGCTGGCCGATCAAGTTGGCGATTTCTTGACCGAACGTCATGAAGTTATTAATATTACTAACAATTATTGGGGGTGGCTCTGGATCAGTAAACCCTTGAGGCTCGGAGGTCAGTTTGGAGATTATAGCTGTAACTGGTTTGCTACTAGAAGATGCTGTAGAAGTTGAAGGGGCGGTGTTAGAAACAGGTGGTGTAGTAGAAGACCATGGTATGGATCGACATATTACTTTAACATAATTAGTAAAAGTAACTAATTATACTATTTTGAATAAAAATTTTTATGGATTTCGTTCATGTTTTTTTTTATTGTCAATTGAATGGTACCTACTTCTCTTATATGGAAAAGAGGGGTTTTGGTTTTCCCAAAAACTCGGTAATCCTTTTAAACGGTTTCTTCTATAAAAAAAAGTGTTAAGTAAAAGTTGCTGGAAATAGGGTGTGGAATCAATTTAGGACATCAAATCAAAGGGTTTTAATTTTTTTTTTTTTCATACGGCCATAATACTAAAATGTCCAATAATTTGGTGTTTCGCCCCAGTGTGCGGTGGGATGATGGATAAATATAAATCTTTTAATACAGAAGCAGTAAATCCAATCCTTGATTAATTAGCCCAAAATTTAGAACGTATCTACTTCTCACATTCCGTAGATGATATAGTGGAATGCTCCTCATACATCGTCATCTCCTTTTAAAATCAACTTGCCCCCACCCCTCAAAACTTTAACCTTTCAACGCTCCCCCTCCCTAGATCAATGCTAAATTTGATGAAGAGAAGAGATACCTCCAGAAGATGTTTTAGGTGTACCGGAATTCCTGATGATAATTCAACATTTAAGTTGCTCTGTGGGACACAGTATTTCCATTCAATTCTATCCAAAACTAAGTAAAGAATCTGGATAAAATACTCTCTCACTGCATTCACATCCATTACTTACTTCTCTGTTTCACCAGATAATTTAAATTCCTATTTCGAAGGTCCATTCCTCAAACATTCTCCAACCTCACTTATACCCTTTTCCACGATATTGACGCAATTTAAATCCGATCGATTTGATTTCCATCATATTTCCCCAGAAGGATTAATTGATTCCGTTTTGAAATTCAGAACAAGTGACTTTGGTACAGACCAAATCCCTACAAAAATTATAAAACTTATTCCATTTTTCCTACCACTTAGAAAAAGGACCTTGTGCGTCAGTTGAATAAGGTACTTTTTCCTTCCTTAGCATCTGATTTTAGAGCTATCTCCATCCTATCAAATTTATCAAAGCCTCTGGAAAGAATAGTTCATCCTTAAATAACCTCCTTTCTGTGGGACAATGCAGTCCTTAACCCTTACCAATCAGGTTTCTGTTCCATTTATTCGGCTTAATAGAAAATAACCCAAGATCTTCATTCCGCCATAGACCAACAGGAAATCACAATCCTAATTCTTTTTTGATTTTTTAAAGACATTCGACTATGTCGATCGCACAATCCTCCTCTAGAAACCACAAGACCTGGTCCCACTCCTGCTCACTCCATTCCCAGACTGCCATTTTCCCAACAAACCTCCCTTATCACCACAATCTTTCTCTAGGTTTTTTCTATAGATCATCCCTCTCACCAACCTTATTTTCAATCTAAATAAATTACCTACCTAAAATTATCCAACATTTCCAGTATCATTTGTACGCAGATCACTTACAAATTTACAATTACCCTTCTAACATACTCGAGTTTCTCGAAAAATCCAAGAAGATAGCATTAATAATCGGAAAATACGCTGAGCCTGAATTCAGCAAAAACAAAAGCAATGCATATAGGCACAATACCTCCAAACTATCCATTACTATTTCTCAATAAAACTCTTATCCAACTACAAAACAACTCATAATGTCCTCTCTCATACTCCCCCACTTTAACTAAGGATGCCTCTGTTGAAAACAGAATGAGGCATTATTTATGGCCTCCCCAGATGATCACACATTTCTCACTGGTATTCTGATTAACAGTGGCTCTTTAGCTTTGCTTTAGTTGGGTTAATAACTATAATCTTTGAATAAGACCAATGAAGTCTCTTGGTAAGAGATTTTGTAACAGTATTTGAGAGGAAAGGGAAATATTTTTTTAATGAATAAATAAATATTAAAAAACAATTTATAGAAATATTTTGTATAAAAATGTAAAATGGTAACTCAAAAAAAAAAGAAGGTAAAATTGTTAACTTAAGCAATTTTAACAATGTCACTAGGGAATCTATCTGCTATTAACAGTTTATTTCTGATGCTCTTGATAGATTCAACAAATCCAAACCAATAAATCACCAGTCCTGGACCGTATCTAAAACAAAAATAAAGACATATGGTTTAGCTTAAACTTCTTTCAATATTTAACTCATATAAATTTTCAAAACCATTTCATTTAATGACTACTAAAAATAATAATCAATATTTAACATACTCATAAAGTATGTTAGGGATTGAAGTTTTACAGTCATATTTATCAGTCTGACTCTAATCTTTCAAGTGTCCACATCGTTCTCTGCTCTCGCTTCGGTTTACTTACTTATTTACCACTATCTGCTACAGTAAGTAGTAATTAATTTTATAGCTACTAAGTAGCAATTTTATAATAACTAAGTAGCAAGATCTCTAGTAAAGAAAAACTTTCAGTTTAGAAATTTATTTCCGATATATAAAATTAATAGAGGTAAAGCATTAGGACAGGTAGTGTGCTGGAGAAGATTATACCTTATTAGTCCCCACCTCTTCTGGAGCTCCTAACCACTACCCCACAAACGCCTTTAAGTTTTATCCTCTCATTCACTTATATTTTGTAATGGCCATGTGTCCAGTGTGCAAAACTTCGATCACCAGAGACGAAAAATCGGGCATCACGTGCACCCAGTGAAAAATTATGTTCACACTTGAAATGTGTCAATATAACTGATGGTGACCAAACACAAATAAATTTTAAAAAATCTACAAATGCAAATGGTCAAGGCGATATAATATTTGAAAATGCTGAGAGGTTAAAATCAATGCAGGAAAGAAATAGAAAGCAGAAGGAACTTATCGAAAGGCTCCTCATTGAAAACAAAAACTTATAATAGCAAATAAAATTGATGGAAACAAGATTGAATCAGGTGGAACAAGCCAGCCCTCACACTCCATTGAAATTAGAGGTGTTCCATGGAAGACAGGAGAATCACCGGAGAGTGTAGTCTGTTCTGTTGGGGCTGCCCTAGACATCAAGCTCAAAGGTGAGAACTTTGACCTCGTGGAGAGAAAAAGGATGAAAGGAGAGGACTCTCTACCTTTGATTGTTGTGGGATTTGTTGCCAGGTGGTCCGGTACGAGAATATTTGCCTCGGAAGGTGAAAAGAGACTTCACCACGAGGCACCTCAACTGGAATAGAGACGACTGGATATACTTCAGTGAGGAGATGACAGCGGGCAACAGGCATCTGTAATGGCTGGCCAGGCAGAAGGTAGCCGGCAAAGTAAAGTACATCTTGTTCGCTTGAGGTCGAATCCGTTGTCAAAAGGATGGTTGTGAGATTATCATCACCTCACCGGTGATGATCATCACACAACCCAAGGATTTAGAAGGCTTTCACTGAATTTTAAGTTATCGTTTCGACATTAAGTTTTTTCTTGTTTAGATCAAGCCTTATAATTTTAGTTGGTTTATTTTTTTCCTTTATATATTTTACTTACTTATTGTTTATTATCCTTCATTGTTTCTAAAGCTATTTGAGTCATTGTTCACTTTCGTTCCAATCCAATTTCACCTTTCCTTCATACTGACAGATGGCCTTTATTCTCCTTCAGATGACTGATATCCTATTGACAAGTCACGTAGACCCTCAATCCCTTGCAGCACATTTTGATGAATTTCTCGAATATTTCCTACATAATTTTTATCAAATCATTTCTATTACTAAAACCTGGCTCAAACCGAATATATCCTCTTCCTCTATATCTATTCCCAATTATACCCTGGATTAATCCTGAAATAAGAGAGTTGATGAGGAAAAGAGATGCCACAAGAAGACATTTTAGGCGCAAACGAGCCCCTGATGATTCTTCCATGTTTAAGTCCTTAAGAAACCTCATCCAATCTTCCCTACGCTATCCGTGCTAAAGCAGATTTTTTTCCACAATTACCTATCTCAAATATCCGATCCTAAGACCAAACTTCTCAGAAATCTGTCAGTAATAAATTCCAACCCTGTACTTGTTTTCTATTTGCTATTTTATCTAATCTATCCAAACAACTTGAAAGAATAGTTCACTCACAACTCAATAACTTCCTTGAAGAAAAAAATCTTCTAAACCCTTCATACTCCGTTTCTGTTCCCAATATTCTACCTGCACTGTTAAAAACTTCCCAAGACCTACAATAGACAAAAAAAAAATCACTATTCTGATCCTTTTCGATTTCTCAAAAGCTTACGATTCAGTTAATTATAACACTTTTCTTTCCAAACTCCAAAACCTTCAAATATCAAATAGTGTCTAAAAATGGTTTATCTCATTTTTGTCCTATTGAGCTCAAACTGTTGTCATACCTAATGAAACCCCCTTCCTCCTCCATTTCACTAACACATGGTGTTCCTCAGGTGTCCTCACTCTCGCCACCTCTTTTTTCCATCTATATCAACAAACCCCTGACTCCATCCACCATTCACAATATCACCTATATGCATACGATCTGCAAATCTATTTTTCCTTTCACCCTTCCAAAATGCTCGAGGCTATCCAAAAGCCACAACGGGATATTGATAATATTAATGCATGGGCTACGACCAATGATTTGAAGCTGAATGCTGAAAAACCAAGACCATCCTCATCCGTTCCAAGAACCTCCTAAATTCTCTTCCGTATTATCCACTAATTTACCTTGAAAAACTACCTATCTACTTTCACACAGTAAAAAACCTCGGAGTCATTATTGATCAAAATCCATTCTGAAGTGACCATATCTACCAAATCACCCAAAAATCTATCGCTATCCTAAAACAATTCCTAAGATTTTGCAATTCTATCCCTCCTAAAACCCATATGCTACTGGTCTCTTCTCTCATTTTCCCAGTTTGACAGCGTTTGACTCGTGTATGGAATTCCCAGACGCTGTTTCTAGTGGGTGTACCGAGTTAGACTGGCTCCATCCCTCTTGGTGTCTGTCTTTTCCGATTTTCCAAAACATAAAAACTTCCTTATATTCTTCATATGCTTACCACTTGTTCCTGTGTCCATTCAATAAACACGAGATCCCAACCTATAAACTTGTATAAACAAGTACCTTCCCACAGATCAACCTCCTTCAAAAAATCATGTCATCCCTGCTTCCCTATTTTGGAATTCCTTGCCTATATTATTAAACAATAACACCAATAAAAACTGAATGTTTCCTAGTGACTTGTGAATTGAAATTATAGATTGACCTTAAACCTAAACGTAAAACAGATTTATATCCCCTAGTAGAAAAATCCTAAAGTGAGTTTTATACTTAATCAAATGGAACAAAGGCCAAGCCATCCATAAGAGAAGGCTAACAAGCCTCCTGAGATCACATGCTATGGTTTGTTAATCAAACACTAATAACACCACATTCCTCTAGTCCAGCAGATGGCTCAATTCCGGAAGGTCAGCCTTTAAATAAGAAAACAAAACCTAAAGTTATCGCATTTTATGTTGGATTAATCTTCAGACGACTAAATATAATCATTTAAAATGGTGCTGTGTAAGGAAATGAAGATGTTACACACAGGAGTTTTATGCAGCATAAAGTTTCATTAAGAGAACTTCAATTACTTTTAATGAGTTGTAAACATTTATACTTCTGATAATAAGCCTGGCATGTCTTTTACTATGAGCATCACTCTTCCTGCAGTTAGTCCAACACCACTGCACAAGTAAAGTTTACAAGTAAAAGTATGACACATGAAACAGGTATTTTGTTTTTAAATAAAAATAATACTAAAAAAAAAGTGTAGTAGAAAACTACATTTGAAGTTTAATGAAAAAAACAAAACAAGGCAAGTTACTTTTTTGTTTTAATGGATCAGAATGAAATGGTGCATCCTTCCATATAATCATTCTTTCATTATTCTTATGTTTTATTGTATAAATAAACATTCAATAAATAATATTTCTCAAATATCTTGTTTTTTATAGCAATAATTTAATTTTTATGAAGTTTTAAAAAAATATTCAATGGGTAAAATAATGAAAGAGAAAAAATATGTATTATACCTAAAATAATACTGGTATTGGTTAGAAAAGTTATCCTCATGAATTGATTCATCACCAAAACAAGCTTTGCTCTCAATCCATTTGATTACAAAGTTATCAGAAGCAAACGGTACATCCAGCAATATGTCAGGTGTCTTTGAAAAATTTAGTTCTCTCAAATCACATTCAGTTTTGAAACCCAGTCCTCTTGTAAGCAGACATGATTGCAGGTATAACTCATATTCTCTTCCACATAAGCTAGAATAGAAAGTGAAAATAGAAAAATACAAGTTATAAAAATTATACTTAAGGAAGCTAATATAAATTAATGCCATAATTTATTCATTAACAGTTTTTCAATAATTGTCACAGTATATTTTTTTTAATTCTCCTTCAAATATACATCCATCCACATTCTACTTGATTCACTGATGATGATAGTCCAAGAGCCCAGATGCATGGTTGACAATCTCATCGAACATACATCTAGAAATATTTTTGAAAATTAGTTTTTGCCACCCTTACTATAGAAATGCATTTCTTGCAGGCCTAATATTCTTACCAAGCAGATAATTGATTTGTTCAAGTACATCCATACAATCAGTTCTAAAAACTCTGATAAGTCTCAAAGATGACAAAAGTACATTTCTTTCTGAATAGAAACCCTTACTAATTACTGCCAGAAAAGCAAACAACCAGCACTACCAAGTGGAGGCTGTTGGCCCAAAGGTTAAGAAGGCCCTTGTATGACAGTGTCAATACAAATTGACTTAAAATAAGAGTTAAGTAAGAGTAAATTGAGTTAATCATAATTACATTATTCAATTTAATTGCCATTTATATGACATTGTTAATTTATGAAAGTTTTTAACTTTTACATTTTATGTAAAAAATCTAAGATTTGTTTTTTTTTCTTCTCGCATAAATAAAGGAATATACAAAATGTCAATAAGAAAATATTTAGGATATTAATCAAAGATTATATTGTCAAAAGGAAATAATTGAGATCACTTTTAAAAACCGTATGGCAAGACTGATTGAGGACTAAACGTTTCATTTTTACTTATTAAAATAAAAGAAAAAATACGTTTATATCAAACAGTTTTGGTTTTTCCTGAAAATAATCCAGAATTTAGGTTAAAAAAGAAAGACTTACAACTGTTTCGCTGTTAGCAAATTTTCCTGCTGTTTGTCATTTTCTTAATTTCAAGATTTTAAAGTCCTCAATCCCATTTTTTGAATTGATAAACTCCAAAAACGCATTTCTTAATTCTATTTGTCCATTCAATTTTTGTCACCTAAGTATTGGCCCAGATGTATAGAAAAAAAAAGGCAATTATTTTGAAAAATGTATAGTTTTTGCTACATAAAATGTTGAAAAATATGTAAAGGGTTGGTCAAAATTATGATAACTTTTAGGTGTACTTTTTCACATGTATTCCTTATAAATGAAAAAAGGATGTAACATAAAAATAAACATTTTGTATAAATTTATAAACTATGCCATTTTTAGGGAGCTAATATGACAAAAACCAGGATTTTAATATATTGTTATATGTTATAAAATAAAAATGTATTAATCGTATTTGGGGTCCTCAATCACCTTTACATACTGTTTCTAAAAATAATCACAATTTTTTTTTTTTATGGTTTTCTTTTGACAATATTATGTTTCATTATTGTCCTAAATATTTTCCTATTGATGTTTTATATATTAAATTAAAAACTAGCATTATGAAGTTTAAGCTACACTTCTTTACTGAAACTAAAACGATCCTTTTCTGTCCAAAATTATTACTTCATGATAACAGTAGAGGTTCCGGACAAAGGCTGAACAAAGGAGAAGCAGCACAAGATTTCCAAAGCTCCCAACTCACTAAAAAAGGTGATATTTACTGTTTGGTGGCCTTTATTTGGTTAGACACACCACAGCCCCTTAAATCTAATAAGAAAGAAATGCACTTTCGTCATCTTTGAGATATAACAGAGTTTTTAGAACAAAAACTAATCATATGTTCGATGGGCTAGAAAATCAGATGAAATTGATCACTTCATCAAATCAATATGCTGCATAGTAAGAGTTTCAGTACCGCAAGTAATGCATTTCTGTAATAAGAGTAGAATAAAATAATTTTTTTAAATATTTCTATATGTATGTTCAATGAGGTAGTAAGCCATGCATCTGGCTTCTGGACTATGATGTGTGTTAAGTTAAATATGATTACTGTAGTGGAAAAAATAGGAGCCAAAAGAGATTTAAAAAAACAAATATATATATATAATATATATATAATTTTTTGAGATTTTTGTTGTTATCCAGAGTTTTCATCAGAGAATGAATCAGAATATAATGGAAAAACAGGTGGCAGATCACAGTCTGCTCCACATATTTCCCATATGAAGAGAACATCCCTACAGAGATGGAAGACGAAGGCGCCCCAATAGGATCATTGGACGCCAACAATCATCATAGACTCTGAGGCAGTCACCAACAATAAGATGTGAGTCTCTATTAAAGTATATTCTAAGCAATAATCATAAAATCATCAATTAGGGCAATACTTTCACTTCTGTGAACAAAATTAGAGCCAAAGTCATTGATATTACACTAAGCACACATTGTGAAAGTGCGTTGATGAAAGAATGGTATGTTTCCTATGAGAAAACATGCTCAGATCACAAAAATATCAGATTTGATATAACCCTTAATGACATGTCCGAGTCGGTGTGCAAGAACCCCAAACTTACAGACTGGTTTCCTCAGCGACCCAGAGATTGGAAACCTGAAGGCACTGGCGAATGCGCACTACCCTGGCTGCAAGCTGATGGATGAGATACCAGCCAATCCCAACTTCGAGAGATAGACTAATATTACAGATAGATGGGTTGAAGCCAACAAAATTGTTAATCCTGGGACTAAACTGGAGTGGACAGTAAAATCATTTGCCACATTCAAATCAGCCGGCACTGATTACATCTTTCCAGCACTGTTACAGAAGGATTTTGAGGTGTTGCGACCTTAAACGAGGCAGCTTGGCACTTAATTACAAACCTAACAATGGGATCATGGCTGAAGTGCACTACATACCCAAAACTGGGAAAGTTTCTATTGACCATCCCAAGGCTTACAGACCTATATGTCTGACATTGTTTCTAATGAAGACATCGGTAAAAATTATTGACAGACATATGAGGGATGATTTACTAGCTAAAAGACTGCTATATAGTGCTTAATATGCGTAGCAGCCTGGAAAATCTTGGGAAACTGCTCTACATTTCTTAGTCTCCAGGATTGAAAAAACTCTGACTAAAAGAGAAATTTTGGCAGGCATCTTTGTTGATATTGAAGGTCCCTTTGACCGAACTCCCTATGACACAATGGCAACAGCCTTAAAAGGGAGAGGTGTGGGATGACTGACCTCCGGCTGGATTAATGCTATGTTAGAGAGAAGGATGCTCACATTTAGATTAAGACACAGCAAACTGTGGATGAGACTGAGAGAGGATGTCCGCAAGGTGATATATTATCTCCACTCCAATGGTGCCTGGTTTTCGACTCTGTTAACAAAACTGTGCATTGCAGGTCTTTATGCACAGGGATATGCTGATTATATCACTGTGCTAATTGAAGGCAAATTTCTGGAGAATATCTCAGAAATGCTTAAAATGACAATGGAACTTCTGAGGGACTGGTGTCAGAAGAATGGTCTTAGCATCAATCCTCAGAAGGTTAATCTTCTTTGTATCTTCACAAACAGAAGAAACATAATAATCAGACCACCCCGCCTTGGTGAGGTTGAGGTCAATAAATTGAGAATTACCCTTGATAATAAATTAAAATGGAACAGCCACATTGATAAATCTTGGACCAAGACACTCAAGTGTCTATATGCTTGCATAGAGGCTGTTGGAAAAACCTGAGACCTAAAAAGTAAGATGGTCCTTTGGATATAAACAACAGCAATAAGGCCTATGATCTGATATACTGCTGTAATGCGGTGGCATAAAGCAATTACATGTAAATCTAGGCTTCTGCATGGAAAGCTGCTAAGATTAGCATGCCTTATGACAACCGAGGCTATGCATACCACTCTGACTGCTGCAATGGAAGTTCTATTGAACCTAACACCATTGCACACAGCAGTAGAGCTCAAGCACTTAGTACAGCCTACAGGCTTTCTAAGTTAGAAACAAGATCTAACTCCCTGGGTTACCAGGGACATAGTAACTTGTTTAGAAGGATTGATGAAGAATCGATGCTTGCCATGCACTCTGATCTTCAGGTCAAGAAATAGACGGGAACACTTTACTGTGTAGATATTGACAGGACTGGTTCATACAGACCATTCAATGGAGTCAATTGTTACACAGACGGATCCCTGATGGAATTAGGTCCAGGGGCAGGAATATGGAGAATGGATAAACCCAAGGAGAGGATCTCCATCTCTCTAGGTAAACATACATCATTCTTTCAGGCTGAAGAAATGGCGATAAATATCTGCTCAAACCTTGAAAAAGAAGGGATGAGAGACAGACTTATAACTATCCATATCGATAGTCGAACTGCTATTGGAGGTTTGGATAGCTACATGACTCGATCCAAACTGGAGGAGTGTAAAAGAAATCACAACACACTCTCCCCACTGTATAAAATCTGAGTTCTTTGGGTGCCTGGTCACTCAAGCATTGCAGGTAACGAGGGAGCCGACAGTCTCGCAAGGAGTTACCTTCCACACCCGAGGAATAAGCCTCAGCTAGGCAAAAGCTCTGATCTGCTGGCTATATATCCAGGCTATACTGGAAAGCAGCATCATTCTATGATGTTTTTGGAGGAACCCTACAAAGAGAGAAGCTGTACTCTTCTCTCAATGGACAGGATATCTCTGAGGAGGGTGACAGGACTATATACAGGATACTGTCAGCTTAATAAGCACCTCTATAATATGGGTTTGGTAGCAGTAATGTAATAGCAGAATCACTACTATTTTTGCTAATATGGAGTACTTTAGAAAAATTTTTGGAAAGTGTTTGTGTGCCTGGAATATTGTAAATTCTTCTTGTGTTGTTGTTTTTGGGACATTGGTATATGCTTTAGTAGTTTGCAAATAAGTTTTGTGTGGATAAACATTTTTTAAAAGGAGGTCTAATACTTTGTTTCCTGTGGTTTTTTAGAGTGTTTTAGACATCAATATTCTCACACAGACAATTTAATTTTTCGTTGTGTTAATTTTATATCGATTAGGGCATTGACTTGTGGATGTATCTTCCAGAGTAAATAGGTGTTTGCACTCCATTTGGTTTCTATTTCCCCGTTTGGTTTACGAATCAATAGTACATCTAAAAATGGTATATTATAATTACTTTCAAATCCTATCTTGAAATTTAATCTATATCCGAATATTGAACAGATTTTTGGGGATAACTGTGTCAGGTAATTCTTCTAAATAAGTATCTGCTAAAATTGGAGCAATGGGGATCCCATAGGCAGCCTCATTTTTTATCATGTCCTTTTTTTTCTGGCTTATCTTTTCCGCTGCAGCCCCAACCAGGCTTTATGCCGTCCACTATCCTGTTAAGGCAGGCCTATTAGCTTGGTAAATCTGACCAAACTGTAGGGATTGATCAGTTCACACAGCTTAGGATCTAAAATACGATCATTGCCAAAATGGTAAAACTCTATCCTAGCAATCTCTAGACAACTACATATTACATGAAAGGCAGTGTCATCTTTCTTCTTGCAGGATCTGCAAGTTGTTGAGGCTACCAAACCCATAATTTAGAGGTGCTTATTAAGCTGACAGCGTCCTGTATATAGTCCTGTCACCCTCCTCAGAGATATCCTGTCTATTGAGAGAAGAATACAGCTTCTCTCTTTGTAGGGTTCCTCTAACAGCAGCTCAACTATCGATATGGATAGTTATAAGTCTGTCTCTCATCCCTTCTTTTTCAAATTTGAGCAGATATTTATAGCCATTTCTTCAGCCTGAAAGAATGATGAATGTTTACCTAGAGAGATGGAGATCTTCTCCTTGGGATTATCCATTCTCCATATTCCTGACCCTGAACCTAATTCCATCAGGGATCCGTCTGTGTAACAATTGACTCCATTGAATGGTCTGTATGAACCAGTCCTGTTAATATCTACACAGTAAAGTGTTCCCGTCTATTTCTTTCCCTCTATTTCTATTTCTTCCCGTCTAGTTCCTAACTTAGAAAGCCTGTAGGCTGTACTAAGTGCTTGAGTTTCTACTGCTGTGTGCAATAGTGTTAGGTTCAATAGAACTTCCATTGCAGCAGTCAGAGTGGTATGCATAGCTTCGGTTGTCATAAGGCATGATAATCTTAGCAACTTTCCATGCAGAAGCCTAGATTTACATGTAATCGTCTTATGCCAAGAAAGGAATCCTAAATACTTACTATACTAGAGAAATGTCTTGAGGACATGTAATCAAATACCACAGGAATCCGTAACAAACCAAGGCATCAGCCAGGGATACAGCATAAGCCCATTATTTTTTATTTTAACACTGGACACAGTTCTGAATAGAACTAAGTCAAAAATGAGACCTTACCATCTAGGATATAGAATCCTAAGGCCAACCCATCTTAGTATCCTCGCATTTGCTGACAACATCATAACAACAACAAAAACAATAGTAGGACCCTCCAGTTCAATTCACGCATTCTACAAGAAGAGTTGAAAATGATCAACATAATAATAAATATGGAGAAAACTAAAACCATGAGGATAGGAAAAAAAAGTGAGCAGGGGGACTGAATTGTAAGACCTAACAACATAAGGTTAGAGCAGAAAAGGGATTTTATGTATCTGGTCCTCATCTTAACGGACAAGGCAAGATAGATGGAGAAATGAATAAAAGCTGCCAGCAGATGTTTTAATACCCTCAAGAAAGGATTCATCAGAAAAAAGAAATGTCTAAAAACACAAAAAAAGGTAGTTAATATATATTAACTATTCTAGAGAATATTGGACTCTAACCAAAAAGCACAACAGACAACTTCAAGCCATGGAGATGCAATATTTAAGAATGGACAAGAAGAGACAGAGTGCAAATGTCAACAATAGGTCAAATGTGGGACTTGTCCAGCTATGGATACCAATGAAGAACACCAATTAAGATGGTATAGCAATGTTCCCAGAATGGCAGAAAAGAGAGTGGAGAAGGCTGTATATGAGATGAAAGTGGAAGGTATGAGACAAAGAGAAAACTTGGAAAGGCATAATCCAGGAGACCTTTGAAGGAAGAGGGATTCCTGGATCAGACTCTACAGAAAGGATCCCCACACTGTTAGAGGTAGAAGAGAAGATTAAAAAAATAAATGATTAATAGATATTGGCCTATTAGTTGTAACTATAGTTTAACAATTGCCTGACTTTTGCCTTAATTTTCAAACCCGTTTTGAACTTAAGGCTAAACTTTTTGTGTGAATAGCCCAACAATTAGCATAAAAAAGAAAAATTGAAAATCAAAGCTCTAATCATGGAAGATCGCATTTTACAATATATAAATTACCAAGTTTATTATGACAGGACAAATAAAATATAATTCCAATAATGAACTTATATACATATGCAGTACTGAAGATATGATACAATGATGAAAATGACCTTTTTAATATTTGTTCAATTATAAACTGAACAAAAATACAATAATATTAGTCAAAAACTACAATTTTTTTCTTAAACTTACTTGGCAACTAGGTTAGCAGAAGGGCTATATGTAGAATCAAACAAGGATGCCTAAAACAATAGAAAGATCATTGATTTCTAAAATATATATGTGCTTTGTATTCAAATAAACTAATTAAATAAGGACTTCAAAGAAAATTATTTTTCGAAAAAATAAAAGATTTAATTTTCAAATTTAAAAGATAAAGAAAAAATTTTTTTTTTACTTGAGCAAAATATACTTTATTTTTGACACATCTTAAAAATGGCTCTTCCAACTTGGCCACCAGATTTCCAACTTAAAACCTTCTAAGTTGGAGGAAAGTCATGGGCTGGTGCAAAAATAGTTCAATATTAATTTTATGTTTTCCCCTTTACTTTAAAAATTCTTTTCAATGCCTTTTTTTTTTTTTTTTCAAAAGTATTTTCCTTGAAACTTCTATATTTCAAGAATAGCTCTATGTGGCCCCCCAAAGTTGGCAGAAAGTTCAGGACCAATGTATAACAGATATGGTTAGAAGAGGTAAAAACTTTACTTAATGGATATGGTATTTAAAAAGGAGGTAATATTCTGAACAAAAATACAAGTCATTATTGACATCACATTTTGTCAGTAACAACTATGGAGAATTTTAACCCTTTTCTAGTATGAAGTAAAAGACCTTCCTGATACATAGGGGAGAGCCATAAACGTGCCCATATTTAATTTAGATGCGTCATTGGTAACAATAGAGAATATTTTAGCAAGCGTTTTCACCAATTGTTTGGTTATATATATATTTTTTATATATAATATATATATATATATATATATATATATATATATATATATAAATATATATATGGGGAGCCAGTGGCTGAGTGGCTAGCGCGCTAATCTCTCATGCTACAGATTCTGAGTTCGAATCCCAGTCCCGGCAGGGCTTTTATAAGGATGTAAAAAAATGGGGATTCACTCACAACCTCTCCCCCGGGTATGTGAGACCCGTCAGCCAAAGGGTGGCCACTCACAAAATTAGTCGTAGAGAGTGATGACCCTGCACTAAAAAATTGTATCGTGAAACGTGAGTGTAAACTCGTAAGAGTTAACACCGCGAGGCCCAAGGCCTACACGGCCTGTCGCGCCACTGGAGAAGAAGAAGATATATTTATTAGATATATATATATATTTAACAATCACATAAACATTGAGGTCAGGGCTTGAGTGATTTTACTATTAATAGGTCATAAATAAAAATGATCGACTTTTCACTAAACATTAAACTTCTTTATTACTAACAATGTTTCAACCAATCAGGCCATTCTCAAGAAATTTATATTAAATCATTATTACAAATTAAAAGATTATTTCAACTAATTCATTATTTTATGATTTTGATAGATAGATTGATGGATGGATAGATGATAGATAGATAAAATAAATAAATAACATACCATGTGAACTTCATAAGAAAGTGTAGCATCACTTATTAATGTTGAATCCTTAATAAGGTCCCACGGCCTACTTTCACTTGAACTATATGCTTGAAAAAAAAAAAAAAAAATTAGAGCGAATATAAGTAAAAAGGAAATCAACAAGTTGGAATGCTAAGCTTAGGCACTATAAAACCGTCATTCCTCATCATTCCAGGAGCATTGTATGCTGTAGAGTGCCTTGCGATGAATAGAAAAGGAATGATGGAAAGTCTGAAAATAAGAGAAAGAAGGATTTTAAGGAAGGTTTTAGGACCAGTAAAGGAAAATGGTACATACAGGAAAAGAACCAGGAACTCTATAATAAGTATGTGGAAAAAGTAACAGACATTATGCATAAGAGAAGGATAAAGTTTTATGGTCACATGGCACCCATGAACCAAGCAAAGTTGATAAATAGAATTTTCACGTACTTTATGGGAAAGAAGATCAAGGGGGCATGATTCACGAAAGTGGAAAAGGATCTGCAGGAGTTAGGAGTCACATGGATAGATGTTCAGAAGCGTGATCCTCTAAAAAAGAAACTTTAAGGACTCCAGAGTTTCCAGACAAAGCCAAAGCACAAAACAGGCAAGAGGTGGACTGAAGAGTGGTAAGAGGAACATGCAGAAAGGATGAGACAATACTGGGCCAAAAGAAAGCAGTAGTTGCATGGTCCCAACTTGACCATAAAGATAAAAAAAATACACTCCTTAGTTATGATCTCTTATACAATAGCACCTAATATTTTATTACACTAGTAAGCAAACATAACAACATAATAAGGACAGAAAAGTTTCAACTGTTTAAGGGAAGAAATTGAATTAAATATACAATAAAGTGACATATTGTGAATATATATTATATGAAAATATTGTATGATAGTTTGATTTTTTTAATATAAGAAGTATGAGGAAATGAAAGTGAATTTGGATACAATGTATTACTGACATAATTGACTTGGCTGTCGAGTGGTCAGTTTAGTAAGTCTCAGTGTGTTATGTAATCACCTAGTGCAGAAATGATGTTCCATGTGTCCCTAAGTCGTCCATGAGTAGATGAAATTTGTAATCCATAAGTTAAAACCAAACTGGGTTGGAATAGCGAATCGGATCTTCTAAATCTGCCAGATTTTTGGAGTCTGTTTTATTTATCAATCATCTAAGGGCATACATAATTTACTGATATCTCTTCTTCTTCCTACAGAAGTGTGATGCTTTAGAGCTTTTTTAGAATAGAAGAGACTTAATTTCTAGAATATAAGTGAATAAAGTGACCTAATTTCTATTTTTAAAATATTTCATTTAGAAAAAGTAATTTAATAAGCATTTTAAACTGTTCTCATTCACCCCACATGTTGTAAATGGGAACTCAATAACATTATCAATGTCGTTCCTATTCACCTCTACTATAGAGTGAATGGGAACAGTAATATATATATATATATATATATATATATATATATATATATATATATATATATATTTTTTTTTTTTTTTTTTTTTTTTTTTTTTTTTTTCTAAAAAAACTACTATTCAAAAGCACACCCAGTAAATATGTAATAAAGGGGCTGTGGAGCTAAGATTTAATGTATTGTTCAATTGATAATTGAATGTTGATTTAATAATTGAGATGTTCCTATTAAGCCCATTTTATGTTAAATATCGATTGTATATGTAAAGATAGTTGTGGCACTGAACTTCCACCTAGGTGTACAGCAGCCCAACAACAAGCAGTCCAGTTGGTAGCGTCCCCTGCGCCATGTTGTTTGTGTTTATAGCAGTAATAAACAAGCTGTCTAGTACAAGGTTCTTTTATTCCACTGCCTAATACTATATAACTTAAATAGGTTATGGGCCCAGAGTATTTTTGTGCAGAGCATAGTATTTGTGTATAGTGTCAACGCGTAGTCGCGAAGTGATATTATTTTATTAGTGATTTTTGTTTACCGGTACTATGGCGTCAGTTACTCCATCAGAAGTATCATTTAAAGCACAGAGTGGTTGCTTTATATGTGGGGATAAAAGACATTTCAAGGCACAGTGTCCCAAAAATAAGCAGAACCGTGGAAGTAAATCCTTTAATAGAAGCTTTCGTGGGAAAAGAAGAGGAACAATCCAGGGTAATTCAGCAGATGTAGATGAAGAAGTTGTAATGGTGGCCCTAAATTGTGGTAATATTAAACTATCATCTAACAATGTGTTTTTAGTCGATTCAGGTGCGAGTAACCATCTTTTTAAGGCAAAATTGGAACCCCTTTTGTCAAATGTTTGTAATCTTGATCATGATGTCGCCATACATATAGCTAATGGTGATAAAATGTTTACTAGAAAAGAAGGTACCCTAAGAGTAACCTCTCAAGGTAAGGTTGTAAACATTAAAGGTTTAATAGTTCCAGGGTTAAAACATAATTTATTATCAGTGAGTGCAGTTACCTCAAAAGGCTTAAAAGTGATTACAGATTCTAAGGAGATGAAAATCTGTGGAAGAAAGTTTAAGCTGAGTTGTCCACGAGTGAATGGATTGTACATATTTACGTTTGATGAACCCAGTGATAATCAAGTCAAGTGCAACATTTCAAGTGCTACGGATGGAGATCTATGGCAAAAACGGCTAGGACATTTGAATCGGCATGGACTCAAAAGTTTAGGATTACCCTATAGTGACAAGAAGTGTTCGGCATGCATTGAAGGTAAAGCTACTAGACAACCCTTTTCAAATAATAGGAAACGCACATCAAAGGTTGGTGAATTAATTCACTCTGATATATGTGGTCCTTTCAATCCTGAATCAGTTGAAGGCCATAGGTATATGCAGGTGATTTTGGATGACTTCACTCATTTTGTGCATGTGAAACTTCTCCATATGAAGAGCGAAGCTGAAACAAACCTGATGGATTATATAGCGGAACTAGAAAGGCAGCAGGGTGTCCCGGTGAAAAGGCTACGTTTAGATAATGGAGGTGAATTTACATCTAAATTTTTTCAAAAATATTGTTCAGATAAAGGTATAAAATTAGAATATTCATTGCCATATAGCCCTCAAATGAACGGAAAGAGTGAAAGAATGAATAGGACGCTATTAGATATGATGCGTACTAAGGTATCAGATTCTGGCATCCCCAAGTTCTTGTGGGGGGAAGCAGCTCGATGTTCTGCTTATGAACTGAATAGGTCACCTACTTCAGCCTTAAATAAAGGTGAAACTCCCTCATTAATATGGAATGGCAGAAATGATCTGTCTAAACTTCGTATATTTGGTTGCCGAGCATGGCCTACCATTCTTCCTAAAGGTTCCAAATTGGATCCCAGAAGCAAGGAGGGGGTGATGGTTGGTTATTGTGGTGGTGGGTATAGGATTTGGTTGCCAGACGAGCAGAAAGTTATTAGATCTAGAGATGTGATATTCGAGGAGAGCCAAATGCCCTATAAAGAAGTTAAAAATGTACCTATTGTCTATCATAATAGTGGTGGAAGCTATGAAGAGGGAAGGAAAAATGGTGAAGAGAATAACACTAATATTTCAGAGCAGCCAGAAGATACTTCTAGACCTCAGAATGATTGTAATCCAGAGCAGTCAGAAAACCCTTCAAGACTTCAGAATGAAGAATCCAATCCAGAGCATTCAGAAGAAACTTCTAGACCTCAGAGAAACCGGTCAAAACCTCATTTCCTAAATGATTATGAGTTATATAATGCATACTGTATGGTAAGCCGATCAGATGGAGTTCCATCATCTTATGAGGATGCTAATAAAAAGGAGGAATGGCAGGAAGCCATTATTAAAGAATTAAAAGCTCATGAGAAGATGAACACTTGGTCTGAAGAGGAAGCACCGAATGGAAGTGTCCCAATCACAACTAAATGGGTTTTCACAGTGAAGGAAGGTGGAATCAAAAAGGCCAGATTGGTAGCAAGAGGGTTTGAAGAACAAACTCAAGGTGATTGTGTATTTAATTACTCACCAGTTTGCCGAATGGATACTGTAAGAACTCTGTTGTCATTTGCATGCCAAAACAATTGGAGTATTAGACAAGTTGATGTGCCAACAGCCTTTCTCAATGGCTCACTGGACTATCCTGTGTTTATAAAACCACCTAAAGGTGTAAGTTGTTCTACAAAAACTCTGAGACTAAATAGGCCACTTTATGGACTTAAGAAAGCACCGAAGTATTGGAATGAAAGATTTAATTCTTTTATGTTAAAACTGGGATTTAAAAGATCCCAATATGATTTATGCCTTTACTACAAGAGTAGGGTGTTCTTTGTTCTTTTTGTGGATGATGGCCTAATTACAGGGGATGAAAAGGCTATTGAAGAATTAGTGAACAATTTAAAAGGAGAGTTCAGCATTAAAGAAATGAAGGCTTCTCAATTTTTAGGGATGAAAATTGAAAGGCAAGAAAAGAAAATAACGGTTACACAAACCCGCTTTATTGATAAACTCCTTGAAGATTATAATATGGTAGAGTGCAGGAAGGTATCAACCCCCATGGAGGTTGGATTTAAGCTTAACGCTGATAGTCCACCTTTAGATGAAAATATACCATACAGGAGCTTGGTATGTGGACTTATGTATCTGAGCACAACAACTCGCCCGGATTTATCATTCCCAATTAGCTATTTATCTAGATGTTTAGATAAAGCTACTCTGCAGTCTTGGAAAGCTGCAAAACGAATACTCAGATATCTCAAAGAAACTCGAGATATGGGTCTTACTTTCAAACCAAGTGAGAACCTAGGACTTATTGGTTATTCAGATGCTGACTGGGCAGGTGACATAGAAACACGAAAGAGTGTAAGTGGCTTTGCAGCATTCTGCGGAAGCAATCCTATAGCTTGGCATTCAAGAAAGCAAGCATGTGTGGCTCTGTCAACGATGGAAGCGGAGTACATTGCAGCAGGAATGGCATCACAGGAAATTGTGAGTTTAAGTGGAATAATTAGTGAGTTCAGTGGTGAAACATTAAGTGGAAAACTGTTGGTGGATAACACTAGTGCTATAGCTTTTATAAAGAATTGTGAAAACTCTAAACGAGCAAAACACATTGATATAAAATTCCATTTTCTTAAAGATCTTATTTCCAAAGAAATAATATCTGTGGAACACATCAATTCTGACCGCAATGTGGCAGATTTGTTCACAAAACCACTTGCCTTTGATAAGTTTCAAATGTTTCGGAAGGCTTTAATTAATTAATATATTAATGTCATTTATATATATTGTGCTAAAATTGTTGTATAGAATTTTGTAATAGTATAATATTTTTACTTGTTTTGTTGTGTAGAATTTTGTAATAGAATAATATTTTTACTTGTTTTGTATGTGAGATACAATTGAATATTTACTTGTGTATGTATATATTTGAAAACATTCAATTGAGGGGGTGTGTTAAATATCGATTGTATATGTAAAGATAGTTGTGGCACTGAACTTCCACCTAGGTGTACAGCAGCCCAACAACAAGCAGTCCAGTTGGTAGCGTCCCCTGCGCCATGTTGTTTGTGTTTATAGCAGTAATAAACAAGCTGTCTAGTACAAGGTTCTTTTATTCCACTGCCTAATACTCTATAACTTTAATATTTTACAGTACTGAGAAATGACATGCATAAAGGTAATACTAATACCTCAAAGAAATGCAAAAATAAATTTTGGTGTGCGCAACACACGACTTTCACTTACCTTCGTTATTGATATCAATTTGAGAATTATAAAACAAATTTAGAATCGAAAATAAATCATTAACATTGGATTATAAAAGAAACATGTGTTTAAATAAATAACCTATTATAATATTATCTACGACAATTTTTACGATAGTATGAATAAGATAATATTTTTTCTAAAATCTTTAGATTCCAACGGTATATTATCTATACTAATATTATAAAGCTGAAGAGTTTGTTTGTACGCGCTAATCTCAGAAACTACTGGTTCTAATTGAAAAATTATTTTTGAGTTAGATAGTCCATTTATCGAGGAAGGTTATGAGCTATATAACATCACGCTGCGACGAATAGGACCGAAGAATCAGTCGAAAATCTGGGAAAATTTGGGAGAAAAAAAAACCTCGCTTCCCAATGATTCCAAATGATTTACTTTTTATTTTTAAATAATTCAATTTCCCGTTAATTTATATTTTTCCATTTAAACACGTAGGAATAGATTTACGTCGAGATCGGGTTGCGGAGAAAATCAGTATGTTCTTCTGCCACAAGAAAATAAAACTAAAAATGCCATTTACGCGGAAGTACTTTAAAATATATTCTTTTAAAAACTTCTAAACAATCATAATAACAGAAATTGATGCAGACGAAGTCGCTTTAGAATATATCAAAGAAAAAGTGACATGTACTAAGAAGGTTTAAATTTGGGTGATAAAATTCTGGCTCTAGGATACGCCGATAATTTGGTACTGCTAGGGGAAGACACGGAAACTAAACAACTAAATACAAGTCCGTTAATAAAAACCGGTAAAGAAAAAGGACTCGAAATAAATACCGAAAAGACAAAATATATGATGTGTAGCAGAGACGGTGGCGATCATAGTGATATTGATATTTCAGGGTATACTTTTGAACACGTAGAGAAATTTAAGTATTTAGGTTCAATGATAACGAAAAAAAAATCCAGGAGGAAATAAAGTCCTGGTTAAACGCGGGAAATGCGTGTTATAATTCAGTTGCGAAATTACTTAGCTTCTGTCTAAAAACTTAACGGTTAGAATTTATAAAACTACTATTCTTCCGACGGTGAAACGTGGCCGCTTACTTTGAAGGACGGACAACGGTTAAAGGTTTTAGAAAATAAGGTACTGAAATATTTGGTCCGAAGAGAGATGAGGCTACTGGGGAGTATAGAAGGTTACACAACGCGGAAATTTTTATATCAATCTATATTATTATCTATATTGTTAAGTCATGTTTTATTTCAAGAGTCATTTTCAACTTTAATCGTTATTACCTTGAAGCATATACATTTATAAATTTAAAAAATTACTATTTCTTTTGATTTATTCGAGTATAATAATCAGAACTATTATTTTAAGCATATTTAGGACTTTTATTAGCTGTATGTCTATATTTATAAAAGAAATACCACTCAATTTTCTGGTATCTAAAAAATTACTATGGTTGTAAGGCTAAAATTTTTCCTGGAGGTTCGTCTTACCCCCTAGATGTGCAATAAGGCAGGATTTGAAAATCTTCGCCCAAAAAGTGGTTGAACAACCTAAACGTAAAATTGTCTTGATCTGATATGTATCAGCAAAGGTACAAAGATTTTATAACAAATATATTTAAGCATATTACTGTTGTTATCTGTTCGTTTAACGTCACTTTTATACTACTATGGTTAATCGTATGATGACTAATTTTTTCCTCTCCAAGTTTAGTTAAGGTAGAGATCTTTAACGAGTTCATGGAATCGCAAAGGCTTGGGACCACCATTTTACGTCCCCTTCGAAGGAGGGCATAAATAAGGTTGTTTTTACTCTCATTAAAAAATCTTAAGGGCACCTGGCTGGTCACTACATACAGGTGACCGACCCTTTTAAGCATATTGCGTTTCATATCTGTTTCGAGTGTAGGTTCCTATGAAAATATATTCAATTGTTATTTATTTTTTAAAAATGGTTTGTGACGATTATTTTTACATATTAAGTGATTATGGGTATAACCACTTCTACTGGTTTGCTATTGTAAATTTGACAGGAAGAAGTCAAGATCGGGCTTTAAATGATAACAAAGAGTAGCTGATAGTTGATATTTATTATAGCCAATCTCACCATAAACGCACATAAATTAATACGAAATGCAATATTCGCGAGCAAAGCTGCGTGACACAGCTAGTACATGTATATTACTGTTCCTTAAGTTAAAAAACAAAAAATTGCATAAAAAAAATATTTTTACAGTTATCTCCTTTAGTCGGTTATCGAATTCAACTTATATATTTACCTGTTTTTTAGATTTAATAATCAGATGGTATGGTGAATATCAGTAAAACTACAAAATTAAAGGTACTTTAGAGAAAGAAATTTTGAGATATCGCCATTAAAAGCCCTGTCAGACTATTTCAATGAAAATGAAACCACTGGAGCATCTAGCGATGACAGCGCCATCCATTGGCAAAGCGATGAAACAATTGCATTAAAAAATATTTTTTCAGTTTTCTCCTTTAGTTGGATAAAGAATTCGTTCAACTTACATATTTACCTGTTTTTTATCAATGGTAATAAGATGATATGATTATTTTTATATAATATACAACATTAAAGGTACTTTAGAGGAAGAAAATTTAAAATATATACATTTAAGCCCCATCAGACTATTTCAATCAGAATGAAACCTACATGATATTAAAGCCCATTAAATTTTACATCGATATAGCGAGTTTAATCAAAATCGTTGGAGCCCTTTGAGAAAATTGTAAAAAGGTGCTAAATGCATGGGATAAAGTAGGACTTCCGGTAAGCCGATTTTAGTGAAAAAGTTGCTGTAACATCTCGGGCGTAGTCTTAAATATGAAATATCAGTTCCGTACAACTTTTCTTTTTACGCTAGAGTTACCCCCACACACACACACACACACACACACACACGGAGGAAAGGCAACGTACGTATAAAAGTGTTGTCCACATTCCTAGAACCGAAGAGAGGAAGCAGACAGTCCAAAAATGGCAACGACGCTGGGATTTGGCAGCGAGCGGAAGGTGGACCCATAGGCTGGTACCTTGCATCCAACCCTGAATGGATAGAAGCCACGGGGAAGTGGACTACTACCTAACCCAAATGCTCACTGGACATGGCTGCTTCAGAGCCTACCAATTACGGTTTAAGTTGGACAATACAGCAGAATGTCCAAGATGCCCAACAATAGATGAGACAGTAGAAAACGTATTCTTCTGCTGTCCTCGCTTTCAAGTAGAGAGGGAAGAATTTAAAGAAATATGCAGATCAGAAGCTACACCTGACAACACCGTCAA
This sequence comes from Piezodorus guildinii, assembly GCA_023052935.1. Lineage (NCBI taxonomy): Eukaryota > Metazoa > Arthropoda > Insecta > Hemiptera > Pentatomidae > Piezodorus > Piezodorus guildinii. The sequence goes on along the minus strand of CM041295.1, from coordinate 123,125,335 downwards.
CCTCATGCTACTTTCTCAGGAGAACTGGATGGCGGGCCAACGTCTGGCTGCGGACGTCATCAAGAAATTGAGAATGGAAGAGAAGGAGAGGCGTGCCTAGAAATATAGGGTAAGGCGCCTAACAACGGGGCGGCACACAGCCACTCTCCTCCACGAAGTAATGCCTAACGGTGGTCCCGTGGAGGGTGAGAAACAGGTGTAGGGAGGTTGGTTTTAGTGGGTAGAAATCCCGCAGACGGATAGGTACGGGCCTATCCGCGTCTTTTGAAGATTTCCACCTAACCTCGTAAAAAAAACAAAAAAAAAAAAACACACAGTTATGTTTACTACTGAGGCAACTATGTCAACAAGTTTGGGTTATTGTGATTTAGAATGGACAGCTCTTGCTGGGGAAATAAATAATTTACTTGACTTTATTAAATCAAGGCACAACGCCCATGGAGAAATAAGGGAATCTGCTTATAGAATTCTGAACACTTTCCATCTGCTGAAGTGCAAGTGCGAGTTAATAAATTACGAAGAAAATCAGAAAAAAAGAGTTTGTCTATGCATGCACGCAGACTGTCACGCCAAACAAAATAGATCAACCTCTGAAAAGGCATGGTGACTTTCCTTCATCACACAAGGAACCATTTCAAAGAAGGAGCGACCAAAGACAGTTGGGCCTAGGAAACAGGCAAAGGCATTGGAACGGAACAGCCCCACCCGGAGACTGTCTCAATAATTCCCACTGAAGGGCAGTGGCAAACAGTCACTAAGAAGAAAAAAAGGGCAGCAATAGGCTCCCGCGGATGAAGCCACCCAAGCCGGATGCGCTCATCGTTAAAGTATCAAAAAGAGGTACCTATATGGATACTCTTTGCAAGATTAGAGATGATCCATCATTGAAAGATTTCAGCTCTAACATCACAAGAATCCGAAAAAATGAGGGCAGGAACCTTTTGATTCAGTGGAATACAAATTCTGGAGTAGTCCTGCACAACATGAAGCGCACTCTAGAAGAAGCACTGGGCTCAGAGTCGGATATTAAAGCGTGGACCCAAGAATCCCTTATTGAAATTAGGAATTTGGATGAACTGACGACAGAAGAAGAAGTAGCCAAGGCCCTCACAACACTACTTGATGGAGAGCGGAAACAGGCTTCAGCGGTGCGATCCATTGGTTCTACAGGTTCTTCTTGCTCGAAAGGCTATCAATATTGGAAAAATAAGAGTAGGATTGGTAGTTAGTCATATCCAAGAAAAAAATTGTTTACAGTGTTGCTTTAGATGCTGGGATTTTGGACATATGGCAAGGCATTGTAAGGGGCCTGACAGAGCGAGATGTTGTCGCAAATGTGGCGAAGAAGGTCATCTAGCCTTTGATTGCACGAAATGCCCGGCATTACAACATGCCCTACGGGAGCAAAGGAGGAATAATTATCATTCTTGAATATGAGAGTTATACAACTAAATCTCAATCATTGTGAGTCAGCACAAGATCTTCTTTGGCAGACCGTAAAGGAACTAAAAGTTAATGTCGCTATTATAAGTGAGCAGTACAAAAACATGGACAACGGATGTTGGGTATCCGACATTACAGGTAGGGCGGCGATCTGGACGTGTGGTCATACTGTCGTTGAGGAAATCGCACAGGCTCCTACGAGTGGTTTCGTTTGGGCCAGGATAAAAAATGTATTTATCGATAGTTGTTATATCTCACCTTGCTCAACAGTCAAGGAATTCGCTGGTCTCTTGGATCGAATAGTATTAGACGCAAGAGGATGAAGAGCGATAGTGATTGCTGGAGACTTCAATGCTTGGGCAACCGAGTGGGGTAGTCAATCAACAAATAGACGGGGAGAACTTCTATTGGAAGCTTTTGCTCAGATGCAGAATTTGGTGTTAGCAAATAACGGAGCGGAACCTACTTTCGTAAAGGGAGGTAGGAGCTCCATCATTGACTTGACATTCATCAGTGAAAGCCTCTACACTACAAGTAGTTGGCAGGTCAGTGACAGGCAGTAGCCCTATAGACCAGGAAGGGATAGATAAATAAATAAGGTCCGTGACATTTACACTCATAGTGACCACAGGCTAGTTTACTGTTGGGATCCAGGATTTCAGATGATTAGTTCGTGAAGAAGGTGCTATTGGATGGAAAATCCGAACTTTTGATAGAGAATCCTTCAAAATAATGATGGGGACACCGTGTGAGCTCATAGGAACAGCGGAAGACAAAGCCCACCAGGTAATGAACCTGATGAACACAGCTTGTGACGCATGCCAAAACAGGTGTTAGTCGACCACCGGCCTACTGGTGGAATGATTTAATCGCTGAATTTCGTTCAAAATGTCACAGAGCGAGAAGGAGATACCGGCGAGCACGAGGCAGCCCCCAATTTCTAGCACTAAAGCAGGAATTCATAACTGCGAGGCGTGAACTCCAGCAGGCAATTAATTCGAGCAAGCGACAATGCTGGAAACAACTTTGCGAGGAGGTGGACAAGAAGCCCATGGGGGAGGCCCTACAAGATAGTTATGAAGAAGTTCAAGAGCAGTGTTACACGATCCCCTATGTGCCCTACAGCCGTGCAAATTTTTCATTATAGTCTTCAAATATCCACATTCCACCATTATCAATTTAATCTTATTTTTGTTTCCTTATTTTATTACTGTCTTGTTATTATCATTTTAACTTAATTTTGTGTTTCCATATTTTATTACTGTAATCATATTATTGTACTTAAATTATTATTATTTTTCTTTTAACTTTATTAGTTGTTATCTTGTTTCTCTTAGCCCTGATGAAGGACCACAATGTAAGACAAAAGGTCAGCACACAAATACAATAAGTGTTCCTTATTAGTGAGTTATTTATTGATGACCGCACTCCTAACCATCTTCTCCATCTTATATTCTCTACAGTCAACTAAAACTCCATAATTACAAAAGATTTATATTGTGTTGATACTTATTATTATTATATTGTGATTATTATTAATATTATTATTACTGCCACAGTAGAATTAGAAACTGATTAGGGCCTCCTAGATGAAGAAATTCTAGGCTTCTAAATTTAGGCCTTGAGCAACTTGGACTATCTTACAGGCTTCGATTATTGTTTTAGGGATTGCATTCCGGTGTCATTTCCACTCCGGCCGGATCCGGTCCCAAATTTCATCAATCCGGACGGATACGGATGGTATGACTAAATCAGGTTGATTTTCACTATTCGGTCCAAGATGAACTGTTAGTATGTTATTAGAGTATAATTGTACTCTAATAGGAAGTTTATAAAATAAAAGTTATGTTAGGATTAGATATGGAGCAAAAAAAATTAAAGTTTAGCAGTTTAGGTAACTAGTAAAATTTTAGTGGCAATTAAAACAGTCGGCTATTGATTACTATTTGCTGAAAATAAAGACTATTTGTTTTCTCCCACCCTTTTTCCAAAACGAAATTGATTTTTGATAATATATACTAAAGTTATTTTAGTTATTACGTACTATTTAAAAAACAAATATTGTCAGTAGAATAATTTAAAGATTTATACTCATAATTATGATAATTATGCCATTCATCAGACATATTCATCAAAATATGATTGTGTCTATCATTAATATAAGAGTTGTTTGTGATTGTTAACATTCTCAAATAATTTAAAATTATTGTTATCACAATTCCCATCTGAGTTAATTACGCAAGGATAATTATATAGGATTTTATAAAGTAACTTATAAATGAATTGAGCTATCTGAGAAAGTGAAGTATAGGAAGACGTGAACAGTAACGTAGCTCAGTCTTCCTAGATTTAAATAGATTTGTAAGCAGTTTATCATATAATTCAGTACACTTGAGTGAGTCAGTACTTGAGTGAGCAATTTCTCTAAAAAAAGTTACGAGTTGTTTCAGAAGTTCCTCTACAGACAACTTATAGGATGCTATAGCTCGCGTATATCCAAGATAATAATATCTGTTAACTTACATTTAGATGAAGAACCGACGAAACAAAAGCACATGTACTGTCTCGTGAAAGGCGAACAAATGATGCTGGACTGAACTGATGACGTGATGTAATTTGGCGTCAAACACCACGATACATGTACACCAAATGTAACGCATTTAAAGTACTTTTTTTTATTAAACTGCACTATTTTTGGCCAAAAATTGCTATAATCGGATCCGGTTAACGTATAATGATGCCGGATCCGGTTTTCCGGATTGCAATCCCTATTGACAATGGTGGATTAGCTTGTTTTAACTGAGTGTCTCTACCAAATTTCATACAATCACCCTTATAAATTGTCATATACTGTTTACCAGAACTTTAATGTTAACCATAAGAGGTGGAGAAGAGAGACTGTGAGCGAATCCCCTTTCAATTAGATGCTTAAAAAGGTCTGGGCTGGACTGGGATTTGATTTCACAACATTTGGTATTTTAGAGCAACACGCTACCTATGCAGCCACAAGCTCCCTTTGTACACATACATACATACATACATACATATATATATATATATATATATATATATATATATATATATATATATATTTATATATAATAAATAAAAACATGCATGTATATGCCCAAATAAGTTTATTTCCATCAATAAAATTTATTAAAACAATTTAAATATTTTACCTAAAATCTGCATAGAAAAACTTGTTTTTTAACTTTAAAACTTACAATCTCTCCTTTTTTTTTTTTACAAACAAAAAATTTACAAAATAATAACATTTGTAAAATTTCAAGTTATAAATACAAATGAACACAAGTCTAATGGATTTTAACCTTAAAAGAAAAAAATAAATGAATAAATGAGAGGAAAAATTTAAAAAAACTTCTGAGGGACAAGAGCAAACCACATACAAGTATAGAAAATTATATAACTATATGCAAAAATGGATTTCTATTCTATTCTTCACCATTAAATCTTAGATCATATGTTGTCTACATCCTCTGTAAGGAGCTGAATATAACCATATCGGAACATTTGGAAATTGCCAATAATTAGGATTGACTGTGTTAAAGAGGTGTTCATTAGAAGAGATTTCTCTGTGATAATAATTGGAGTCTTACTTTACCACATTTATTGCTTAATAACTTGGGTGAAAACAAGACAGACCAATTTCAAATTCTTACTCACCAATCCTTTCACTTTCAATCGACTCCAATACCAAACGAGCTATACAAACAGGTGTTACACCATATTTTTCAGCTAGGATGAGGAAAATACAACTTTCTCCATTTTTCGCCATCTTATTATAAAGTTTGCTAATATACTTGGCATTACTTTTTAACTGTTTAGTTTTTATCATAGTTTGTTTTCGAATAAAATTATTAAAAATGCTGGTTAAAGCTGCTTCTTCAATTCTAAAAATAAAATAAAATAGACAAGATTACTTACAAATTATAAACATGAATGTGAAACATTAAAGTTTACAAGGGGAAAGATCTTATATTGGGTTGGTAAATAAGTCATTTCGGTTTATCTGTTTATTTTCATGTCACTATGATGCACACTTCTTATCTGATGAATTAATCCCTATTGTGGACTGTTTATTCTGTTTGTAATATGTCTACAACTGTATTTGTTAACTGTTGTTAAAATAACTTAGTATTGTGTTTGCTACTGCACTGTAAATATAAAATATCATTCATTATAGACATAATTTGTTGTATTATTTTAAAAAAGGTAAGTGTGCTGCAAAAGCTCATAGAAAAATTTGCAGTGTTTATGGAGGTGATGCCTTTACTGAATGCACCTGTCAAAATTGGTTTGCTAGATTTCATTAAGGAAATATTGACATAAATGATGCTCAACGATCTGGTCGCCCACATGAAATTGAAACGAGCAATGTTAAGGCCATTGTTGATCAAAATCCCACCCAATCAGTGCGAGACATTACTATGGCCCTAAATATGTTCCACACAAGCTTAGAAAACCATCCACACAAGCTAAAATATGTTTCCAGGCTTAATATTTAGGTCCCTCACTCCAACCACAGAAACGGCAAAAAAACAACCCATTTTTGAAAAAGTAGTTGAAATGAGATAAAAAATGAAATATATATATATATATATATATATATATATATATATATATATATTTTTTTTTTTTTATGAATATCTATTAATGAATATTGTAGATTAAAATAAATTTTATGTCTATAATATATTTTAGAGTTTTATTTCATCCTGAAAACCAAAAGGAATTATTCACCAACCCAATACTTAATTTAATAAATTAAAAAAAAAAAAAAAAAAATTGAACCAACAATAAATTTAGTTAGTTAGTTACCCAAAACATCTAGACATTAAAGAACAAATTTTGTTTCCTACCAGTAGTCACTTTTGCTTTATCATGCAAACACATTTTCTCTAACAAATGTACATGTACATTTCAAAACTGGGATTGTTACAATAATAATAGGCTTAGCAAACCAGAAGGTCCGATGTCGATACCAACAAATGTTTCTTACATAGATTCTTCCAAGGATCCCCATCTAAGTTCAAGACCCCAAGATCAGACTTAAAATAATCCTCCCGACGAGGTGTGTGTTAGGCCTACCTCTCAGACACCTTCCAGTCGGTTCAGCACATACTAACTTTTTCAGAATCCGTTCTTCACTGAGCCTATTTGAGTCGACACGATGTTATCAACTCAAAACTGCTTTATTCAATTTAAATCCAATATAAATTTTATCAACTTTCACCAACTATTTTCACTTCTCCATACACAAATGTAAAACTTTTTTCTTTTAAATAGTAGATTTAAAAAAAGTTTCATATTTAAATATATATAATTCCACTTTTTTAAAAATCAATTTAGTGATTGTCCATCACTTTTTCTTTTTCTTCCTTCCATATTTCCTGTGTTCTGTAAAGTGTGCTGTTGCAGTTACAGTAAGTAGAAAAATGGTGGTCCCGAGCATGTACTATGTCAGATACTCGTTAAAGATTCCTAATTAAAGGATAGGCAAATTTTAGGACTCCCACTGTAGCATCGTACGATTAACCACATATCCCATAAAGTGAAATTAAATAAATAAACAAAGAAATGTTGTACCCATCCTCCAAAGAACCAAACAAAGTTCAGCTTCTATCTTCTACATTGCGTGCAATTAAAAGTGTTTTTTCCCTGAATATCATCTCTTCATTGAGACAAATCTTTCTATCATTATTCTAGCCAAGATGCCTGATGGATTAGACTCTCTCGATTTCCTCAGATTATTGATTTACCTCTAATCTCTCAACAGATGAAACAGGCTGTTAACGCCATCAACATTTTTTTTATTTTACTCTTTTTCTGACTATATTCCAAGACTTTCACTATGAGTTTATTGTTTAAGCTGGCCCTAATTATGAATAAAAGACCCTCAGATGCCCCTCCCATGCCATTAGGCACACCTTTAATTTCAACAGTAATCAATAATTATACCGACTAGGCTTGTTTTACTCTTCATAGATTCTTAAATTTAGTTTTCAGCTGATGTTTTAATAATTGAAGCTAATTGTTACTGAACACCACAATCAATTAACCTGTAGGCCACTATGAAATAGAATTGATGTCATGTGCAATAGAGAGATTGTCTAAAGATTTGGCAGTAAGGCCTGTTTAACAAGATTTTAGAATTGAATATTTAAAAAAAAAAAATTTAATTCCAATAGTATGGGCACAATCTATAGTCTAAGAGAACAGAATTTTCAATGTCAACTAGAGCTTTGAAGAATGCTATAGCACTGACAGTGATACTGTCTAGTTTAAAAAAAAATTATTCAGTCAATATTTTTGGTCTTAACAATAAGATTTTGATACTAACATTCAAAAACTCATTTGTTCAGATTATTAATATCATTGGTGTGGTTGAACGACTATTTACAACTTACCCCCAGCACTAAATTAATATTCTTTATTGTATTTAAAACTAATTAAACATCACTAAATAACTCTAAGGAAGAAGTCTACAGTAAATGAAAGCCAATTCTCCAACCAATTCAGGTATTATATAAACAGTAGAAAATCACTTACTGGAAAATTGATCAAAAAAGTAATAAGTGCCACATATAATGCTGTAATTCCTTAAAAACACACCAAATATCTCAATATTAAATAATCATTAAAATTCATCTAGTAATGTAAGAGAGTTTACTCAGGATTATTAATGATTATTGTTTTCAATTTCTTTACATCCAGATCAGCTACATGAGCCATACATAGGTTTTTTTTCAATAAACAATCATTACAATTTCTGACAATTGACAAGGTGAGGGGATCATAAAAAAAAATTATAGTCAGATACAAAGAACAACCTTAACTATTATATATTTATAATTATTCCTAAGAATTAAATATAAAACAGAACGAATATTTAATATAAAGTGAATCAATAGACAAATAAATGAAAAGAGAATTAAACAACTTCATGCAAGACAATAAAGGTATAAATATTAATAATGAAGAAAGTAAAATTTATAATTTTACTTACTCTGGGAACGAATTAACAAGAATATCCAAAGATGTGCAATCAAATCTCTTAAACTTTTTTATGGTACCTAATATTTTGTTGAATTGACAACATGAAATAATCATCATAAAATTGAAATAGAAATAAAAAATATCAATTGAGCGCTCAACAATTTACAGCGAACTAAATCACTAAAGAGCTAATACATTAGTAAAAGAACAATATTAAACAATTTATGTGCGAGTCATAACCACAGCAATTAATGCAACTTAAATTTTAGATAGTCAACAAAATTGATCAAAAAAGTAATAAGTGCCACATATAATGCTGTAATTCCTTAAAAACACACCAAATATCTCAATATTAAATAATCATTAAAATTCATCTAGTAATGTAAGAGAGTTTACTCAGGATTATTAATGATTATTGTTTTCAATTTCTTTACATCCAGATCAGCTACATGAGCCATACATAGGTTTTTTTTCAATAAACAATCATTACAATTTCTGACAATTGACAAGGTGAGGGGATCATAAAAAAAAATTATAGTCAGATACAAAGAACAACCTTAACTATTATATATTTATAATTATTCCTAAGAATTAAATATAAAACAGAACGAATATTTAATATAAAGTGAATCAATAGACAAATAAATGAAAAGAGAATTAAACAACTTCATGCAAGACAATAAAGGTATAAATATTAATAATGAAGAAAGTAAAATTTATAATTTTACTTACTCTGGGAACGAATTAACAAGAATATCCAAAGATGTGCAATCAAATCTCTTAAACTTTTTTATGGTACCTAATATTTTGTTGAATTGACAACATGAAATAATCATCATAAAATTGAAATAGAAATAAAAAATATCAATTGAGCGCTCAACAATTTACAGCGAACTAAATCACTAAAGAGCTAATACATTAGTAAAAGAACAATATTAAACAATTTATGTGCGAGTCATAACCACAGCAATTAATGCAACTTAAATTTTAGATAGTCAACAAAATTTTTATTTATTGAAATTTACAACTGTATTAGAAAATACATCAAGTAAATTAGCTGATAATATATATAGATGATATACATGAAAAGACGTGAAGAGAAATGCCCATTGGCAGCACTCCACAAGGTGATCTAAACTTGAAAGTCTCGAGGCCATCTTCTTTTCAGACGCCTCGCAGGAATGGAAGAGGAAGAAAGGATTGAAACTAGTGGGTTAAAGTGTGAGTGGAGTTTGTCTTGGAAGGATTGATACCTCGTACGGGCCAAATCAGCAACATATGGGACATTAAGGTCTTTGTGGGTAAGTTGATTCGTGACAAAATAAGGAGCGTTAAGGATTTTTCTAAGGATTTTGGATTGTAAGGATTGAAGACGGGAAGAACTTGATGGTTTAGTAGAGCCCCAAAGCTCAACTCCGTACGTCCAGATAGGCCTTATGATGCTGATATAGATGAGCCTTTTGTAGTTAAATGGAATGTTAGAGCGTCTGTCCAGTGACTGTTGAAGTAAGCGAAAGTGGCGGGCAGTTTCTTGTCGTTTCAGTCTTGTGTGCGGATTCCAAGTAAGACATTTGTCAAGTAGGAGTCCTAGATAGTGAATCTGTTCAACCGGGACAAGCGGAATGTTATCAAAAGACACTGTAGGACAGGATGTCATAGGCTTACGATGAACCAACAGAATTAAAAAAATTATGTGTTCAGTAGAGTTCCTAGTGATTCAATGGTGTACGGTTACACAAGATATACGCAATTTTAAATATTGTGAACGAAATAACAAATATAAAATGTTTCTAACCGACAGACATTTTCGGATGATTCTCGTGAGATAATACAACTTCAAAATATAAAGAAGCCAAATAAATGCGAATCCCGTATGTAACAAAGATATATCTTGTATATAAAGGCTGTGTTTGGGAAAAAAAGTAACATGGTATAGAGAACATATCATATAATAATAAAATCGCTTGTAATGGGAGTTGATAGTTCTTTATTAAAGTTTCTCCATCCCTCCACCTCGCCTCAACTCACTTCATTTACAACTCAAAAATCCTCTATAATTACGTAAATATTACGTGTCTGTTATTCGCAACTGATTTTTTCTTGACCTATGTCTCATTTATCCACCAACTTGAGACGTCAAAGGATTTCTTCTGGTGATACGAGTTATCCTTCGAGAAAACTTTGAGGATAAACAATAGAAATGGACATATCTTCAACGGCATTCGTTTCTTCGATTAAAGTAATAATTGCAGGTATATTAGACCTGAAACCAGCGCCTGTTGCTACTTGAAACGACTTTCAGTCAATTAAAAATGAAATTATTTTTCTAAAAGATGAAGATTCAATTCCGAGGAAGGAAATCGACAACCTGAAGAAACTGTATTCGTTAGTCAAGAACAGGATTGAAAAACTGCAGTTTTCGAGAAAATAATCTGATATTTCGAGGAATGTATTTTTCTTCGCATGAAAATTTTGATTCTTTTACAAATACATTTTGTCAAGAGGAGTTGAAGACTGATATATTACCTTCTCATATTAACGTCATAGCCCTTGGTTGAAAGAAAAATGACCCTCAGATGCCTCTCCCATGCCATTTGGCACACCTTTAATTTCAACAGTAATCAATAACTATACCGACTAGGCTTGTTTTACTCTTCATAGATTCTTAAATTTAGTTTTCAGCTGATGTTTCAATAATTGAAGCTAATTGTTGCTGAACACCACAATCAATTAACAACCAATTATGAAATAGAATTGATGTCATGTGCAATAGAGAGATTGTCTAAAGATTTGGCAGTAAGGCCTGTTTAACAAGATTTTAGAATTGAATATTTAAAAAAAAACAAAAATTAAAATTCTAACTGTATGGGCACAATCTATAGTCTAAGAGAATAGAATTTTCAATGTCAATAAACCACTGCGTTTTGCCGCCCTTAGGGTCGAATAAACGTATTAAATCAGCAAAACGTCGACAAGGTATTGGTTTTGTCATACATCAGGATCTTCCGGATTCCGCTAAGTTGAAGCGTTCCAAACTTCTTTTGATAAGGAAAAAAATCTTGAAGCTAAATAGCAAAACTGGTTGGAGATGTTATTCTAATGTATTGATGTAAGATATACATAAATTTTCTTAGTCAACTTATGAGGGTCTTATTTTTTCTGGAGAATATATAACTGAAAAGTTTAACGAACTTATGAAAAGTGACTTAAAATATTTTGTCTCTGTCGTTCAATATAAGTCTCTTCCAGAGGATTATTTTTCAGAAGATATTTATCACTAATGTTATTTATCCAGAGGCTCTTCTGCATCTAAGCTAGAACAATTCGGAAGCCGTCTAACAGTTTGTCAATAAAAATCTATCTGAGTATTTACCGATTCCTTTAAGACTGATCCTATTATTTGTTTTAATGTCGCAGGTTTGAAGTCTAAAATTGGTAACTTTCTCTTCCTTCCATAAATTTAATTAGAAAGTATGATATTTTTATTTTAAAAGAAACTCTTTTTAAGGATGATTCTTTTATTTATTTAATATAATTTTTCTGGTCATAAATGCATTGGGAGGCAGCCACCAGGAGCTCTAAGTTTGGCAGGCCTGGTGGAGTTATATAGCGTGAAATAAAGCATTCTTATAAATATATATTTTTTTATGTTTCAGATGTTTTACGTTTATTAACATAAGAAAAAAAAAAAAAAAGTACTAAATGGGTTATTTATTTTTTCTCTTATCCATTTTTATCCATTTATTCAACAGTTTGTAACAAATGGATTATGCCCGAAAGATTTAACCCTAACATATGTGTATAAATATATTATGTATTAATCCAGAGTGATGAAGTGACCTGAACTTAAGTGGCTGGCATAATAGATTTCTATGCACAAGGTCTCGGGTTCAAACCTGACATAGAGCTCCAGGGTTTATGTACTGGAGTAAAAAAATATTTGGTTTTGTCATTCTCCGGAGAGGACGTAAAATGACGGTCTTGAGCCTGTGCGATGTCAGGTGCTTGTCAAAGATCCTTATCGTAATTAAACCTGGACACCAACGACACAGATATACCAGTATGAGTGGGTGCACTAACCTACCGATCCCTCCGGTTGATAACTCCTCTTGCCAGATGTAGAATGTGATTAATAATTTAAACAATCTCATTCAGCCCCTCTTCGGTCTTCTGCAACACCTCTCACAAACTACCTTTGCCCTTTGACAAATATATGCCTATTAATGAGATGTTTGTAGGCTTCATGTTTATCATACTATGGAACGCAAACGGACTGAATCAACATAGGACCGAACTAGACATATATTTACACGAGGCAAGAATTGACATAGCACTAATCACTGAAACGCATTTTACACCCAAATCCAAATTTTACATTCATGATTACAAAATCCACAAAACTGACCGTCCAAAACATTCTTCACATGGAGGAACTGCTATTCGCATCAAATCAACATTGAAACACCCATATCACCAGACATACAAGCTACAGCCATCTCACTATTCTCAGAACATCACAACATTAATCTTGCTGCTGTTTATTGCCCTCCGAGGTATGTCCTGACTTCCACGATGTTTAGTAACTTCTTCAAACGTCTCGGTAGATGCTTTGTCGCAGGTGGCGATAATAATGCTAAAGACCAGTCTTGGTGATGTAGGTTATCTACCCCAAGAGAAAAAATCTCAGGTGTGTCCTTCACGAACTTTCATTAGACACGATATCATCAGACACACCTACATACTGGCCAATTTCTAGACACCAGATTTTTTCATAACTAAAGTACTCTGCACTACAACTCACGCCGTAAGTACGAAATCAGATCTCTGTTCTAATCATTCCCTTTTGCATTTAGTACTATTTGAAGAACTAATTGTAGCTAAGAAAAATATATCTCTCATAAAAGGCCTAATGGATTGGAGTGGGTTCAGGATCTGTTTAAATACTACTCTCTCCATTCCTTTGGCTTTTTTTTTTTTTTTTTTTAAAGCAATTTACAACTGTATTGATTCAATACAACAAGTAAATTGGATTGATTTGATATTAAGACACATGATTGTCCTGTGAAGAAACTACCCATTGGTAGAACTCTAATGTCCAATTTATGGTAAGAGGTCTCTTGGCCATCTTCTTTTAAGTCGCCTCGGTGGATTGTCAAGAATAGATGTTGAGGAGAGGTCACGGATAAGCGGGTTTTAGTGGGCAGGAAGTTTGGAATGGAAGGAAGTATATCTGGATCGGGCTGAGTCTTCAACTAATGGGATATTTAGGTCTTTATGGATAATTTTATTTGTAACAGAGTATGGAGCATTAAGGATTTTTCGAAGGATCTTGGATTCCAGGGATTGGATGCGAGAGGAATTTGATGGTTTAGTGAACCCCCATAACTCAATGCCGTAGGTCCAAATAGGCCTTATAATGGTTATATAAATTAGCTTTTTGTAGTAAATAGAAAGTTTTGAGCGTTTGTCGAGTAAGTGTTGTAGTAATCGGTATCTACGAGCAGTTTCTGTCGTTTCAGTCTAGTATGAGGGTTCCATGTGAGGCGTTTGTCTAGGTTTAGTCCTAAGTACCGGATCTGCTCAACAGGAGTAAGTAAGATATTGTTAAAAGATATGGTGGGGCAGGAAGTCATAGGTTTACGACGTAGCGTGAAGGTTATTTGATGTGATTTATTGGGATTTATTTTAATTCTCCAGTTCTGACACAATTCTTCGAAGGCGGATAGATGGTTCTGCAGGATGCGGGATGCAACAACAGGATTATTATTCACAGATAACACACATGTGTCATCGGCGTAAGTGGTAAGGATAGTGTTTGATTGGATGGGAATATCAGCTGTATACACTGTATAAAGGATCGGACCCAGGATACTACCTTGAGGTACACCCGCTGATTCGGTGAATACGGGTGAGTAGGAGAGATTATGTTGAACATGGAAGGTTCTATCTGTAAGGTAGGAACGGATTAAAAGGAAATACGTTGGGGAGAGGAATTGGCGAAGTTTTTAAAGCAGCCCTGGATGCCAAACTCTGTCAAAAGCTTCCTTTGGCTATTAAAAATGAAAAAGAGCTTGAGGATGTTGTAGAATGCTTCACACAGAGCCTACAAGACGCTGCATGGTCTTCTTCAATACCATTAAAAACCTTACTAAGCATCGGGAACTGCCGGCACCCCTCCGAAAAGAAGATGGTTTCAGGGCCACGGTTGACGGAGAAAAATCCGAGCTGTTCTCCGAATATCTATCCTCTATCGTTACACCACACACAGAATTCAACATCAGACATGATAAAAATGTGCTTAAAACTCTGGATGAACCCTTACAACTGACACTACCTCCTGCTTCCTTCACGCCTACCCAAGTCACTGAACAAATCAGAAAGTTACCTAAAAAGAAAGCCTCAGTACACGACTTAATTAAGGTACTCTTTCAAATGCCCAGGAAAGCTCTAGTATTTCTGACTTCAATCTATGATACGATTCTGAGAACAACTAAATTCCCGCTTCAATAGAAACACTAACATATTACAATGATTCAAAAGCTTAACAAGGACAAAAATACTTTCTCATCATACCGACCTTCCACTATGCTCCAAAATTTTCGAATATCTACTATGTAAAAGACTTCTTGATGTACTTACTAACAACGACATCGTACCAGATCATCAATTTGGATTTCGAAGACATCACTCAACATCGCACCAACTAGACAGAGTGACGGACTACCTATTCACCGCACTAGAGCAGAAATTATACACTATATACTTATTTCTCCATGATGCTCAAGCCTTCAACAGAGTTTGGCACTAGGGGCTTCTCTTAAAACTGAAAACCATCCTTCCACCTACTTACTACCTCATTATTCATTCTTTCCTTCCTCACAGATTTTTCTCAGTTCGGCCGGGGCCAGAACTGTCTGCCAAGAGATCTATCGCAGCAGGAGTACCCCAAGGTGCAGTGATCGCTCCATTAATCTGTATTATTTACACTCATGACATACCTTGCAGCTCTAATATTCTAACAGCGACTTATGCAGACGACACAGCGATCATAAAAAAACACAAAATTGCAACATATGCCTCAGAGACCATACAACAACATCTAATAAAATTACATGACTGGTTCCAACTCAGGAAAACCCGACTAAACCATGACATATCACACCACATCACCTTTATTCTTCGACATGACACGTGTCCTCCAGTTTTCTTCAACACACAAATCCCACAGACGGACACTGTACATTACCTTGGTTTGACGTTCAACAGAAGAATGACTTGGGGCCAACTGAAGTTTGAAGTTCCAAAATTTACGTCAAGATAGAAAAAAATTCTGATTAATGCCTACTTATATGATAGAACTGTAGCGGATGCTTTATACGCTCGCTTACAACGGCGCCTACTAAAACAACCGGCCGAGTATAAGAAGATGAATTATTTAAAGATATTGTTATATTGTGACCTGTTCATCGTCATTGTAAATACATTTTTCGTGTTACAATAAATAAACTTTTCGATAGAAGTATGTATCTCGCCTTCCTTGACCACAAAGAAGTGTTTGACTCCGTTCCAAGACAAGAAATATGGGAGGCTCTCAAAGTTAAGTATGTCTCAAGAAACATGGCGGAAGCCATTAAATCCATTTATCAAAAACCAAAAGGAGTAGTAAGGCTGGACGGACAGAAGTCTGATGTCTTAAGCATAGATAGGGGGGTCAAAAGGGGAAAGTTTAAGCCCTTTGCTATTCTTGCCCTACATGGATGGAGTGGCCACCATATGCAAAAGAAGAACGGAAAGGACCTTCCTGGGCAGTAAAAAACTTCGCCCAGTGGTGATTCAACTTCTCCTCTACGCGGATGACATTGTTCTAGTGGCGGACACTGTTGATAAATTACAGCAAGCGGTGACTGAATGGCAAGAAGAGCTCAGCCAAAAAGGGATAAAAATAAATACCAGCAAATGCAAGATACTACAAGTGAGAAGAGAAGTGGAAGATTGTCATATATACTGTAACGGAGAGGAAATGGAAGTAGTCATGGATTTCACCTACCTCGGCACAGTAATAGAAAGATCTGGGGAAGTAGACTCAGAGGTATCAAATGGAATTAGGAAAGCGAATGCAGTCTACTATCAGATCTGCAATACTGTAATAGGAAAGCGAGAGGTGGGTAGAGGTGGTAAGCTCCATATCTTCAAGTCAGTATATTTGCCGATACTCCTGTAAGGCGCTGAAAGCTGGATATTGACGGACCGGCACGAGAGCAGTCACAGCTGCTAAAATGAAGTTCCTGCGAAGAACAGTGGGAAAGACAAGAGGCGATCGTGTCAGGGATGAACGGATACGCCAAGAACTGGAGGTTGCGCCGTTGAAGGAAATTCTGCAAACCCGTCAGTTGAAGTGGTTCCGCCACGTCATTAGAATGGAAGAAGACAGGGATCCCCTAAAAACCATGGATTACGTGCCAGACGGGAAAAGACTTCGCGGGCGACCAAGGATGTTCTACCTGGAGTACATCGACAAGCTTTGCAGAGGAGGAGGGAAAGATCTTCGCCAGGCCAGGGGACCTAGCTGTGAATAGAGATGATTGGATCCGGTGGCTAAACGATCCCCAACGCTGATGCAGCACTATAGGGAGAAGCCAAAGAAGAAGAAGAGGTAATTTGACCTATGGCTAAGACACTCATCTGGTTGAGAAACTCCCACCATTAATTGTTGACATGGTGGATTAACATTCCCAAGAGTTAGCTCAGTTTCTGAGATCACCTACCTGCTCCTACCAGGTGGCATCTCCCAAGGTCAGAGTATCTCTGCTTTTGTATCCTATTTGTGGTTTATCGTTATTTCACATCCTTCATCTACCTTCTCTCCTTCATCCTTCCTACCCCCTCATAGGATGGGGTGCATGGCTTCTACCCATGTGCACCTATAAGGAACCCTATCCGCTGCTGTTGAGCTTCTTC
This sequence comes from Piezodorus guildinii, assembly GCA_023052935.1. NCBI lineage: Eukaryota > Metazoa > Arthropoda > Insecta > Hemiptera > Pentatomidae > Piezodorus > Piezodorus guildinii. The sequence goes on along the minus strand of CM041295.1, from coordinate 123,107,914 downwards.
CTCACGGAGCATATCCATCCTAACTAGTCCCCTCTGCTACTTGGTAGGTGCGAACTTAACCCCTACCAGGCAGAGTAACCTCATACCTGGTGCTGCGGTACGGGCTTCTACCTCGGCGGGCACCGAGCTCCATCTTACTTTCTTCCTTGTTTGAATACGCGATTGTCGAGGCCTTCTGAGGCCCTATCATATCCATTATTAATAACCACACCTCGACAGGTCTATTCCACATCGCTCAGAGACCTGGCAGATCATGTAAAGTACATTTTTGACTGTTCGGACAGGTCTCAATTTGAACAAAAAAAGCAATGCTCATGATCTGCTAGATCACTAAAATAAATAAAAAGCGGTAAGGGAACATACCTATTAAAAATTAGAGAAGTTGTATACTATGGCGGTAAAGCTGTGAAGGATCATTAAGCTGCGTTTCTTTGTTTAGTTTGTTTCATTTTAGAAACAAATTATTAGAAAACCTAATCTTAAAATCACGATTTTATAAGTGAATTATTTTGTGCACATCAGCCTGACAACTTATTTTAAATATGTTGATTAAATAAATTTTATTTTGGGAATTAAAGAGTACATTTTCATCCTACATTGACTGTCGAAACTATTCGGTATTCGTAATTGTTTTCATTTCAAAAATATGTACACACCTATTACTTTAAAATTTGTTATATGTCGACTTTAATGCTTCGGCAAGTCGATGTACAGTGAGTGTCAAAAGTATTCGGTATATTTCAGTTGTATGAAAGCATATTTCACAACTATGAATTTATATAATTCTGTTTTACTCGTAAATCTTTAAAAGAGACTCCGATAAAGGAAAATCACTCACGAGATAACCGAAAAGTTAATTGTTATTAAAATATCTGATTAATAATGTAAAATTACAAGATCATTCAGTGTCGAAAGTATTTGGAAATCGTAATATCTTGCTGTTTAATGGTTTCAAATGTTCATATTTTTAATAATCTCCAACGTAATTTTATGTTCTAAACAATTATTCTCCCACATGTAACATATACCCGACCTTGGGAAGAATTATTTTTAAAATAAGGCCCTAAAATAAAAACAAACAACGATCGAACAACGGCTTCGAATATGTTTTTAAAGAGAAATACTTGAAATTGGTAAGATTATGTGGATGGCTGAGTAAAGATTTGAGGATATAATAATAAAATATAAAATCAAAAAAGTGAGCGTCCAAAAATTATTAAATATTATTTTTTTTTTACTTTAAATCTTTATTCACACCTGTAAATAATACAATGAACAATCAGCGAATGTGCGGTCAATTTTAAGAAACATGGCATGATAGGCATGAAGGAGAGCAGCACCCAGCGGTACTTACTCCTGGCATGGAATTAGTGTGAATTACTAAAGGAGAAGGTCTCTCATCCAACTCCTCTTCAGCCTTCTGTAGGCATTTCCTGGCATGAGTGTTGTGGCCATGTCATTGATTAGTGTGCTAGGGTGACCTTGTAGTTTGTCGTGGAAAAGTTTGATGTGCGTCCGTAATGTGTCCGTATGTGCTCATTGACAGTTGGCATGTTAAGGTCAGTAAGTAAAGTTATGTTGCTAACCTACCACGGTGCTTTTGTAATTGTTCTAAACGTTTTAGCCTGAAAGATTTGAAGTTTGTTAATGTGAGTCTTTTTAGCTGTCCAATATATCTGTGATGCATAAGTCCAAATAGGTTTCAGTAGGTAATTATAAGTGTTTAATTTCTGTCGAAGTTTTAGTTTCGAGTGTTTTGAAAAGAGTGAGTAAAGAAGTCTCAGTCTTTGGTTAAGGGTTTTCTTTTTTTTGTTAATATGCGGGCCCCAAGTCATTCTTCTGTCAAACGTCAAACCAAGATAATGTACAGTGTCCGTCTGTGGAATTTGTGTGTTGTCTTAGAAAACGGGAGGACCCGTGTCATGTCGAAGATTAAAGGTGGCGTGATGTGATTTGTCATTATTCAATCGGATTTTCTAGAGTTTGAACCAGTCATGTAATTTTATTAGATGTTGTTGTAGGATCTCTGAGGCATGGGTGGCAATTTTATGTTTTGTTAAGATCGCTGTGTCGTCGGCATAAGTCGCTGTTAGAATATTAGGGCTGTAAGGTATGTCATGAGTGTAAATAATGTAGAGTAATGGAGCGAGCACTGCACCTTGGGGTACTCCTGCTGCGATAGATCTCATGGCAGATAGCTCTGATCCCTGTCGAACGGAGACAAATCTGTGAAAAAGAAAAGAATGAATAATGAGGTAGTAAGTAGGTGGAAGGATAGTCTTGAGTTTGAAGAGAAGCAACTGGTGCCAAACTTGTCGAAGGCTTGAGCAACGTCGAGAAATACGCCAGTAGTGTATAACATCTGCTCTAGTGCGGTGGATATGTAGTCCGTCATTGTGTAGTTGGTGCAATGTCGAGTGATGTCTTCTAAATCCAAATTGATGATCTGGTACGATGTCGTTGTTAGTACATCAAGAAGTCTTTTATGTAGTAGATGTTCGAAAATTTTGGAGCATAGCGGAAGTAAGCTTATTGGTCGGTATGATGAGGGAGTATGTTTGTCCTTGTTGGTCTTGTGAATCATTGTAATATGTGAGTATTTCCATTGAAGCGGGAATTTGGTTGTCCTCAGTATCGCGTTATAGATTGAAGTCAGAAACACTAGAGCTTTCTTGGGCATTTGCTGGAGTACCTCAGCGTTAATTAATTCCTATCCAGAGGCTTTCTTTTTAGGTAACTTGATTTGTTCAGCGACTTGGGTAGGTGTGAAGGAAGGGGGAGGTAATGTCAGTTGTAAAGGTTCATCCAGAGTTTTAAGTACAATTTTATTATGTTCGATGTTCTTGAATTCTGTGTGTGGTGTAAAGATAGAGGATAGATATTCGGTGAACAGTTCGGATTTTTCTCCGTCAGCCATGGCCCTGGAACCATCTTCTTTTCGGAGGGGTGCCGGCAATTCCCGATGCTTAGGCCCGGTTGCACCGACCGTGTTTAACTTTAACTTTACTAATCTGGATAAGTAAATCACGGGTTAGCAGAAATTCCATTGCATCAATCATAATTAGCCCTAACTCTATGTTAAGTGATGGTGTTAAGTTAATTCACCTTCCTGCCTCGATTATTCGATGTCAATGTTACCTTTCTACTGTTACTTTAGCTTTCAAACTTTGTTTGTGTCAGTTTCAGTATGTTTTTTTTCTGAATATTTTCGTGATATTTATCCTGATACACCGAAGAAAAATGAACACAATCTCTTCAGATGAATACTCAACATCAGATAAAGATATAATACAATTGGTAAATATACTTTCTAGGAACAAGCTTTACAAAGTAAGGAGGAATCCATTTGAAATTTACGGTGATGTGGAATTCACAAGAAGGTACAGATTTCGAAAAGAAACAGTGCTAAATATGATTGACAATTTTAATATTAATGATTTTGAATCATATCCTACAAACAGGAACATCCATAACACCTTCAAACCAGTTACTCTCTGAAACATTGTTTGTGTCAGTTTTAGTTTGTTTTTTCTGAATATTTTCGTAACATTTATCCCAATACACCGAGGAAAAATGAACACAATCTCTTCAGATAAATATTCAACATCAGATGAAGATATAATGCATCTGATATATATTTACTTCATAGGAACAAGCTTTACAAAGTAAGGAGGAATCCCTTTGAAATTTAGGATGATGTGGAATTCATAAGAAGGTATAGATTTCAAAAAGAAACAGTGCTAAATATGATTGACATTTTTAATATTAATGATTTTGCATCATATTCTACTTAACCTCAAGAGGTATTATGCTACTAGTAGTTACCACCAGGTTCTTAGCGACATCATTAATATTGATAAATCTACAGTTCATAGAATTATTCCACGCATAACAGCATTAATAGCCAGAAAGTCAAGTGATTTAATTAAAATGTCCGTAACAGAAGTTGATAAAAACAAAACAGTGTCAGATTTCTACAGGATAAAATGTTTTCTTTGAGTAATTGGTGCGATTGACTGCATTCATATTAAAATTCAGTCTCTAAGTGGAGCTAATACAAAACTATTTTGAAATAGAAAAGGGTGGTTTTCATTAAATATACAAGTAGTGTGCGATGGGAACTTGAAAATCCTGATTCTGTGCATGACAGTTGGATTTTCAATTAAAGTGCATTACGAGTGAGATTTGAGTCAAGAGAATTTGGAGATTTTTGGCTTCTAGGAGATAGTAGTTATGGCTGCAAAACATATTTACTGACACCAATTTTAAACCCAACAAATGCTGCTGAAGAAAAATCAATTGTCATACAAAAATCAAACAATCATTGAGAGAGCGTTCAGTTTTATGGAAAGAAGATTTCCTTGCCTTGCCAATGGAATTCGAATGGATCCAAAAAAAGCCCTAAATATTATTGTAGCTGTAGCTGTCCTCCACAACATTGCAATAGAAACCCAGGACATCTACAACGTACCAGAACCAGAAGATTACTTTCCTGATGTTGTTTCACCATCAGAAATTATATGTGAAAGTGATATAGCTTTCACAGAGCACTTGTCGACACAAATTTTTCAAGATGAAAGGAAATGACATAATTTTGTATAAATTGCAATCTGTGTTATTAAATCAATTAACCTTTCCCTCTTTTGTTGTCAAGTGGTAATTTATTTGTTTATATTTATCAATAAAGTCTGATTTTTGTATTTTATTTACATATTTTTTTCCCTCTAATTCAGTAAATTGATTAATAATAAAAATAGGTTATTGGAAGAATGAAAAATGATAATAAATAATTTGTAGGTTTCTAAATCTTCCAAAAACAGTTTATTACAATTAACTTTAAAACGAGCCAACATTTTTAGGGCCTTCCCCATCATCAGGACTCACTAAAATACATCAAAAAATTATCAATTAACATTATAAAATAACTTTTTAAATATTAACTAAAAACATTACCAAAAATATGCATAACAATGTTACAAAAAAATTATATTTACCCGAAATTCATTTAAAATTTAAAAAATTATCCATTTTTGATTAAAATTTTGTCATAAAATTGGTTTGTTTTTTAAATTAACACAAAGGAAAAAATACCCATTTAACTGACATATTCTTTGGCCCCTGATGAATTAGGGTCATACTATTTACTGTAGTAAGTATACACTGATTTATTATTAAATATAGGTCACTAAGGTAAGGTTTACAAATTTTAATTTCCCAATTGTAGCAAGAACTGCTTGTGAGAGGTGTTTTCAATCTGTTTTATAATTTATGGTATCTTTTATATTTTTGTTTATATATAGATTCGATTGTTTTTCTATATCCAATATTGTAGGTTTTTCAAAATCAAAATTGTGATTAAGCTGAAGACTGTGTTGTGCAAATGCTGTAGTGTTTATATTTTTACAATTATTGCTGTATTGTTTGACTCTATTTGTGATCTTTTTAGAGGTTTCTCCTATGTATATCTTATCACAATCTATACAATTTATTTTATAAATAACATTCAGTTTTTCGAGTGGTAAAATCTTTAATGTTTGATAAATGATTACTTAGTTTATTATGGTTATAAAGTCATAATTTTGTCTGTGGTGAATTAAAGTCAACAAGTGTTCTCTTAATTTCTTTGGATAGATGAGGTATGAATTGCATTTTTTGATAATGGTATATATTTCTATTTCTTCCACTTATCATCTCTATATTTATCGCATTATTGATATTACCTATAATTGTTTTTTTATTATTTTCATTCTGGTAAAGATCTGTTATAGTTTTTTGTTTAGGTTTTACTATTTATTGTTCATATTGTCATCAATTTTTGGTTTATTATTGATCAATTTATTGTTATTAACGTTAAGGTTTTTTGTCCTGGGTTCATTTTTAATTTCATTGTACTTGATTTAATTTATTATTTTTTTCGAATACATCTAATAACATTTTATATACTATAGTTTTTATTCCATTTAGATACTCATTGTCTGTCTGGTTTCACAATACAATCCAGCTTCCTTGATATTCAATAGATCTTAAAATGTTTCATTATTAATTCTCAACGGTCAACTAATTTTATCCATTATTGTATTAATATATATTAATCGGCAGAGTAAAACAATCATTTCAATATAACCTAACTGTCTCTGTCTAGAGGGTTTGGAGTTGTTAAATACGTCACGAATATGATGACGTCCCGCGCTAACCCATGTTAACTAACTCGAATTAAAAATTTGTTGGTGCAAATGGACAAAAACTTTAATCATGATTAGCTTTTAACCCGGGTTAGTTAACAGCAAAAGTTAACTTTAACACAGGCTGTTGGTGCAACCGGGCCTAGAGGGTTTGGAGTTGTTAAATACGTCACGAATATGATGACGTCCCGCGCTAACCCATGTTAACTAACTCGAATTAAAAATTTGTTGGTGCAAATGGACAAAAACTTTAATCATGATTAGCTTTTAACCCGGGTTAGTTAACAGCAAAAGTTAACTTTAACACAGGCTGTTGGTGCAACCGGGCCTAGAGGGTTTGGAGTTGTTAAATACGTCACGAATATGATGACGTCCCGCGCTAACCCATGTTAACTAACTCGAATTAAAAATTTATTGGTGCAACTGGACAAAAACTTTAATCATGATTAGCTTTTAACCCGGGTTAGTTAACAGCAAAAGTTAACTTTAACACAGGCTGTTGGTGCAACCAGGCCTTAGTAAGGTTTTTAGTATGCCTCCACAAGCTGCCATCGTCAGTGGAAAGGTTACTAATGCAGTTATCATTAGTTGTTCTTTTAAATTTCGCAATTTGTCGTTTGAGTTCGCTGTTGAGTCGGTTGTAAATTTGTTTGTCTGATGGAAGTTGGTCTGTCTGCCATATTTTCCGGGCTCTTCTTTTTGCTCTGATCAAATCCCTTATATACTGTGGATAAATTGGTAGCTTTTCATGTTTTCTTCGTCTGGGAATTGAAGAGGACCATGCAGCGTCTTGTAGCTTCTGTGCGAAACATTCTACAGCATCCTCAAGCTCTTCTTCATTTTTAATAGCCAAAGGAATGGAGAGAGCAGTATTTAGACAGTTCCTGTACGCATCCCAGTCCATTATGCCATTTGTGAGAGATATGTGTTTCTTAGCAACAAGTGGTTCTTCAAATAGTTCTAAATGCAAAAGGGTATGATCAGAGCAAAGATCTGTGCTCGTACTTGTGTGAGGTGTAGTGCGGAGTCCTTTAGTTATGAAAAAATCAAGTAAATCTGGTGTCTTACGTCTAGATGTTGGCCAGTAAGTAGGTGAGTGTGGTGATATCGTGTCTAATGAAAGTTCGTGAAGGACAGACCTGAGATTTCTTCCTCTTGGGGTTGATAATATAGATCCCCAAGACGGGTCTTTAGCATTATTAAATGTTAAAGCAGAAAGACTGATTATTGATCAATTAAGAAAACAATACCTAAATGAGTACACCTTGCTTATTTATGTATTTTTCAGAACTTCTGGATACACAATACGTGTTTCAACTGTTTGCCGCGTTCTAAAATAATACGACGAACAGAAAAACATTGTACAAGAAGTACGGAAAACGTCTTTAAGATAAGGCAATAAGAGAATAGGCCGAATGGTTGTAACATTTTTTTAAAGAGAAGGTTAATAAATTAAAATGTTTACAGATGACTCCCATACTAAAATACATCGTTTTCATGAACAAAATTATGGTTTGGAGGAAACCAAATAAAGAATTTAGTAAACCATAGTAATTTACTTTGAGTGGTCAGTAATAGTTAGGTCTGTTTTTCTTTGAAAAAGTTTAATACATTGGATTCATGGACATAATTAATGATATGTTTGTGTATTTTTTTAGTGTGAAAAGCTAGAATTAAAAGTAGAAGAAAAAAGAGGAATAAATAAAATGTTTAACATATGCTACCATCAGTCTTTACATATAACGTTATCTATTTAGATTTATTTGCTGCAAATTTTTCAAAACGTTCTCGAAATCCCTCTTTCATTATTTCTTTCAAGTTTAATTAACTATTTTAGAATCCTACTAAAAAAGAAAATCAGATAATAGTATATTCAAAATGAAAATGCCCGCAAGAAATAATAAATGCTTGAGTAGGATAATATTTCACTCCAAACAATCAACTAATTAGTAAGATCAATTCCTAGTAGGCTAAAATGTATAATTATACAAAAAAAAATTCCAACAGGATGTTTATTTATGGTCACTGCATTAATATAATTAGGAAACCACGTAATTCCGAATACTTTTGACCCCATTGACATACACTATTTTTAATTTTTTCGTAAATAAACGTTCAAAACGTTAAAAATAAAATGATTGTTGTCGTAATTTTTGGTTTTAGCTATTTTATACCTTCCTTCTAACATTATAAAGTGGTTAACAACTCCTCAAAAACATAAAAAATATGTTAAAAGCAAGTAAATTACGGAATGGTTGTGAATTTTGAATACTTTTGACACTCACTGTATGTTGTTGGGTATTAATCGTAAAGAAAGGAGTACCCTTCGGAATTTCACTCCCACCAGTTATAATATAAGAAATTGAATCTCAAATGATAATAATAATTTAAATGTTTATATATATATATATAAATAAAATAATAAAATAACCACTCATCTATCTGTGTACGTTGTTACTTTGTGAATATTTTTGTACCTCTACGCAATGAAAATGATGTTTGACTGTAGTCAGCCCTAAGTTTAAATACACCAACTTGAGAGGTTGTTTGATAATTTGTATTCATCATTTATTAATTTGTTAATTGTATTTTATATTAATAATATTTAAGTGCGTTTTCTTTATTTCTCAGGTTTATCTAAATCCACATTTAGGCACCACACCACCTTGTTTCTCCTTAGACCTCAATTGTTGTTAATCAAAAGTGATCAGTTCTGTAGACATGGCGGGGATTCAAAGAGCAATAAAGATCCTTTAAATCTTGTCTCATTACCAGTTGAGGTAAAACAACTACATGCTCTGTTTAGTATTTCACACTACATTATGAAAATTTTAGAGTTGACTACCATGATGTATTAGTTATATGAGTTTCTTTTTGTTTTTTGTTTTTCAGCTGCTCAACATTATATTTTCCCATCTTAATCCCTGTTATTTACAAGAAACTGTGAGGTTAGTTTGCAAACGATTTGCCGAAATTTTAAGCGATGACGCATTTTGGAAATGTTGTTTTTGTGAACATTTTGGAGTAAAATCTAAAAAGTATAAATATCCATTGCTTCAGCAATTCGGATTCCATGAAGGATTTGAAATAGAGAAGAGATTTAGGTGTGGTAAGTCATATTTCATAGTTGCTAGTCAATTTTCAATAACATTTTACTGTATGTTTCCTTCTCTTTTTGTTCCGGATTGATATTTGTCTAAGTGAGATATATTTAGTGAAGAAGTACAAGTCCTTCAAGTATAGGAAGTAGCTCTAAGGTAGCAGTTTTTTAATAGTTTCATATCTTAAGATCATTTGAACTTCAATCTAGTTATTATATATTGTGGACTATAAATTTAAATTTTTTTCTATTTTGCAATTTATAGCATTAAGTGTTCAACTTTTAAGTGGGCTTTTTGTTTATTAATTTTATCTATTAAATTTATGTTCTTGACTCATATTCGACTCAGTAATTTTTTATTTAACAGTTTGTTTATTTTGATGTCTTAGGCTTCAGTCATTTAGGTCAGTAATTTCCTAACTACCTTAATTGGGCTCATCTAATTTAGTTTATGTTATATTGTAAAAGTTGTGATAGATATTGTAAGTATATGATTAAATCATTAAATGGAGATAGCTCTGTATTTTGATTTGTTTACACAATACTTAACTTTATTCAAAGGAGAAATTCTCTCTAATAGAGTACATCTATGTTGTTTTTCAATCAATTGTAAAGGATTTAAATATAATGGTGCTGTATGCCGGGCATATATATATATATATATTTTTATTATTCAACTGAACTTTAACATTTATACTAAATTGTAAACATTTCATTAATGAAGAACTTTCATCTGAAATAAAGTAAAAATATTGAAGTTTTTAGGTGTGGAAAACATCCATGCATCTCAAAGCTATGCTGCATGACAATAGAGACAGGGAAATGAAGTATGTGAAATTGAGTGTGTGTGAGAGTTCATGATAGTAGGAGGAGAGAGGAAAGGCATAATTGTTTTCAATAAAATTGGACAATATGCAGCAATACTTTTTAAAAACCATTTAATATGTAATATTATTTAAAAAAAAAAAAGCTAACAAAACTAAATTATTAAGTTATATCAAAACAAATAATTGTAATATTCACAATGATGGAGTTTTGTTGTGAGCTTTCACTTCTTGTGTTTTTGATCACTATCATTATTTATTTTCATTCCATCATTATTTTCTCAAAGGATGAGAGGAATTTTTAGTGCAATGCAACTGTTTAAAGCAAGCATTACCGAAGATCAATATGACTATAAACCCTATAAAAAGAAGGTAAGTAATGAGGATACAGAAGAAACTGAAGAAAATTATCTTGTCATTTTAGTTGAAGAAAAAACCCTTGAAGAAGTTGAAAACTTTGAATACCTGGCTGTACCCCTGAATGAATATTATATTAACAATATTATATTGATCAGAGGGTGATGAATGGATGAGTGATAAATAAACTTCTCCATCATTCTAATATTCACATTATAAAAACATGTTTTTTTAAAAATTTAGACTAAACATTATTTATAATAAAAGCAGTAATTATACAAGTACATGTTTACAAGTTAAAATATAAGACTTGATAATGTCTTATGGAGGAACTATCCATTTGTAACACTTAAAAATTGTTTTAAAACATATTACTTATAAGTACGTAATTTAAAGGGTATTTAAGACATAGTTGGGAAAATGTTAGTTAATTTTTGGTAGACAGAAAAAAACTTCCGCATTTGTTTTATTTTCTGGCTTATTCCTCTAGCACTTTAGCCTCTAGTAAGCTTTTGTGTGTAGTTCATTGTCCTGTTAACACAGGCAATAGGCATTAGTGAATCTGACCAATCTTGATCAAAAGGATTGATCATTTTATACAGCTTAGCATTTGAAATACTGTAATTGCCAAAGTGGTAATGTATCTTAGCTATCTCTTCACAACTGCGTATCACATGATAGACAGTTTCATTTTTCTTGATGAGACCTTCAAGGGGATAAAAAAAACAAGTTTTATCTGGGTATTAAGGATGTTACATGCAGCCACCACCATATCTAACACTATTGTTTTGTCTGTCCAACTTATTTTCCGTTTTTGATAGTTTCTGTCTAACTTAACCCTGGAATATTATCGAATACCAGTTGATACAGCCTATAGATTTTTTTCTAGTATTTTCTTTAATCTTAGGATTTTTTTTTATTATTAAGCTTATGTCTTGATTAATTACTGTATAATGTAACAATGCGTTATTATTTTCTTATACGTGCGATCCTTCACAATGTTTGTTCCTTACATTGGCTACCGCAAAGTAAAATTCATCAACAATTAATAGATTTTTTATTATTTGTATCTAGGTGATGAAATCAGTTGGCGAGAAATTACATCCGTGTAAATAAAAGAAACATATTATGGGGAAACTTTGAAAAAGTATCTAGTCGAATATGTAATATACCTCATTCATCTGAAGTTGATGCTGTGAAAATATTGCCAGTGAGTAATATTTAAGTTCATCTTTATATTCAAATTCATTTGTCAGATTATTTTTATTTAACTAAATCAATAACATTATTTAATTTTACCATTTCTTCAAATAAGTCTTGTGTGAAATAAAAGTTATTTTTTTAATAATCAATGGTTGAATATGAAGTGAATATCAAGGATTATAAAACATTATTTCCAGTTGACACAATTATTATTAAAAACAAAACAAGAGTAATACTAGTCTTTATATAATGACAATCCAGATTTATAATAATGTTTTCTAAAATAATTATTGTATAGGTCAATAATTTAAGGGTGAATCTTTTTGCTCACTTGTGAGGGCTTGAGAGTAACCTTATTTTATTTTAATTAAAATCAACATAAATTTGGTGGATGAACTATAATAAAGGTGTGTATACGAAGAAATTCATTTTTAATGGCTGATCTTTAGATATTTCTTGACTTGGTGGTGAAGGTTGATGAGAATTTGCCATATCTCTTGGGTGACAGACGTTGTATTTACTTCTGTGTGTTCCCATTGTATGTGTGAAAATGTTATATTTTCAAAACATTTTAATAGTACATTAACCTGAACATTAACAAAATAAAGCTAAAGCCTGCTGTAAATTTTTTGTTACCCTCTGAATAATAAATGGTAAACATCTTTGAAGTTTCAGATATTGTTGGAAGAATAATACTGATTTTTCAAAGGTTCTTCATGAATATCTTTTCTTCCTCGTTAAGTGCCTTTCAGTGTGAAGGCTCCCAAACATTCTACATTCCCCAATGCTTTTTAATTGTTTCACCTCACAAATCCCCAATGCTTTTTATTGTTTCACCTCACAAATCCCCATGTCTATTCAGTTCTTCTGCATTTTTTGTGAATATCATTCATGAAAACAATAAATGACTACAGCTCAAACTATGCCCCTGTTTCACACCTTGTTCCAAGGGAAATGACTTTAACTCTCGACCACTAATACACATAATTTCTTTAGGACTTTAGTATGTAGATTTAATTGCTGCCTAAAGATCTTGGGAAATACCCTTTGGTTTAAGTGCTCTTCATATTTTGTATTGGGGCACTGAGTTGAAGGCAGCTTTCTAGACTGGGAAAGTAGTGTATGCACTTTGGTTTTTATCACAAGCTTTTTCGACAACATTCCTGAGTGCAAATGCCTGACGGACATCAACCTGATCTAATTCTGGTTCTATCAGTTGCCTTGACCTGTTTTCTATAATAGTTTATAAGTTACTCTACAGATAAGCATATAGGTCTGTAGTTACCACACTACAGTAGTTGAATTTCTTATGTATTTGCACTATGATATTGTATTCTCTTTTGTTCAGCATAATCTTACCATCCCATATCTTCTGGAAAAGTGCTTGCAATGGTTTTATCATTACCTTTGCTCCGTATTTAATAAACTCTGGAAATATACCATTTCTTCCTCCTGCTTTGCCTAACTTTTGTTTCTTCAGAGCCTTTTATGTATCTTCCTCCTGGATTGTATCATATTCAGCCAATTGAATGATCTCTTCCTCATTTTCTAGAGGTTGTCTGAAATTTAAGAACTGAAGTGAAGAATATGATGCCTCCATTTATCCAATATATTGTCTGGGTCTATGATCATAAGTACAAAAGCCATAGGGAATATTGCTGTCTCTTGGGCTGACAGTGTAATAGCACAGACAATGATCAAACCTTTTTATGGTGATTTTATATCCCAATATATTGGGCTTTTCATTTCCTCCGTTTGACTAGGGTCTATTAGAACAATTAACATGACCCATGGCAAATTTTTTGGAATGTAGTATTGCTAAAAAAAGGTTTATTCAAAATTGGTGATCCATTGACTGTGTACTCCTCTTTTAAAGAAATTCAAGTTCTGGGTTCAAGGTAGTTTCTTTTTATTGCTCTTCCTTGCAGATCCACTGTCAGCTGAGCCTGAGGTAAAAGAATACAGCAGGCCTCCTTCCACTCAATATTAATTATCAGTAATTCTAATAATAGGATTCATGAATAAGTAATATAAGTGAAACTTACTAATTGTGAAAAATCTTTTTTATAATTACTTGATGATGATAGTATAATTTAATTATGGTTACATAGGTAATTTTTTTATAACAAAACTTATAGAGCTTGAAAGACCCTACTTACTTTTCTCTTTATTCTTATTTTTTGCATTTATTTATTTTTTATTTCTCTCACTTTTATTTACAATACATAATAGAAATATATCTAATATACGGCTTCATAAACATAGCACCAATGTCTGTCTGCTGGCTATCATTATAGTAATAAATATTATAACTTAAAATAAAGAATATAGAACAATAGACATTATACAGTATACATATATATATCTCCAAAATACAAAAATATTATAATTGTAAGATAAATACAAATAAGAAGTTACAAAATAACATTAACATATTCTTATTTAATATTATTCAATGCATGTGTTTATATATACTCACACACAGAGATGAATGTATAGAAATAGAAATAGAAAATAATTTTCATTCTGGGACAGGGTCCCCTAAGAATAACAGCATTGTACAGTTGAGGTATACATTTCTGGCCAACAGACAGAAGCAACATAATTAATTACTATTTACACACACAAAAAAAAAAAAAAAAAAAAAAAAAAATATATATATATATATATATATATATATATATATATATATATATATATATATATATATATACATACAATGATAAAATTAAATAAAATAAAAACAATTCTTAGAAAATATTGTGTTGAACAGAATTAAAAAATTAATTAATAGACAGCTTTTAAATATAGATAATAAACAAATATCTTCTTTCAAAGTGTAATTTCAGGGATATAAATATCACAGTTTTTAAGCGTCTTTTTGGCATAGTAAAAGGTATTGGAAAAGTTGGGATTTGAATGAGGAAAGAGAGGCAGCATGGCGGATATGTGTAGGTAGAGAATTCCAGAAAGTAGAGGAGCGGACAAGGAAGGAACAATCAAACGTTTTAGTTCTATGGGTAGGAAAGTAAAGATCGGAGTGGCGGGATCTTGTTTCAAGTGAGTGGACTGAAGATATAAGTGAAGCGAGAATGAATCAGGTGGAACAAGCCCAGCTTTCAACTCGATTGAAATCAGAGGTGTTCCATTGAGGACGGGAGAGTCACCGGAGGGTGTAGTGTGTTCTGACAGGTCCTGGGGGTCAAGCTCAAAGCTGAGGACTTTGACCTCGTGGAGAGAAAAAGGCCGAAATCAGAGGACCCTCGCCTGCCTTCGATGGTCGAGCGATTTGTTCGCCAGGTGGTCCGGGACGAGATGATCCGCCTCCGGAAGGTGAAAAAGGACTTCACCACGAGGCATCTCAACTGGGACAGCGACGACAGGATTTACATCAGCGAGGAGATAACTGCGAGCAACAGGTATTTATACTGGCTGGCTAGGCAGAAGAGGGCCGCCGGAAAAGTGAAGTACGTCTGGTTCGCTCGAGGTTGAGTCCACTGTCGACGAGAAGATGGTTTACCCGTAATGATCATCAACCAACCCGATGATCTGGAGGGCTTACAATGACATTTAACTTTTCGTTATGACACTTTAGATCATTTTATTTATTTCAACGTTTTCTTTTCTCTAGATTAGTTTTTTGTTTTGTTTTTTATTTCAAAAGAATATTTTTATAAGAATATAAGAATTTTTTTTTCTTCTTCTCCAAACGCTCTTTTGTATATATATATATATATATTTTATTTTTTTTTTTTTATTATCACAACAACCTTATATTATCTTTCACTTATCTTTTTAATATGTCTTTAGCGTCTTTTCCTCATACTCTGTTTGCTTTTTCACCTCCTTTCCTAAATGTCTAATGTCCTAACCTCCTGTCATGTTAACGCCCAGTCCCTACCTGCCCACTTCGACGAATTCCTTCACTATTTCTCCTGCAACTTTTATCACATTATCGCTCTCTCAGAAACATGGCTGAAACCCTATATTCCTTCCTCTTCCGTTTCCCTTCTTGAATATTCCTTTATCCACCATGACCGGATTGGCCAGACTGGTGGTGGTGTAGGACTTTATGTCCACAATAGCTTGAAATCTCGTGTCCTAGATCTCTCATCCCAATCTGATTCTTCCCACATTGAATTCCTTTTCGTTGAAATATTCTGTAACTCACAACCTCTCCTTTATGCATTGGTGTATCGCCCTCCTATGGTCCCATTTGACCCATCCTTTGAATCAATCCTTTACAAATATATCCCTCTTTTCGATAATATCATAATCTGTGGTGATTTTAACCCCAACTTCATTTCCGACTGAATGTTCATGATTCGTTTTAGTCTGTCCTCAAGCACCGTCGGGAGTCCACCATATACTAAGCAGCAATAGTCAAAGTGGGGGAAAATAAGGGCGGATACAAGGAGATTACGGGTGGATAGTGAGAGAGGATGGCGGGAGCGTAGGAAATATTTAAGGGTACCTATTGTTCTTCAGGAAATTTGGGAAATATGGGGTTTCCAGGAAAGGGTTTGGTCTATGGTAATACCCAGGTGTTTTACAGAGGATGTGAAGGTGATGGGATGATCATTTAGGGTGAGATTTGGAAATGTGGTAATGCATCTGAGGAGGGAATCGGAACCAATTAGAATGGCCTGGGTTTTCATATGGTTTAGCATTAGTTTATTCAAGGATGCCCAGGCCCAGATTCTATCAAGGTCTTCCTGAATATTGGCAAATGCTACAAGTGACTCGGAGGGAGAGAAGGATAAATAGATCTGGGAATCGTCAGGGTATAGATGGTGGGAACAATGATGGATAGAGTTGGGAAGGTCATTGATATAACAATTAAAAAGAAGAGGAGAAATGCTTGAGCCCTGGGCCACACCTGCCGAGAGGGTTCGAAAGGAAGATAGAGGATGATTAGGAATAGTGACAGCTTGGGTTCTGTCAGAAAGAAATGATTGAAACCATCTGATAGTGCTGTTGGAAAAGGATAGAGACTTTAATTTGGAGAAAAGGATAGAGTGATCCAGAGAGTCAAATGCTTTCGAGAAGTCCAGAAGTATTAGTACAGTCAGTTTTGTTTCGTCCATAGCAGTGTGTATGTCATTTTTGATTTTAAGGAGAGCGGATTGTGTGGAAAATCCAGGTCGGAAACCAGATTGGAAAGGATCAAGAAGTTTAGAGTTTTCAAGGAAATTGTGTCTGAACTATTCTTTCTAAAGGCTTAGAAAGGTTCGAGAGGATGGAAATAGGGCCATAGTCTTTAGGGGGAGTAGGGTTGGAAGTTTTACTGATAGGATGGACTATTGCTTTTTTCCAAGCAGTAGGAAATACGGAATTTTGGAGGAAAAAGTTATATATAAATAAAAGAATTGGTAGGATTTCAGGAAGGCATAATTTTAACAGTTTTACTGGAATTCCATCAAATCCAATGGAGTTAGTATGAGATTTCAGTACAGAGGAGAGAAGGTCAGTTGGTGAAATGTCGGAAAATGGAAATTATGGGGGTTAAATGATGGGATTGAAGAGAAGTTAGAAAAAGTTGGTGATGAATTGTCAGAGGAAATAGCTGAAAAGTAAGAATTTAATTCGTCGGGTGAGACTTGAAAGGCCAGTGAGGATGAGGATTTGCAGAGTGAGAGTTTGCGGAGGAGTTGCCATTTTGACTTGGAATTAGGAGTAGAGGAGAATGCTGCGTGAAAGTAGTTAGTTTTAGCTTGTCTGATTGTCGCCTGAGTCAGATTGCGGAGTGTCCTATACGCTTGATAGTCCTCTGTCAGTCTAGTGTGTCTAAAGCATCTACCTTTAGAGGGCTGCCTCACGCCTCTTTTGCAAGGCCCCATCCAAGGAGCAGGACGACGACGGAAGGTGCGGGTTTTGAGTGGAGCATGGATGTCGAGGATACTTAAAAGATTAGAGGTGAGAATGTGGACCATTGACTCGATGGAAGAACAGGTATAAATTGAATCCCAGTTTAGGGCTTTAATATTGGGTGCAATAATTTCAGGGGTAAGGCAATCTAGGTTTCGGAAAGTTAAGGTTTTAGGAAGGAAAGCTGATGTTTAGAAATTATATGACATTTGGATAAGGTCGTGGGATGATAAAAATGGAACAGGTAGTTGAGAAGCGGAAATAAGGTTATGAGCTGAATCGATAATATGGAGGTCCAACAAAGTGTCTGAATGATGAGTGTGGTGAGTTGGAGCATATGGAACGATGAATAGGTTGAGAGAAAAGAAGGGGTTATCCAGGTAATGTTTATCGTTGGAGTCGGAAAGGAAGTTGGTGTTAAAATCACCACAGATTATGATATTATCGAAAAGAGGGATATATTTGTAAAGGATTGATTCAAAGGATGGGTCAAATGGGACCATAGGAGGGCGATACACCACTGCATAAAGGAGAGGTTGTGAGTTACAGAATATTTCAACGAAAAGGAATTCAATGTGGGAAGAATCAGATTGGGATGAGATATCTAGGTCACGAGATTTCAAGCTATTGTGGACATAAAGTCCTACACCACCACCAGTCTGGCCAATCCGGTCATGGTGGATAAAGGAATATTCAGGAAGGGAAACGGAAGAGGAAGGAATATAGGGTTTCAGCCATGTTTCTGAGAGAGCGATAATGTGATAAAAGTTGCGGGAGAAATAGTGAAGGAATTCGTCGAAGTGGGCGGGTAGGGACTGGGCGTTAACATGACAGGAGGTTAGGACATTAGACATTTAGGAAAGGAGGTGAAAAAGCAAACAGAGTATGAGGGAAAGACGCTAAAGACATATTAAAAAGATAAGTGGAAGATAATATAAAGTTGTTGTGATAATAAAAAAAAAAAAAAAAAAAAAAAAAAAAAAAAAAAAAAAAAAAAAAAAAAAAAAAAAAAATATATATATATATATATATATATATATATATATATGTGTGTAATTCTTCTTCTAATTAAAATGAATCAGGAGTTAAACGATGCTAAAATAAAGAATTGTTTAACAGTCCTTTGATTAATACATTCAACTAACATAACAGAGATATAACCTCCCTTGATAAAATATTAACATATGATAATGAAATCAAGAATAATAAACTTCTTGATTTTACACCTCTGCTGGTCGGAGACTCTTTTATCCAGGAGAAAAAGAGTAAGGAACCAACTTACTAGAGTGAAACACATTCGCTTCCTTCCGTTTTTTGTTAGACTCCACTTCATATATTGATTTGGAAATACGTTTTCTAATTTTGAGTGGCCCTATTCTGACTTCGTCTAGCTTCCTCCTGTTCAAACTATTACCATTCGTTACATAAACCAAATCTTCTTCTTTAAACTCGTGATCAATTCTTTTCTGGTCTACTCTGCTCTTGTTCTGTTCAAAACTTCTTTGTGAGTTCTTGAACGCTTCTGCTATATGTGTCTGTAAATTATGTTCCCTTTCCAACTCTTTCGGAACAATTTCAGAGGCACGCCCATATAGTAAATAAGCCGGTGAAAACTTTGTGGAGCCATGAACTGTGTTGTTATATTCTTCAACACAGATTTTAGCAATGGTTGTCCAGGGTCTTCTTTTGAAGTTTTCATTCAATCGACATCGTATGCGGTTTACTAATGTCTGATTTAGACGTTCGTTTAAGCCATTTGATTGTGGATTGTCAACGGCTGTAAAGATTAGCTGAGCACCTATTTTTTTTACAAACGTTTCAAATTTAGACTAATTTAGAGCACTGTATTGATCTGCCAAAATTATTTTGATATTTTCTTCAGAAATTGGTTCCAATAATTTAATGAAATCATTAGCGATCTGTCCTCTTGAAGTTGATATCCATGCATATCTTGTAGTAATTTGAATTTTTTTATTGCATCTAAACCTAATAATAAATCATAATCAAAATTACTATTTTTGACAACAATCAGATCTAATTTGTCTTCTATCTCACCGATTTTGATATGTAAATTAGCCCGGTTCTGAGAAAAATTTACACCAGTTATTGTCTTTAAAACACTTCTGTTACTAATTAATTTTGCTTTGAGTAAATTAATGATATTTTCATTAATTAAAGAGCAAGTAGAGCCATTATCATATATAGCTTTAACTACTTTACGTTTATCTACTATTACTTTAATTCTTATCAGTGAACATGGTGTAGACTTTTCCGGGCATACTAGTTTTTTGGATTAAGGTCATCCTGTCTCCTCTCAATGTCCAAATTGTCTTTCTCTTCCTCATCATCTTCTTTTTCGGTTAAATTAATTTTCCTATGTTGCGATGCCTTGGTCTTATTCCAACAGACTTTTGTAGGATGATACCGATTTCTATAACCTAGTGCTTCACATATTGGACATGGTTTTTTCTTAAATTCCGCTGAGTTGACAATTATCTTTTTATCATCGTGTTTCTTCTTTCCCTCATCTTTCCTTTCATCTAATTTTCTACTGATAACATATGAATCATCAATTTTTTTCAGCTCTCTTATTAAATCATCAACAGTTTTTATTGTGTCTCTGTCTAATCTATCCTGTATGTCTATCGGTAGATTACAAACTATTTGATAAAGTCTAAATTTCTCTGGAGTATCTTTGTCTGCTTCGAGCAATAAGCATTCTTTTTTCAAAACATATTCAATCAAAGAGCCAAACATGTGTTTATAATGAAATGCTGATCGAATGGCCAACCAACCCTTCTTACTATAAACTAATAAAAACGATTTTTTCCAGTCTTCCCAACGAGTTAATGGCAATTTATTTAGATTAGCAGTATACCATTCTTGGGCACTGTCATCAATAAAAAGTCTTAAAACTTCTATTTTTTTTTACATCATCTGTGATACTGAACCTAACACATTCTTTTTCAAATTCATTTATCCAAGACGTTTCATTTTTCTTACTGTCGTATTTAGATATTAAGAATTTGTATTCAATTTCCCTTAAACTGATCTCATTAGCTGCTAAAATACGGTTTTCTAACTCTTTAATTCGTTCTATAAAAAAAATTTCATTAGATTTTAATTCGTTGTTACAAGATATTTTTTCGTCATTATATTCTTCTAGGTAATTCTCGTCTATACAAAAATTTTCTTCTTCATCCCAATACTTTTTTTGCAACGCCGTATTGAATGAAACTGCAATTTTACGATAACCCCCTATTCTAGTAATGGATTTCATACTACCTGTAACGGTTTTAATGGCCAACAATTCCTTATGTAAGGTGAATTCTTCAATTGAGGAGGGAGCGCATACCATAACACATTATCGCTAGACAAAGCTACCAATTCAAACAAATCTTCAACTCCCTTTATAATGTGCAGATATAACCTCTTCTTCTCGACGGCCATCGTTACTGACAGTTAAACAATTTGTAATTCTTCTTCTAATTAAAATGAATCAGGAGTTAAACGATGCTAAAATAAAGAATTGTTTAACAGTCCTTTGATTAATACATTCAACTAACATAACAGAGATATAACCTCCCTTGATGAAATATTAACATATGATAATGAAATCAAAATAATAAACTTCTTGATTTTACATATATATATATATATATATATATATATATATATACACAAAAGAGCGTTTGGAGAAGAAGAAAAAAAATTCTTATATTCTTATAAAAATATTCTTTTGAAATAAAAAACAAAACAAAAAACTAATCTAGAGTAAAGAAAACGATGAAATAAATAAAATGATCTAAAGTGTCATAACGAAAAGTTAAATGTCATTGTAAGCCCTCCAGATCATCGGGTTGGTTGATAATCATTACGGGTGAACCATCTTCTCGTCGACAGTGGACTCAACCTCGAGCGAACCAGACGTACTTCACTTTTCCGGCGGCCCTCTTCTGCCTAGCCAGCCAGTATAAATGCCTGTTGCTCCAGTTATCTCCTCGCTGATGTAAATCCTGTCGTCGCTGTCCCAGTTGAGATGCCTCGTGGTGAAGTCCTTTTTCACCTTCCGGAGGCGGATCATCTCGTCCCGGACCACCTGGCGAACAAATCGCTCGACCATCGAAGGCAGGCGAGGGTCCTCTGATTTCGGCCTTTTTCTCTCCACGAGGTCAAAGTCCTCAGCTTTGAGCTTGACCCCCAGGACCTGTCAGAACACACTACACCCTCCGGTGACTCTCCCGTCCTCAATGGAACACCTCTGATTTCAATCGAGTTGAAAGCTGGGCTTGTTCCACCTGATTCATTCTCGCTTCACTTATATCTTCAGTCCACTCACTTGAAACAAGATCCCCCACTCCGATCTTTACTTTCCTACCCATAGAACTAAAACGTTTGATTGTTCGTTCCTTGTCCGCTCCTCTACTTTCTGGAATTCTCTACCTACACATATCCGCCATGCTGCCTCTCTTTCCTCATTCAAATCCCAACTTTTCCAATACCTTTTACTATGCCAAAAAGACGCTTAAAAACTGTGATATTTATATCCCTGAAATTACACTTTGAAAGAAGATATTTGTTTATTATCTATATTTAAAAGCTGTCTATTAATTAATTTTTTAATTCTGTTCAACACAATATTTTCTAAGAATTGTTTTTATTTTATTTAATTTTATCATTGTATGTATATATATATATATATATATATATATATATATATATATATATATATATATATATATATATATATATTATTTTTTTTTTTTTTTTTTTTTTTTTTTTGTGTGTGTAAATAGTAATTAATTATGTTGCTTCTGTCTGTTGGCCAGAAATGTATACCTCAACTGTACAATGCTGTTATTCTTAGGGGACCCTGTCCAGAATGAAAATTATTTTCTATTTCTATTTCTATACATTCATCTCTGTGTGTGAGTATATATAAACACATGCATTGAATAATATTAAATAAGAATATGTTTGAGCTTGACCCCCAGGACCTGTCAGAACACACTACACCCTCCGGTGACTCTCCCGTCCTCAATGGAACACGTCTGATTTCAATCGAGTTGAAAGCTGGGCTTGTTCCACCTGATTCATTCTCGCTTCCATTGATTTTATTTGCGATTTTAAATTTTTGTTTTCAGTGAGGAGCCTTTCGATAAGTTCATCTTGTTTCTTATTACATTCCTCCATTGATTTTAATCTCTCAGCATTTTCGAATATTATATCTCCTTGGCTGTTCATCTTATTTTTTATTTCTTTAAGGTCGTTGGCTATTTTTGAGATTTCAACTAAAATTGCGGTTACGTTTTCCTCCATATTTTTATATATAGATACGCTATGTTTTTTTACTTTCACAAGAATTACATCTATATATTTTTTTATTTATTAGTATTTGGTCACCATCCGTGATATTGACGCACTTTAAGTGAAATATAATTTTACTTTGGCAGCACGTGATGGCCGATTTTTCGTCTCTGGCGATCGACGTATTGCACACTGGACATACGGCCATTACGAAGTACTATAAGAGAATGAGAGATAAAAATTACAAGCCATGGTGGGGAGCTCCAGGAGAAGTGGGGACTGATAAGGTATAATCTTCAGCAGCGCACTACCTGTCCTAATGCTACACCTCTATTTATAGTTCTATCTCGGGAATAAATTCCTAAACTGATAGTTTTTCCTAGCTATAGGTCTTGCCACTTAGTTATAGGAGAAGCTATAAAATTAATTACAACTTACTATAGCAGATAGTGGTAAATGACGAAAGGTAAGAACAGAGAGAATTTGAAGCGAGCAGAGAACGATGTGAACACTTGAAAGGTTAGAGCCAGACTGGATATATATGTATATACACACATATATACATATAGTCATTACTGCATATATAAATAAATAAATTCTTTATTATCCTGGGACATGTCCCTTTAGAATAAAATATACAGAATGTACAAAAAGGGCTTTAGAGGGTTAGTAAATTAAATAAATATAAACAAGTTAATAATTACTGGTATAAAATAGACATATTTAAATGAGAAGAAAACAAAAAAATAAATAAAAAAGCTAATTTCCAATTCTATTGAGCTTGGATATTCATTAAGTGATCAGATATGCAGGATTTGAAGGTAGAAAGAGAATTGGAGTGACGGATGGAAGGAGGGATAGAATTCCATAGGATTGAGGATTGAATAAGAAATGATATGTCGAAATGTGCAGTTCGGTGGGCCGTACTGTATAAATCTAAAAGCCTGGAGCGTATACAACGGGGATGGACAGAGGATTTGAACTGTAGGAGGTCAAAAATGTATGATGGACGGTGGGATTTGATAACTTGGTAAAGGAATGACGCCAGGAAATACTTGCAACGAGTGGAAAGGTTAAGCCACCTCAACTCGCCGTAAAATTTGGATTCAGAGATGTATCTAGGGACCCCGAAGATGAATCGAACAAAGAAATTAATCAAGTGTTTTATTTTTACCTCGAGATTCCCAGACACACCACTGTATACCGTACAGCAATAGTTGAAGTGGGAAAATATTAGATAGGTAACGAGGAGTTTTCGGGTTTCAAGCAGGAATAGGTGACGGAGGGAATACAGTCACTTTAAGATTGAAAAGGTACGATGAGAGATTTCGGAAATATGATTTATGAAGGATAGAGTTTGGTCTAAGGTTACTCCCAGATTCCTGACAGTCAGGTGGAACTTTATAGGATTATTATTTAGGAACAGGGTTGGGATATGAGGAATAGTTTTCAGGAGGTGATGGGATCCTATTAAAATTTCTTTTGTTTTGTTTTTTCAACATTTAACTTTAACTTATTAACTTCAGCCTAGTGGCTTATTCGATTTATGTCCTCTTGTAATCTTTTTGTTGCTGGTAATAGGTCGGAAGGTGGGAAGGAGAGGTATATTTGGAAATCGTCAGCATAGAGGTGGTATTTAGAGTGATTAATATGGAGAGGGAGGTCATTAATAGCGAATAAGGTGGGGGATAGAGACGATCCCTGAGGGAACCCACAGGATAGAGGTAGGGTACTGGAAGGAGGTTGATCTGGCACTACTACATACTGAGAATGATCGGAGAGGAAGGATTGA
The DNA here is from genome assembly GCA_023052935.1 of Piezodorus guildinii. Lineage (NCBI taxonomy): Eukaryota > Metazoa > Arthropoda > Insecta > Hemiptera > Pentatomidae > Piezodorus > Piezodorus guildinii. The sequence goes on along the minus strand of CM041295.1, from coordinate 123,083,281 downwards.
AACCAGCGCAATGATACTGGAAGATTTTGGAGTTTGGTAAGAAGGATACTATGGTCAACCGTGTCAAACACCTATGAGAAATCTAGGAGGATGAGTATAGTTAATTTTTGATGATCAATGGCATTTTGGAGGTCTTGTGTTATAAGGAGAGTGGATGGGGTAGAATAACCATGGTGAAAACCGGATTGGAGAGGACTAAGGAGGGAGTTTTCTTCAAGGAAATGTAATAGTTGAGTTTGAACAAGGCGTTTGAGCGGTTTTGATAGATTATAGAGAATATAAATAGGGCGGAAATCTTGTGGTGAGGTAGGATTTAGTACTTTATTTAGTGGTCGGACGAGGGCGGTTTTCCAGGAATAAGGAAAAGTGGAATTTTGCAGAGAGAAATTATAAATATAATATTGTACTGGTATGAGGGATGGGGGGCTGGATTCTATTAGTTTTACAGGAATATTGTCCGGTCCATAGGCATTAATACGGGATTTTAAGATTGCATTGGGTAGTTCTCTTCATCATACCCTTTATTTCGGGTTTTAAGCCTAGGTGCAGTTGAAAGGCGTAAGGTTCTGGTTTTCAGAGGAGCATGTATGTATAATATGGATCATAGGTTTGAGGTGAGAGTGGAGACCATAGGATCAATGGAGTTGTAGGAGTATATCGTGTCCCAGGTGGATAGAGTCCAGATCAGGTTGAAGAGATTCATAGGAAAGAAGGTCCAAATCAGGTTTTGACAGGTAGATCATAAATAATATGGATAAGGTCGTGTCATGATAAGAAAGGAACGGGATGCTGCAATGAGGAAATAATTTTTACAGGAGAGTCAAAAATATGAAGGTCTAACCAGGTATCAGTATACTGAGAGTGATGAGTTGGGGTGAGGAACATGGTTGAGGGAGTATATTGAATCGGTAAGGAAGGATTTGTCGCTGGACTCAGATAACATGTTAGTATTCAAATCTCCAGAAATAATTATATTATTGCATGCTGAAACCAGTTGGACAAGAGAGGATTGGAAGAGGTCATCAAATGGAACACGAGGAGGTCGGTACACAATGTCGTATAACAAGGGTGAGGAGATGGTTGAAATTTCAACAAACATGTATTCTATGTAAGGAAAGGGATTAGGAGGAGACTTCAATAGGATTTTGGCTTTCAAGCTATCATGTATATACAGCCCGACTCCACCTCCCGTGCGATCAGATCTGTCATGTGGTAGGAAAGAGTAATTTAAAAGGGAAACTTGAGAGGAAGGGATAAATGGTTTTAACCATGTTTCGGAAATGGCTACTATATGATAAAAATTGTCAAGGAAATATTTTTGGAATTCATCATAGTGGGCTATGAGGGATTATGTATTTATGTGACAGGAAGTTAAGATATTAGTCATAATGGAGGGATTAAGAGGAGGAAAAACTGAAAAAAGGATTAGGACTTAGGGATAGGATATAACGATTTTTTGTCCAGCACTCTATTTTAGATCGAAATAAAATATATATGAAAATAACATAAATATGCTTAAGTAATCGATAATAGTAGAGAGAAAAAATAAATCAAATATAAACAATTTAAAGAACTAGTAAATGAAAAAACAAAAGAAGACTGAATATGGTGCAGAGAAGACGTCTTAGTTTCACTTCTATGATAATGACAACTGATAAAATATAATAGATAATGAAATTTGGCTAAAATAAAAATATCTATCTCTAATATAAAGTGAGTAAATAAAATATCTTCGATGTAAGAGATTAAAGTTTTTTCCATTTTAAAAATGAAGTTTCTCAAAAAATAAAATATATAAATGAAAGGACATTCTTCTATGTGAAAAAAAAATATACATACATTGGACTTTGCTAACATAATTAAAAAATGGTAAAACTATAAAATAAAAAAGCAAAATATTTACAATATAAATACAAAAAAAAAAACTTCATTATAGACAATTAATAAGTCTATTACATAAAAAAAAAAAAAAAAAAAAAAAAATACAAATGAAACAAATAAAATTAACTTCCTGAGAAACGTAAAGAGTACTTAGGGTCACGAGGACGATTGCAAGGTGATGATGGCGACAGCGAAGAAGGCGTCCAGTCTCTCCCGTAACTCAGAGCACTCTGCTTCCCGAGCATTAATCCATTAATAACATTAATCCCTTTTTAATAAACACAGCCCCCCTTGCATCTCAACTTAATATTAACGAAATATCTCTATAAGAGAAATTAAATTATAAATTAGTTTCCCAATTCTTAACAGGAGTAAAAAATCCTTAGTTATGCCGTCCTTCGGAGGGGACGTTAAAAGGTGGTCCCGAGCCTGTGCGATGTCAGGTACTCGTTAAAGATCCCTATCCTAATAAAACCTGGATAGGCAAAATTTAGGACTCCCACTGTAGCATCGTCCGATTAGCCATAGTAGCATAAAGTGATGTTAAATAAATAAAATAAAATAAAAATAAAACAAATCGGGCAATAATAGGACCAGGTACCCCTTCGTGTTTAGATCTAAGCTGCACTGCGTGATCTAGGTCTTCCAGGCACAACTTGACTCCGAGTCCTGCCCGAAGATTAATATTGTGCCTACTACAGTCTCACCCTTTTCTCTGGGATACCTCTTATTTCGATTGTGTTTTTTAAATGTGTCTGCTCTGAATGATTTATACGCTCCTCCAACTCAGAAACCATCGCTTTTAAATTGTTTTCTTGTGATAATTTCTCAATTTTTCTGTTTTGTTCCTCCATCAATGTTTCAATTTTTATTAGTTTTTCCATATTCTCAAAAGAGAGCTCCGATTGCTTATGAAGGGTCTGTTTAATCTCCTCTATCCCCTCCAGCTGGGTCCTCATTTCCTTAAACTCTGCGCTTACTCCTACAAATTGGCCACAATCTTTGACTAAAATTAGATTACATAATGTACAAATGAATTTGTTCTCTGCTCTGTCTATTGCATAATTCAAGCCAATCATATCCTCCCTCCCACCCCTAGCCTAGCCTTCATAATTTTTCATAATTATATGAATGGGTGGAATAGTCAGGAATCAGTCATTTTTGAAAAGTTTTTAATTTTGCCAACGTTTCGGCTCAAGCTTGTGAGCCATCATCAGGGCATTACTGAGCCATGTCCAAGCATAAACTCGGAGTTTATGCTTGGACATGGCTCAGTAATGCCCTGATGATGGCTCACAAGCTTGAGCCGAAACGTTGGCAAAATTAAAAACTTTTCAAAAATGACTGATTCCTGACTATTCCACCTATAATAGTTTCTACAGTCGACTATACACCCTCAATATAATTATATGAATGGAGTTATTTTTTTTTCTGAGAAGTAATGGCAATCAGTAATATCATGGTTTTAGTCTCTCTATATGAAGCAAAATTTCAAATTAAACACTTTGTTTCATTATTAATCGATTTACTTGAATAGTTGAAGTCTATAATACTGTTTAATGTTTGAATTTTTTTTTTTTTTTTTTTTTTTTTTTTTTTTGTGCCAATACATATGTTTCAATATCGCATAGTAGAGTGAAATTTTGGGGTTACTTCTATTATCCAGTGCTAATATTTTGTTTATATATTGTAGGTGTAATTAAAAAGAGGTTGTTTGTAAGTTTCTAAGTATAGAATTTAATCCATTAACTTTCTTGAAAGATTTAAGAGTTGTTCTAAAACAATTTATGCAGTTTTTCAACATTGCTATATGTTTGATATGAATAAGTGATTATAGTTTAGCTACAGAGTTAAATATTTTATATTTAGTAGTGAGGGTTACATCATTATTGGTCATCACTTTTTTCTAATTTGAAAATAATATGAAATTTGTTGCTGTTAGTTTCTCAGCGAAAGCTGTACAAAAGACAATTGTGAGGTCACACTTAGATATTTGTACATTTTTGTAATTCCTATTTTCTGGTTACCAAACATCCATCAATTTTTCTTCAAACATTTTTGCCGGCTTAACGAAATACCATAACTCTAGTCATATCAATGTTGAGCTGTAAATTCCAAATATTACCGTATAACTGCTATCTATTCATCATTTATTTCAGAGTAGATCTATTGTTAGGCATTAACGTAACTTCAGCTAACATTAACATTTTGATACCAGTTACATTAGAGCCCCCCACTCATGAACTCATGCAAGTCCTTAATTAAATGATTTAAAAGAAGCGGAGAAAGGAGGCAGCCTTGCTGTAGCCTGTTACGTGTTGTGAAACTTCTTGTTCACCCTTCTATATTCCACATGCAGGTCGTTTTATTGATATACAATTCTTTTATTGCTTTAGTCATTTTTGCTTTTGTTCACCCATCACGTTTAATTAATAAAATATTTCTCTTCTAACTGAGGAATCAAAGGCTGAAGATAAATCAATAAAAGACAATGCCCTTTACCTCTTTTTCTTTCTAGATTTACTTTTACAATATTCAGAAGGTTAACTATATTGTCTACCATACTGTAACCCTTTTGAAAACCCGCCTTGTGCTCAGTGGGGATGTTAATATCTGTTACCCAGTTTTCTAATCTTAGCAGTAATAATCTACTTGGCCATGGTATTTAAAAATATAATGCCCTGATAATGTTTTACTTCATCCATTGATCCTTTTTTATTAAGCGGAAAAATAATTTGTTCTTTCCAAGATTGTGGTATGTTCCGTCAATTGAATATTTTATTAAAAATGATATATGTTGAAAACAAAATTTTTACAGAATTTGTATGATATACTATCTAACTCAGCTGCTTTACCTTTTGCTTTTTTAAAACTTATTTTAACTCATTTGGATCGAAATCTGAGTCATAAATATTTACTTCTATTAACAAAGTGCGAATGAAGCACTTAGTAAATTTTCATTTGGATTTAATTTTTCAAAATGATAAACTTACTCAACTATTTTTCTTGATTCACTAGCAATAAAGTGATATAAATAAATAAGAGCAATAAATTCACCAGGAAAATGCTTTGATTCTAAAATATTTTCTTTATCCTCATAACTATTAGATTGCCTAAAAATGTTCGATTATGTGAATACTTTACTGTCTTGACGTCTCTCAAAATCAAATCATTTATTTTGTTTTTGTATATTAAGAATATTTTTATGTTTATTTGCCCAGGTACATTCCCTTACTATTCCAACTATAAATTCCCCCTTATCCAAATTTCTCATGCTGGAATCCGAGAATAATTTCAGTTTTTCTTTTATTTTATTACTAATATATCTCTCATCATTCACAGACCAATTCAATTTCGGTAATAATAGAAGAGGAAGGGTATCAAATTTCATACCATATATACTAGGGAAGCTTAGGCATAAACTTAAAGGCAAATGATCGCTGTATATTTCATTAAACTAACAGAAATACAACATATATCATTATCAAAACATTGATTGATAATCAGCAATTCAAACATTTATGTCACCAGTCAGTATTACAGTGAGAATACTTCTTCATAAATTTAGACAATGTATTAAAATAAATTTCTCAATTATTTGCATTTTAATAAATAGGAACAATATAAAAGGATAATTTTGTTGTCTTAAAGCTTCTTCTTCTTCCTCCTCTAACTCCTGTGTGCTGCTAAGAGCGGAGTTGCCGTCTCAGTCCATCGAGCCCACTGGTCTCTGTCCCCAACTATTCTTTTCATCTCTGGGATGGTTAGTCCTCTTGCTGCACTCAATTTCCCAATGCAGTCTGAATACATACACCTGGGTCTGCCACGAGGACGTCTTCCTTCTTTAAAAAACCACTTGGCCTTTCAGATATCATTCATTTGGCAGACATGCCCAAACCATTTCAATTGCCGCTTTTCCAGGATGTCTCGCACTGATGGTACTCCCAAATCCTCGTGAATCCTGTCGTTTCTTATAAGGTCCCTCCTGGTCTTACCTAGTATTCTTCAGAGAAATCTCATCTCAGCCGCTGTCATCCTGCTAACATGTTTATCAAGGGATGTCCAGCTTTCAGATCCGTACAAGAGTATGGAAAGGAAAACAATTTACAAATCCTAATTTTAGCATCTCTGCTAACTTCATTTTTAACTATAATTGTTTTGGATATCTGGTAATACAGTCCATTGGCCTTCATCACCCGATTTAGAACCTCCTGGTCTATTTTTCCATCATTGCTCATGACTGTCCCAAGATATGTGTAGGTATTCGTAGTTTCTAGTGCTTCACCATCACATAATATTCTTGGCTCCAGATTTTCTCTTTCCACACTCATAATTTTGCTTTTGGCTGGATTTATGTTCAACCCTCTTAGCCAGAGTTTCTTGTACCATTCATTTAGTGATGTCTGGAGAGTTTCCTGGGAGTTCGCAATCAGTACTATGTCGTCTGCATAGATCAAAGCCTGAGCGAGCACCTGTGTTAGATCCCAGTATCCCACCACAGCTCTTGGTGTTCTTTTGCAAACCTTCCACACCTCATCCATGCGAAGAATGAAAAGGAAAGGCCTAAGGCTGTCCCCCTGCTTTACTCCTTTATAAAAGTGAAAAGGCTGGTATGTTTGACCATTTAGCCTCACTATACCTTTTGGTTCCTGGTATGTTGATTTTATAGCGCTCACCAGATTTGCTGGCACCCTTCTTCTAATCAGCACGTCCCAAATCTCTTTCCTCAGAACTGAACCGAAGGCTGCCCTTCGATCCAGAAATGCCAGATACACTGCCTTGCCACAATCCTATGCTTTTTCTACTATGATTCTGATGGAGAATATGTCATCCTGGGTCTGCCTACCAGGTCTGAAGGCGGCTGGCTCCTCTTCCAGATCTTGTTCAACTATATGCCTCAACCTCTGTTCTATTATTCTTCTATATATCTTGTATACGACTGAGGATACACAGATCAGCCAATAATTCCCACATTCACTCTGGTTGCCCTTTTTTTGTTTAGGGACTATGATATTATTCTCCCATTCTTGTGGTAAACGCTTCGAGTCCCAAACTCTTTGTTAAAGCATTTTGAGGCACTTCCTCATTTTATTTCCCACATATTTAATGAATTTTGGGGCCATACCATCTGGTCCTGGAACTTTTCCTAGCAGGATTTCATCAACAGCTAAACCCACCTCATCTTCCTCAATTGCATCATTCATGCTAAATTTTTCTTGGAAGAACTGCCTCCAAACTTCTAGTACTTCTTTTTCCTCGGTCACCAGCCTCCCTTGTGTATCCTTGTCATTCCTCACAGGCTTAGACTTTTTCCCTCGCAAAGCCTTGGTTATATGCCAGAACTTTCTTATGTTCTCCCTATACTTCTGCTCTAGCTCTCAGCCAAACTCCTCCCAGGTCTTAATTTTTGCAGCTTTGACTACTCTTTTGACTTCATTTATGTTCCTAACATACTCTTCCCAGTGAATATGTGATTTTGTTCTATTGTATGTTTTCCAGGCCTCCTTCTTGAGCTTCACCACTCTTTTAACCTTATCATTCCACCATTTTGTTTTCTTGGTCGAAGGCTTAAATATCACATACTTCTCTTGCGGTGTTGAGTATGCACTTCTTTATTTCATTCCAAAGAATGTCCAGCTCACTGTCTCCATTTACTACCTGTAGGCGTCTCTCAAGCAATGACTGGTATTCCTCCTGTTTCGTTTCCATTCTCAGCTTGCTTACATCTATTCGACTGTATGCTTTGCTGAAACTCTTTCTTGGTATGATGACTTTTGTGTCTGCTACAAGAAGCTTGTGGTCAGTACTTAATTCTGCACTTCTTATGGCATTTTTATCAATAAAGAACCTTCTCAGATCTCGGTCTATTAAGAAGTAGTCAATGATGCTTTCTCTTGAACCATGCTCCCCTCTACTCTCTAACGTAATCTTATGGATCTTTTTGTGGTTGAACCATGAGTTGCCTATAAGCATGTTATTTTCTATACAGAATTCTATGAGCCTTTGTCCATTACAGTTATGTGTGTCTTGAAGCTTATTACATTTAAATTGTCACTAACAACCAAAACAAAATGTAAATCAAATAATCTGTGAGACCTAATGCCAAAGACACAACCCCCCTTTGCCCTTCCCTATTTACTTTCTCTCTTATCTCCTATCCAATATTGTTTATAATGTGTGAACCAACTTTCAGAGTAATTCAAATAATTTTCCTCTAAAAAGGTTTCTTACAGGCAAAAACTGTCATAATCCTTTGACTAAACACTAAAAGCTAATTACATCTATTTTGTTTTTTAGTCCTGCTGCATTGGGACTCAATATTCTCACCCTGTTATTACCTCTATTGAATTTTTTATTTCCCCTACTTTCTGTACTTTGATTCCTGTGTATTACATCTCTGTTAGTTTGATTGAATCCTGGGATAAAAAAGAAAGTCTAGTAGTTTCAACTGTGTACTTTTGTGTTTTATTTTTTCCCAATAGCTCCAGTGTCTATATCTATTTATTATTTTTTGTTTTGCAGCAATTCAGTATCTTCTAGTGTGTAAAAAGCACCTCTGAACTTGATTTGATTTCTTATATACACTGCATTTTTATTGATTTCTCTCAAATAATTTAGACATTTATTAATTCTCCTACCTTGTTCTCTGTGTTCTTTAAGTCTGTCCTGAAAATTGTCCCTTTTTTCATAATTTCTTGTTTATTTGGTTGGTTGTGAACAAAACTAAAATTGGATGCTTTCCATTTTTTTTTCCCTAAGTGGAAACACTTGTTTATTGTGTGATCTGGCACTTCAAAACCGACTGGCCTACATACAATTTTTAGTTTCGGGAACATATTCTTACTAGAGGCCTCAGGTTCTGGTACATTATGAAAAATTATACTATTCTCATGGAGTTGTCATTTCAACTTGCTTAAAACATTGTATTTGTGTTCTAACTCCTTATTTTTTTAGTTATTACGGTTAATACTTAAAGGTCATTTTCCATTATTCTAGCAATTTTCTTCGCTGCTTTGTTTTACTTAGTTGTTTCCTCTTTCATTAGTTATGATCATGTTCGACAGAGAGAATATTGAATGACTTCAATTTGAAATAAGCTTCGCACTTTTTCACTCCTTCATTACTCTGAAAGACTCCATATATTTATTAATAAGCCCCGATTAAATAGTCTATAATTGCTTTCTCTAAGGAAAGAATCTGAATTCTTCTATCTCTATATTCAAACAATATAAACTGTTTTATGAAGCACATTGAAAGAACAATCCGCACACTACAAGCATCAATGGCCGACTTCCTTTGTATTCTTGACTTTTCTCTTTAAACAACATAGTTAGTTTTAAGTTAAAGCACACAACGGGAGCATAATAACAGTTTTCGTTACTGATTAGAATTTTTTTTTTTTTTTCCATTGTGATTTTCTTATTCTCTGTGTGTGATCTTCACTTATGAATTTTAATAATAATGAATTTTTTTAGTCTGTCATTACGTAGTTAATTTTTAATTAAAATATTTCCACTGCTGTAGGATTTAGTTTTTCAAAGTTATTTTACAATCTGTGATTACAATGCTGGTATCTGGTATTAATAATGAAAATATTATTTTTAGAAACATGGCATATGTATTACTGGTGGGCGAGATAAAATGATGTGTTTATGGAACCTTGATTTTAAAAGGGATCCATTATTGCTAGCAAAGGATAAATCCCATAATGGTTGGGTATGGGATCTTGCCTTTTGTCAGGAAGATCAGTTTTTTTCATGTGGATGGGACAATACGATAAAAGGCTGGAGTTTATACAATCAGCTGAGCTGTTTTAAAGTTATGAGGTAAGTTCAGATCATACAACTCACTCATTTCCTTGAATCCCCATGTTTTTTTTTAATTTAAATTTACCTTCTTTTTTTTTTTATAAAGGATGTTTTAACTTTCTCTTAGCTGTTAATAACAATCCATTTGAAATTGTCCAATTTTCATTAATTTTAAAACAGGAAAACGGCCTTGGTTATAGAATCAACTGTCCGATTTGAGACAAATGACCATCTCAGGGTTTCAAGATTCACTAGCCACTGTAACCCTCGTTTCATAGATTGCCCACACTCAGTGGAGAAGGGTGTGGGTTCAACTTTGTCCTGGTCTATTATTCAGGGCGCCACGTTATTTTTTTAATGTAAATAACGAAAACATTAAACATAAACTTTAAAGTAAAACCAGTTTTATTTTTAGGCTATAAAGAAGTAAATAAATTTAATTCTGGCTGTACCTTTACACATACAATAAATAAACAAACATAAAATTTCCCGTATAATAAAGATAAAAAAACAAGTATATTTAATTAAAGGATAAAAAAAAAAAAAAAAAAATTCACACATACAAAATATATTTACATCAACCAAAATAAAAAAAAACCTACTCTAGAATATTATAAAAACAAAACTATTTATACTTAATTAGAGAAAACTCTGTAAACAAAACTCAACTTTATATACACCAATTATATTTTTAATAAACAAATTAAAAATGAAAAAAACCCATCTTATATCCTCTATTAAATCTATATACATTGATTAGTTATATAGTCTTTATTCCCCTGGCCAGTAGGATTATTTACAACAACACAACACAGGGAGGCGGGTTAATAGCGCTCTCCCGATTACCGTACGTCCTCGTGTGACAGTTCTCCTTCCTCTGATCTCCTTTCCGGAAAAATCTCCCGGCTTCCTCACGAAGTCGTCGGGATGTGTAGTGGAGGAGAACAAATCCAGCGTAGCTGCCTGTCACTCGGGTGTCTTCCTACTGCCACTCCGTGCGCCTCTCTGTCTTATCGCATGTGAGATGCGCATGCACCTTCTGCGCCTCCCCACTACTTACTTGCGTATTTAGGTACGGCCAGAATATATTACTAATGTTATTTAAATATACCGGTGCTATTAATATTACAACTGTAACACCACTCAAGTCAATATAAAATTTTTACCTAATGTGCAATAGTTTACTGAAATATTAACATAATAACCCAATATATCAATTCCTATCCACCAAAATTTAATTGTACAGTTTTTTTTCAAGGATACCCCGAAGCCCAACAGATACATCTGTGAGAAACAAGTGCTTTTGGGATCAGAATGGTCCAATGCCCTAAAACAGAATATGAATTATGCACCCATGCAAGGAGTACCAGGAGCCAGCGGACAGGCAAGAGAAGTAGGGTCCCTCTGTCGCAAATGCGGCAGAGTCTAAACACCAGCCCATATGCTGGGAAAATGCTCCATTACCACATTTATGTGTATAAGTGTCCCAATCCATACTTTTTTTGTTGGTTTTGGAGAGAGAGATATGTAAATATACAATAAATATGAAATAACTGAATGAATATGGCGAATGAGTTTTTGAAAATTCATATACAAAAATACCTCATTCGTATACATTATACCTCTAAGGTATAAAGTATAGGTTAAAAATCTAGTTTTTTATACATTTTCAAGAATTTTTTAAACAACTTTCTATACTATTTAGGTAATGAGTTGTAAGGACCAAAAATACAAAGGACGTCCTTATCTTATTGTTAGTTTTTGTTTTGTTATGATATCTAAAAAATTACAGGAATTAGGGAAGTTTTTCCATGACATTTTTTCGCCCGTGAAGCTGACTTAAAACAGCAAAACTTGTTTTAAACATCAATAAAAATGATTATTTATAATAACTTAAAAGATAACTTCTTATAATATTTTACAATAAAAAAATATAGGAAACACAAAATGAGTTTCACACAAAATAAATGATAATAATAAATATGTATACTATATGAATATAAAAATAATTCAAAACTTCTGAGATCTATATATATTTAAAATAATACCGTGATTCTTGGTTTCCGCAAACTCCTTCTAAACCACTAGGTGGATTCTAAAACGATTTTTACTAATATTCAGGGTATTCTTTCCTGAAGGCTTATGATTAAAATTTATTGCTATTTAGTATTTCTTTAGGGGAGAAATAATTTTCTGTAACAAAGTCATCAAAAAATTATTCCTAAAATATGAAGTGAGAAAAATGCTTTATTAAACCTTATACTGCCCAGATACATTGGGTTGCTTCATTGTACACAGCATACTCATCAATCTACATTAGATAACTTTTAAATTATAGGTGGAATAGTCAGGAATCAGTCATTTTTGAAAAGTTTTTAATTTTGCCAACGTTTCGGCTCAAGCTTGTGAGCCATCATCAGGGCTACAAACATCAGAACAAAAGAGATACATATTAATATGATAATGAAAATTTTCTTCTGAATGTAGTGACAATGATAACATTTTTACACGAACCCTTCCCCATACTACCTATGTTTATGGTTTTCCTCAGTTTATGCTTGAACATGGATCAGTAATGGTACGTTTATATATATATGTTTTTTTTTTTTACTTTTATATTAAAGTCTAAAGTTCTGTAAAATTTGTTATGCTTATCATCATCAGATTATGTATCATATTATCATTATTTGTATCTATAATATTTAAGTATGTTGGTATATTTTCTGTTTTATTTCAAATGTTATCATTGTCACTACATTCAGAAGAAAATTTTCATTATCATATTAATATGTATCTCTTTTGTTCTGATGTTTGTAGCCCTGATTATGGCTCACAAGCTTGAGCCGAAACGTTGGCAAAATTAAAAACTTTTCAAAAATGACTGATTCCTGACTATTCCACCTATAATAGTTTCTACAGTCAACTATACACCCTCAATATAACTTTTAAATACTTTTTTTTTCCTTTACATTATAATTATTTACAATTATTATTTTTATCATTGACAATTATTTTAAACATTAATGCTTATTAATTAATACATAATCAACTTTCTTCAGTTATTTCATATTTATTGTATATTTACATCTCCCTCTCCTCTCTCCCCCTTGACCTTGTGGTGCTGGTGTGTTTTGAGGAGAGCATTTTCCCAGCATATGGGCTGGTGTTTAGACCCTGCCGCATTTGCGACAGAGGGACCCTACTTCTCTTGCCTGAACGCTGGCTCCTGGTACTCCTTGCATGGGTGAATAATTCATATTCTGTTTTAGGGCATTGGACCATTCTGATCCCAAAAGCACTTGCTTCTCACAGATTTATCTGTTGGGCTTCGGGGTATCCTTGAAAAAAAACTGTACAATTAAATTTTGGTGGCCAGGAATTGATATATTGGGTTATAATGTTAATATTTCAGTTAACTAATGCACATTAGGTAAAATTTTTATATCGAATTGAGTGGCAAGTGAATCTTGAAACCCTGAGATGGTGAAGAAAATATTGTCTCTTGTAGGTAGGGGTGTCCACTCAGTTTCTCTCCTACTCCCCCTTCCTCCCCTTTGGCCAGGGGATCTTCTTGAAGTTCTTCTACTCCATGGTTGATGACAGAAAGAATATAATAAAAGACTAGAAAGGCCGTGAGGTGGTGATCAATGTCCATTTTTCTTTTGGAACCCGAAACAAAAAAAGTTGTGAATTTTTTTTTTTTTTTCTAATCTGAATTCCTGCATTATTTTCTGGACAATCCAATATATTTTTCCTTTCATCTTAGTTATTAGAATTAATAATGATAAAATATTCATAATTTTATAATTAAAATCTTGAAAAAGAAGAAAAGTGGTGATTTTATTAAAGAAACTTTTTCAGTGTACATGGTCTTATGATGGTAAAATAGTACTAATATTAGAACTATAGCACACCTTACTCGATTGTAATGAGCTTTTATTTTATTTTTTTAGAACATCATCTCCACCAATGTGTATGGATGTAGTTCCGGGACTAATTGCTGTAGGGCTTCTTACCCAGGAAATCTCTATGTATGACCCACGAATAGCCATACTAAACGAAATTCATCGGTATAATGGTCACTCACGCACTGTTACAAGCATAAAGATAATAGATAACAAAATTTATAGTGTTAGTGAAGATAAAACTATCAGTATTTACGATATACGGAACCTGCAAGTGATCAGCAAAAAAAAGCTTGTTAGTATTTAATTTTTTTTTAATATATTTAAGTTTAGGTTAAGTTTATGATTAGGTAAACCGGTATAAGTGGATCCTAACATGTCATTAGTTCAACATCTGATTGACCTTGCACTTGCTTTCCTTCTACAATGGGTAGTGAAGTGATATTCTTCTACATTAGCAATAGGACTAGAGAACAAATATTAATTTTTTTTTCTAATATATTACAATTTGTCTTAATGAACTATAATAATAGTGCTGTAAGATTACATTCATACAATATCTACAGTATATACAATGGTAAAGTGAAATTATATTTTAAAAAAATTAAATAAATAAATGTGTATAATAACAAAATGTATAAATAAAATATATGCAATGTTAACAAATAAATGAACAAACTCACACCTATATACAATATTTACAATTTGTAGGGGAACCCTGGACGGGGCTTGTCCCTCCACTTGTGGAGGGACAAGCAGAATCCGAGGGATCCCAGTGCCTCTCTCTCAGACGCTTGTCACTGGTGGGAACCAGCAGAAGCTGAGTAAGGCGCCATAGGCACAAACACACTGCAAATGAGAGCAGAATTTTACCAGTGTGAATAGGAGCAGTGGATAGGATGTAAAGGATGGGTCGGTCCCAAGACACTGCCTTGAGAAACACCGGCCCTAATGAGATAAAGGTTGTAAAACTCTACACCACAGCGAACTCGGAAGGAGTGGTTTGAGATATAAGATTGCAACATCAGGTATAGAGTCTGGAGTAAATTGTTTTTTAAGCTTGAAGAGAAATAATCTGGTGTGCCATGCCAGAAATGTACCAGAACAATACACTTTGCATTCAAGGGCTGTGGAAATATGATCAACAACTCGGAGTCCTTGTTGAACAGTAGAATGTTGAGGATGGAATCCAAACTAATGGTAAGGAAGATTTTGAGATTCTAATATGGGTAGGATTCGTTTAAGAAGAAGCTTTTCGAAGATTTTTGAGAGGATCGGGAGTAGACTAATGGGTCTGTAAGATAAAGTAATATTGAAAGGTTTGCCTGGTTTTAGGAAAATAATGATAGTGGACTGTTTCCATAAGAAAGGAAAATGGGTGAATCGAATTTATTCGTCATCACAGATGATTGATTATTTGAATAAAGCATTATTCAGCAGATAAAAATTCAATTAAATATAAACATTATAAATATTAATTACTATAATAATTTGAGGATAAGTAATAAGGTTTCCCTACAAACTTTTTAAAATTAAGTATCGAATCTTACGTTGCACATTTGCCGTTTATATTTTGGTTAAATTACTTTGTATGCCTTTATTTTTAGTTGTTAACAATCATTTTTTGTTACTTTTGTAGTTATTTTTGATGAAGGTACTTTTTTTTGGTTTTCAAGGATGCTATTTCCGAATATGCAATCTGATTTTCGATCGCGCATGCGCGTTTGGTGTTTCGATTACTTTTATATTTTTTATTAATAGAGGTATCTTTTATATGGTTTTCAAGGATGCTACTTCCGAATATGCTCTGAGATTTCCGATTGCGCATGCGCGTTTCATGTTTTGGTTACTTTTATAGTTGTGATTAATACATGTATCTTTTATTAGGTTTTTAACGCCGCTATTTCCAAATAGGCTACCAGATTTTCGATCACGCATGCACTTTTTAGGTTTCAATTAATTTTATAGTTGTTATTTGGTTTTCAAGGATGCTATTTTAGAATATCAGAATAACAACTATAAATATTCAAAAAAGAAAAAGAAATTAATTGAGTGTTCTTCAGCTTGTTAAGTAGTGTTATATATTTATAAAATTTTAATTTTAATGTTCGACTAAATTGTATTGGCTCATTTTATCTTTTCATAAATGTTTTGTCTAACTTGAGGTTTTGATTATTTAAAAAAATTAATATTTGAAAGACCATATGCATATAAATTATGATTTTGAATTAATGAATAATTGAATAAATTAAATAATAAATTATTTCCAAATATAAATATGGTATTTTTGTAAAATAAAAAAAAATAATATGTTTTGTTGATGAGAGAATTTTAATTAATTTGTTTTTCCTTTTTTTAATATTTATAGTTGTTATTCTGATACTCTAGCATAGTTAAATAATTATATATATAGCATCCAAATAGAATCCTTGAAAACCCAACAACGTTAAAAGTGATTGAAACACGAAAAGCGCATGCGCAATCGAAAATCTGATAGCATATTTAGAAATAGTGGCCTTGATAACCTAATAAAAGATACATGTATTTTTATTTTGTTTCATTTGTATTTTATAACATTTTATTTCTTTTTTAATTAGATTATGATATTTTTAAGTTATATATATATATATATATATATATATATATATATATATATATATATATATATATATAAGTTATGGATAGGAGCCGGGTAGTATTAGCCTTAATACCATCTTGGGATGTAAACAACATCCCAAACATATATAAGCAGGATTATTTCCACCAATAAAGCAGTATTGTTTCTGGAACCGTGAGTGCTGTTTATTCTCAACCTTTTCCTTTTTTTTTATTTATTTCTCTCGAACAAGCATAACTGGTGCCGAAACCCGGGAAATCAGAGCGGGCAGGTTACCAAAGTGAGTGACACGTTTTTTTTTATTACGCCGTACATTTTGAATTTTTATTTTTCTTTCTCCTTTAATTAAGAGATATGGATGGACTAATAAGACCACCAGTTCTTAATTTACCGGAAAACCCGCAAGTACCGGAAGTTCAGCCACCGCCGGTGCCGGTAATCCCTCCGTTACCTAGGAATACGCTAGCAGAAGCACATGCTAATGCCATGGCATGGATGCGAATCAAAACGGCGACGTGTCAGGATCTGAGGAAAGCGATTTCGGACCTGGAGCGCTTTGGTGGCGAGGTAGGTGACCTAAACCACTTCCTCAAGGGCGGAGATCGTCTCATGGCAAGGATCGAGGCTAAGGTAGAAGAAGACCTACTACCCCAGGGGGACGCCGAAGCTTTGAGGGCGGCCTTAGTCTGTCGAGTGAGACGGAACATATTGAACCAGATCCAGGCGGACGAAGAAACACCATGGGCGATAGTCAAAGAGAGGTTAAAGAAAGCCTTCGGCGGAGGACGCTGGACCCCGGAAGAAGACATATTCCAGATGTTCCGGGAAAGATGTTCACCTCGCCAGACAGCCGGACAATACGCGGGAATCCTACTTGCAAGGTACAATAGGATAACCGAGAAGATGCGAGAGACAATGAGTGCTCCCGAGGTAGAAGGCCGGATGAATTTCTTATCGACGATCCTCAAGGTGCAGCTGGCCAAGGAAACTGGGAAGAGAGACTCCCTACCGCGGGATCGTACATTCATCGAGTGTGCCCAGGACATGGTAGATTCGAGCGCTAGGGAAGAAGAGTCCAGGATGGAGGTGGAGGAACTAGGATGGAGCACAGTACCCGGCAGACGCCCTCGTAACACACTGACAACCTGGAGAAGGAAAGAGCAGGCGTACGGAACCAGGGACAGACCTACGGCTGGAGGAGAGAGGAGACCAGGACTACCCCGAGCGAGGAATGGGTTTAGACGAGATGACAGGAAGTGCCACGGTTGCGGAAAGCAGGGGCATCTGGTAGCTCAGTGTCCCCGCACTAAATGTTTTGAGTGTGGAACCGAGGGGCACATAGCGAGACAATGCCCATATATGGTTCGAAGGCGAGACGCTGCGCGGGATGAGCCGATGGAGGTAAACATGCAGAGGATAAAGAGAACTCACCTCCCATCTCGAAGAAGCGGGCCTTCAGTAGAGGTCACCGAGGGTTCGGATACTTCGGAGACGGATGGAGAAGAACCTGGGAGCAGTGGCAGCGGAGGAGAGGGATGCAGCAGATGGAGCCAACCGCGACGAGCAGCAGCTGGAAGGAGGCAGAGAGCCGGGATCTGAGGAGTGTGCTCGCAGAGAGGCGACCGCACAGCAATATGTCATAATATACGAGGTAAGCAATGCTGGTTGCCAATAATTCAAGTGTCTAGGGGAGTGAAGTGCCTAGTAGATACAGGGAGCTCTAGCACTATTATGACCCGGGAGGCGTTGGAAACGCTGTGTGATAGAGAGAGAGAGCAAGTCAAATTCGACAATGTGATTGCCAATTACTTACCTTGGGGGGACCGTGTAAAGTCGAGGGGGAAGCTGAGATCGGGCTAGACCATTGGGTTGAGAAGGGGGTACCCTAAAGGTGCATATAGTGGGGAACATGACCCGGAATACCAGGTTATAGTGGGGTGCGATCTGTTAGGACAGGTGGGAGCGCGGGTCCGCAACAGCCAAGGGATTTGGAGCATTCGGCTGGGCCAACGGAC
Organism: Piezodorus guildinii; assembly: GCA_023052935.1. Classification (NCBI taxonomy): domain Eukaryota; kingdom Metazoa; phylum Arthropoda; class Insecta; order Hemiptera; family Pentatomidae; genus Piezodorus; species Piezodorus guildinii. The sequence continues at coordinate 123,065,055 of CM041295.1, read as the reverse complement.
GTACAGATGTCGTGAAATTGCAAGGGGGAAAAGGGCGCGGATAGGCGCAGTCACCGAAGTTAACGACTGGAGAGACACAATACGGGCCGACTTCAAGGACATTTTTTTTCGGGAGGGCGAAATCTTGGGCGTGACGGGGAGGACGGTCCATGAGATACCCCTGAAACAGGACAGAGTCACCTATGTCAAGGAAAGACGCTACCCGCAGGCGCTCCGCAAGCATATCCGGGAGGAATTGGATAGTCTACTCGCGCAGGGCATCATAGTTCACAGCACGTCCCCGTACAATAGCCCTTTGTGGGCGGTGAAGAAGACGCCGGCCCCTGGAGATCGTACGGAAAGGTATCGTGTGGTGATCGATTATCGGCAGCTTAACGATAATACCATAGACGAGCGGTATCCGATTCCCCGATTTGAGGACATATTGGACAGGCTGAGCGGGGCCGTGGTCTTTAGCACATTGGATCTCAAAGCCGGGTACCATCAGATCCAAATGCACCCCAGGGATCAACATAAAACGGCGTTTACCTTTGAACGGGGGCACTTCGAATTTACTCGTATGCCGTTTGGGCTCAAGAACGCCCCCATCACCTTCCAACGTCTGATGGATGAATTTCTGAGGGGCCTCGACGAATCTGTGTGTCAGGTCTACATGGATGACCTCCTTGTGTTCAGTAAGACGGAAGCCGAGCATGTGGAGCACTTACGCCGCGTTTTCAAGAGGGTGCGGCAGTTCGGGCTGAAACTATCCGGGGAAAAATCGATACTCGGGCAGGCGCAGATCAATTTCTTGGGACATACGATCTCCCGGGAAGGGGTCAAGCCGGACACCGCGAAAGTTGACGCTATCCGACGCATGGCAATCCCTCGAGATGTCAAGGGGATCCGTCGCCTCCTAGGCACGCTCAATTACTATCGCCGATTCGTCCCCGACATGGCAGAGTACTTGGTCCCGATTAATAACTTACTGAAGAAGGGTGCTAAGTTGACTGTGACCCCGGTGATGGAGCAGAACATCCGTAAATGTATGGATCGTCTGCAGGCGGAGCCGGTACTGGCGTTTCCGGACTTTAATAAGATGTTTACTATTACAACCGATGCCAGCGATTACGCGGTGGGGGCAGTTTTATCGCAGGACAGCGAGGGGGGTGATCGTCCTGTGGCGTATGCGAGCAGGCGGCTAACGGACGCGGAGACCAGATATAGCGCATTGGAACGGGAGCTGCTGGGAATCGTATGGGCGATAGACCACTTCAGGCCTTACGTTTTCGGGAGGAAGTTCCGTGTCCATACCGACCACCGGCCGTTGCAATGGGTCGGGAAGTTGAAAGAATCCTCTGCCAGGGTCGCGAGATGGAAGGAATTCCTCAATCAATATAATATTGAGATTGCCTACAAGCCCGGAAAGGACAATGTTGTGGCGGACTGGCTGTCGAGGGCCGTTATGGTTAATGCCGTTGAAGAGGGAGAGCCGTCCCGCGACGTGCGTCAGTTTTTGAGGGAGTGGACACCAGACGGTGAGGGTGAGGCTGGTCCTGCAGTTCCGGATGGTGATGAGGACTCGCCGGAGGACGGGAGCTCGGCGGAGGAGAGGCCGGTTGAAATGGAGGAAGTCGAAGAGATCGTCAATGACAAACGTCGGCAGGTAATTTGGAAGACACGGACTGAGGGGACGATTAAAATCGAATATCGGACTTACGGTAAGAGCAAAATCAACATCATCTGGTCTCAGCCGGGGGTCCGTGACGACCAGATTTGCAGGGCGTTGCTAGATGCGTCAGAACCGGGGAAAGTCCATCACCTCTACGTAGGGAACGCAACTGTCTGGGATAAGATTCGGCGCATTTGGCGCTCCGAGAGGATCGGCGTCGATCGGACGTTTATACGATGCAAGTACTCCGCGGAGACACTTCAGGATGAGGAGCAGCAGAAGGAGGTTACTCTTGCTTACCATCAGGGTAAAACCAACCACCGCGGGGTTAACGAGACGTTGCAAGCGTTGCGTAGGCGATATTTCTGGTGGGGGATGAAAAAAACCATCCAGGACACGATCGGTGCATGCGAAGTGTGTCTGCGCACGAAATATGATCGGCACCCCCCGCGCGGTATGCAGGAAGAGACACCTACAGGGACGCGCCTCTCCGCGACCTCCAAATCGACACTTTCACCTGGAGGGGTTACAAGTGGGTCACCATTATTGACCTCTTCAGCAAGGTGGCCATGGGGTACCAGGTGCTCGACAAGTCGGCAGAAGCGGTATTGGAGGCTCTTCACATATGGATGCAGTTCTATGGGGTACCGGAGAGAATTTCGTCGGATGCGGGTCGGGAATTTGATAACGTCGCGATCCGGGAGGAAGCGAAACGCCTAGAATTTACATGGCATTTCACTACGCCGGGCCATCCGAAAAGTAGGGGTAGCATCGAGAGGCTCCACAGCACCCTGAGCGACCACCTCCGCGTGTATCAGGGCGAGAAGGGCTTGGAGCCGGATGTGGCCATGAGGAAGGCGATTGTAGCCTACAACCACTCCATCCACTCCGTCACGGGTTTCTCCCCGATCGAAGTTTTATTCGGATTCCGAGGGCTGCGTCGCGACTGGTCGGACACCACCACGAACGATCGATGCGTGGGAGACATCGTTGCCAATAGGGCGGAAATCAGCAAGGCGTGGGGCAAGGTTCGGAACAAATTAAGGAGGGAGAAGAGTAGGCGTGTGGAGCGGGAAAACCTTAAACTACGGGATCAGATGGGCGACATCAAGATCGGTACTGTTGTCTATCGCAAAATGACCACCAATAGGGGAAGGAGTTGCTGCGGTACGAAGGCCCGTTCAAAGTGACCGCGATCAGGGAACACAATCTCGTTACGATCGACAGCCTTCGGGAACCTAAAAAGCGGCGCACTGTTCACATTGAACAGCTAAAGCTTCCGATGGTAGATCCGCGCTAGCCTCCGCGACCTGTCTTGCTCTCGCCTCTGCACGCCTCTTTTCTCGTTGTGCAGGCTCATGCATTTTATGTAAAGATTTTTTTTTTTTTGTTTGTTTTTAGTGTTAGTGCGGCTATCAGTGCACAGTGTCTTCTTTTGTTCTAGTTTTTACAGAAGCTATGTTATTGATGTTATGTTGTATCTTTAGATTTAGGTTAGTATGTACATAATATGAGGTGTCTTTCTGTTTCTTTTTCAATTTCTTTTAATTTGGTTTTCTATTTTTGTGGTATGACCATGCCAGTATTTCATTTAGTTTTTTTTTAGCTTGTAAGAACCATTGTGAGGTATCAAGGCTACGTACTGCCCTCTCCGTTGTTTGCTTTAGTGTGAGTTTCCAAAATTGAGGGTATCTTTGTAAACTGGCGGGGGGGAGTTATGGATAGGAGCCGGGTAGTATTAGCCTTAATACCATCTTGGGATGTAAACAACATCCCAAACATATATAAGCAGGATTATTTCCACCAATAAAGCAGTATTGTTTCTGGAACCGTGAGTGCTGTTTATTCTCAACCTTTTCCTTTTTTTTTATTTATTTCTCTCGAACAAGCATAACTTATATATATATATATATATACATATATATATTTTTTTGGTTTCATTATATAAATTAAGGTGGTTTGTATTTACTTTTTTTTTATGATTTACCACCTGTAATTGGGCCTAAGCCTGTTGGTGGATGATGTAAAATAAAAAAAAAAAAATTTATATAAACTATAAAAGTAAACGAACATGAAACGCGCATGCCGATCGGAAATCTGATAGCATATTTGAAAATAGCAGTCTTGAAAACCTAATTAAACATACCTCCATTAATAATAACTATAAAATTAATATAAACACGAAACGTGCATGCGCAATCGAAAATACCTCCATTAATAAGATACCAAACCTAATTACTCATCTTAAATTTATTAATAAGATAGATAAAAAACTGTATTTATTTGAAACACCAATTATTTTTTTTTAGAAATTTAATAATTTTTTAATCTATATTTAGTAAATAATATTCATTGCTGAATTATTACATATTCGAACAATTTTTATTTGTTAAATCATTTTTTATTTGAATAACTAAGTTCAAATATGACAGATAAATTCAATTTATTCGTTATTTGCAAAAAACAGATAAAATTATTCGTTATTCGAAAGTTTCGAATAACAGATGATTTATTCGTTTTTCGAAAGTCTCCAATAACTTATTTATAAATTATTTATCTGTTATTGGTTATTCGATTTTTGGTGAGGAGTAAATACTTTGAAGAGGTGAGTGGTAAATTGCTTGCCTTTATCTTCATCAGACACAGCCCAGGAGTTATCACCCTGCCAGAGAGGATGGGAAACTTAATGGAATTTTTGAATCTTCTAGGTAACATTCCATAAGGAGTTATTACGAGCCGAGAAAGAGAAGAGGTATGTATTAAAGGACTGTTAACCCACTCCCGCTTCAATTGCTTACAATATAAGTTATAGCAGCAGCGATCTTTTGGGTGTCAGGTTCGCTGCCATACTATCTGCACCAGAGCAATAAATTATCTCCCTGCAGCAGCTAGTCTCTCTCTTATTTTGCAATCTCTACTGCCTCGCACATGTATATGTGCTTCTAGGTATTCGAACATTTACACTGACTCCTGTTCTTGCCCTTCTAGCCTGATTATTTGGTCTCCAGGTGCATGAGTTTTACTTATTCTCATCACCTTTGACTTTTCAGAGCTTATTTTTATATTATTGGGGGCTAGTTCTTTCTGCAGTATCCTGAGGTTAAAGGGTATAGCCAGGTTAGGATGGTAAATCTGCCCCCGAGGCTTTTTAGACTCAAACTTGGAGGATCAATTTGGTGTCGAATAAAGATAATTCACCTCATTTTTTAGCTTTTTAATTCAAGTGGTTTTCGAGATTTTTAAAAAAAAACTCTTTTTTCGATTTTTTTTTTAATTTTGAAATTAATTAATGATGATTTTTTCTTTAATTCTTAGGAGTCAAGGGCATGAAAAAATGATATGGTCATGATTCTTAAACGAAAAGCAAATTTTTAGCGGAAGAAATAAAACAAAAATCTCTCAATTGCAGCATCGTATTACCATCTTATTTGTCTTTGTTTAAAAACTTAACGTTCTAATTTCACTTATAATTCAGTTTTTAGATGTTCTAGACATGAGGAACTTTTTTACTCTCTAGTTACTGTTCGATTGCAATTGCAATTGCTATACTGTTTCGAACCAAAATTTATTAATGTGGATGTAATTAGTTGACCGTTGAGAATTACTGGAAGGAATTAGTCCGGGTGGCGGTCATTAAATGAAACAACTAAATAGTTTCAACTATTTTATTGTTTGCCAACGTTTCGACCCCCTTTGTGGGTCATCATCAGGGCTTTGAAACACTTATCCGGCTGGCGAAGGTGAAAACAGTCTTAGGTCCCCTTTCTCGGCATCATCCTCCAGCTGCTCTCAGAACCCCGACGGCCACCTCCTCTTCTTGTAGGTAGAACCCGACTCACTCCTCTTGAGGATAAAACTTGACTCAAACAAAAAGATACATCCTCCTCAACTCTCCGCTGCAGCGCCAGAATACAAAATTTCAAGCAGGACATACTATCTACATCTCAACAACAGCAGGCATTTTCATCTCAACAAGCCATCATTTCTACACCTTCAGGTGACTCACGCTCTTCTCATCACCACAATTCCAGTTCTAAAAAGGTAACAACTCCTCGATCACCACCACAACGACCAAACCCTCAGTCGACCGCTCTTTTGGATTCTTCTAGACCATCACACCGCTATCTCAGTCAAGTTTTATCCTCAAGAGGAGTGAGTCGGGTTCTACCTACAAGAAGAGGAGGTGGCCGTCGGGGTTCTGAGAGCAGCTGGAGGATGATGCCGAGAAAGGGGACCTAAGACTGTTTTCACCTTCGCCAGCCGGATAAGTGTTTCAAAGCCCTGATGATGACCCACAAAGGGGGTCGAAACGTTGGCAAACAATAAAATAGTTGAAACTATTTAGTTGTTTCATTTAATGACCGCCACCCGGACTAATTCCTTCCAGTAATTCTCAACGGTCAACTAATTACATCCACAATGATAAAAAGAACACGGGAACAACAAAAAGATACATCCTCCTCAACTCTCCGCTGCAGCGCCAGAATACAAAATTCAAGCAGGACATACATTAATCTCACACAGAGGCATTTTCATTCAACAAGCCTCATTTCTCACCTCAGGTGATCACGCTCTTCTCATCACCACAATCCAGTCTAAAAAGGTAACAACTCTCGATCACCACCACAACGACAAACCTCAGTCGACCGCTCTTGGATTCTCTAGACCATCACACGCTATCTCAGTCAAGTTATCCTCAAGAGGATGAGTCGGGTTCTACCTACAAGAAAGGAGGTGCCGTCGGGGTTCTGAAGCAGTGGAGGATGATGCCGAGAAAGGGACTAAGACTGTTTCACTTCGCCACGGTAAGTGTTTCAACCGATGATGACCCACAAAGGGGTCGAACGTTGCAAACAATAAATAGTGAAACTTAGTTGTTTCATTATGACCGCCACCGACAATCTTCATAATCTCAGTCAACTAATACTCCACAAGATAAAGAACAGGAACACAAAAAATCTCCTCAATCTCGCTGCAGCCCAAAACAAAATTCAGCAGGACATATCTACATTCAACAACACAGCATTTTTCTCACAACATCATTTCTACACTGGGACTCACCTCTCCACACCAATTCAGTCTAAAGGTACAACCTCGATCACACCACAAACCCAGTCACGCTCTTTTGGATTCTTCTAACCACACACGCTATCTCAGTCAATTTTCCTCAAGAGAGTGATCGGGTTCTCTACAAAGAGGAGGTGGCCGTCGGGTTAGAGCAGCGGAGAGTGCCGAGAAGGGGACAGACTTTTCACTTCGCAGCCGAAGTGTTTCAAACCCTGATATGACCACAAAGGGGCGAACTGCAAACAATAAAATTGAAATATTTAGTTGTTTCATTTAAGACGCCACCCGGACTAATCCTCAGTATTCTCACGTCACTAATATCCACAATGATAAAAGACACGGAACACAAAAGATATCCTCTCAACTCTCCGCTGCAGCGCCAGAATACAATTCAACAATACTATCTACTCTCAACAACAGCAGGCTTCATCCAACATCATTTCTACCCTTCAGGACTCACTCTTTCTCACACAATTCCGTCTAAAGTAACACCTCGATCACCACAACGACCAAACCTCATCGACGCTCTTGATTCTTCAACATCACCGCTATTCATCAGTTTTATCCTCAAAGGAGTGATCGGTTTCCTACAAGAGAGATGCGTGGTTTGAAGCACGAGGATGATGCGAGAAGGGACCTAAGACGTTTCACTTCGCCACCGATAAGTGTTCCCTTCAGGTGACTCACGCTCTTCTCATCACCACAATTCCAGTTCTAAAAAGGTAACAACTCCTCGATCACCACCACAACGACCAAACCCTCAGTCGACCGCTCTTTTGGATTCTTCTAGACCATCACACCGCTATCATCAGTCAAGTTTTATCCTCAAGAGGAGTGAGTCGGGTTCTACCTACAAGAAGAGGAGGTGGCCGTCGGGTTCTGAGAGCAGCTGGAGGATGATGCCGAGAAAGGGGACCTAAGACTGTTTTCACCTTCGCCAGCCGGATAAGTGTTTCAAACCCTGATGATGACCCACAAAGGGGGTCGAAACGTTGGCAAACAATAAAATAGTTGAAACTATTTAGTTGTTTCATTTAATGACCGCCACCCGGACTAATTCCTTCCAGTAATTCTCAACGGTCAACTAATTACATCCACAATGATAAAAAGAACACGGGAACAACAAAAAGATACATCCTCCTCAACTCTCCGCTGCAGCGCCAGAATACAAAATTTCAAGCAGGACATACTATCTACATCTCAACAACAGCAGGCATTTTCATCTCAACAAGCCATCATTTCTACACCTTCAGGTGACTCACGCTCTTCTCATCACCACAATTCCAGTTCTAAAAAGGTAACAACTCCTCGATCACCACCACAACGACCAAACCCTCAGTCGACCGCTCTTTTGGATTCTTCTAGACCATCACACCGCTATCTCAGTCAAGTTTTATCCTCAAGAGGAGTGAGTCGGGTTCTACCTACAAGAAGAGGAGGTGGCCGTCGGGGTTCTGAGAGCAGCTGGAGGATGATGCCGAGAAAGGGGACCTAAGACTGTTTTCACCTTCGCCAGCCGGATAAGTGTTTCAAAGCCCTGATGATGACCCACAAAGGGGGTCGAAACGTTGTCAAACAATAAAATAGTTGAAACTATTTAGTTGTTTCATTTAATGACCGCCACCCGGACTAATTCCTTCCAGTAATTCTCAACGGTCAACTAATTACATCCACAATGATAAAAAGAACACGGGAACAACAAAAAGATACATCCTCCTCAACTCTCCGCTGCAGCGCCAGAATACAAAATTTCAAGCAGGACATACTATCTACATCTCAACAACAGCAGGCATTTTCATCTCAACAAGCCATCATTTCTACACCTTCAGGTGACTCACGCTCTTCTCATCACCACAATTCCAGTTCTAAAAAGGTAACAACTCCTCGATCACCACCACAACGACCAAACCCTCAGTCGACCGCTCTTTTGGATTCTTCTAGACCATCACACCGCTATCATCAGTCAAGTTTTATCCTCAAGAGGAGTGAGTCGGGTTCTACCTACAAGAAGAGGAGGTGGCCGTCGGGGTTCTGAGAGCAGCTGGAGGATGATGCCGAGAAAGGGGACCTAAGACTGTTTTCACCTTCGCCAGCCGGATAAGTGTTTCAAAGCCCTGATGATGACCCACAAAGGGGGTCGAAACGTTGGCAAACAATAAAATAGTTGAAACTATTTAGTTGTTTCATTTAATGACCGCCACCCGGACTAATTCCTTCCAGCAAAATTTATTAAACTTGGACCAAGACTGTTTTTAAAACGTGTTTTGCTGAATTCTTTGCATTTTTAGGAGAAATCAAACACATTTGATCCTCTCCTGTATCAGTTTATATTTATATCTTGGATCTTTCGAAAAATGAATACATTTAGTAGTTTCATAAAGATTCATATTTCTAAATAATTTTTTTTTCCTTATGTTAACTTTTATGTAACTGGATGTGTTTTATTATTAAGGCATATGTTTTTCTGCTATGTTTCAGAAATTAAGCAACGATGCTGCTTTTCCTCGAAAAATGGCCATATATCGAGATCTTGTATATGTGGGTGATTCCAAAGGTAGTTTCTGCGTTTACCATGTGCAATCTGATTATGACTCACCATTAGTGGTAAGCTATTTTCTTAAATTGTGATATTTAATACTACTATAGTTTAACACTGGTTTCTTTAAATAATAAGCATTACTTCTGATTGCACTTTCTTCTCTGATTAAAGCTCTTATATTATCTGTGGCTTTGAAGATCTTTAGGTGTTAGTTCTTTTAAAGATATTCCTTGTTGAGAATATGTTGGAATGGTGCATTATTATGCACGGCTCATTAAAAATTGATTGACTTAGTGGCATGATTATGCATCATATTCTTAGGGCCTGTTTATACTGCACGCGTTTGGGGGCTGAAGTAGTAGCGGGCTCTATATAATTCTAGGAACCCGCTACCGCTTCAGCCCCCTAAATGCGTACAGTATAAATGCACCCTTACTAATATATAGCTACTTGTTAGCTTATCCTGACACGAGATTTGGTCTTTCACTCCTTATAATAATAACAATATTTGTTTATTTACAATGTTCACTGAATACAAATATGTTTTAAGATTTTGATTTCGGTTGTCATTTTTATGATAAAAGTTTAGATCATTATTCTATCTTAAGGATAATGCAATATTTTTTTAATACAGTAAGAAAATGAAAAACAAAACAAAAAATAACCAATAAAAAATACAATATTAATGTATAAGTACATGTTTGGTTCTTTTATGAGTGTATGAAATAAGTGAAGTTTTATTATAATTATTAATTTAATGTTTAAGTGGGTTTTCAGACTTGGTGGTTTTGTCAAATTAATTTTAGTTTTCTGTAAACTGCTGTAATATAGGAAGATGTAGTTAGTAGAGCATTGTTGAAATTGAAATCGTAGACAGTTATTGATGATTCCCATACATTTGTTTTAGATTGTTTCGATTGTTTTGTAATTCGTATTACAAGTTGAACTCCATATGAGTGAGGCATAGCAGGTCTGGGCATGTATAACTGTTTTATGAAGTAAGAGCTTGTTCTGAATGCTTAAATTATATTTTTTTTATTGGAATTTATACGGGAACATTTTGCGAATACGTCCGGGTATTTTATGTGAATATATACGGTTTTTTTCCGATTTGCTATGTTCGTTGAACTTCAGCGCTTTGTCTTGTGTTATTCCTAAGTAATTTACTGATTTAGACCAAGGAATGTGGGTTGAGTTTAATGAAAATTAACGGTTTATGTTTGTTCTCTGCTCTGTTAAGAATATATGACTGCTTGCGTTAATTTTTAATTTACAATTGTTACAATTTTTTTTTTTTTTTTTTTTTTTTTAAGTAACCTGTAACCTGTTAATGATATTATCAATGTGATAGGGTGATATGTATAAAGCCATATCATCAGGGTGAAGAGACCTTGTTTGGAATATTGGATATGTACAAGTCCCATTTGTCAAAAGCCTTTTCTTGGTCTATTTATTTAGCATATTTACCATTTGGTAAATGGGACATATTTACATTTTAATTAAGTACCACTTCCCTCCTGAAATGATTCATATTATTCGTTCTTTTCTAGACTATAGGCAATTTAATGTTCAAATTAATAAATCCAATTACAAAATACTATATGTTATGTCCAGCCTCCCACAAGGATTTATATATATCTGATTTTCCAAGCCGTAAGGAAGTAAGAAGGTCCCTTTACATAAATATATGTTATATATAATAATAATAATTAAATAACTGTATTCTGGGACTATGTAACTTAAGAATAACAATGCCGTACTGTAAATATACACTTCAATATATACATATCTGGCCGAGAGACCAGTAAAATAAACTTTTATTTACAAATGTGTTAAAAAATAAAAATAAAACCTATTTATATAGGTATATACAAAATATATGGAATATAAACAAAAGAAAAAAATCTGCTATAAAATAATAGGGCTGGACAATTTCCAAATAAAATTAATTGATTCATAACTCAAGGATTTTGATAAAATAAAAAAAAATTGTCTTATATTGAAAGTAGGATAGTGGATTAACAATTTTACATTTAGTGTGCGTCTCTTTGGGATCTTAGAAGGTGTTGGAAAAGATGGGATTTGAAGAAGAAGCATGGCAAATATGATTAGGTAGGGAATTCCAAAGAGATGCAGAGCGGATATAAAAGGAATTATCAAAAGATTTGTTGGGTCGGATTGTAAAGGTCAGAATGGCGTGATCTGGTTTTAAGTGAGTGAATTGAGGATTTGAATTGAAGGATACTGTGAATGTATGGAGGATGTTGAGATTTAATGATTTGGTATAGGTATGTTCCGAGGAACGTATGGAAGGTAGGAGCCACTTCAATTTGCTGTATAAGTGGGTTACTGGCGACCTCCTGAAGGTACCGAAGATAAATCTTATAAACATATTCATAATCCGCTTGAGTCTGTCATCAAGTACAGTCAAGAGGCCTCCATATACCACGCAGCAATAATCTAAGTGGGGGAAAATAAGCGAGGAAACCAACATCCTACAGTTGGGAAGTGAGAGGAGATGACGGGAGCGATGGAAGTACTTAAGAGTACTTATAGTTCATCTGAAAATTTGAGCAATGTGGGGTTTCCAGGAAAGGGTTTGGTCTATGGTAATACCTAGGTTTTTGATAGTGGAACTGAAGGTAATTGGGTGATCATTTAGGATTAGACTCGGAATGTAGTATTGGATCTGAGGAGGGAATTGGAACCTATTAGAATGGCCTGAATTTTCGTAGCATTTAGCCTTAGTTTATTCTGGGTTGCCCAGGCACTGATTCTATCAAGGTTTTCCTGAATTTTAGTAAATGCTACTAATAACTCAGAAAGAGGGAAAGATAGGTAGATCTGAAAGTCGTCAGCATATAAATGATGGGAGCAGTGAAGGATTGAATTGGAAAGATCATTGATATAGGAATTGAACATGAGAGGAGAGATACTTGAGCCCTGGGCCACACTGCCGAAAGGGCTAAGAAGGAAGATAGAGGGTGATTAGGAATGGTAACAGCTTGAGTCCTGTCGGAAAGGAAAGATTGGAACCAACGAATTGTGCTATTGGAAAATGATAAAGATTTTAGTTTGGAAAAACAGATAGAATGGTCAAGAGAGTCAAAGCTTACACAAAAGCTTTTGTAAAGTCCAGAAGTATGAGCACTGTTACCTTTTTTTCGTCCATAGGAGTATGAATGTCGCTAGTGATTTTTAGGAGAGCGGATTGAGTGGAAAAGCCGGGTCGAAAACCAGGTTGGAGAGGATCAAGCAGTTTGGAATGTTCGAGGAAATGTGATAATTGAGATTGAACTATTCTTTCGAGGTTTGAGAGGGTAAAAATAGGGCGATAGTCTTTATGAGAAGTGGGGTTAAAGGTTTTATTAATAGGGTGTACAATTGCTTTTTTCCAGGAAGAAAGTAATACGGAGTTTTGGAGGGAAAAGTTATATATGTAGAGTAGGACATGTAAGATTTCGGGAAGGCATAATTTTATTAATTTGAAAGGTATACCATCAAATCCTAGAGATTTCAGGGATAACCGAGGAAATTAGGTCAGTTGGTGAGATATCGGAAAAATAAAAATTATCGGGATTAAATGAAGGAACTAGCGGAGAGTCGGAGGGAAGTTGAGGAGAATCATTAGTGGAAGCAGTTGAGAAATATGAATTTAGTTCATCGGTTGAGACCTGAAATACTTCAGAGGAAGAGGATTTGCAGATGGATAGTTTGCGAAGTATTTGCCATTTTGATTTGGAATCAGGTGTTGAAGAAAGGGCTTCGTTGTAGTATTTTGATTTTGCTTGTCTAATTGCTGTCTGTGTCAGATTGCAGAGTGCCCTAAATGTTTGGTAGTCATCTGTCATTCTGGTACGCCTCATGCTTTTTTTGTAAATCTTTTATCTCTTGACACATCCAAGGAGCAGGTCGACGACGAAAGGTAGTGATTTTGAGATGAGCATGGAAGTCAAGGATACTAGGTAAATTGGAGGTGAGGATGTCTACCATCGAATCGATGGAAGAGCAGGAATATATTCCATACCAGTTTAAGGATTCAAGGTCGGGTAAAATATTTTCTCGGGTTAGACTATCTAGGTTTTTTTTTTTTTTTTTTTTAAGCTGGCATGGGGTTTGCACCGCGACCAGTTGGTCTACTGTGCGCCATAGAATCATATGGTGGAAGATTTAAAACATGAATTATGTTGCAAAAGCAAATTTCTAAAGGTTGTTAGGATTAACAAGTTTGTTGTTTTTAGGATGTTCTAGGCAGACTTCACCAAATAGAGTGAACCTTAACTTAGCTAGCCTGTCACAGTAGCAGACTATATGGAACGAAGTTTTGTCTTTCTTTCCACATAGTCTGCATAAAGGGGTATTAGAGATACCAAGTTTAAACATGTGGTAATTAAGTTTGCTGTGTCCTGTATATAGCATTTCCAAGTCAAATGTAACTTTTTCCAAGTCAAATGTAACCTTTTCCAAGTCAAATGTAACCCTTTCCAAGTCAAATGTAACCATTTCCATTTCAAATGTCACCTTTTCCATTTCAAATGTCACCTTTTCCATTTCAAATGTTACCTTTTCCAAGTCAAATGTCACCTTTTTCTTCACTTCTAGCCTTAAATATTCCGTTTTATTTATTTATTTATTGAAAAATAATTAGTTTAATTAAAATTATGACTTTTTTAATAATTTTGGCATATCATATCACTGTTTTTTTGTTGTTTTTTTAGATATTTGATAGCAAGTTCTGTTTTTTTACGAACTAAAATTTAAAAAAAATATTTAGTTTTAAAATAGTTGTTGATTTTGAATTTTTAGAGGGGAGGGATAGTTTTTGGGAATAATTAATGTGTTTTCGGGTATTGCAATTACGTTTTTCGAGATGTATTTTTTATCGCTCGCGTGCATATTAACTCGCATTTACTTTTAATGTTTTTTATTGATATAGGGATTAATTAATGTGTTTTCGGGTATTATAATCACGTTTTTCGAGCTGTATTTTTTATCGCTCATGGGTATTTCAACTCGCATTTACTTTTAATGTTTTTTATTGATATAGGGATTAATTAATGTGCTTTCGGGTGGTTATGATTACATTTTTTGAGCTCTATCTTTTATAGCTCATGGGTATTTCAACTCGCATTAAATTTCAATGTTTTTTATTGATATAGGGATTAATTAATGTGCATTCGGGTGGTTATGATTACGTTTTTTGAGCTCTATCTTTTATCGCTGATGCGTATTTAAACTCGCATATACTTTTAGTGTTTTTTATTGATATAGTGATTAATTAATGTGCTTTCGGGTGGTCATGATTACGTTTTTGAGCTGTATTTTTTATCGCTCATGCGCATTTCAACTCGCATTTACTTTTAATGTTTTTTATTGATATAGAGATTAATTAATGTGCTTTCGGGTGGTTATGATTACGTTTTTCGAGCTGTATTTTTTATCGCTCATGGGTATTTCAACTCGCATTAAATTTCAATGTTTTTTATTGATATAGGGATTAATTAATGTGTTTTCGGGTATTATAATCACGTTTTTCGAGCTGTATTTTTTATCGCTCATGGGTATTTCAACTCGCATTTACTTTCAATGTTTTTTATTGATATAGGGATTAATTGATGTGCTTTTGGGTGGTTATGATTACGTTTTTTGAGCTCTATCTTTTATAGCTCATGGGTATTTCAACTCGCATTAAATTTCAATGTTTTTTATTGATATAGGGATTAATTAATGTGCATTCGGGTGGTTATGATTACGTTTTTTGGGCTCTATCTTTTATCGCTCATGGGTATTTCAACTTGCATTTACTTTTAATGTTTTTTATTGATATAGGGATTAATTAATGTGCATTCGGGTGGTTATGATTACGTTTTTTGGGCTCTATCTTTTATCGCTCATGGGTATTTCAACTTGCATTTACTTTTAATGTTTTTTATTGATATAGGGATTAATTAATGTGCATTCGGGTGGTTATGATTACGTTTTTTGGGCTCTATCTTTTATCGCTCATGGGTATTTCAACTTGCATTTACTTTTAATGTTTTTTATTGATTTGATATAGGGATTAATTAATGTGCATTCGGGTGGTTATGATTAGGTTTTTTGGGCTCTATCTTTTATCGCTCATGGGTATTTCAACTTGCATTTACTTTTAATGTTTTTTATTGATATAGGGATTAATTAATGTGCATTCGGTTGGTTATGATTACGTTTTTTGGGCTCTATCTTTTATCGCTCATGGGTATTTCAACTTGCATTTACTTTTAATGTTTTTTATTGATATAGGGATTAATTAATGTGCATTCGGGTGGTTATGATTACGTTTTTTGGGCTCTATCTTTTATCGCTCATGGGTATTTCAACTTGCATTTACTGTTAATGTTTTGTTTTTTTATATAGGGATTACTTAATGTACTTTCGGGTGGTTGTGATGACGTTTTTTTGAGCTCTATCTTTTATCGCTGATGCGTATTTAAACTCGCATATACTTTTAGTGTTTTTTATTGATATAGAGATTAATTAATGTGCTTTCGGGTGGTCATGATTACGTTTTTTGAGCTGTATTTTTTATCGCTCATGCGCATTTCAACTCGCATTTACTTTTAATGTTTTTTATTGATATAGGGATTAATTAATGTGCTTTCGGGTGGTTATGATTACGTTTTTTGGGCTCTATCTTTTATCGCTCATGGGTATTTTAACTTGCATTTACTTTTAATGTTTTTTATTGATATAGGGATTAATTAATGTGCTTTCGGGTGGTTATGATTACGTTTTTTGGGCTCTATCTTTTATCGCTCATGGGTATTTCAACTCGCATTTACTTTTAATGTTTTTTATTGATATAGGGATTAATTAATGTGCTTTCGGGTGGTTATGATTACGTTTTTCGAGCTGTATTTTTTATCGCTCATGGGTATTTCAACTCGTATTTACTGTTTATGTTTTTTATTGATATAGGGATTAATTATTGTGCTTTCGAGTGGTTATGATTAAGTTTTTGATTGATATTGGGATTGATTTTTTTGTTTTTAGTTCTCATTATAACGTTGCTGGAATATACATTATTTAGCTTTTTTATTTATTTATTTTTATTTAATATTATTATTATTTTTTTTTTATAAAAGGATCAGTTATAGTTCCTTTTTTAGCGTCCTGAGTAAGTTTTTTCAACTAAATATTTTAAAATGGACTCACTCCTCGTTCTTACAATTATTTGATAATTTAATTGAGGAATCATTTATTCTATTTTCGGGTGTTCTTATAACATTATTTGGTTTGGTATATTTTGGTTACCTTATTTATTATCGCTTTTACTCATTTTAAGTTACTGTTAAGTTACTAATACTGATACTAATACAGTTTATGATATTTTTTTATAGCAAGTGCACATTTTAACTTAAATAAAAAGTGATCTAGAACAATCCGCAATTGCGATGTAACATCCAGTTAAAAAAAGTAATCAGAACGTGCAAAAACACAACAAATAATTTTTACTTCAAATTATAACATAATATCTACGGTATGTAGAAATTCCCTAGCGCGTAAAAGAATAATGTTCAAAACACCTAACCAGAATCCCCTAAAACAAAAACAAAGAAAGACCACTCTATCAAAATAAAAAATGATATTAGCTCTAAGTTTAAAGGCGCGCGCGCTATAGAATAAGCCGTCCAAAAAAAGTTTTTTCATAACAACCCAAAAACACAAGTATAGATCCCTATAACAATAAAAAGATTAAAAGTGCAGCTAAATAACAACAATTAAACAAGTAAACAATAAATACAGCTCAAAAAACGTAATTATAAGACCCGCAAAGACAATTACTAACCTATATATCAATAAAAAACACTAAAAGTATATGCAAGTTGAAATACCCATGAGCGATAAAAGATAGAGCTCAAAAAACGTAATCATAACCACCCGAAAGCACATTAATTAATCCCTATATCAATAAAAAACATTAAAAGTAAATGCGAGTTGAAATACGCATGAGCGATAAAAAATACAGCTCGAAAAACGTAATCATAACCACCCGAAAACACAACAATTAATGCCCATATCAATAAAAAACAATAAAAGTAAATGCGAGTTGAAATACGCATGAGCGATAAAAATACAGCTCGAAAAACGTAATCATGACCACCCGAAAGCACATTAATTAATCACTATATCAATAAAAAACACTAAAAGTATATGCGAGTTTAAATACGCATCAGCGATAAAAGATAGAGCTCAAAAAACGTAATCATAACCACCCGAATGCACATTAATTAATCCCTATATCAATAAAAAACATTGAAATTTAATGCGAGTTGAAATATCCATGAGCTATAAAAGATAGAGCTCAAAAAACGTAATCATAATCACCCGAAAGCACATTAATTAATGCCTATATCAATAAAAAAACATTAAAAGTAAATGCGAGTTGAAATACCCATGAGTGATAAAAAATACAGCTCGAAAAACGTGATTATAATACCCGAAAACACATTAATTAATCGATATATCAATAAAAAATATTAAAAGTAAATGCGAGTTAATATGCACGCGAGCGATAAAAAATACATCTCGAAAAACGTAATTACAATACCCGAAAACACATTAATTATTCCCAAAAACTATCCCTCCCCTCTAAAAATTCAAAATCAACAACTATTTAAAACTAAATATTTTTTTAAATTTTAGTTCGTAAAAAATAGAACTTGATATAAAATATCTAAAAAAACAGTGATATGATATGCCAAAATTATTAAAAAAGTCATAATTTTAATTAAACTAATTATTTTTCAATAAATAAAACGAATTATTTAAGGCTAGAAGTAAAGAAAAAGGTGACATTTGACTTGGAAAAGGTAACATTTGAAATGGAAAAGGTGACATTTGAAATGGAAAAGGTGACATTTGAAATGGAAATGGTTACATTTGACTTGGAAAGGGTTACATTTGACTTGGAAAAGGTTACATTTGACTTGGAAAAAGTTACATTTGACTTGGAAAAGGTTACAATTGACTTGGAAATGCTATAGATAGCAGTTATGGTTTTTAGGCATGAACTACTCATACTAAGTAGACACTTCCTTCTGCTAATGCTAGGACCATCTAAAAATTTGAGTGAGTGTTTAAGTCCTTTATTTAACCAAAGTTGTTTAAATTTAATCAAGTAGGATTGATTAATAGTCCTAAAGGCAGAACTTAAGCTGTTTCCACATAGGGGTTCTGGTGTGATGGGAATTATTGCTGATCCCTTCCTAGCTAATTCATCAGCTGTTTCAGTTTCAATGAAACCAGTGTGTCCAGGTACTACTACGATGCTAACGATATTATTCCTAGCAAGATTATTTAGGGTCAGATTGCATGCTTCAACGACTTTTGAAGTAGTTGTGTAATTATTCAAGGCCCCAAGTGCCGCCTGACTATCAGTATAGATATATATCTTTTTGCCGCTAGTATTCTCAGTCAGTAGCACAGTGGAGAATAGCAAGAAGTTCAGCTTGGAAAACTGTTGTGTGTTTGCCTAGTGGAATAATAGCTTAAGAGATCGGTTTGTTTTTCCTCCAGACCCCAGCACCTGAGCTGCTGTCCATGAGTGAACCTTCCGTGTAGCAGTTAATACCATGATTGGGTTTGTGTTTCCTGGATTTATCAATGTTGACATTATAGTTGGCACTGATAAACTTCTGGATTTGTAAATCTGAGGGCATAGCTAGGATATTGTTGCCATCAAGCCTGCTAAGCAAGTTGCAATGACCTTGATAGGTAAACTTATTGGAACACTTGCCTAGTTTGGTAAAGCGGTAGATGGTTCTTAGTGCTTGCGCTTCCACCTCCAAATTTAGAGGCATGATGTTCAGCATTGTCTTCATCCCAGCTGTTGGAGTAGTCTTAATTGCCCCAGTTATTATGAGGCAATTTACAAAGTACGTTTTTATTGTTCCCTGTGCCACCATATAACGGAGGAATATGTGAGCATTGGTCTAATGGCCGTAGTGTAGAGCCAATAGACAATTTGGGGTTTGAGTCCCCAAACGTTGTTAATAGCATCTTTACACCCCACCCCCAAAGGCATTTTAAAGCTTTACCAGCAATGCAAGAGATATGAGTGTCCCACCGCAATTTGTGGTCAAGAATGACCCCTAAATGCTTAACTTCTTTTGAGTTGGTGAGTTGTGTGCCATTAATACTAGGTAAGTTCATATTTACCTTTCTTTTGTGTGTAAAAGTGCAGATATTAATCTTATGTGGATTGATGTTAAGTCCAGAAGATTTGCACCAATCACAAAGAATGTAGATAGCATGTTTGAGTAAGGAGGATACCACGCATTGATGTTTGCCCCCTATAAGAATTGCAACATCGTCTGCGTAGCCCTGTGTGTAGAAGCCTTGGGAGTTAAGTTTCTTGATGAGCGGATCAATCACCAAACACCAAAGTAGAGGTGATAGGACGCCACCCTGAGGGCAGCCGCCATGTGGTTTTATCCTTAGTGTAGTGTTGAATAATACCAATACTAAGGTTCTACTTTCAAGCATAACCATTATCCATTCTCTGATGACAGGATCAATGTCACAGTCAATCAGGGCACCCAGGATAGTGTTATAGGGAGTTCGTTTAAAGGCACCTTCAATATCGATAAAAGTGCCAATCATTATGTCTTTCTGTTCCAGGGATATCTCAATCCTGGAGACTAGATTGTGTAGGGCTAATTCGCAAGACTTACCAGCCTGGTAGGCGAATTGAAGTGAATGTAATGGTTTGTTAAGAGATAAATGTACTTTAATGTGTCTATCCAGAATTTTTTCAAGAATTTTCATCAGGAAGGAAGACAGGCATATAGGTCTGAATGATTTGGGGTCCGTATAGGTACCTTTCCCAGGTTTGGAGATGTAACAGAGTTTGGATTCCCTCCAACTTACTGGTACATATTTTAAAGCCAAGCTACCTCTGAATAGTAAGAGAAGGTATCGTTTGATAATTGGAAGGCCTTCCTGCAATAGAGCTGGAAAGATGCCATCAATGCCTGGAGACTTAAATGGAACTAATGATTTAATTGCCCATTCAAGCATGTTTGGGGTAATGATTCCTCTGGCCGTATGCCAGGCCTCTTTGCTGGCTCGGTCAGTAGGGTAGACCACATCATTGTTGTCTAAGTTTATAATCTTACAGTTGGGAAAGTGTGATTCCGAAAGCATTAGTAGTGTTCATATTCGTTTGTTGTTTGGCATGAGTCTTCAGGGTTCCAAGTAATCCCTGGTCATGTTGTTTAGATAGAATTTTCTTAACACAGCAAGCAGCCGGTAAGTTGTCTATGTCACTGCCGAAGTTCCTCTATGCCTGTCGTTTAGCGTGTTTGACAGATTTATGATACTGAGTTAAAGCTACTTTATAGGTATCCCATCTGCCAGTTTTTTTTGGCTGAATTAAAAAGTCTCCTGGTGAGGACTTTCAGCCTGTTAAGGTTGTTATTCCACCAAGGAGTCTTCTTATTTTGTGGACCTCTTTAAAGGGTTGCTTTCGAGGAAGGAATGCATTAGAGCATCAGATAATGAAGAGTTGAGACATTCAAAATTCCATGAATTATCAATCCTGTTTGGACAACTCTTGGCAGCCTCAGCTAAATGTACAGAAAAGGAATCCCAGATTGTTAGTCTGGGGTTCCTGAATGTTGTGAAGTAGGTTTCATCACATTTAAGTTAGAACCTAATATATTTATGATCTGAACATGTTTCTTCGTCAACTACATGCCAGTTAGTAATGTGAGACCTTAACGAATTAGAGGCTAAGGTTATATCTATGATCTCAGATCTGTTTTTGTTGAAAAAGGTAGGTACTCTGCCTTTATTCAAGATAATGAGATCATTTTCAATAATGTAATCTAGGATTAGCTCACCTCTCTTGTAGGTGTTCGTACTTCCCCAGATTTTGTGGTTTGCGTTGGCATCCAGACCTGCAGTGATACTTTGCACCACTCCAAGGCTGTGCCAATGGTGTAGGTAGGGTCTGAATCCTCGTACGGCAGATAACCCGCCACTATGGTCAGCTCCCTATGTCTTGTGTTCCCTTTCGGGTTGAATTTTGCTACTGCTAGATCTCTGGAACAAAATTGCCAAAGAGGCAGCAGTTTTAGAGATTTTTTGAATAAAATGCAGGCTCTGGGATTGCTGGCGGCAGAGATAATTTCGAAGCCTCTCAGATTCAATCCAGTAACCTTGCCATTTAATAAATATGGTTCTTGAATAAGAATGATATCAATGTCCTTACCTTTAATGAATTGCTGTAGAACACCACAGGCAGCAATGCAGTGATGGAGATTAATCTGCAGCAATGCAATGATGGAGATTAATCTGCATCTTCATGGTATGTTTTATTCAGGTGTGGGAGGACGGCCAGGCTGCTGTGGCCGGGCTCCACCAGCATGAACTGAGCCCTTGGGCTTCTCCCCACCATCAGACATGTCAGGCCGCCTCGACCTCTCGTAGTCAGTGGTAGACCTTAGGAGCAGCTTTCACTACCCCCTTGGAGGTCACCCAGCCAGCCGTCGCCACCGCATGCCTCCCCTCAGGCTTTGACAGTTTAACCCTGGGAGGGATCGGACCAGGGGACGACACTGGCGGCAGGGGTCTGCCTACAGTCCCAGCAGGAGCTGAGACCTTCAGCTTCGCCCCACCAGCCACTGCCACCACCGACCTCCACCCAACCCGGAATGTTCGCCGTCAACATCCATTTTAACTTCCTCCAGGATCCTGGATACGATACGATGCAGCCGCCCAACTTGAAGCTGGCTCCATCGAAGGCAGGATGGTATTCACCAAAAGGATCAAGTGCTCCTACCTTATCGGCGATCCTTTCTTTGAGCATGTCGCTTTGCTCACGAGTGAGTTGTTCGAGCAAATAGCCCGTAGGGACCACCGCCACTAACAGGTTCCTCGCAGCGGAAGCATAGCTGGAAGTTGTCTCCTTAGGTTTCTTGGCCACTGGGGCTGAGGTTCCTGGAGATGACCTGGGGCGTTTACTGGGAACGCTAGCTTGAGAGGCTGCTTTCCCTTGGGGCTTCCCGGAAACGTTTTCAGGTTCCTTGCGTCCCCCTGAAAACTTACACGATGGCCTTGCAGGAGGCTTCTTAGTTACTGGAGCATTCTTTAGTAGGGTTAAGTCCTGAAGCTTTGGGTCCAGAGCCAGTGTGCCAGGTACAGTGCCTGCTCCAGAATGGAGGGCCACAGCACCAGACTCAGCCTGACTCCTCCCAGGCTCCGGTATTCTATGTTTACCTGATGTCGAAGCGGCATCAGTTGACTTAAATATGATCCTAGCTGTAGGATTGTGTCTTCTCCTTCTCCTCCTCGAAGACCTAGAGGGGACCCAGATAGAGGAATCATCCTCTGCGGATCGACAACTCTGGTCTTGGGGTACGGATTTAGAGGATTTACGTTCAGTAACCTTGATTGTTTGTAGAGTCTGGACGTCCGTACTAGCTTTCCAGTGGTCGCAACCAACAACTCCCGATTGGTTTCAATGCGGCAGCCCTCAATCTCACCTGTAAGGGTTTCGAGAAAGCTCACACTTGACTCATCAATGAGGTCCTCAGGCGAAATCGCCAAACAATGGGGTGCGCCAGCTGCCCCAAGTGGGTCGATCGAAGACAGTGTATTTTTATACACCCCCTGCCATTCAGCCGCAGCTCGAGCTCCCTCCACCTAGCTTGAGTGTATTAAGGGTGGTCGCCAAATGACCAAACCCCACCTCTGTCGTCCGTGAGTCCCATCGGACTCCCGGGGGACACCACTAGGAGGTGACAGTAGGCGTTGGTAGGGATAGGGAGAACTTGCCGAGTTAAACGCATTCTTGACATCTAACGTTATCATGGTGCAAAAATTTTGTCTACCCCTTCTCCATCTTTTTCCTGCAGTGGCTTCTCTGGCTGACTTTATCACAAAGTCTATTGCATCGGCTGTTGACCTACTTTTCCAAAAACCATATTGATTTTCAGACAGTCCTTGTCTTTCTTCAATATGCATTGTAATTCTATTGCACACAATCCTCTCCAGAATTTTACCCACAGTGTTTAGAAAACAGATTGGGCGGTAGGATGCAGGGTCATCAGGAGACGCTTTAACCTTTGGCAGGAGTACCAATTGCTGCTTTTTCCACTCAACAAGAAATATCCCTTCACGGAGGCAAAAATTGTACTCATCCAGGAAGAGTTCTGGTCTGATTCTGACTGCTCTTTTTAGGGCAAAGTTTGGCACATTGTCCGGTCCTGAGGCTTTGTTATCCCCTACTTTGCGATAGGCTGTCTCAAGTTCTTCTTGTGCGATTTGGTCCTGTTCTAGGTGCAGTATTATAGAGCTTGGTGGCGATAAGCTTGAGCTTTTTAGCCTTGCCATAACTATTTTGTATGGCCTTCCCCCACGTGTCCTCTTCTACTTCTTCGCAGAGTTTCTTCCAACATTTACACTTTGCATCTTTGATTGCCTTGACCAGGTGCTTTTTAGCATCCCGGTGTTCCTGTTTTCGAGCTTCATGTGTCGGGCGACCTCTCGCTCTTTGGATTAGCCTCCTTTTACGGTGACAAGTTTTTTTGGAGGGCGGCGATCTCTTCATTCCATCAATAAACCGGTAAGTGATAGGTTGTTTTCCGTGTTTTGGTCATTGAAGCATCACAGGCGTCAGTGATAAACTTCATTAGTTGTTTGACTCTTTCCTCTGCTGGTCCGAGTAGTTTGAATTTTTCCTCCATCATTGCTCGGAATCTCGGTCAAATGATCGATGGTTCACACTGATCGTCTCGTTTGAAATGTTTTCCTTAATGTACCCAGGACTTCAACTTCAAAACAAATTGCGCGGTTATCACCGTGAGTATAGAGCTGACTTATGTGCCATTTTATGTCATAAACAAGGCATGGACTAACACAAGTCATATTAACAATTGAAGCGCGATCATTTCTGGTGAAAGTAGGGTTGGACCCTGTGTTTAAAAGCACAATGTAGAGCGCAGTTCTCAGTTTCATTGAGAACACACTCACCTCTCTTATTCGTCTCTTTGCTTCCCCATGCCATAGCCCAAGCGTTAAAGTCCCCTGCTAATACAAGAGGATGACAGCCTCGCAGTTGCTGTACAATTCCATCAAGCATTTTTTCAAATTCAACTTGAGAAGCGCTTGGAGGTGTGTTGACACTACAGATTTAGATATCACCCACCTTGACCTAAACAAAGTCACTTGTTGAATTTTCCTGGGTTTGCTGAAATGATCCTTCCTTACCCAGACAGCTGCTTTTCCGGTTTTGTCCGTCTTCCAACAACCGGAATTTTCCATGTTCTTATACTGTTCACACAGTACAGCATTGTCAATTCCCTTCTCATTTATAGTTTGCCAGCAAAGATCTTGGGCCACTTCGCAGTGGTTTAGATTTAGTTGTAATAATCTCATCTTGCATGATTACCTGCCTCTTTCATTGCCTGTTGATAAACAGGACAGCCAAAGCCACCTGTTGTGTGTCTACAGTCTTCATCCTCAGGGCATAGAAAACAGTGCCGTTCTGCAGTACATTGCTTGGCTGGATGTCCGCCTTCGCCACATCGCAAACAAAGTCCCATGCGGTCAGGACCGTTACACTTTCTGGCCAATTCAGTACTACTACAGCTGTCTGTGTGCCCCCGTAAGCCTTCCTAAGAGGTTTCACAACAGAGATTTTAATATTTTCTGCCCCATTTATTTGATTTTGAAGTGCTTCGTGCACTAAAAACATCCGGATCGTACACATGAGATTTAATTATATTGTGGACATACTGAAGCAGGTCCCCCCCCCCCTCTATTGTTTATATTTATGCACTATAGCCAGACTTGGTTTCAACTTACAATACATTTTCACAGAGAAAGGACTTGTATTGGGCTGGCAATAAATCTAAACATCCTCAATCAAAAAAATTGAAATTTTACACATAACTCAGTTATTTTTTAAGATAGAGAAAAGTATGTATAGAATTTTAGAATCAGTAAAGCGCGATAAAAAAAAATTTTAAAAAATGAAATCTCGCCTATATTTATGCTTGTAACTATGTTATTTCTGAAGATAGAGAAAAAAATCATTACTGTTTTTTGAACAAAAAACTGCAAATAATTATAAAAATAAAAAAGAGAAAAAAGAAAAGAAAAAAATTGAAATTTCACCCATAAATACGCCCACAACTAAGTTATTTTTAAAGATGGAGAAAAATATGTATAGAGTTTTAGAATCAGTAAAGCGCAATAAAAAAAAAAAAAAAAAAGATCCATATTCAAGTAATAAATTATAATAGATGTAATTCCACCAAAAATCAGTTATTATTGAAGATATAGAGAAATCGAAAAAAAAATTTTGAGATATATATGGTCAAGCCACAACTTATAAGATATGTGATTTCCTGATAACTCAATTATTATTGATGATAATGATAAAATGTAAGGTGTTCTGGAATCAGGAAATTTTATTTGAATGAAAATTGAAGATTGACATATTGAAAAAAGATAAAATAGACAAATATAACAAAAGTAGTGTACTTCACAAAATCACAGGTTCAAATCAAACATAAATATTAAAGACATCTTGTATATTGGAAACAATAAAAAAAAAAAAAAAAAAAAAAAAGAATTAGTCATTACATCACCAACTGCTATTCCACAATAGAAAAAACACAACAAAGCAACAGGTCTATCGACACATTGTACTAACCATAAACACCAATTTTATTTTATAAACACTACAATATTAGCCCCAGAAAACAATAATAATAAACAAAAGTTAATAGAAGCAATATCGAACAGATCTGTAACTTCCCACAAAAGCCCACATGCTAAGCAATAGTTATTCAAACCTTTTTTCACAACTTAAACTGAGATTTAAAATTTAAATATATACCTAGTCCCGCCATAAACATTTTTACAAGGAAATATACACATATCACCTGGCCTTGCGAGCTGGAGAGGAATCCTGCTGGAAAACCAATGACTTCCATTAAAAAAAGTATCATTTAGGGTCTTGACTACAGGTTCAAAATATCGTCCTGATAGTTTTTAGCTTTTTTCTCCAAAATGGAGCGTTGTGGTGCCACCAAAGCAAACTCCTCATCAAACCATCACTGAGAAAGGATGATGGCATATTTCCACTCTTCTAATGACTTTCTGGGCTTCTTCAGAGCTGTGTGCGTACAAACGATCATTTTGGTAATTAAATTTTTCTTAGATCGTAAAAATTTTCTCATTGCTAAACAAAATCTTTCAATAAAGACCATAGGTGTAACAGCCAAGAAGCACTTTTCATCTATCCATTCTAATTTGTTATAGGAAAGTGGTTATCCTTTGTCCTCTTATTCTTCAAAATGCACCCATCCTCAGTTCACATTCCCGAGACATGTTTTGTTGTTCTCATATGAGATTTCTTATGATTTGAGCAGCCACTGCTCTGAAAGGATTTGCTTTCTTACAGTGTGTGGATGCCCTGGTCGCGGTCTGTCACATACAGATAGGGTCTCATTATATCCATTTATTGTGTGGTGCACGAATGTCCAGCTGATTCCCAAAGGTTTCGAAATGTTGAAAATCTCTTACCTACATTTTTCAACTTTGTAAGGTGACCACAGCTATTCGGTTTTCTTCTCCATGTTAACTGAGCGAAGGAAAAATACAACCTAATTGGGATTATTACTCTAGCATGTAAAGAAAATAATCTGATAAAGATGAGGATTATCTGAATAATGCCAAAGGATGTAAACAAAGTTTAACTTTTGTATCATTATTTATGACAGAACTAGGTAATATGCTGGCTTAATAAAATGTTGTTTTGTTTGTTTGTTTATTTCGTTTAACGTCACTTTATGCTACTATGGCTAATTGGACGATGCTACAGTGGGAGTCCTAAATTTTGCCTATCCAGGTTTTATTAGGATAGAGATCTTTAACGAGTACCTGACATCTCGCACAGGCTCGGGACCACCTCTTAACGTCCCCTCCGAAGGACGGCATAACTTAGGATTTTTTACTCCCATTAAAAAATCCTAGGGCCAGGAGGTTTGAACCCGCGACCTTTGGCTTAGAAAGCTGTTATGCTAGCCACTACGCTATGGGTGACCCCAAAAATATTGTTTTAATTATACATTGTAATTTTATATAAATTCATAATATTAACACTATAATAACCTCCATTATATTCCATCTTAGTATTGAATTCCCCATTATTTATTTATTCAGATATATGGTTTGAAGGTAATTGATCCACACGGAAAGGTTTTATACATTTTTTAATTTAAATTTTATTTCTTTATTTTAATTTTTATTTATGTAGTTTTAAATTTGCACTTAGTCTGGCACCCGGGATTACTTTACAAACTCTGCGAATTCCTCCCCCCTACATCCTTCCTTATCATCCAGTCCTACCTCACTGGCAGATCCTTCAAAGTAAATCATAATAATTCCTATTCATCCATTTTTAGTCTGTTTGCTGTTGTTCCTCAAGACAGTATCCCAGGACCCATCCTAACACTTTCCTTTCTACCTATGCTGATGACACATGTGTGTTATCAGTCAATGCTGATCCAACTATTACCTCTCAAACTCTCCAATCCCACATCAGAGACCTTGAAGTATGGTGTTAGAACTGGAGAATTAAAATAAATTCCAACAAATCCAACCAAATTACTTTTACCCTTTGTCGTAAAGCAATGACATCCTGCCCTACTGTCTCCTTCAATAATACTCCTCTTGTCCCGGTTGAACAGATCCGATATCTAGGACTGCACCTTGACAAATGCCTTACTTGGAACCCTCATACAAGACTGAAACGACAAGAAACTGCACGACGTTTTCGACTACTTCAACACTTACTAGACAAACATTCTAATCTTCCACTTAACTACAAAAGGCTCATTTACATGACTATCATACGACCTATATGGACTTACAGAGTAGAGCTTTTGGGCTCTACTAAACCATCAAATTCTTCCCGTATCCAATCCCTACAATCCAAAATCCTTTGTAAAATCCTCAATGCTCTTTATTTTGTAACTAATAAACTGATCCACAAAGAC
Source organism: Piezodorus guildinii (assembly GCA_023052935.1). NCBI lineage: Eukaryota > Metazoa > Arthropoda > Insecta > Hemiptera > Pentatomidae > Piezodorus > Piezodorus guildinii. The sequence goes on along the minus strand of CM041295.1, from coordinate 123,036,743 downwards.
CTTAATATTCCGTATGTTGCTGATTTGGCCCAATCTAGATACCATTCCTTTCATGACAAACTCCATTCCCACCCTAATCCTCTACTTCCAATCCTTTCTTCCTCTTTAATTCCCGACAATCCTCCGAGGCGTTTGAAAAGGAGATGGCCCTGAGACCTTCTAGTTTAGAATAGTTACAGGAGTGCTACCATTAGGTAGTTCTTCTACAAGTCTTTTTTCTTATATCATATTTACTTGTTGTATTTTTTTAGTACAGTTGTAAATTTCAATAAATTATGTTAAAAAAAAAAAAAAAATTGCACTTAAGTTATTTATATACTTCTGGCTGATATCTTAATTTATTTGGGTATTTATATTTTGCCATTTTATTTACTTATTAGCCTTATTTTAAATTGTTTTATATTATTTAAGGGATGTCCCTAAAATCCTTTAAAATTCCTATTCCTCACTCCTCTTTCCTCCGGATTCTACCATTTTTTTTTTTTTTAAGTGTCTGTCCTTTGTCTTCTTGGCTAAGGTCCGAGTGAGTTCCTCTTATCATTTGTAATATAAAGTGAATTATCCTATTATTTACCATTTATTATTATTCTATTAACTGTTACCTTTTCTGCATAATTTATTGTTACTAAAGTTATTATTCTCAACTCATCAGTTATCATTCTTTGATTGTATGAGTCATCTGTTTTTCAACTCATTATTATATAAATAATTATATCAGTTACTATTGTTTTCATCTTTAAATGTCTTTTGATCTCTATTTTCATATTTTTCTGTTTGTATTTAGGTTAGCCCCTTTATTATTTCATTCTTTATATCATTCTAAATAGCTCTGATTAAGACTTGCAATGTAAAAAGATTAAAATAGAGAAAGCACATATTCATATTCTCTTAAAAAAAAAAAAAAAAAATAGATGAACTAAATTGTCTAGCTATGAGGGGTGGCTTCTTGGAGGAATGTATTAAGGGGGAGGGTGGAGAGGGAATAATGTGGTATTTATAATTTAGTAGTTGAGGTGTAGAATATTGATAGATATAAATCTTGGCAACTCAAGTGGTCTATGAAATCTTTCACTATATCACTTTGTTCAGTTAAGTGATCTAGTAAGGAGGTCAAGGATACAAGGTTTTCTGGCTCTGAAGTAGTAGAAAATGGACAAAGGCTTTTCCTTAATGACTCTTCAGAAATTAGGATGTCGCCCATGTGTATTAAATTAACATTGCTTCTTTGACTTTTTAACAACCAATGAAAGTTGCTGTTATTTTTGTATAATATGTTTGTTTTAAAAAGATCCTCCAATATGACTATTAGATCTTGATATTTGATGACTGTCTCATTAGTGTTTAAAGTAGAACTTTACCATTGATGACTTCATAAGTTATCTTAGTTTCTCTAATAAGTATTTCCATTTCTAAACCAGAAAAATTGTTTGTAAATTCTAATGTTTATATATACATGTGCACAAAGATATATTTATGTAAAAATATAAGGCTTATTATTTGTTTATTTCAATGAAATTAACTTAATTGTTGTACTGATTTAGTGCCTAAAAGTTGGAAATGAGCGTCCAATAAATTCTATTATCCCCTCTCTCGAGGGAGTAATTGTGGGAACTTCAGATGCAGGAGCTAAAATGGTAATACCTAGCGTGCCAATGCAAGTTGTTCAGCAATTTGATTGTGATGAATCAGAAGTAACATCAGTAAGTTAAATACTGTTTATAGTCTTAAAAAGAATAATACATTTTAAAATTTATTGTTTTTATTTTATTATTTTTTCAGATGGACTATCACAAAAACTACCTTGTAATAACTAGTGCAAGCAGCGTTAAGACTGTTCAATTTTTTACCCCCGTATGATCTTTTGAATTTATAATATTAGATAATATAACCTAATAGTTTGTTTTAATTATATAGTTTATTTAGCATAAATTTACACAGCTATAGTCTAAACATTAGAATAAACAGATATCTGAATCGTGTGCCAGATCTAGGGAGAACTTGAACCTATAATGTTATGACAAGAGACCAGATTTCCATGTTTTTGCGCATTATATTTGCTTGCTTGGATAAGCTTGATACCCTAACAGCTATCCGATTCATCTACTAGTGAATAATATATTGCAATTTAATATTACACGTTTTGCTCATTTTCGGCTAAATCGCGCCTTATTAGTTTTGTTTGTATTAAATTGCATGTTTTGGGATTGAATTTGATCATTTTTTTATTTTTATTTTTAGTAATCTACAACTGTATTAAAGAATACAATGAGTAAATATGCAGAATGAAAAAAAAAAGTCATGAAAATGTTTTGAGAAAGAACTATCCATTGGTAGCACTTCACTAACTATATTAAGGCAGTAGGTCCCGAGGCCATCTTCTTTTCAGTCGCCTTGGAGGGATATCTAAGGAAGATAATTTACGGACAAGTGGGTTCGTGTGGGCAGGGAGCTCAGAATGAAAAGAGGAGTATCTATCACGGGCTATGTCTGCAACAAATGGGATGTTTAGTTCATTATGAAGGAGTTGATTTGTAACAAAATAATGGGCATTCAGGATTTTGGATTGTAAGGATTGGATGTGGGAGTTAGATGGTTTCGTAGAGCCCCAAAGCTCGATTCCATATGTCCAAATAGGTCTGATAATAGTGATGTAAATGAGTCTTTTGTAATAAACTGGAAGTTTTGAACATTTGTCTTGTAAGTGTTGTAGTAATTGATATCTTCGAGCAGTTTCTTGTCTTTTGAGTCTTGTGTGAGGATTTCAAGTAAGGCGCTTGTCAAGATGGAGACCTAGGTATTGGATTTGTTCTTTAGGAGTAAGGGTGATGTTATTAAAAGATACTAGGGGGGGCAGGAAGTCATCGGTTTGCGACGAAGGGTAAAGGTGATTTGGTGGGATGACACCATTCTTCAATGGCTGTGATGTGGGACTGAAGGATTTGGGATGCAGTAGTTGGATCATTATGGACGGATAAGGCACACATGTCATCAGCATAAGTATTGAGGACAGTGCGAGGATGGAGTGGAATGTCAGCTGTATGAAGGGAGTAGAGAATAGGACCTAAGATACTACCTTGAGACACTCCAGCAGATTGGGAAAATATGGATGAGTAGGAAAAGTTATGGTTTACCTTAAAGATTCTGCCAGTAAGGTAGGAACACATTAATAGGAAATATGTAGGTGTGAGGAATTGATGGAGTTTGTAAAGCAGTCCCTGGTGCCAGACTCGATCAAATGCTCGTTCTACATCAAGAAAGGCTCCAGTGCATTACATTCCGTTCTCCAGTGTTAGGACACTACATCCACCACGCACTGACATTGCTGTATTGTAGAATGGGATGTTCGAAATCCAAACTGGTGGTCAGGGATTACGTGATTCATTTCTAGGATAGGATAAAAGCGTTTTAGAAGGAGTTTTTCTAGGATTTTGCCCATAATGGGCAAAAGGGAGATAAGATGATAGGATAACAGATGTTCAGGAGGCTTATTGGGTTTTTGTATCATTTTTATTATTGAAAGTTTCCAAGAAGTAGGAAAATATGTGGGTCTGAGAGTAGCATTGTATATATAGGTAAGGAAAAGTACGGCTTTTCGAAGAAGTTGTTTTAGGATGCGATGTGTGATAAGACATGACCAGGGGTATTTGTTGAAAGTAATTTTTTAATTATGTTTATGACTTCAGATGGATGAAAGGCTTTAGGAGGAAGGGAAATTTGGAGGGGGATAGTTAGTTCTGCCTCAACATGTTCAATTTGGATTGGATTTAGGATATCTAGATGAGGGTTAAAAACGTTGAAGAGGTGTTTACCAAATATCTGTGAATTATCTTGATCTGATCGGGACTAGTTATTGGATTCAGTGAGGAGCAGGTGATTAAAGGATTTAAATTTAAGGAGTTTTTTGGTTGTTATCCATAAGGATTTACCAGAGGTGTTGAGGTTTTCTGTAAAGTTTATACTTTAAATTTTCTTATTTCTTTTTTTAATTTGTTAGTAAATTGGGTGTAACGAGCTTTGTCAGAAGGGTTCCTAGTTTTATGCCACTTAGTCCTTGCTGGTCGTTTTTCCTTTAGAAGCGTTCGGATATGTTGTGGCAAGTTATTGTTAAGGTCTTGAGGGTTTTTGTTTGTAAGGTATGATGTGTTGTTATTGATAACTGTCTCAAGTGTTTTTGTGAGTTGTTCAATGGCAGAGTCAATGTGTTGTTTGGTTTTTAATGGAATTTTCAAGTCAAGTTTGCTCTCTATATCAATCCGAAAATTGTCTCAGTTAAGATGTCCAGTAATCAGTGAAGGAAAAGAAGGTTGAGGAAAAGCATTGGAGTGCATGAGAAGCAGAACTGGACTATGATCTGAGGAAAGGTCATCTAAGGTTTTTATGGTGGTTTGGGTTGCAGGTATTTGGGATGTAACGAATATATCGAGTATATCGGGGCATTTTTTGAGGGATGTTGGTCAATAAGTAGGGTCTGAGAGTGACAGGATGGAATAGCTATTGGAGTGTGTGACCTGGGAAAGAATCCTGCCATGAGTATTGGACGTTCGACATCTTCTATAAACAGCGTAAAAACTCCATTGCTTAAGTTTATTATCCAAAAGTTGAAATCTATAATGTTACATTTTTTAATATTTTTTAAGGGAAATTTGCTCTCCTGATTTTATGTTCATAAACATACATATGTATATCTAAATTCCGGCTAAATCCTTGAAGTAGTATTTGAAAATCTTATCTGCTCTACTTTTCCAGATACTTGATCAGTCAATCAGCGTCAAATTAACATATTTAAGGACGATTGCATAAAAAGATAAAGTTGTCTTAGGCAACTAGTCCACCGATTATTGGGAGCTATAAAATTAAATTGTTTTTCATCCCTATTGTTTGTATGTTTTTTATGTTTAATTATGTAATAGTTTAGGGTATTATATCTTCCTCCTAGCCTCATTATAAAAGGCACAGTTTTTGCCTCATCCAGTGAAAGATGGACATCTGTCTGTTGTTAAGAGGTTCCAGCCTTTGCCAATTTATCTGCTTTTTCATTCTCCCCATATGACAGTGACTAGCAATCAATTACAGAACCAAATTTTTCCTGATGTGGGTCAGCTCCTCTAGCTGTGATGCCAGTTCATAGGATTTTTTCCCCCAATTCATTTTCAAGGCACCAAGGACTGATGCGGCATCAGTCAAGAACACTATTTTTTTGTTCTTCTGATTCAGCTGTGCAAGGATTATACACATGGCATCTAGTATAGCCACCTGCTCAGCCCGATAGTTGGTTGAGATATGGTTTGGAGATCATCTCTTTGATGGTACTCACATCTGAAAATTCAATATATGTACCAGCACCACCATCCTTGATCACTTCAGTAGCGTAGCCATCCGTATATATTCCGGTCCATTCATGGCATGGGTAATTTCTACTGATATGGTCCAGGATGATGGCTCTCATCTTAGGGATCAGCATACTTTCTTTGCAAGTTATCTCTGGTTCAATAATGAAAATTACATTGTGAAATCCACACTAGCAGTCTGTATGTTTCTCAATCCTAATTTCATCAGCAGGTTCTTGGTTCTGTGGAGAGCACTTTCTCTCTTTAGCCATGAGAAATAGCCTTGTATTATTCTTTCTTTTAGAGGGTGATCTGCCACACTTATAGCTTTGGAATTGAGGTTCGAAAATTTCAGGTCTCACCTGTCCTCTATGCTTTGTAAACCAGTAATCGTTTCCATTGTGTTAATAGAAGTTGACTTCAATGCGACGATGAATCGAAGGTTGTGGTTTTGTATACACTTAATGTTTCGATGATTTGTGGGAGCAGCAGTGCCACAGCTGGTAATCCCATATTCCATGCGGAATATTGGAGGAGAGGCTTAAAATTGTCTACATTGTTTTTTGCTTGTTCATTTTCATCCTCAGTCTATTTGTCGATATTACTTAGTGATTTTGGAAACTTAGTGGAGGTTAATTAGTGTTGTATATTAAACTTTTGGAACAATTTAGAACCAATTATTTATCAAATATATGCTGTAAAAATTAATATCATGCTAAATATTAGTCATTTTTGCTTTTTACTGCATGTTATTGCTCATTTTGAGGTTTTTACTACACGTTTTTCGGTTTATTACTGCTTGGAAATCCTGTCTCTAGTTATGACTTTTGGTTAAACTTCTTCCATCTTTTACCATAGTTGTGTGAAATTATAGCATCAAATTTTTACTTTTATTTTAATTAGTAAATGTGAAGTTTTAAATAATTTTATGTTTAGGTTCCTGAAATGTATAATCTGTGAATCAACTACAAGAACGTCCTTAAGTATAGGTATAGCATAATTATTTAACTGTTTAATTTATGTTGCTAGAATAAAAAGTATTAAGAAATCATTGTTTATTTAATATTTTTCATTTATTAATGTCCATTGTCAGGGCCTTATGATTTTTCATCTCTCTTTATATGACACTTTCAATACTCCAGTTTTCATTCTATAAGAATGTGCCCCTCATAAAGTATTATTAACTATTAACTCTAAGGTAATATGATATAAATTTAAAATGTTTTAGCTAACTTATTTTTTTGTGAATTTCTTTCCTATCAAGAATCTTCCAGCATGGTCCTGACAATGATGATTGCTATGAATGGTATTTTAATGTTTTAACCTACTCTTTTAATGACTTCGGTATACATTTTTTGTTCCTTGGCACATTTTTGATATTTTAAACCATTTCTGTTTTAAACATTTTATTTTTTTTTTCATTTTCTTACACATTTTTACTTTCACTTACCCCCTATATAAAACATGTAGTAAGAGGAAGGAAGTATTGGGATCATGTAAATTTTCAAAAAATAAATTTAGGAATTATTTTGGTCGATATTTCCTAATCACTGTTTTATTTTATTTAATTTATTTTTTTTATCTCAATGAAACTTATTATAAATTTTTAAAAATCAATGTATTGATAAAAAACACAGATAGTTCTCAATGATTTTCCCGAAAGCCTGAAATAAAATGTAGTATTATGAAACTACACTATATCAATGTTTCTCAATTTTGTTTTTTACTTCTTTATTTTTCTGGAAATTTTATGAATCATTTTTCACTTATAATTATATTTAAGTATCAACAAGTCTCTTTACTCCCTTGTTTTTTTGTTGTTGTTGTTTTTTTACAAGTATTTGCATAATTTATTTATAATATGTGATTGAAAATAATCTAATGTGAACATTTAAGGTGTTAAATAAGTTGATGATTTTCCAGATTGACTGTTTAAATGTGAGTGTCATATTGTTTGTGTTGTCAAAAAGGACTTTATTAATGACTCAATTTTCTTTAATTTTACCAAGCTAAAAAAAAAATCTAACAGAAAATTCTTTTAAAAAATATCTTATCTTTTTGACATTAGCTGCAGCAAGTTCATGTTAGGTAATTTTATCTATTCATCCTTAGAGCTCTATGGACGCATTTGACGAAAGTCATCCGTGTCGCCTACCTCTGCTTTATGCTTCATCTCTAAGGCATTGGCCTGGACTTTCACTGAAAACAATCAATACAAATAAATTTATTAAAGAAGATAAAAAAAAGAAAAATTACGAATCTGAAATCAATTATAGGGGCTGAACGTGGTCCTCAGGGTCAGTTGAAAGCCTCGAGGTCGGAAGGAGAGTTGATAACTACAACTGAGTGGCCATCCGCTCGCCGACATTACACTTTGCCATCAATGAACCAGGCGTATTTCAATTTGCCGACAGCTCTTCTCAACAGTGGATCACTTTATCAGACATTGAATTAGAAGAACCAATTGATAAAAGAAGAACAAACAGAAAACGGCCCAGACAGTAAAGCACGGTAAAGAAAAATTCAGAAGGGGGTTAAAATATCGAGACTTCTCACCAAGATGGAAAATAATTCTGGTAAAAAAGGAACATAACTCCTGTAATACATATCTTTGACGACCAAAATTCAGGAGTAAAGGGAAATTTAAATCTAAAATCAACACCCTTAGACGCCTTTATGATGATGTTCCCGGAAGAATTAGTGTGTGAAATCACCGAGCAAACAAATAGTTGTTTCAAATTTGTACAACAGTGTGCGGTCTATAACAAGATCGTTTTGGCCAAGAGTATTTAGAGCTCTAAGGATTAATCTATAACAGGCTTTGGTAAAATTGATTATTCCATTTTGGGTTTCTGTAGAAAAATCAAAAAAATCTGGTGCGTGCAACACACGACTTTCACTTACCTTGACTGTTGAAATCAATTTTAAAACAATTAACTTTCCTTCAATCTGAAAAATATTTTGAGTTCATTTTAATAAAACGTATATTCGTTTTCGTAGGAAACATATGATTTAGATTAAATATAAGAACTATTAATTTGTTAATCAGTAATAAGTTTATTCTCTATTCGTCACTTTATGTCACCTTTTACAACTTTGTGTATAACATTATGTTTTTTCTAAAATATTTTTCTGGAAGGAATTAGTCCGGGTGGCGGTCATTAAATGAAACAACTAAATAGTTTCAACTATTTTATTGTTTGCCAACGTTTCGACCCCCTTTGTGGGTCATCAAACCAGTTTCCATTCTCCCACCATGCGCCCCATGGTGCGATGGTGACCCACAAAGGGGGTCGAAATGTTGGCAAACAATAAAATAGTTGAAACTATTTAGTTGTTTCATTTAATGACCGCCACCTGGACTAATTCCTTCCAGTAATTCTCAACGGTCAACTAATTACATCCACAATGATAAAATATTTTTCTTTCCAACGGTATATTATACATCTATATTACCGTTCTTATCATTAAAAAACCAACAATTACATTAAAAAATAGTTTTACTGTTTTATCCTTTAGTTTATCAATCAAATTCGTCCAACCTGTATATTTAGCTATCCTTCATCAATGCCATTAAGATGATATGGTTAATCTTTTGGAATAAAAAAAAAATAAAGGTAGTTTAGAGGAAGAAAATTTAAATATCGCATTTAAGCCCTGTCAAACTATTTCAATTATAATGAAATCTTTTACACCGATATAGCGAGTTTAATCAAAATTGTTAGAGCTGTTTTTGAGAAAATCGTAAAAAGGTGCAAAATGCATGGTATAAAGTGGCTCTTCTGGTTAGCCGATTTTGATGAAAAAGTTGCTGTCACATCTTGAGCGTATAGTTGTATTACATGTGAAATTTCAGTTCCGTACAACTTTTTGCTTTTGCGCTAGACTTGCCACACACTCACATACACACACACACACAAACGGACACACAGACCATTTTTCAGGACTAGGTTATTTGTTCTTAGGAGGCCCTAAAACGTATATTTCCGTTGATAACTGGATTCGAAATTTTCACGATCGTAATACTGTACCTTACTTTATGTTTCATATATAGGTAAGTGAAAGTAAAAACATTGAATGATGATATCACTATGGTTATAATCGATAACTGTTTGAACATCCATCATTTTTACTAAAATGTTAGATTTTAGATTAGTTTAAATATGCCACAATAGCTATAATTTTGTAATTGTTCAAAAGACTTTTTTTGAAGGAAATGAATAAAACACAAAAGCTTTGCTGTATTTATCAGATGTTTATTCGTACCTAGTTAAAACTGTAAATATTTTTAATGATTTTTAACCCAATCTTATACACTTGGTAAGTTTGGATCATGCTTTATATTGATAAGTAATTAAAGCAGTTTGTTGAAGCTTTAATTTGGACTGTGAAAAAAATATTTTTCAAAGCCACAAGTTAAATTAACCTATTTAAATAAATGTACCCTTATCTTTCTACTAGGTCTCCAAGATTTACTACAGACTACATTATCGTAAAATATCCATTTTTCAAATCCTGTTACCAACCGTTTAATGCGTATTACCAAGTAAGTTGACTTCAGATGAAGAGTGAGGAACCCAAACATTAAACCTGGAAACATAGCCGAGTTTGTACAAATATTTTCTAGATTTGTGTGCAACACATTTAGGCTCATGGAAATCTCGCACTGATTGGGTGGGATTTTGATGAAAAATGGCCTTAACATTGCTCGTTTCAATTTCATGCGTTTGGCCAGACTGTTGACATCATTGTTGTCAAAATTTCCTGAATGAAGTTTAGCAAACCAATTTACAGATGCGTTCGGTTAAGATATCATCCCCATAAACACTACAAATTTTTCTATGAGTTTCTGCCGCACACTTAGCTTTTTTAAAATAATACAACAAAATATAATAATGAATGATACTTCCTTCCATATTCACAGTGCCATAGCAAACACAATACTAAGCTAGTTCAAGAAGAGTTAAAGATATAGTTGTAGACATATTACAAATAGGATAAACTATCCACTTTAGGAAATAATTCATTTGATAAGAAGTGTATCTTAGTGAAATAAAAAGTAAACAGAAAAACCAAAAGGACTTATTTACCAACCCAATATTTTTAGACAAGTTTCAGAATGTATTGTGTATGAAACTAGACTCTACCATTGTCTTATCAATATCAGCTAGCGCCTTCTCATACATTTTACTTATTTCGTCTATTTTCTTGATATCTAGGAATCCAACTTTTTTTTTTTTTTTTTTTTTTTTTTTTTTATGATCAATGATGCTTGAAGCATGGCAGAACCAAAATTAATAAAATACTTGTCTACTACTAGTGCTAAACTTTTGCTTCAATGATGGTATGAAAAGGCTTCTTTCCCAAAATTCCAAATGGAGCTCTGCTCATATTTAAAGTAACTGCACAAAAGTAAGGCTTTGCCATTTAGGGCATGCCACGTACTTTCGCATTTTAGCTGCATTTAGATTCAAAATATTTTTTATTCAAGGAAAAATAAAGTGACAGAGAGGACCTTTTAAAAAGAAAAGTAAAATCTTTTCACGGGTATATGTTTTTACTTCTTGGTTTAAGAAACAAAAAAAATTTTAATATTGAAATTAATGTGTCTGGATTTCTTCATTTTTCAATGTTCATTCCTTAATATTCTAGAATATTATAGGGAACTTTTTATTTCAGATAATTAAGTATAAATAATACAAGCTCATTAATTTAAATTCAAGGTGATAACTAAACCACTTATAAGTACCAATGATGTAGTAGAAGACTGATAGTGTCCACTTCTCTACCGTTTCACCTCAAATTAAGTACATTTTTAAAAGAACCATTTCAAATATTTTATAAATTTTCTATTGGTTTTTAAACAAGAAAAAGTGAAATCTTTTATTTGAAGTATTATTTGAGATTTTGGCTGTTAAAATAAAGTTGAGCATGAAATCTCACCTTTTGTAAATGACTGTATCATTGTTTTTCATTTTTTTCACCAGTTATTTTTTATGATTATTTGATTAAAGTCTCTGTTGTTTTCTTCCAAATGTTTACATATTTAAAGTAAACAGTTACTAATCCTCTATCTTTGTATTATAAATATTAGCTTCCCAATAAATTACCCACTTTTTAGTATACCTCCAAATATGAACATGGAAACACGCGATTTTCGAGTAATATTTTTGTACGAGTTTAAACTTGGCCATTCAGCAGCTGAGGCCGCTAGAAATATTTGCAAGGCATTTAGGGAAGGGAGTGTTAATGAATGGACCATTCACCGTTGGTTTGCTAAGTTTTCAGCTGGGGATACCGACTTGAACAACTTGCCCCGAGGAAGACCTCCGTCCGTAATAGACAACGATGTTCTCAAACATACAGTAGAAGGAAACCCCTACCAAACAGTTAAAGGACTCTCAGCACAACTAAATGCAAATGCATCTACCGTTTCCAGACATTTAAAGTGTATTGGGAAAGTATAAAAGCTTGATACATGGGTACCTCATGATCTCACTGAGTGGCAGCAAGACCCCATGTTTCAAAACATACCATGCAAAAATTGAAAGAACTGGGCTACGAAGTTCTTCCACACCCACCATATTCTCCCGACTTGTCTCCAACAGATTACCACCTGTTCAGGAATTTAGACAACTTAGTCAAAGGAAAACTTTTTGAAAACGATGATCAAGTGAAAAGTGCGTTTCCAGATTTTGTTTCACTTCAAAGCTCAGAGTTTTTCAGTTCGGGGATAAAAAAGTTGGTGCCACGTTGGGAAAAATGTGTAGAAAAAGAAGGTAAATACTTCGAATAAAATTATCTTGTTTTCATATCGTATTTTTAATAAAAATCCTTTACCTTGAAAACGAAATTTCATGTGACACAACCCAATAATTTTAAAATTTTTATAGGTAATTAAAAACTGCCTTAATTAGCTTCTCCATCTGTATCTATCTGCCGTTGTTTTTAAATCTGGCTGTGTGGCACCGTAGTTTATTTAGTCTACTCGTTAATTTTTATAAAGATATGAGTAATTATCTTTCCAAAAAAGAATTTATGTTCAAATTTTTAACATTTCACCGATCTCAACATTTGGAGATGTGTCCCTAACCATATATTCATGCAACATTAACATCAATCAATATTATAAAACCTTCAGTGCTACAAAGCAAGTTACAATAAAGATGATACCAAGACTCATAGAAATGTTTGTTTGTAAAATGGTAGCATAGAAATTAAGAGTAAAGTTTATTAAGTAATTTAAGAGATCTGACATCTGACTGGTTAGACCTGAATATTTAAATTAAAGATAAAATTTATAAATTTAATTCAGAGCTTGAAGTAAAAGTATCAAGTTGTTTATAAACAGAACCAAAAGTAACATATGAAACAAAGAGGGCGTAAAGTGTAGTTTGAAAGTGTTTTTATCTATTCACATCAATTAAATAATTGTAATTTTATTGCTTTGCTTTATTTGTTAGTTTTACTCATGTTTTTTCTCTTATCTTTACATGTTTGTGTTACTACATTTATCATTTGTTGTTTCTGTGTTTTAAATAATCACATATATATTCAGATGTAAGACTGATTTATTTTATGTTATGCTTACTTATTGTTCTTATTTTACCAATTATATATATGTTATTTGTTTCGTAGAATTCTGCCTCAAATGGATCATTAATGGCTTCTCTTTACTTTCATTCTATATCCTGCCTCTGGATTTATTCTGTGTCATATCAGTAATAGTTTGTGACACACACACACACACATATATATATATATATATAAAGGTTGATTTTAGCACATTATTTTAAATTCAGAATCTCTATTTCAATTATTTTGATGTAATTTACTTTATTCCAAATCCATTTGGACAAAGGATGTGTAATACAATCTCTTTTGTATTTAAATTGTTATAAATTCAATAAGAAAATGTTTTTTATTTTATTTGTTCAATTTTTACTTTAGAAGTATGGCATTTTAGTTAGCAATGTAACTAGTCTAATGAAGCAAAACTAATACCATGACACCTATTTATTCAAATATATATTTTTTATTTGTCCTACTAAAATTGAGAATATTTTTATGTAATTTTTTTTTTTTTTTTTAATGTAAATATATGTAACATAGAGATTCTATACCTAATATTTTGTATACTGGAGAAAACTCTTTAGGGTATTTTCACCCTATGTTAAATGATATTTTAAGTATAACTAATTGTTGTTCCTAATTACTCTTAATTTTTTTAATTAAATGTTATTAATATATTTTTTTAATATTAAATTATAATTTTTTTGTAACCTATTGTATGTTTTATATTTATATGGATAATTTTGTAATGTGGCATTTTAATTATGTTTAGATGACTTATACAGTTGCAATAAACATTTATTTTTGGTATTGAAGGCCTGATATGTTATTAATGACCTAAGTTTATTTAAATTATCTGTATGAATAGTGGTATTAGTTGATAGAGTTAGGCCTGTTGTTATATTTGGCTAACCCCTGACAGCCACCCTAAGTTTGCCATTCATTTGGTTAAAGAGTATTAAAAAAACTGTTGGTGAAAATAAGTATGTATAGAAGTTCCTATACTAACAATAGGAGTGTATGGCTTGTCCATCACTGATTTTAATTAAAGTGTTTTAGGTGATTCCACAAAAAATTTAAAAAAATTACATTCTTTCAACCATTTTGTCTAATATGCCCTAGAATCTGAGATACAAAATGAAACATTTAAAACTACTTTATAACTAGAATTATTAATTTTCCCCTCCTAAAACGATGGTAAGTATTATATTGATCACTATATATTGATGTTGAAAATAACAAGAATGAAAAATATAAATATTCAATTCTGGAGCTGCTCAACTTTTTAGAAAATATTTCAGTGGATAATCAAAAAATATATTAGTGCTTTAAATTTTATGTAGTATATTTTTATTGTATAGTTATAATTATAATGGGTTGTAAATATATCATTGATATAATATAGATCAATTTTTTTTTATTATTAGCAGACACTCAAACCTTTCGCTTAAATATTATTCTTCCATGGATTTAAGTATATTATTAATTTAGCACTACAACTCGGTAACGGGTCCTGGCCTCCTCAACTAGGCTTCCTTTATGTGTATCTGTCAACATCAGGCTCTCTAAAGGTTTCAAAGAGCTCTTGGTTTCTCTTTCTCATTCCTGACCCACTCTTTCCTCTTAGTATCCTAGGAAGAACTTTCTATTCTAATATTTGATCAGATGATTACTAGCGAGGTGCCTGCAGAGTCCAAAGTAACACCGGTTCTCCAAGGTTATCATATTTTTTTATTTCATGTTCAACTGGATTATCCTATGTAAAAATTGAACCGATATTTAAACTTGGCCACTTTTTCGATCTCAGACTCCTCTGAGAATTATGGGGAGTAGATGATGAGAAGTTACGGATATGCGTGTTTGTGTGGGCAGGTAGTTTTGAATTAAAGGTGTATCTATTTTGGGCTATTTCTGCAACTATTGGGATATTCAGGTCTCTATGGGTAAGTTTATTAGTGAAAAAGTAAGGAGCATTGAGGATTTTTGGCATATTTTGGATGCTGGAGGAATTTGATAGTCTAGTGGATACCCTTAGGTCCAAATGCAATAAGTCTAATAATGGTTATATAAATGAGTTTTTTGTCAAGTAAGTGTTTTAGTAATTGGTATCTAAGAGCAGTTTCCTGTCTAGTATAATGATTCCATGTTAGAAGTTTTTCAAAATGTATTCCTCGGTAGAGAAACTTATCAACAGGAGTAAGAGAGATATTGTTAAAGGATAAAATGAAACGCTAGGTCATACAACATGCAGTAAAGTTTCGATAGGATTTATTTTAGTTATCCAGTTTTGACACCATTCTTCAATGGTTGATATATGGTTCTGTAGGATTTTGGATTCAGTAACAGGATTGTTATGCACAGATAAAACTCATGTGTCATCAGCATAAGTAATAATGACAGTGGATGGATGGATGGTAATATCACCTGTTTACACTGTATAGGGAATGGAGCCTACGATACTACCTTGAGGTATACGGCTGACTGAGTTTATATGGATGAGTAAGATGGGTCAACTTGGAAGATTCTATCAGTGAAGTATGGACTGATTAATAGGAAATTAGTTGGGGAGAGGAATCGATGAAATTTGTAAAGCAGTCCTAGATGCCAAACTCTGTGAAAATTCCGTTCTACAAGAAAGGCTCCAGTACTGAACATTCCGCTCTCTAATGTTGAGTATATAACAACCACTACATGATGACACTGTTACATGGTGGAATGAGATGATCGAAAAACAAGGGGAAGATAAGATGATAGATAGTTTCCAAGAGGTCTGGGAAATAAGTGGAACGGAGTGTGTCATAGTAGATATAAGTGAGGATATAGAAAGGATAGCTATTCGAGGGAGCTGTTTTAGGATGTGGATTGTGATGAGATCGTGGCCAGAAGCTGTTTTATGAGGTAATTTATTAAGGATATTTATGATTTCTGGTGGATGAAACTCTTTTGTAGGAAGAGACAGTTGAAGCGGAAGAGTTATTTCTGCTTCAACATGTTCAATATGGATTGGGTTAATGATATCGGGATGAGGATTGAAAGTTTTGGTAAGCTGTTCGCCTAACATTCAGGATTTTTCAACTCTGGATCTTGTCTAGTTCTGGGATTCTATGAGAAGCGGATGATTAAAGGTTTTGAATTTTAGTAGTTATGCAGTTTTTATCCATAATGGTTTGACTTACATGGTTAAATTTCTGAAAGTTTTGAGTTTTTCTTATTTCTGTTTGTTAGTCACTTGATTGTAATGCCTTAATCTGGTATCTAATATAAGCTCATCTAAGGGTTTGTTTATAGATTGGTCGGAGAGAATTTTGAAAGTAATATAGATATCAAGGAAATTTTTTAAGGAATGTAGGTCAGTACTGTTAATCTGGGGCGACAAGACGGAATATCTATTAGGAGTTGTGACGCAAGAAAGAATCCTGACACGAGTATTGGACGTTAGGCATCCCTACCGATGGTTTTTAACGTAATCTTCTGCAGCCACCAATGGGAGCTCGTGGTTGAGTGGCTAGCGCGCTAGTCTCTTACGTCAAAGGTTGCGAGTTCGATCCCAGTCCCCAAGGGGCTTTGTCAAGCATATAATTAATGGGGGCCTCGGAGGCTGTGATGGGGGTTCCCTCGGGTATGTGAGACCCATCAGCCTAATGGTGGTCACTCACAAAAATAGGCGGAGGGAGTGATGAATCTACCCTATGAAGAATTCAGCTAGTATCGCGGGTGTATTCTCCCAGCAGATTACATCGCAAGGCCAAGGGCCTACACGGCCTGTCGCGCCACCAAAAAAAAAAAAAAAAAAAAAAAATCCACCAGCAATGAAGCGCGGACCAAATGATCGGAATAAGGATTCAAGCTATAGATAAAGGAATTTCCAGGAGGGCAATATACATCTGAGAATGTTAATGTTGAATGGGTGGGAGTATAAGGTAATAGAGGTTGACTGAATGGCGTCAGTTAGAGTGGAGGTAAGGAATTGTGAATAAGGATACATGAGCCAGCGTGGTCTGTGTTGTCTGAGTGATCTATTCTTTATGTGATGTAGTCACGTATTTAAAAGTGAAAATAAGTAGTGAAATAGGATTAAGTAACCAGTGCAATATCTATGTGATTTTCATAGAGAAATATGTCAAGTATGTCTCTGTCATTATTCAGACCAATTGCGTTCCAAAGTAGAATAGGGGGTAGTAGGGTCTTATTCTTCACCGTGGGAGACTAAGCGGCAATTCTAAAAGGAGTCTTGTAAGCTGAGAGATGAGTGATTTTATTGTGTTTTGTTGATCCAGAAGGAAAGAGGAAATAATAGATGTTATATCAGATAGATTTTTGGTCGGGATGAGAATCGTAGGTAGGTTCATGGTATGGGAAGGAGTGTTCGTTCGGGCTAGTGGGTAGAAACTTCTTTTGGGACCCTTGTATAGGTTCCACATTCCACACTTCTGATGAGAGTTTGAACTGAGAGGAAGGTAGGGATATTATCTACTAATATTATCTAATTATATATATATATATATATATATATATTATATATATATATATATATATATATATATATATATAATATATATTATAATAATATTACTATTACTATTATCTACTCCTCTCTGAAGAGCCGTGTTTCTCTTCTTCAGGAGAAATGTTTTTCTGATTTTACAGTTTAGAGACTGTGTCAAGAGCTTTTTGTCTAATCGTTATTTTAGAGACTATGCAGCATTTATAATCCGCAGGATGTTTTTCGCAGCGAAAATGTTGCCTGAGTGTCACAAGACTTGTGGCAGTTGTCTGATGCGTGGGTACCAACAAATTTTGCACAATGGGCCTGGTTTTGTATTCCAAATTTTGACATCTAGTGCATTGCACTGTTTTAGGTTCCACAAAACCGATTATGGAGTTTACTAGTCGATTAACGTTAAACACGTCCTAATTGTTCGTTGCAAACCCAAAGTTTACAAAAAATTACGGAAGGGGGTAGTTTTCACGCGAATAAAACAAACACTCTGTGTTCAAATTTTTCGAAGTCCTTATTGGTGGCCGTTGGGGTTTTTCTGTGTTGTCTTCTCAAGACTACCCTAAAGGACTTTTCTTCTTTAAGCTGAAAACAATAAAAATCATAATTTTAAGGAACTAACCAAGAATTTAGGGGTTCCATTTGGCAGAAGAGGACATTATTTCCGGGAAAGGTTTTGATCAATAGTTATGCCAAGGTTTTCAACAGTTTGGTAGAATTTTATTGACTCGTTATTCAGAAACTGAGCAGAAATCGGTGGAAGGTTTTTAAGGGATTGGAGCTTATAACCATTTCCTTGGTCTCCTCATCGTTCAAATTGAGCTTATTGTCTGCTGCACAATGGCTGACTCGATTTAGGTCCTCTTAAAGCATTTCAGTGGCTAGTAATAGGTCGGAAGGAGGAAAGGATAGATACATTTGGAAATCGTCTGCATAATGGTATTGGGGGTGATGGATGCGATGGGGAATGTCATTAATTTAAATATCAAAGAGGTTGTGGGAGAGTGGTGATCCCTGAGGAACACCAGAGGACAAAGGCAGAGTCCTAGTAGGAGGTTGAGAACGGCGAGAGAGAAAGAAATCGAAACAACGTAGGGCACTGTTGGATGAAGGAAGATTTTGTAGTTTGGCCAGAGGATATTATAGTTAACTGTGTCGAATACTTCAGAGAAATCTAGAAGAATGAGAATTGTCAGTGTTGTGTGTTCAATGGCAATTGGGAGGTCTCGAGTTATTTTTAGAAGAGCGAATCATGTTGAATGACCGACTTGAAAGCCGGATTTGAGAGGATTGATAAGGGAATGTTCTTATAAAAAGTTTGCAGTTGATTTTGTGCAAGAAGTTCCAAGGGTTAAGAAAGATTAATAGGAGAAAAATTGGACGGAAATCCGACGGTGAGGAAGGATTTGGAACTTTGTTTCACTCGATTTTCAAATTAACTAAATCAATTTTCCAGGAAGAAGAAATATGGAGTTTTAAAAGGAAAAATTGTATATATGATAGAGTACTGTTGTAAGGACGAGAAGACAAGGATTTTATTAGTTTGACCGGAATGTTGTCGGGCCCATAATCATTATTCTGGGATTTGAGGATAGCTGGTAGTATTGTGTCATATAAAAGATGGGAGGAAAAGAAGCTTTCTAGGTTAAAATTGTGATGGTCAATATTTTCCATATCATACTTAATTTGTTGCGATCTTTCCATACTCAATTCTTTTATAGTTCTATCCAACTCGCCTTTTCGACCATTGCTTTATTGTTACATCATATACATACAGTTAGAATCAAAAGTATTAATATACCTGTTATAATACAGGTTGAATTAAAAATATAGCTATTATTTCTATTTCTATATTATAGCTAGTAAAAGTTTTTTTTTTTTTTAATACAATGATACCATATATATATATATATATATATATATATATATATATATATATATATATATATATTTTTATTTTTATTTTTTTTTTTTTATTGTATAATACAAGGTATTATAAAAGGCACTATGGTATTAAATTAATTAATGTATCAGTTAATGGCGCAGGTATTCCTTTAAACTATAGAAATTAGAAAAATTGTGTTTCTTGACCTGATACTTCAGGTGTTTATACAGCTAATATAATCGTTTACCACTTACCCAAGGAATGAAAGATGTCTAATGAATGACATGATCATATCAGGAAATTCAATTGCTGGTAAATGGCTGAATCAAGCAGTACAATTTTAAAGAAGAAAGCTCGTGCCTGAGTCCTAAACGCGTTAGTCTGCCATGCCAAAGGTTATAAGAATCCAATAATTATAATTAAAAGGGAATTTACTCACACCCTTTGTCCTGGTTATGTGAGCACAAAAATAGTCGTGGTGTGGATTCCTAGGAAACTATATCATGCGACCAAGGGCCAACAATGCCTTTCACACCAAAAAAAAAAAATAATAGATAAATAAAAGAAGTACAGAAGTGATGTCTCCACCAATAGAAGTAGTAGATAAATTAAAGCAATAGAAGAAGCTATCTAGACCTGGTCCAGTAGGAATACGAATCAGATGTGCGAATGTTTTTTACGTTAACTGTATGTATGTAAATTTATAAATTACAAATATATAAAAAAGCATCAAGATAAAATAAAATATTTAATTTTATTTAAAAAAGAAGTTTTTATTTTTGGGGCGTTGCTAAGGTGCAGTTGTGCAACTAGGATGCTTATACTTATGAGTGAAGTTGGTGCACTCTTTGGACAACGATATGATAGATCGATTATGACACTTGTGCCTTTCTGCTCAAAAGTTTAAAATTCGGTTACGTTTAATTTTCTTAGAGTTAGATTTAGATATTAGTAATTAACTGTGATATTTAATATGGAGTTTATTGGTAAGTATCTATATTGAATTTACTATTTTGCAACATGATTTTTTGTCTAAATTATTAAATTTTGCATTATATTTTAATAATGTAACATGCAAGCTCATCAGTATTACGTTCTTGTATTGTTTTTTACACAATTCTTGTTTATCTTTTTTTAAATTTGATTATTTTTTTAATGATAATGTATATTGTGTTAGTGTTTTACTTTATATATTTAAGATGTTTGTATTATACTAACATCATATATATATATATATATATATATATTAAAAATGGTAACTAATTATAAGAAATATATGATCAATCAATAGGTAAATTTTCCATTTCATGTGGGGTACAGATTTTTCATTTTTCAATTAAATTTGCTCCTACATTTACGTGTCAATTTGAAATTGAATTGAATGCTTTTATTTTTTTTCTCAATATTGAATAGTTAAATATAAATAGTGTTATACTTAACACATAATTGAAAAAAGTATATATGTTGCCAGTAGTCTAATGTGTAGTATTTAATTGTTATTTAAGGTGTGGTAGATTTATTTTTATGCTACCATCGCCATTATAAATTATAGAATATCTTAAATATTTGTATACTAATACAATATGTTATGCATCAAATCTTATTCTGTTGGTTCTATTTGGCTCAGTAGCTGCGTTCCCAAGGGTTCGTTACCGATTTAACTATTAATTTTAATCACGCTTGGTCAGATATGGGTTTATTATTCCTTTTTCGTATTTATTAGCTACTAGGCTCAATAGCTGTGTTCCTAAGGGTTCGTTACCGATTAAACTATTAATTATAATTGCGCTCGGTCAAATATGGATTTATTATAACTTTTTCGTATTTATTAGCTTCTAGGCTTAGTAGCTGCGCTCCTAAGGGTTATCCGACTGTTACCAACTGTATTATTAATTTTAATCACGCTTACTGAAGTTGAAGTTTATTTTAACTTGTTCGTACTGTTTGTATACCTGAAAATATATTTAATTTTTAAAAGATTTGGTTAATGGTATTATTGATTTCAGTCGGTTGCTTTAGAGTAGATTTTGTTTGAAATTTTTTAATCAATTAAAATGGCGCGTATACAAATCGTGTTGTTTAGCTGTTATTATTAAACTCCAACACATTAACCAAAAAAAAAACTGTACTTTACCGATAAAAAATATTAGCGGTAATCATAAAAAAAAAACATACAAAAGACCAACTGACTAAAAAAGCATTAACACATCCACTAACTAAACCCCTTAAAACACAAATACAGAAATTACCATAGAAAAGAAACACGAAAAAGTTAAAACTAATTAATGTTTTTGTGAACGAATTTTAAATCAAATAAACGTTTTTTAGCCAAACCAAGGAAAAATAAAATACAGAAATTAGTATTTAAATCAATCTATTCAGGAAGGAACAATGTTAAAATTAACTATGATTTGTATAAGAACTGGTGGTAACGCAGCTACTGAGCTTAGTAGGTAATAAATACAAAAAAGTTATAATAAACCATTAAATATGATAAGTATAAGAACAGTTGGTAACAGCCATTTAGCCTAGTAGCTAATAAATACGAAAAAGTTTTAATAAACCCATATTTGACCGAGCGCAATAATAATTAATAGTTTAATTGGTAACGAACCCTTGGGAACGCAGCTAATGAGTCTAGTAGCTAATAAATACGAAAAAGTTATATTAAACCCGTATTTGAGCAAACGCACTTAAAATTAATAGAATAATTGGGATAGAATCCCCCTTAACGCAGCTACTGAGCTTAGTAGCTAATAAGTATGAAAAAGTTATAATAAACCCACATTTGACTGAGCGCAATTAAAATTAATAGTTTAATCGGTAACGAACCCTTGGTAACGCAGCTACTGAGCCTAGTATTCAATAAATAAGAGAAAATTAAAAATACCCTCTATTGATAATATTCTCGCCCTCGATTCTATAACTAAAAAAAAATGCACCCCTGCTAATCTGACCACTAGCCCTTGTGTCGAAAATGTCTGAAAATTAAAGTATTGGTTATACTTATTATAAAATAATAATGGGTAATTTTTTGTAAAAAAGCCCCTTGGAACAGTTAACAAGCCACAAGGGTTAAAAACATAATGCATAATTAAAATAACCATAAAAACATAAAATTATGTTAATTTGATTTTTATTATTTTATTGAAATCGAAAAAGGTTGGATTTGAAATGGAAAAGGTTGAATTTCACTTGGAAATGCTATATATTAGGTTTGCTCTATTCATTCAATTATCTATTTCTTCATCTTCTGTGACAGACCTGTTTATAATGGCTACGGATTAGGGAAATTAGTCTATTACTTCAAGAGCCTCATGTTTACAAAAGTTATATCTTCATATTCATTCTTGGACCCAATTAGAACTTTTCTTTTGGCATTCTTTATTTTTACTATACTCACCTATATATAAAATATATAGTAAGGGAAAGTATTGTGGTCGTGAACATTTTCTAATTCCAGTTTTCAACAGAAATATACATTTTAGGGTCCCCTGAGTCCAAATAACCAAGTCCCGAAAAAAGGTCTGTGTGTCCGTGTGTGTGGTAACTCTAGTGCAAAATCGAAAAGTCTTGCGGAACTGAAATTTCATATTTAAGACTACTATATTACCGAAATCTTGCAGCAACTTTTTCACTAAAATTGGCTGACCAGAAGTTCTACTTTATCCCGTGCGTTTAGCACCTTTTTACAATTTTCTCAAACAGCTCTAACGATTTTGATTAAACTCACTATATCATTCTGATTGAAATAGTCTGATGGGCTTAAATGCAGATATTTTAAATTTTCTTCCTCTAAAGTACCTTTAATTTTGTATATTCTATAAAAATAACCTTATCATCTTATTAATATTGATAAAAAACAGGTTATATATATATATAAATAAAATATATAAGTTGAACGAATTCGATATCCAACTAAAGGAGAAAACTGAAAAAATATTTTTAAAATGAAACTGTTTCACCGCTTGGCCACTGGATGGCGCTGTCATCGCTGGACGCTCCAAGTAGTTCTAACACGGAGTGATGAAAAAAAACTTAGTCAATTTGGTAGATAATATTATAACATATTATTTAATAAAACACATCTTCCTATAAAAATCAAATTTAAATAATCCTTTAACAATTTATTTTTGTTTCTAAATTTGTTTAAATATTCTTAAATTGATATTAATAACAGAGGTAAGTGAAAGTCGTTTGTTGTGCGCACCAGATTTTCTTTCCCTTCTATTTGAGCCCCTCTTTCCATTTAACAAGGGCGTACTGTAGTTTTTCAGAATAATGTTGTTTGCTAATTGAAGGCTCTTGATAAAACCAGGACACATGTTTCATCTGCCAATTAATTCTCTTTCATATTTCATGTCTTTCATCCATGAAACATATGTACAAAAGAGAGTTAATCTGCTTAACTGTGCATAAGAGGCTCCTTATCCTTGCGACAGCAGGCTCTTTTTGTTGCCTTTCGCAACGGGTGCTGATTACTAATACCTACTCAACAGAGGATATTTTAAAAATATTATAGTACAAAACGTAATTTGCTTTGGAATGGGACAGTTATTTGTGAAAGTAACTTGCATCTCAGAATGGAGAATTCCTAGAACCAATTTTATTTCTGTTGGCTTTATACTTAATTTTATTGAAAATGAGGTTTATGTATTGAGTTTGGTGTTATCCTTCTATTATTTGGGAACATTACCTTATAATAAATAAACTTCAAAAATTGAGAATTAATAAATAATGTTTAAAAAAATCTGCCAGAAACCGAAATATAATTATGTTTTGCCATTTTTAAACCTTTAACGGTACTAATCTAGGATTTTAATATTTAATACTATCTAGAACCTTTAAAGATAGCTAATCATAGGATAGATTTTCTGCTCAGTAATGACTTCAAATTTCGTTCAATTCATCCTTGTTACTAATATAAAATCTCATATAAAGGCACTAGGATCGCTGAAAAGTAAAAATCGTTTTGATTTTATATTTATTTGCAGTTGAGTAGTGGGGGGGGGGAGCTCTAGGTGTTTTATTTTATAGCAGCTCTTGATTTAATGAAATTCTGAGTAGTAATATCAGCACATTGGCCTGTTGTTTTTTTTGTAATATTAGCCAAAACTGATGATAATTTATTATTTTCTAGATGAGGAAAAGGTTTTGAATCTCTGTAACCAGAATCTCAAACGGCTCAACAGAAATTTTGTAACCAAAGAAAAAGCTGCTACCATTACTCATCTTCATCTTGATTGCAATGAACTTCAAAAGTTGGAGTTCCTAGCCTCTTTTACAAATGTTATTCTGGTAAGATACATTTTTTGTATTATGACAGTGAAAAGGTTTATATAATATAATATATATATATATATATAATATGTGTGTGTGTGCATTATTGTATCTCATTAATATATTAGTTATTAATATAGTTTGAATAATTACTTTTAATTATTAAAATAATTAATTTTGTTTACTGTATATTTGAAATCACCACTAAAAATATTGGAAAACAGTGCAGTGATACTTAAGAAGAAATTGGGCCTGTTTCATTGAATGATAATTTCTTATTCTATAAATTATACGTTTGTGAGGTATCCTGTAAATGCATAGCTGTTCTCCAATTTTATTAGGTTGTGTCACATGAAATGTCTGTTTTCAAAGTAAAGGATTTTTATTAAAAATACGATATGAAAACAAGATAATTTTATTCGAAGTATTTACCTTCTTTTTCTACACATTTTTCCCAATGTGGCACCAATTTTTTTAACCCCGTACTGATAAACTCTGAGCTTTGAAGTGAAACAAAATCTGAAAACGCACTTTTCATTTGATCATCATTTTCAAAAAGTTTTCCTTTGATGAAGTTGTCTAAATTCCTGAACAGGTGCTAATTTGTTGGAGACAAGTCGGGAGAATATGGTGGGTGCGGAAGAACTCCGTAGAAAAGAGAAGATTCAAATTGAACATGAGGGGGTTGGTACACAATGATAAAGAGGAGGCAAAAAGACCTAGATGAGATTTCAGTGAAAAGGTATTCTAAATGCTGAGTGTCACAGAAGGGTGATATGTGAAGGATTCTGGCTCTCTCCCTGTCATGGCCAAACAAGCATATGTTTCCGCCAGTGTGATCATCACAAAACAGAGAGTAATTAGGGATAGATACAGAGGAGAAGGGAGAGATGAGATTTAAGCCACATTTCAGAAACAGCAATGATTAGGTAAAAATTGTGTATTGGATGAAGTAATACTGGACTCAAAGCTTTATAAAATAATGTTTAATAAGCATGTAATTGAGATAAACTAAAATACTGTGCAAAAAATAGTTTTTGAATCCATTTAAAGGAATAGTAATGGGTTGTAGGGAGAGGAGTAGTGGGATGGCCCTAAGTCAGTGAACGTTGCCCTGGTTTTTACTGGATTGGGGCTCAACCTAACTTCCAAAGTCCAGTTTGGGAAACTGGAAGTTAATTCTGTCAATATCTTTTTGGAGTTCATTGGAAAACTTGTGTATATCAGAAGGATAAAAGAATTTGTAGGCCATCTGGGTACTAATCATGAAAAATGACATAAAGGATGGCTGAAACATTTTTGTTTTATCATTTTTAATATGAGATTTTGGTCTGGACCACAGTTAGTAAATTTAGAAAAAATGTAATCAATTCATCAGGTCTAATGTGATTGAAATAATATCGGTCGGAATTAAATTGAGTCTCAGGAATAGAAATAGTAGAAGAGGGTAGGAATGAAAAAAGGGACCTAAAAAAAAAAAAATATTTTTATAACTTCTTTATTTAAATCAAATTAAAGAAATTTTTAAAGTGCAAGTAGAAGTCACTATCCCACTAAGGCAAGCCCTTGTTTAGGAAAGGAGTTCACCCGCGGCAGTTCAATAGAAGTAGAATAACAAACAGTAACACAGTACACAGTAAGAAACAGTACATAGTAAGAAACAGTACAATACTTAAATAATATAAAGAAATAAAAAAAAAAAAAAATGATAAAGAAACAGTATCACAGAACACAGTAAGAATCAATTTAATATTTAAAGAATATAAAAATACAATTAAGAAAAAGTAATTGACTAAGCCAAAAGCTATAACAAATGCATATATAAAATTAAGGCATGTAAATACAAAATTGAATTATATGATACCTAAATAATATAAAAAAGCTATTATCAGAAACAGTAAAACAGTACAGAGTAAGAAATAGTAATTGACTAAACCAAGAAGCAATAAGGAATACATATACATATATACAAGATATAAAATTAAGGCATGTAAATACAAAATTGAATTATATAATACTTAAATAATATAAAAAACAATTATAAAGAAACATAACACAGTATACAGTAAGAAACAGTAATTGACAAAACCAAAAAGCTATTAGGAATACATATACATGTATTAAGGATTTATATCAGAATGAGTTATGCAGGCTGGGATTGAGGACATGTCTATAGCGATAAGTAATTTAAATTCAATAATTCAGCAATTTTTTCCTCACCGAGGGATTTTGCCCATATTTTAACATTGTTGTAATAATTCGAATACTTTGGAGGATCTGTGTCAGAATATTGAAAATTTGGAAGAATATTACTGTAAACAGTAGCAATGGAATAACAAGTCTGGTCTGTCATCCAGCTATTTTTTAGTCTTGACTCCACTAAGCTAAAGTAAGTTTTTACTCTTGTGGAAAAACAGTGATCAATCTTCCCGACCAGCTAATCTCGTCTAAAATACAGCTTCTTCACAATTGAGATTATGTATACGTTTTTTGTAGACACTACATTAAAGTTCATTATTACAAAAGGTTATCAGTTGAAAAAAGGAAGTAAGTACTGGACGTGAAGGTAGTGACACAAAATTTCTTCAAAATTTTCCATTTACTTTTAGAATCTAAGGCTTGGGATAAGATCGCATGTAAAAACTGTGCCAAGGTAGAGTGTGGTATCATTATCACAGGTATCATGTGGACTGGGCGAGGTTTTGTCAAAATTTATTTCTGAATTCTCATTATTAATTTCAGGCATGCCTAAAACATCTCCTTAAAGCATCAGCATCTCTTATCTTCATCCAATTCCATAGTAATAGTATTGTGTTGATAAATGAAATAATAGAGACAGAGAAATCCCCAATTGGAATCGGCTGCTCAACTTTTCTGAGTTGCCATTAATACACAGCATACTGAATCATTCATGAAGGCATTCTTAAATGAACAAAAAAGAGATATATACTGCGAAATAAACATATATAGCCTTATACTTATATCGGAATCAGTCTTGGATATTTACTAACTCAGGCTAGCCTTAATATATATATTGTGGTAAAAGATACCTAGTTCATGATTATAGTCTCTGCCAAGTTCTGGAACTGATTTCTTTCAAATCCATACTTTTACTCCCATCTATGCCTTGGCCTACCTGTCAGTTCAGCGCATATTAAATTTTTAAGAACTTCTTTATTAAGCCCATCAACTTTGTATGTCCATTTGAGCTTTGTGTAGTCTTCTAAATTCTCCTGGGGCCTCCTACCCCTTTAGACTAAAGATTGTATGTAGATTCTTATTCTCGAGATCCTTGAGTGTTTGTTTATCCTTCAAAGTAAGCTACTAAGTTGAGAGATGTACATTGTAAAGTAAATAAGTAAGGTTAATAATCAGGAATTAGTCAAACAAATTTTATTTAATTTTGTAATTGTTTCTCCCCAAGCTTGTGTGCTATTATCAACGCAAGTGAGTTCTTAGAGAACAAATATTAAAATATCTCTAAGATATCGCTTTCCCTGATCATGACTCACAAGTTTGTGCTGGAATGTTTGCAAAATTAATTATAACTTTTACTGTGAACTTATGATTTTTCTTCTCATGGTTACATCAATGCTCAACTTATAATTCATGTAAAATAATTAAATAAAAAAAAAAAAATTAAAGGTTGTACTAAACCTTTTCTGACAAAGACAGTTAAGGAACCCAGTAGTCTAAACTCCATGGTAAGCCTAGTAAGGAACATCCTGCTTTATCATGATATGATATTCATGCCCTGAGAGAACTGGTTACGAATGAGGTGTATTTAGAGAAACTTGTGGAGAATTGTGTTTAACATTGTAATGATTGAATGACTGAATTTCCTTACTTGTAGGTGGACAGGTGTGTATTTGTGCTTAGGTGGTTTTTGAGTGTGTGTGATTACACTTGTGGGTGTGGATCAATATAATTACGTGACTGTTTTTTATTTTTTAGTTTTCTGCATCGCAGAACCAGCTATTTAGGATGTATAATGTAGCACCCTTGAAGACTTTGGTTAGTATAGACCTTTCTTACAATAAAATTATATGTATTGAAGGTCTCAAAGATCTGGTTCATCTCACTTCGCTCAACCTCAGCCACAACAAAATCAAAGTAAGTAACGTGACAAGGTGAATTGTTTTTTATATTATTCTTTTCTTCAGTTTTATTTATGTTATTCTTATATTGATTCTAAATTCCCTAATTGTTATAAGATCCTTCTTTTTTTTTTCTTCCTTTTTAGTTATAATTCATTAATTTATTATCAGGCTATGAAATGTATTTTATGCCTCTGATAAACAATGTATTTATTTTATATTGTGCAGTTGTTTAAATATGATTTCTTACACTTTTTAAATATAAAATATTAAAAACTACCTTGTGAGGTATGAAACTTCTGAACATTTAAAAATGTATGTTAAGTATTTACATTAGCGGTTTTTCTATTTTTTGTTGTTGTATTTTTTGTTTCTCAGTGAGTTTGGATAGGAGAAAAAATAAATTTCTTTCATGAAGGTTTGTGATGATTAAATTTAGTCCATGGTATGCTATGGTCCTAATCCAGAGAAGAGCTCTTATTACTTGCTTCATTGTATCCACAAGAAGGGAGTATTTAAGTGAGTAGGGTTCATACAAGCAAAGTATTTTCACTTATTAGGTGCTTGGGGTTCATTTAAGAGTCATAGCTACTTATTAACACTTGTATAAAATAAGTTACATGTTACAGGATTGGAACATATCTGTATAACTACTCACTCACTACTTTTTTTGAGGTTACAAATGATGACATAGCTTAAGGTGACGGTTTTTTTTTATATTGAACTTGCTTTTTTGATTTAAGGGTTAATAAATCTTCGTGGTTACACCATATAATTTTGTGATTAAATTTCTAAGGTAATAAATATAATGTCTTGATTATATATATTTATTACACACACACACACAACACACACACACACACACACACACACACACACACAACACACACAACACACACACACACACACACACACACACACACACACACACACACACACACACACACAACACACACACACACACACAACACACACACACACACACATAAACACCACACACACACACCCAGCACATAAAAACACCTCATATACACAACACACACACACCCAGCACATACACACACCTCATATACACAATACACACACACACCCACACACACACACACACACACACACAAACAAACACACAAAACTCGCACACACACTCAAATGCACACACATGATCAATGACATTCAATGTAAAAATAAAATAGTGGAATAAACATGTGGAATCTGCTCCCACACATATCAGAACCAATTTTACACCTATGGGAAACTACCTTTTGCAAATTAAATTATTAACCCCTTAATTGTTATGAGAGGAAACTTATTTAAGAAGGGGGAGGGGAGGGGAAAATAAATAAGGGGGCTAAAATTTCTACTGCTCTATCCTTATGCTTCTTGCCTGATCAGTGACCACTCATAGATGGCTGGTGAGATAGCTGATAAATGGCTGTTTTTTTTTATTTTTACCATGGGGCACATTTTCGATGAAATTAAAAAAAAAATTTTTACGCAGGACCCTCCAATCATCAAAATATTGTAGACGTATCAATCGAGTATAACTTAAAAAATTTATTTTGAAAAATTCTTTTGTAAAAATATTTTTTGATATTTCACCATGGGGTACATAGGCAATAAAATATATATATATATATATATGCAGGGCCCTCAAATAAAGTAAAGTAGCAAACAATTTTAGCCAAACCAACATAACCTAAAAATTAAAGAAAATTTTAAACATGTTTTTTATACTCTTTTTTCTTAGGTTTCAATAATAAAAATTTGGTTTGGATATGCGTGGTGGTAGATTTCACATGCTTATTCTGCTAGGCATTTACTTATACCTATTATGTACTTGTTTCTTTATTCCTGTTTTATATGTTGTATGTGTATATATGTATATAAAAAAATAACAACAATATGCCATCGTTAAATTCTTCCTCCCTGATAATCCTATGTAGTAAACTCATCTCAACTTACCTTGTCTACACTGCCTCTCTCCAGTAGTATGCTTTAAGAGTTATAAATCATTATTGAATGGACGCTCTCTTGGAAAAAACATATCTCAAAATCTCCTGTCTTACCCTCTATAAAATTACGCCTGCATTGCTATACTGTGTAACCCGGTCTCTTATGTGTTGTCTTCTGCTCCCTATTTGCCTATGTATAAGCTTGTGTATAGATAGGCAAGTATGTTACATAATTTATAGCTCGTATGAAGTTAAAGTTACATCAGCAAGGATATGATCTGATGTTGGGTAGGCTTGAATTACACAGATGGACAATTTTTATAATGACCCTTTTCAAAAGTGGCAAAAATTCGTTTTTCGCGATATTTATTCAAAATCAACTGAGTTGAAAATTATGAAACTAATGCAGATTACCCATCTGCATGATGAGTTAAAGGTATATAAATTTGGTTATTGAAACAAAGCTGGTTCTGGAGTCATAAAATGATGTTCGCTGTTAAAATAACATTTTATTTAAAAATTATTAACCAGGTAATTTCGCATATTTCAGAATGAAACAAAACCTTCTTTTCAAAACCTATGACTTTTTTTTTTTAGTGATTTTACATGTAATTATTAGCCTCTAAATAAAACTAATGTATTTGATGTAAATAAAATTTTCTTAAATTTATCTTTAAATCTTTTTGGTTGATTTTAATTATATTTAATCTCCAACGGCTATGCCCAATCTTTTTGCATTTTTTTTTTCTAAAAAAAAAGTTAAAATTTCTTATTAGTATTAATATTAAATTAAATTAACTATGTAGTAAATATCTCAATATGTATAATAAAGTTAGTCCCCAAGGGGACCTTGGGCACTGATTATAAATTTAAGGATATCGTGTATCATAATGAATATACCTTTGTTCATTGAAAAAAAATAAGAAATACAATTTTATTATTTCATCAGATCTTGAATGCTGGAGCATTATATAAAAAATTGATGTAAACAAATTGTTTTATGCAATGAAATTAAGTAACTTACTAGTGAAATGTCATTGCCTTCTTTATTGGCCTTTTTGTATGACAACCAAAGCCAGTACAATAAGCACATTTATTACCTTACTCTATTACTGATACAGCTATATACTCTACATGTCACAAGGTCACAATAAGTCATAAATAATTATTAAAAACATACCAATAACAGGAAATAAGAAATAGTAAGAAGTTGAATCCGCTGTTAATAAAACCAACGAGGGGGTAACAAGAGTGGGTGGAGTTTGGGGGGTGGGAAAGTGGTGCCACTCCAGCCCAGCCTTTGCCGCTTCTATTATATTCAATGTTTTGTAGGTTTACCCCACTCTATTTATGTATCCTAGTATGCTAATGGGGCACCATAGTCTACATAGTTTTTTCGACTCTGAGGTGACTACTTCAGAATTGTAATTTTGTACTGATGGTAATCCTCTACATGGGGTCACCTGTATTACACCAGTAGTAGCTAGCATAATAGCCTTCTATGCCCAAGGTTGGGAGTTCTACCCTGGCGGGCGGCTTTTTTAATGGTAGGAAAAAATCCTTAGTTATGACATCCTTCAAATGAGACATAAATAGGTGGTCCCAAGCTGATGTCAGGTACTCGTTAAAGATCCCTATCTTAACTAAACTTGGATAGGCAAAATTTAAGACTCCCACTGTAGCATCGTCCGATTAGCCACAGGGGCATAAATCAATGTTAAATGAATAAACAAACAAACCTGTAATATACTGTAAATGATATTTTTCTGTAGATGTGAGAAAGTATTAATTGTGCTATAAACAGTACCCATTTTCTATGTTAATGTGTTCTCTTATTCTTGAGAAATGGGCTCACTTCACTCTTTCAGCTGGTTGATTATTGTCACTTTCCTTTAACATGAGCATGTACGTAACATGTGTGTGTGTGTGTGTGTGTGTTAGCTGGTGGGTGTGAGTGCATGCGAGTGTTTGTCTGAGCAGTTGGGTGTGAATGTGCGTATTTGTGGTATTACTTCATGATGTTTAATTTTTTTTGAATACATATTCATACTTCTACTAAATCTTTTTCTCAATTTATCATAAATGTTATCTTTATTGATACCTACAATTATCAAATTGATTTTCAGGACATTGACCACCTTTTCACTAATGGAGCCCTCGAATACTTAGATCTGTCAGATAACTTAATCAGTTGCTTATCCAACATTAGCCACCTCTCTAAATTGAAGGTAAATAATTCATAAGTTTTTAATGATACCTTATTTAATCTAGAAATAATGTTTGTTTTTTTTTCTGATCACTTTATCCCATAAACAATATTTTGTATAAATAACTAAGGTAGAGTGGTTTCGATTAATAACATTATTCCATATAGAATTTAGTTTTCATCTTTTCCTTATTCTGTAGATAATCTATGTCCAACTTTAGTCTTTCAGTTGAAATTTTATGATGGAAGTGACTTTATATTTAGGGTAGAAGATAACAGACATATTGTTTCTTAAGCAGAACTATATACTTTTTAAAATTTAATTTATTTTGTGGTTTAATTTGACTAAGAACTTATGGACACTATTCTTAAAGAAATGTTAATATTAAGAAACTGAGGTTGATCCATTTGTCTGTTTAGTGAATGGTGTGATTAATGTGACCCAGAGGGAGGGGAGAGGTCGCTGAGTGGGTTGGCACTTTATTAACACCCATTGTCTAGGAAGGGATGACCAGAAAAAGAGAAGGAAATAATTACGAGTCTTGGGATTGGGGGCTTTTAACTCAGAGTTAATCCTCCGGCCTCCCTCTTGGTCCGAGAAACCTCAATAGAGCCAACAAAGGGAATTGTAGGAGTGGAAAAATAAAATAATGTTACCCAAGGCTCAATATTATAAATAAAAGTTTCAAGTCGCTATTTTAAATTTTTTGTACTTTTTACTTAGGTAATACTTGCTTAAGCTGACTCATTAGTTGGGAATCTAATTAGGATTGCTGTTAAGGAAATTCCAGTTGTAATAGTCAAAGACCTTGGAAACTAACTAGGTGATTTGTTTCACTATTCACTGATAGCTGCTTCATAGCTTTCAAATTACTGACATGCTTTTATGACTAAAATCTAGTTTAGTATGTTTAGGCTAAAGTAATTCTTCTATTATACTCTAGTGATAAAAGTTTTTTACCCTGTAAGTAAATGAGGGAAGAAGCTCTGTTTCTCTTCAATGGAATTGAAGTCACTGTGGAATTCACTAAAACAAGAAAACTGGTTGATTTATCGATTGAGTTTGCAGGTCATGGAAAGGTTGATAAAACAACAGCCACCAAACCAGTAAGGATCCAGTTGCTATATCTGCAAGAAAACAATATGAAATTTTTCAAGATGCTTTAGTGTGACATCCGATGAAGCTCAGACATTGCCAGCTTTTAGCCAACTCAGGATGCTGCCTCCTCTTGATCACCTCCCTTAACATGTTAATCATATTGTAGTGGCTTAAAATCCTAATTTCATACTTAGTAGTGAAATGAATACCCAAAATAATTTTTATTTGCTCTATTTTAGCAGATGTCTGAGACAAGTTTAAAGAAGATAAACTCTGTACTTAAAATAAGCAATTGTATTGGACTGCATGAACATGAAAGACTTAAGTGGCTAAATGTTAACACGGAATATGAAAAAAAAATATTAAAGAGAATTTGACTATTTTTAAATTATTAATGAAGTAACTTAAAAGGGATGTTAAAGAAGGGAAGGGAAAGTATCCAATGGTATACTAAAAGCTTCAAGGCACAATAGAAAAGTTAGCATCTAGGCATAGTTAAAGGCAAGTATCACAGAAGGAGGATGAAAGTCTAATCTTCATCAGAATTCTGGATGAGCCCTCAATGCTGCAGCATGGAAAGAGGAAGTCTAAGAGATATCTAGTTCAAATCAATACATAAGGACCTGAACTAAGCTGGCTAGACTTGGTAGGAAAAGAAAATTATTGCAGGTGAAAGAGCATAGTGGAGCGCACTTGTAGGTGATCTATGCTCTTCTAGGAGTAAATGGTGATAATGAATGAGTCTACTTAGAACAAAAATAAAATCTATAGTCCAATATTTCTTCCTTTTTATTACTTTTGTTTTTATAACTTACTTTTGTACTATTTTCCATAGTAGATGAGTATGTTATGCAATTTTTATTTATTTAATGTTTTTTGTTTTTGTTTTTTTAGAAGTTATATCTTCATAAAAATATGATTACACAATTGAAGCATGCTGAAGTATATTTGCCGAAAAGCATTGATACTCTAACCTTAGCCAATAATAAAATAACTGACTTGAATGAGATTTCCCGTCTAGCGGGAATAGTCAATCTAACAGAGTTATCACTTAAAGCCAATCCATGTGTTGAAATGACTGGGCAGATGCCGTATCCTTCAAATTTTATTTTATTTATTTATTTTTAGTAGTTGTTAGTGATGATTTTTAGTAGCTTTATTATTTGGAATACCATGATTTCATTTAATAATTGAACGTTGTGGACTATAAATAGTGTATAGTAATTAATAATGTAGATATTGAATAATATATGTACACACACACGTGGTGTGTGTGTGTGTGTGTGTGCATGTGTATTTGTATGCGTGCGTGTGTGCAGGCCTGTTGAATAAAGTCTTTGTTCTCTGGTTTCCTACTTTAGACCTATCTCCATCTTATCCCATTTATCCAAACCACCCAAAAGAATAGTCCAATAAGAGTTCAATAACTTTCTTAAGGAAAAAGCCCTTCTTAATTCTTTACAGTCTTGTTTTTGATCCAAGTATTCTACTTTATCTGCTTTGTTAAAAATTACTCAAAACTTACAATCCTAACTAGATCAACAAAAAATAACTAATCTGATCCTCTACAATATCTCAAAATCTTTCGATTTAGTCAACCATTACATCCTTCTTTTCCAATGACTCTACAATACTTTACATCAGCAATATTTCTTTGGTGTCTGTCGTTTCTGATCCTTTAGAGTAACAAAGCCTGCTTATATTCTTAATATGCTTTCCACATGTTTCCCTGATCCATTCAGTAAACAAAAGGTTCCAAGCCAAAAAATTTTTTGTCATTCGTGCTATCCTGTTTTGGAACTCCTTGCTTATCTCAGTTAGGAAAGCCATCATAAAACACTTCCAAACATCTGTTATAGATGAAAAATAGTCACTGCAACCAACTTTGTTCCAATTCAATACTGAAGAACAGAAAAATGTCATTTAATTTGTTCATGTTTTGTTATTTATAGGGGACCATACCCAGAATAAAATTTCATTTGAATGATATTAGGAAGAATCCGTATATTTCTCTAGTTTTTATCAAACAAAGCTTATTCAGATTGCTTAAGGAGTTTGTTTATAATTATCTAGGAAAGTACTAATTATTTTAAGATTTTTTTTCTGTTATATAATTTATCTATTATATCCATCAATTTTATGTTAGATTATTATTATAATTTTTTTTATGTACATTAATGATATTACTAGCATTAATGATAACAGTCCCTCTTAATAGTTCTCCGTTGGTTCTTAAATTAGCCATTTCTAGTAATATCTGTTGCAAGGGAAGTTCCAGATCAACTGGAAAACAGCTGGGCAAAGATGTAGAGAAATAACATTATTTATTAGTTTGGTGAATCCAAAACAGATTAGAGTTGTACATTGGTCATATATGCTTCTTGATGAGCCAAACACGCAATGGTAATAACCATGATTTTCATGAAGTCATAGCAGACTATACTTAGCTCCATAATCAATTTCTTAAAGACCGATTTGGTTGCTTCTTTCCCACTAACTCCCTCCAGTTCAAAAACAATGACAGATTGGTAGAGATCAATAAGTTATAGCTGTTTGGGGTCAGCAGGCGCATGAGGGGCTATGTTTCTTTCCTTGGATGTACCTCTGGGTGGCTATTTGACTCCTTGGAAGATCATAACAAAATTCTCATATTATAGAGGATAGGATCATTATTCCAACAAACGGTCCTTATAAGTTGCCTCCTATTTATATTAATTGATGCCAGGAAGCAGATGAGGACTTATATTTTTATTTCTGATACAGACTGTTCTCGAACTATACCTTCAGTGAACTATTATGATGTTTTATAATGTAACTCCCTAAGTCCTCAGGGTATGTATGATATGACCTCCTTGATCTGCTTGGGCACTTCAGCCTATATATACCTTATATATTATATATATTGGGTTGATGCAAAATTAATGCAGGTTTTTAGTAGGTATTGTAAATACGCCATATCTTTACTTTAACCATATATATTTAATCAAAATAATTTCCATCTGAATCAATGCACTTTTGCCAACGTTCAACAAGCTTTCTTATTCCACCAGAAAAAAAATCCGAATCCCTGGACTCAATGAAATCACGAAAAGAATTTTCAATGTCGTCCTGGTTTTGAAAATTTTTCTCCCTCAAAAAGTTGTCCAGATGCCTGAAAAAGTGGAAGTCTGTAGGAGAGAGGTCAGGTGAATAAGGCGGATGTTGGAGAACTTCGTAGCCCAACTCGTGCAGTCGTCGAAGCGTTGGTTGTGCAACGTGTGGTCTGGCGTTATCGTGGAGCAGGATCGGCCCCTTCCGATTCATCAATGCTGGGGAAAGACGTTGCAATTTTTGAGTTCCGAGTTCCGAGGTCCGCCGCCATTTCTCGTGTAGTTTTGGTTGGGTCTTCTTCCACTTTTGACCTCAGCTGGTCGTTGTCCAGAGCAAGATGACGGCCCCGACCTTCCTTGTCTTCGAGGTCGAAATCTCCTCTGCGAAACTTCTGGAACCAACGCTGCACCGTGCACTCATTAATAGCCCCCTGACCCCACACTTCATTAATATTACGAGCCGTTTGCGCAGCGCTGCGCCCTAATTTAAATTCGTAAAAATAAATTTGACGAAAATCGCACTTTGACATTTTCGATTCAAGACCTTTGAACACACTGAACAAAACGATTTTACTAAACAAATTCATGGTGAAAGAGAGGGTATTAGATAAGGTTTGTTTTGGTATAATAATGATCAATGTTAGGATTAGCTTTGTTTACACAATTGGAATTAAGATATTGCAATAGAGGAAACTTGCATTAATTTTGCATCAACCCAATACATATTGGGTTATTTGGCAAATACTACTACTACTACTAATAATAATGTGTGGATTTTAGGTTTTTCTTTGGATACCCCTCTATATAATAAACTGTTTATGTTTTTCTTTTAAAACCGTCATCAAGCATAAGTTTCCTGACGATCCAGTATATTGGGTTGTCTGAAAAAATGGTCCAGAATTTTGAGTTTTCTTTAAAATACCCCTCCTTTAAAATATAACAAACTGTTTATGTTTACTGGATTATTCATTCGTATGAATGTCAACATTTATTAATCCTCTTCCAAATGATGTTTGTTTACTTTGTAGCATTTCTCTGCTTAGAAATAAATTAGTCTTTATTAAGATGTCAACGCATAATATTTGTATAATTTATTTTATGAGTTTAAACTTGGTCGAAACAGCCCAGATGGCCAGAAATATCAATGAAGTCTGTGGCAAGCACAGCATTAATGAGTGCACTAGCCAAAGGTGCTCCAAAAAATTTCAACTTTTTCCAAAGCTCCCAACTGATCAAAAAAAGTTGATAGTTACTGTTTGGCGGGTTTCATTTGCTTTGATACACTAAAGCTTTTAAATCCTGGAGAAACCATCAATGCCGAATTTTATTGTCACCAAATTAATTGGTCATAATCAGAAATTAGCAATTATGATGGCATCTTTGTTAAATTGGAAGGGGCCCATTTTGTTACATGACAATGCCTGGCCACTTGTCTCATGTGTGACGTCTCAAAAACTGTTGGAGCTTGGATTTGGAACCCTGCCTCATTCGCCCTGCTCTTCGGACCTCTTGCTTGCTGTTCATTTTTATAGACCCTGGACCACTACTTATGTGATGAAAAAATTAATAGACGAAGAGAATAAGATAACACATTTTTGGAGTTCATCGATTCTTAAGATAGGAAATTCTAATCTGGGGGAATGCAAAAGTTGCTAACATGGCAGAAATGTATTTCTTTTAGTTTAGACTATTTAATTAAATAGAACAGTTGTTAATCTATCTTTTTAAACCAAATAAATTTTCTGGATAACACAATATTTATATAAAATAAAGTTTAAACTGTGTATATATTCAATCATCATGAAAATAGTGAATTTTAAATTTGTCTGCTTAATGATAAGGATATCAGTGTTATTGGAAAACCCAAACTATGTTATTTTTTTTCTGTAAATTGTGTACTTTACTATATCAAAATTTTAAGCCTTCTCAAATTGCAAATTTTTAATTTAAGGATAATTGTGGCTTTGAAAAGGCAGACTTTCCAAAACTGTGAGCTCATAATTAAAATATTTTTCTGTATAAGTTTCATTTATCCAACTTTTGTCATCTTGCGGAAATTATGGAGGTGTTAACCACCATTTTTAGAGGTAGCGGCTTTGGAATGACAGGCTAAGCTTATTTTAGTAAAATGTTAAACCCTGTCACAATTTCCATTATAAATTCTCCCTTGTTTCAGCATCAGCTCTGAGTTATTTGTTCAATATGTAATGAGAAACTTTCTACTTTTTTATCTAATATGCCATCTAAACGCAAAGTTTTGTTAATTATGGTATGTTATATTCATCACTATTTACTAAAAATTACTGATGAGAAAGAGTATGTTTTGAATATAATACATATATATATATATATATATATGTTGTGTTTTTATATTATGTTAGAACATAGGTTTTTATATGTTTTTTAAAATGTATAGTGTACATATTTAGAACTTTCAAATAACTCGTCTAAATTTTATTTCTTAAAAAAAAAATATTAAGTGTATGTTTTATCTTAAATTATTAATTTATTTGAATTACTTTTTTTTTTTTTATCACAATGAAATTTAATTTATATTATAAATTTCATAATTTATTACTAAGATATTTTATTTTTATAATTTCCTTAAAATGAAAATAGAGGGTTTGATTATCGTCCCTTCCTTGTAAATTGGTGTTTAGAACTTAAGGTGATTGATGGGTACGCAGTTGATGAATTAGAGAGGTTTGTAATTTTATATATATAAGTATATGAATATATTGAAATTGTATTTATTTATTTACATATTTCTGTTCTCTTACGATTTACATTTTTCATTAATCCTCCATTTCAAGGAGGATTTTTCATCTTCCATTTTTCTGAGATTTGTCTATTCAACCACCAAAAGAAATGTTTATTGCACATTTTTCATTTATTCTTTAAACAATGTAATTACCTCATTAATCAGTGGAACCATCTCTTCATATACTTTATTCAATTATTATTAACAAACTTTCCTACCTTTTTCTGCCTCATCGGGGCCAGCACTGAAACAGTATATATTTTTTATCCAATTATCAAAAAATTATAAATTATTTTAAACTAATTTGAAATAATTTAACAATCTTTAAAAAAATATCCATGAATAAATCCATTTGAAATGGTCCTTTCTTTCGTCTGGACGATTTGGAATGGATTGACCTTTATTTAAAAAAACTTTTAAAATTATATGTCATATTCATTATTTATATAATTTTATCCATTTTTACAATTTCTGTGTTCCATTTACCCATATCACATTTCTTTCATCATTATATTTTTACATCACACTATCTTACACCATCTCATAGAAACTCTAAATTCTCTCTGTTGTACTTTAATGTTAAATTCTCGTACATTTTCTGTATTTTATTATTTGTTATAATACATCTTAATTTATTTCTATTACAATCATAATTTTTATTGTTACGATTTTATTATACCACATTTTATTAATTATTCTTCTGGGATATAGTTTTTCTTCCAAAATATCATAAATAAGTTTAAATTAATAATTAAAGAAGTAAAAGGATTGATGTATAATATTGTAGAAGAAAATCTATATCCTTGAAGAATAATTATTAAAATGTGCTATAATAATTATTTTTGTAATCTAAATAAATTAATATATAAAGCAAAAATATTATTAATGATAAGAAAATAAAAAATAGACAAAGAACAATAAATTAATTTTATAAAAAGGATGACAAAATACTAATGACAATCATATATATGATTAGCCAAATCAATAATTTAAATGAAATATTTAATAAAAACAATTTAACTTCTTTAAATCAATTATATACCAGGTCTCAAGGAATAAAAAGCAAAACCTTTAAGAAATATTACCAATAATAATAACAATATTAAATTTGGAATTTACGAAAACAATAAGTTAAGTACATACCTTGCTAATGTGAAAGATAAAATTGGAAGAAAAAAAAAAGATAAACAAAAAGTAAATTTATAAAGTAAAATGTGAAAAAAGCAATAACAAACAAGATAACGGCTACATAAAAACAACTTTAAAAAATGCTACAAATATAAATATCACAGCATTATCTAATTATAGTAATATTAATTAACTTGAATTTGATTTCAATAACAAAAGATTTTATAAAAATCTAAAAATAGAAAAATCTATGAATTCTTATACATTACTAACATATTGATAAAACAGTAAATTACAGAAATGATACTAAAAATATCAACAATAGCTATGCTGATACAATAAATAAATTAAAATTGATTACAATTAGCGTGATTATAAAGATAAATAGGAGGAGGTACTATATGAAATAAATAAATAATGTAAGATAATTTAAGATTAAAGTACAGCAGAATGAAGTTAGAGTTTTATTGAGATGGTGAAAGAGAGTGTGATGTATATAACAATGGAAGAAATGTGATGTGGGTTAATAGAGGACAGATATTTTGAAAATTGGTGAAATTATTCAAATAATGAGTATGTCATATAATTTTAAATAAGGTAATTTTATAAAGATTTGTTATTATTCCAAATTACTCTAAAATAACTTAAAATTTATGATTTGTAGGTGATTAGATGAATTATGTTTTTTTAGTGTGGGTCCTGATGATGAAGCATGGTATCAAAACATAGAAAATGTTGTTAATATTAATTATTGATTAATAATTGAATAATGTATGTGAAAAGAAAACTTATTAATATATTCTTCAGATTAAAAAAAAAAATCACAATTGCAACACTTTCCCTAATTATATATTTCTTATATAGGTAAGTGGAAGTAAGAAAAAGTTAACTATTTTAATTAATTTAATTATAAAATGTTTATCAACTGTATCTTATTCAATATGGCATTCTTCTTTCAGTCATAAATGGAAGATATATTAATATATGCAACCTATTAAAATATAGTAAATTATTTAAAATAAAAACTTGGACAAAAAATGAAAGTTAAAACTCCAATTTACATACTAATTAATTGAGTTAGGGGAAAAGTATTAATTTTGAATTTGAAAAAAATTATGCAGACATTGTTAAAATGATCTTTAAAATATTATTATTATACTATATTAGATTGAAAACTAGATATTGAAAATATTCATGCTAGTATAGAATTCTTTGATACATAAAGTCAACCAGATGATATGTACTCCCATCAGTAACATTTTGCAAAAAAAAAAAAAAAAAATATATATATATATATTATATATATATATATATATATATATATATATATATATAAATATATTATTTTATTCATCTATGCACATGTGTTCATGTGCAGAGATGAATATTTAGAAAAAAAAGAAGAATCACTAACAAAAGAAGTGGATGTTGATGTATCTGTCACCAATTTTCATCAAATCATTTTGGGTGATTCTAGATGGGAAAAAGTCAACCCATATTTTTCTGTTTCATCCCAATGAGCTGAAAAAATTAAAATAAAACATGCCAAACCTGCTGCATTTTATATCACGTGCTTGAAAAATTATATCAAATTGATTTGCGGTAAATGTTTAGATTTTTATAGTTTATTGAAGAAAAGGTACAAAGGTTGAAAAATAATTTATTCATGGTCAAAAACGTTTTTCTAAAGATGTTTAAATAACTAAGGTTATATATTTTTTACTCCAAAACTAGATTTATGTTCTGGACTCAAAACCTTTTATGTTCACAACTTAATAAACAACTAAAAAAATGTTTCTCCTTATTAAACAAAAATAAATAAATACAATTTAAAGCTGCAAATTATGTTTCAGTTTTGAGATCTGTTTCTCCTCTTTTTATTATCTGATGTTGATATTTTTTGATTCTTTAGAAAGAAGAAACTGTCTACTTTCTATAGATATAAATATATATTGCATCATCTGTGAAGGTCTGTAAGAAAAACATAAATTAAAACGAAATTGAGGTTGTTTACTGATAACTTTTTCATTAATATCCTCATGAACACTACAATTATACATTGTCACATCGTTTTAAGTCCTTTACCTAGGCATCAAAGTTGGTTTGAATCACTTTAAAATTTGTTAAAATATGGACACTTTTACAAATATTTAAAAAACATTTTAAAATTTGTCACGATTTTAAGTAAAAAATCATTTCATTTGCAAGAATTCCATTACTCAAAATTGTTTTATTTTAAAACCCTGTAATCCTCAAGGTTATTTTTACCACCTTGAACCCCATATAAACATAATTTTGTGGCTTAAAAATTGTTGAAGCCCTTCAGTAGAAAAACCAAAGTAATTATTTGGATTGGATAATATTTTAAAGCATCAGTCAGCATATTCACTTTTAATCATTGGGGATATATATATATATATATATATATATATATATATATATATATATATATATATATATATATAAAATTTGTTTTTATGTAAATATCTTATTTCATACCTGGCTATGTATTTTTTTCTAGCTTAAGAGGTGAGTGGTTATATTCCCAAGGAAAAGGCCGACAGTTTCGACCAGGAGAGCATGCTCAGTTGGTTCAATACTTGGCAGAAAATTTGCCTTTCAATAATGAACCATTACAGTCTGAACAAGAAAGGAAGCTGAGACTGATATTAAGCAAAGCCCAGCAGCATCAGTCACAATTGATGACAGAATCATTATCAGGAGGTACCTTGAAACTTTGAAATATGTTTGTTAATTAAAAAGTGAGCTAGTTTTCTTATTAACCAAGTGGTTCTTTTAATAGAATATCTAATAGCTTATCACATATATATATATATATATATATATATATATATATATATATATATATATATAATATATATATATATATATATTCCACCATGGTCGTTTAATGCTGATTTTATCTGATGATTTTGCTTACTCGGATATATCTAATTACTTTTTTTTTTTTTTTTTTGAAAGAGAAGACAATTTTAGTGATTTTAAAATCATTCTTGGGGATTCTGATGACAAAGGAAGGAGAATTTCTTTTAGCCAACCGTTGGTTTACATAGCATCCAGTACAGTGAGACCAATGAAAATGGAAGAAGACTTATTAGCTATGCTGCTTGTTCACCAAATTGTCCAAATCTATAGCCTTAAGATGGTTTTGAAAAAAGCTTCTGTAAAATTATGACTCTAAGTCTACAATAGCACTAAGAGACTCAAGTGCTCGGGATCCCATCCACGTTCATAAGGCTGGTAAAGATGTTAGGTGTTTTGTAAAAATACAGACAGCTTTCAAGCAAATTCTCCTCAAACCAAGAGCTGAGACTGCT
Organism: Piezodorus guildinii; assembly: GCA_023052935.1. Lineage (NCBI taxonomy): Eukaryota > Metazoa > Arthropoda > Insecta > Hemiptera > Pentatomidae > Piezodorus > Piezodorus guildinii. Next base: position 122,992,511 of record CM041295.1, on the reverse strand, counting down.
TTGTTTTTGACTGGCTGCTTTTCTAAGGCAGTGATACCTTCAAAAAACTAGATTAATTGATATCTTTAATCAATATATAGACTATATTTAGTGAAATTATTAGATTTCTTTTCTAAAGGTATCGTATTTACCAGTCCCAATGGGTGGCATGCAGGGAAGATTTAAGTAAAAAAGTTTCAATAAATGGAACTCGACTCCTCTTTCGAATCTTCTTTCTCATCCTCGTCTCCTCGGCCCGGGATTCAGACCGATAGGGAAACCTAGGGGGATAGGTAAACACCTTTTGAACTTTCGCCGACAAAGGCTTATTAATATATATATTTAATTAAAATAATAATTATGATAATTTACCGCTCAGTATCCTCAATACATAACAACACGGAAGTATTTTGACTTAACTAACCACTTAAGAAGGTTCTTAATGTTTGTAGCATCCAAACCTATTCAATAATGTTCACCACACTAGTATACTTATTAACATTTGCAGATGACATAGATATTGTTAAGTCTCTCTGAGGTGGGCTGGACCGGTTTCTACTGAGGTGGGCAGCACTATGTCATCAGAATGACAGATGACCTGATTTCTTACAAGCTACTGGAGTGGAAGCTGAATGAAACCTTGTAGAGGTAGAAATTAACTGAGTTGGGAAGATTTGGTTGTTAAGGGTGCTCTTGAACTTGCAAAATCATTTAAATTGTAAAGCAACTGCATAAGATCAAGAAGGCTCATTGAGGATGTTAAAGACCATATTGGTGTAGTGCACAGAATTTTTTTTTAAATGAGAATGATTTAGGTTGTTAAAATTGCAGCTTCAGCTGCTATGTTTCATAAACCCATTGAAAACATATGTATTTATATTTTTTTTACAGGCAAGAGTTCATCTGCACATCTAATGTCTAGGAGTCTTGACCCATCATCACTACAGGGCTATAAGGAGAAGTCTTCTCCTCCATGTATGTTCTTACTTTTATCTTTTTAAATATAGTTTAAGCAATTCAATTTTAAATATTTAACTTTTAACTCATGCCTCAATTGATAAAGTTATTTACTGTGTACTGAAAAATTGAAATTTTATATGAATGATTCAGTTGATTGAAACCAGTATTTTAGGTAGCTGTGTATTGGAAAGTACATCTAAGAAATAAATAGTTTAATATTTTGAACTTATATATGTTTTAGGCCAAAAATTGCATCAGTACAGTGCTGAAAATGTTTTTATTTAAAGCCATACAATATTACCAGATTGCCAATGAATGCTCTCATATAAAGTTGAAAAATTAATATGTTAAAAATTATAACTATATTTTTATAAATTCTTATCTTATTGTAATTTTTGAAGCTAAAAATACAAATATTTGATGTATGATTTAATAAATGTTTCATTTTCTAAACTGTTCATTTTTTTTATAATCATTATTATTAGTTTAGCTCAACAACCTGCCAGTGAGTGTTGGCTTCCTCCATTAGCGGTTACATGTCCCTATTCTGAGCTTCTGCCACCTAATTTCTTACTGTGATGTTGTTTAAACCATCTGCAAGGCATTCTGACCCTTGCAGCCTGGGTCTCCCAGCTCAATGCTGGATGAATAGCTGTTCCATTATTATTTATTTCAGGATTAACTCATTATGTGTCCGTGTGATGTGCATGCCCTCTTTCACCTCCTCTGTTTTGATAATTGCAAAACTATCAGGCGATATTGATTTATCAATTTCTATGCCTTCTAATGTACGAAAGATTTTCCTTTCAAAAGCAAGGAAGTCTCTTTCATCTGCCTTTGCAGTAGTCCTCGTCTTAAAACCATAAATTAAAACATGGTGGATGGGGGATTTGCAGAGAATAATCTTGGTTTCGTCATGAGACTAGTCTGGTAGATAAGTGTGTGCAGAGTCATAATAATGATCATTCTTTTCTATATCTCCCCTGAGAATCTGTTGTCGCTAGTCAATTTGTCCCAAGGAATGTGAATAAGTATGTCAAGTAACCCTAACCCCCTGATTGCTTTCTTTGAACTTAAGAAGAATGCATTCAATGCCCGTCATTCTCATCCTGACCAGCCGTACGTAGGTAGTAAGTACAAAGGTACATTAAGTCTTATGAGGGCTTACTACAGTTAATTTCAATCAATGCTATCATACCTAGACCTAAAATCAACAATCAGATAATTTATCTTGAATCTTGGGTGCATACATTAGTTCTTTCAGTTTCAGTTTCAGTTTCAGTTTATGAAGGTTTTTTTTAAATTACCTATTACTATATTTCTAAAAACTTTATTATTTCGCTCTTGTGGGGCATTATATAAAATAGGGCATTCATTATAAAATCTGGGGCTTAGAAGTGAAAAACTTATCGAGATACATTTCCACATCTCTCTCATCAGCGAATGATTTCTTCTATGACCCATCAAGAGTTTTCTATAATATCCTGTGCCCTACATTGTTGTAGATGATCCACTATTCATCAGTGTGATCAGCCTCGATATTAGCCCTTCTAATTACACGCACATTTGTGGTGGAGCTGATTTGCCTTGTCTTCTGTGGGAGTGTGAATCTTTGTGCAGTTGCAGAACTGATAACTGAACTGATAAAGTTATTTATAATTTCATTGTTCTGTTAATTTATTATATACACACACATTTTATACATATATATATTTTTTATTTATTTAATGTTTTTAAATTTTTTATTTTAGTGCGCATATTGTCACAAAGTTTACATTGCCCATCTACATCCTCCCAAAAAGATGAAGACATATCCAAAAAAATTGATGACTTACCCGCACCTCTGCCAGCTGCATCAAAACTAGTTCCTGTGCCTGAGTCTTTAATTAGTCCCATGGTTTCAAATATTCCGGATATTGCAACCTGCTCAACTACAAAACCCTCTACATCATCATCAGAGTCTTATTTCTTGTGTGAAGATATTTCCACAATGAAATTGCAAACAATAAAGACGAAGGCTGATGAAATGAGGAATAAGAAGTCGAACTCTGACCGAGGTATTTTTCTTATTGATTCATTAGGATTACTTAATAATAATGAAATCATTGATGATAATAGGAAGAAATAATCTGAAGTCAACCATGTGAGCTCTAAGGACACGTTTATATTGCACGCGTTTTGGCGACATAAGTGTTAAGCGGGTTCTTAGAATTCCTATAATTCAGTCTATATCTAGGCTAGGAACCCGCTTATCACTTCAGCTGCCAAAACGCGTGCAGTATAAATGCTTTTGGGGAGTGGAGTGGTAGTAGGTTCCTAGAATTATATAGAACCCGCTCCTGCTTCAGCCGTCAAAACATCTGCAGTATAAATGCGCCCTTAGAGCTCACATGACAGACTCCTGATAGTTTCTTCCTGTTATCACGTCAACAGTTGACCATACACCCTCAAAATTATTGCTGATTTATGTATAAATCTATTATTATGAATGTTATGTTGTACAAATGTATCCGTATTTGATTTATAATAAACATATCTGATGTGTTCACATGAGCAACTTTCTGTGCTATATATCGTAATCAGTGAATTCAAATGAGTTTGTATGGTTTCAAACTTTTTTTGTTTAATATTTGATATAAAAACTTATTTTGTGGTGATAAAAATTTCTTAAGAAGCTTTAGGGACAGTGTTTAGCTGTATCTGTGTGAAAGTAAATAGAGTTCAATCAACCTCCTGTCTAAAAAATAAACTTTAATTTAAAAAATTTAATAATCCAGAAAATTAATATATGAACCCTTGAATGACTCTGGAGTTTATTGCCACATACTTTCATTTAAATAATCATCATGCATAATCTGACGAATGGTGATAATAAAATTTTGTTAGGTATTATTTTTTGGTGTTTCACAAACCACTGTGTTGTTTATCTTATTTTTCTGGGTATCACACTCTCAAGTGACTTGTTTTTGTCATTGTTTTGAGAGTCTTACACCTTTATGTTTCCTGATTATACTGGACATTTGAACGATTCAGCAGTTAAGACAAGACAATAACATTGCTTCCTTTCATATACCCCGAAACATAATAAATTTATTGTGGATGTAATTAGTTGACCGTTGAGAATTACTGGAAGGAATTAGTCCGGGTGGCGGTCATTAAATGAAACAACTAAATAGTTTCAACTATTTTATTGTTTGCCAACGTTTCGACCCCCTTTGTGGGTCATCATCAGGGCGCATGGTGGGAGAACTTTCCAGTTTCCATTCTCCCACCATGCGCCCTGATGATGACCCACAAAGGGGGTCCAAACGTTGGCAAACAATAAAATAGTTGAAACTATTTAGTTGTTTCATTTAATGACCGCCACCCGGACTAATTCCTTCCAATAATAAATTTATAAATTTGTATTATTGCTGTCAAAAATGCTTGATCATTAACTCAACAAAGAAAGTTGTAAGCCTCAAATTATACTTGATTATGATTTGAATCAAGGGTGAACTGATCCCTTTGATCAAGTGTATTTTGGATATTTAACATTGAAGGAAACAAAGAGCTTTCTTGTCAATTTTATTTTGAGGGTGGGGGGGGGATGGATGGTACCATGCCTCTGTAAACAGTTTTATCTGTACACTTTGGTGAACTATAAAACAAAATGAAACTCAGAAACTTTCTATTCGGCCTCGAATCTTTCTTACTTGAGTTGGTTCTGAAATGGAGTCTGCTAGAGGGTCATTAGGGAAGCTGGTGATTGAGTGGCTAGCGCACTAAAGATTATGAGTTTAAATCCCAGTCCCGAAAGGACTTTTCGAAGCCAGCAGATTCCACCGCGCAGCCAAGAGCCTACACGGCCTGTCACTCCACCGAAAAAAAAATAAAAGAGGAAAAATTTGCGACCGATCAGTGTGTTGGAAAAGGAAGATATTTTTAATTAAAAGAGAAAAAAAATCAACTATTTTAGGAACATGTCAGGCATCCATTGTGTGAAAGAGGAAAATAATGATGTTTATGCTTGGATTGGATTAATGTTTGTTTGTTTATTTATTTAACGTCACTTTATGCTACTATGGCTAAATGGTTAAGTAGGTTTGGATTGCAATGAGTGATTGTCTCCTTTAGGGTCTTCAGTATATATATTTTTTTCCCATTGTATAGTTATTTTGCCTTTGCCTTATCTATTTTTAACATGGAAACTTAAATTAAGTGAAAATACATTTAGGGCCTTTTCATGCACTGGTTGCCTACCCAGTTTTATTAGCCCCTGGTTACCAACAGGGCAGCTGGTCGTTGATAAAGGGACATAGAGCTTGCATACTACACCTAGCTGTCAGCTACCCAGTTTAATTACACCTAGATTATCAATTTTATATGTGCAAAGGCCCTTTAACAGCCAATCATGTAGTTTTATTTTAAGATTATTTCTCTGCAATTTAAGTTTTCAATTAATTTAAAATTTGGAGCTTTCCATTCCTCAAAATGTCAGATTAAGTTGAATAATACAAGTTAATATGGTTCAGTAGGGTTTATATGATAACTATTGGGTTGGCAAATAAGTCCTTTCAGTTTTTCTGTTTTATGTCACTATGATACACTTTTTATCTGATGAATTAATCCCTAAGGTGGATTTCTGTTTGTGATTTACTACGGAAATGGCAACAAATTTTTGAAAAGGTTAGTAACAGGAGTTGAAAAATGTAAATTTTACGATCGTTTAGTCCCAAGAAAATCTTGTGTATCTAGTAGTGATGCTCCTAGAATGATGTCAAAACCTGGACTGCATCCGAAGAAGATAATGCTTTCCATATGGTGGGATTTCAAAGGTGTTATTTTTTATGAGCAAGACAATGCTAGGCCCCACACCTCATTGGTCACTTGCAATAAATTATTGAGCCTTATATGGGACTTTTTGCCCTACCCTCCCTATTCACCAGACCTGGTTCTAAGTGACTACCGCTTATTCCGGTATTTGCAGAACTCCATGAATGGAAAGAAATTACGAAACAAAGAAGACATCAAAAACCACTTGGATCGTTTTTTTAAAGAATAAACTCCAGACTTTCTTTGAACATGGTATAATGCAGTTAGTGGAAAGATAGGAAAAAGTCATATTAAATAATGGTCAATATATTGTAGAATTAAAAAAAAAACAAACCTTTTATTGATATTTACAAATCTATTAAGCAACACAACTAGTAAATAGTCTTAAAAAAAATAAATAGATATGAACAAGACATGTAGAGAAGCTACCCATTGGCAGCACTCTAAAAATATTCTAAACTAGAACATCTCGAGGCCATCTTCTTATTAGACGCCTCGGAGGATTATCAGGTATTGAAGATGAAGAAAGGATTGAAACCAATAGGTTAGAGTGGGAATCGAGTTCGTCATGGAAGGAGAGGTATAGGGTTCGGGCCAAATCAGTAACATACGGAACATTAAGGTCATTATGGATGGGTTTGTTCTTGACAAAGTAGGGAGCATTGAGGATTTTGGATTGTAAGCATTGGATTCGAGAGGAATTTGATGGTTTTAGTTAAGCCCCAAAGCTCAATTCCATACCTCCAGATTGGCCTTATAATAGTCTTGTAAATGGGCCATTTGTAATTTAGTGGTAGATTAGAATGTTTGTTTAGTAAGTGTTGAAGTAGCCAAAAATGTCTAGTAGTTTCTTGTCCTTTCAGTCTTGTATGAGGATTCCAAGTAAGTTCTTTGTCAAGATGGAGTCCTAGATACCGGATCTGTTCAACAGGGACTAGAGGAGAGTTTTTAAAGGAGACATAAGAGATAGAAGTCATAGGTTTAGGACGAATGGTAAAGGTTATTTGATGGGATTTATTGGAGTTTATTTCGATTCTCCAATTTTGACACTATTGCTTAAGGTCTTTGACGTGGGATTGAAGCGGGAAGGTGATCTGTGAATGATGCTGGATATCTCTGAAGGATGAAAAGCTTTTGGTGGAAGAGACATTTGGAGGGGGGAATTGTCAATTCTGCTTCAATACATTCAAGGTGAGTAGGATTCAGGATGTCAGGGTGTGGTGTAATAGTATCAAATAGGTGTTGAACGAAAAGCTGCACTTTTTCCTTGTCTGATCTTGTCCAGCTTTGGGATTGAGTAAGGAGTGGATAATTACAATTTTTGAATTTTAATACTTTTTTAGTGGTCGTCCTTAATGATTTATCAGTAGTTGTGAGATTTGCAGTAAGTTCCTTTAAATACTTTATACCTAACTATTAAATATTAATTTTGATGAAAATATATCTTTCTCTTTTCTTTTTTTTTAGATCAAGCAGCAACATGCATCCAAAAAAATTGGAGGGGTTATCTATCTCGTAACTCAAGCCCTTCTGTACAGTCATTTTGTGAGCAGCTTCAAATTAGGCGTCTCAACAATCATATATCGTGAGTAAATCTCATTTTAAATTAAGAAATATATTTTGTATATAAAGAAGATTTGGAATGAATTAAAAATAAATTGATAAATATGACACATATTTATGATATAATGACTTGAAATGTGTTATTTATATTGCGGATATATTTATTTATTTTTCCGATAAGCTTTTTGTTGCTGAGTGTTCTGAGGATGGAGGAATGCATGGAAACGGTATTGGATAATCTCAAGATATTTTTCTTTTGGTACTGATGAAAGAGGAATGAATATTTTCTTTATATATATGTTACTGTGAAAGACCAAAATTGGGAAATGTCTGAATTCATAGTTACTTGGTGTATGCCCGAAATATCTACTAAATACCCTTATTTTTCTACTTAAACTGGTAAATGTATTAAATTAAATTGTTTCATTAAAACCAGGAGAGACGAATATACAGTAGTATTTTAATAATGAAGAATTGTTCTGTATATTATATGAAACTCACTCCAAAATAGGCCATGGAGGAAGGACACGTATGCTTAAAGATTTCCAAGTTGATTGAAAAAATATTATATATGAAGTTGTAATGTTCTATTTAAATTTATGCAAACAATGCCAAATGAAACGCTGTGCATCAAAGAAAGGTATTGTGAAACCAATGGTCAGTTCTGAGTGAAACCCATGATTCTGTACCAGTAGTGCATTACAGGGTCTTATCCTGATTATACTATCAATTTTAATGGGCTTGCTCCATTTGTTTATTAATAACCTTTATCATATTTATTTATACTAAGTTTCGTGCTGCTTTATGGTTTTGTGAAACAAGAATATAGTGAATCTTATTATTTAAGATATTTTAATTTTGGTTTTTAATTTAAAGTTGAGCATGATTAGTTTTGATACATTGGTGTTTCACATAAATGTCGTTTTCATAGTTTTTGAATACATTAAAGATTTTGGATGTCTCTGTTGTTTTCTTCTGAATGTTTACATATTCAAAGTAAACAGTTACTAATCCTCTACCTTTGTATTATAAACATTAGCTTCCCAATCAATTACCCACTTTTTAGTATACCTCCAAACATGAACATGGAAACACGCGATTTTCGAGTAATATTTTTGTACGAGTTTAAACTCGGCCACTCAGCAGCTGAGGCTGCTAGAAATATTTGCAAGCTTTTGGGGAAGGGAGTGTTAATGAACGGACCATTCGCCGTTGGTTTGCTAAGTTTTCAGCTAGGGATACCGACTTGGAAAACTTGCCCCAAGGAAGACCTCCGTCCGTAATAGACAACGATGTCCTCAAACATACCGTGGAAGAAAACCCTACCAAACAGTTAAAGGACTCTCAGCACAACTAAATTAAGTGCATCTACCGTTTCCAGACATTTAAAGTGTATTGGGAAAGTAAAAAAGCTCGATACATGGGTACCTCATGATTTCACTGAGCGTCATGTTTCAAAATATACCGTGCAAAAATTGAAAGAACTGGGCTACGAAGTTCTTCCGCACCCACCATATTCTCCCGACTTGTCTCCAACATATTACCACCTGTTCAGGAATTTAGACAACTTCGTCAAAGGAAAACTTTTTGAAAATGATGATCAAGTGAAAAGTGCGTTTTCTGATTTTGTTTCACTTCAAAGCTCAGAGTTTTTCAGTTCGGGGATAAAAAAGTTGGTGTCACGTTGGGAAAAATGTGTAGAAAAAGAAGGATTGAGGATTATTGACTGGGATCGCTTGGATACCTCAATATTATATATATATGTATATGTGTGTGTGTAAAATCATTTCCAAGTCATTCGACCTTTCCCAAGTCAAATTAAACCTTTTCCAAGTCAAATTCAACCTTTTCCAAATCAAATTAATCTTTTTTTCAATTTCAATAAATTAATAAAAATCATGTTTTCAACTTACGTGGCTTGTTAATTTTTCCCAGTGACCCTTTTACATACAATTAATCACAATTTTAAGATTAAGTATAATTTTATTGTACTTTTTCAGACATCTTCGAAACTAGGCCTACTGCAGAAGGCCTATAATTTAGGCCGAAATGTCGGCACAATTAAATTAAGTTTATACTTAATTGTGTGTTTATTTGACTGCACCCTCAGCTAACTTCTCCCATATATACACACAGTCAACCATCATCACTTCACGATCCTCTATAATAACATTGGTTGGCTTAACTTTTAAGTTCAATCCAATTGTATTGTTTATTTGGACTCTACTTGTTTTAACCTAAATTTTTTTGAGAAATCTCATTTCAAACGCTTGTTTTCATGCTAGGGGTTTCTAAATTAGTGGGACCCAAATATTTAAGCATTTCAGGAGTTATTTCCTCATTTTAAACTAAGAATGTTTCTTCAATTTCATCTTTGTCAGTATAATCATTTTCTTCTCAGGTATCTTCCACTCTATCCCTCACCCATCTAGGGTGGCTGTAAATTTCCTTCTAGCTGTCAATTTCAGATCCCAGATGTATTACCTCCACCTTTCCATCATCAGATTGCTCAGCCTGAGAATTTCTCATAATTTATCTTTGACAAACTTCAAGATTGGTGCTATTTCTTCCCTTAGTCTTTCCTTGTGTATGCAGTAGAACATCTGATTTTGGTTAAAATCAGATTCTTATTTTCTTACAAAATCTTGGTAGATTTTCCTCTCGGCTTCATTTATTTTGTTTTGAGCCTCAATCCTTTTTCTTTTATACTGCCTGAAGTTCTCTGGTGTCTTTACTTCAAGGTCTGCTTTCTCGTCATTTATTTTGTTAATTTCCTTGGACCTTCATGCTCTTGTACTGGGTTCCAAAACATTTTATATCCCAAAGCAATGTGCATTCATTATTATCTTTTTAAAGTAGTCCCATTGCTTGTCCAGTTGTAGGTAGCTGTGTCATGTCATCTTATTTTAACTGCCGTGTGCTTTATCTCTTATTTTCAAACTTTTTCCACCACCTTCTTTATTCTTATTTCTCCTTTCCATATTGGTAATGGTCACTTCCCATTCCAAAACCTCTTTTCACTCTTTCATCAATCAAATATTTGAGAATATGTTTTTAAATTAGGAAATACTCTATTACAGACCTTTAATTTCTACCAGGTTCTTCTCTTTTAAATTTCAGCATTTTTGTATGTGGGAATTTGCTGTTTATCTTAACCATTTCATTGCTTGCAGACGTTTTGAGTATTCTTTCTCCATCATCATTTTTTTATATCTTAACTGTGAACACTTCCAGCCATAAGCGAGAATATCTTTCAACTCTGCTGTTCAAATCTTCAACAATTATTGGTTCTCCATAGGCATCAGCTGTTTATCTAAAAATACTATTAAAACAATCTTTCTCTGTTGTAATGGTGTGCCATTCGGTCTGTATCCTATGATGGTGGTCTTCAGAATGTTTCCTTATTCAGTGTCAACTCCAGTTAGCCGATCACTCACAAAGTTCTATCCTTCGGTTATTACATTCATTAAGACTCAACTGTAAAACCTACGTCTTTGCTGGATATTCTGTTTTCAGTGATCCCCATACAGAGCAAAATTTTCACCAATCTTTTGGAAGCCCAAAGTCATCCAGAGTTCTAGCTTAAAGAAAGAAAATTAAAGAATCCTTTCTTCTCCTTTTCTTTTTATCCCAGTAAAATAAGGATATTGTTTTAATACTTCTTAATGGTCCTAAGTAAAAGTAATCTGATCATCACAGATGGTGAGCTAAACTTTTTGGAGCCGAAAAACCTCTAATGTTTCGCACTTTTTTCAGTTTTTCACCTATAACTCGTAAACGTTGCTTCCTAGAGACAATATATTTATTTTAAAAATAAAAAAACGTTAAATTTCCTTTCTAAAGGTCATCTTAGTTATTGAATTTGGTTTAGTAATATTACCGCAATCCTATAGGTAAATTTTTCCATTTTTGTTGAAAAACCTAATTTGGTCACCAAGAGACTGTGACTTGGTAACAACTATCCAAATAAAAAAAGTCGTAGAATAAAAATTGTTGAGCATCAAATTTTAAGTCTAAAAGCCTATTTAAATTTTGAATTTGGTTGGCACGGACCTTAAAAAATATATATTGTTATTGATTTTCCACTACACTTGTCCAAAGACTTGTAAGAAATATTTGCTGAATACCGCCGAATTAAAACATTCTGCAGTGACTGCTGCTGTATTTTTGCTGGGAATAATGATAATTGCAAAATAAACCAAGGCATAGGGGTGTGACGACCCCATCGTCCAGCCGAAAAGCTGCAGTGAGCTACCTACCGGCCCTCCAGGATGGGGGAACACACATGTACTGAAATTCACTCAGTACACTCTATACATTACACTACACACTCCTTCAAAATATATACTAAGGTCACTAACAGTACACACCCTATGAGCACCTTTCCTAGGTAGCCACCCTGGAGTGGGCAGGCACTGAGGTGGTAGCCATACCAGCATACTAGGGTCTGTAGTGAGGGTTAATTACCCCACTACCTGAAAATAAATAATCGTGAAACCCCACTATGAAAGTACCCTCGGATATGGATTGTCATAAACGGATAAAACATGGAAATTTTCATAGGTTAAATCTTGGTTTTTTGAACGTTTTGTCACTTTTTAGACCTGGAGCACTTCAATTGCTTCTAGAACAGATCGACAGGTTCAAGTTGGACGTAACAGCCATCCAGGAAATCAGATGGACAGGTCAAGGAGTTTTGGAGAAGAGGCATCCTGCAATTTACAACAGTTGCAGCAATAATCATCATACCTTTGGTGTTGGATTTGTTGTTATAACTCCTTTACAGTCGTCGAAAGGTTGGGAGGCCAAGGCTCTGTTAGGCGGATTGTGTAAGCAATGACGTACGAAACTACTTGAATGTTGGAAACTGGATGGCCATAGCACAATATAGGGAATCGTGGTGCTAACAGCTGGAGGAAGCCAGGACCCTTCACGGGTTGTAGGGCTACGAAGAAGAAGAAGCAACATAAGCCATATCATGACTATCCAAATGGCAGCCTGTTTATAAATATCGTTATTCCCAGTAAAACTACAGCAGCAGTCACTGCAGAATGTTTTAAATCAGCCGTATCCAGCAAATGTTTCTTACAAGCCTTTGGACACGTGTAGTGGAAAATTGATAAAAAATTATTTTTTTGAAGATTTGTACCGCATTTGAAATTTAAAGAGTCTTTTAGACTTAAAATTTGTTGCTCTACAACTTTCATTCTCTGACTTTCTTTGATTTGGATAGTTGTTTTCTAAGGCACAGTTGTCTCTTGGTGACCAAATTAGGTTTTTGAACATTGGAAAAAATTACCTATTTCTGATGAACGATTGTAGTAATATTATTGAACCGAATTCAATAACTAAGATGACCTTTAGAAAGGAAATTTAACGTTCTTTAATTTTAAGAAGAAAGATATTTTCTCTAGGAAGCACCGTTTATGAGTTAAAAAAACTGAAAAAAGTGCAAAAAATTCGAGGTTTTTCGGCTCTAGAAAGTTAAGCTCACCACCTGTGATGATCGGATTACTTTTATTTAGGACCATTAAGAGGTATTAAAAAGATTTCCAGCTTTTTCCGAATTACTTCCACAAACCTTATTTTACTGGGCTATTTGAAGCTAATGTACAACAAATTTTACAGATCAAACTGCACTTGACTGGCTTCACTGCAGTAATTTAACTATATGGCAAACATAATGAATGATTATTAGATGAAATTAAATAAAAACCTTTGAAAATTAAATTTATATATTTATATTGAAATTCTATCTATAAAACTATTTTACTGTGCATTTGGTTTACGCTAGTTCTCTTGATTATGATGATGTGATTTTTAATAAAAAATTGCAATCCTATGCTAGATTATCTGAATTTTAATATTAAATTTATGAGACATCTGATGTATGAATCAAACTTTGACTTCAAGTCCTGTTCTAAAAATCTTGAAAGTACATTTTCAAACTACGGTGCTTTAATAATTTTATTTTGTATAATTTTCAGGAAATTGTCCGGAGAGGTTAATTCTTTAAAAACTGCCTTAGAAAATGAGCACAAGTTGCATCTGCTTCAAATGCAAGCGATCAACGCTCTTTGGCGGAAGGTATGTATAACAATATTTCATTTAATTTTAAACTATCATCTTCATTTAATTTTAAGATGGCACGCATGTTTCCTTTCTAAATAAATGCATTTGTTTCTTATTTTTATTTATTTTAAGGGTTTAAAATACACCTAGTTGTTGTTTTAGATATTACTTAGTCAGCTATGTACTTTTTTAGGTATTATAATTTGTTTCAATTTAAAAGAATGGATTATCAACTTGATTTGCCTTCTGACTTACGTGAAAGAGCTGCCATTGTTGCATAAAATAATGAAATTGGGACTCAGGTAGAGTTACTCCTCTATAGGCTTCTTGTCGGGCTCCTCCCCTGTTGTAATTATAGAATAATGGTCCAGATAAAATCAACCTACCAGAATTTATTGAAGTTATTACAATAATAAACTTAAAAGTCATTAAGCCACAGGCAATTATAGAATACTTGATGAGTTTTTGATTTAGGGCAGTGAATGATTCCACAAAGCCATCTTTATAAATAATAATGATATTATTATTATTTTAACAATTAGGATTGGATATGTAATATCTGAAGATTGAAGGGAGGGTACTACATATACCACTAACCAAAAGGGGACAACTTTGAATGCAACAATTGAGATGTTGATTTGCAAAAAGTACCATATCCATTTTAGGAAATTTTATAGGCAGCACAAAGATCTATCATTAAACCCTCTTATTTGATTCATTTTGTATTAAAATCTTACAGTAATAAAATGAAATATTTTAGTATGATTTGGAACACAACTAAACGTGTAATTGTTAAACTAAATCTTAGTACCTGCAGAATATAATTTCCTTTCTAAATCACATTTATACTGGACTTTATTGTTCGTTAGATATAATCAAATAGAAGTTATAGATCAAACTAGCTGATGAGAATACAAATATGTCAAAAAATCAATTTTGTTAAAAATGTACTACTTTTGGAAATCAACCTTTTAATTATTTTTAGGCTAATCTTTCCTTAGAAACTGTTTCAAAAAGATCAGGAGTAGAAACTATAAGTTATTTTCATGATAGCATAGTGCATGAAAATAACTTACTTGGGTGATATAGATGCAGTGTCGAGATCTCTTAAAAGAAGATTTTTTTTAGCTTAGTGGAAGGGCTACAGATATGGGGCTAATTATGAATAAGGAAAAATAAGATTCCTTATGTTATTTGAATAGCCGACCAAACCTTCTTACCACAAACTAACAAAAACAATTTTTTCCAGTCTTCCCAACCAGATAATGACAATTTATTTAAATTAGCACCATACCATTCTTGCACACTGTCATCAATAAAAAGTCTTAAAACTTCTATTTTTTTTACATCATCTGTGGTACTGAACCTAACACATTCTTTTTCAAATTCATTTATCCAAGACGTTGCATTTCTCTTACTGTCGTATTTTGATATTAAGAATTTGTGTTCAATTTCCCTTAAACTGATCTCATTAGCTGCTAAAATACGGTTTTCTAACTCTTTAATTCGTTCTATAAAAAAAATTTCATTAGATTTTAATTCTTTGTTACATGCTATTTTTTCCTCATTATATTCTTCTCGGTAATTTTCGTTTTTCTTTTTTTTTCTTCTTCATCCCAATACTTTTTTTGCAACGCTGTACTGAATGGAACTGCAATTTTACGATAACACCCTATTCTAGTAATAGAATTCATACTACCTGTAACGGTTTTTATGGCTAACAATTCCTTATGTAAGGTTAAATTCTTCAATAGAGGAGGGAGTGCATACCATAGTACTTTATCGCTAGACAAAGCTATCAATTCAAACCGATCCTCAACTCCCTTTATAATGTGCAGATATAACCTCTTCTTCTCAATGGCCATCGTTAGGGACGGTTAAACAATTTGTAATTCTACTTCTAATTTAAATGAATTAGGAGTTAAATTATGCTAAAATAAAGATTTAATGATTACAATTTGTTTGACATAAAATAATCAATTGGATAACTAACATAATTTACAACGAATCTACCTAAAATAAAGAATTGTTTAACAGTCCTTTGATTAATACATTTAACTAACATAACAGAGATATAACCTCCCTTGGTGAAATATTTACATATGATAATGAAATAATAAAATTCTTGATTTTACACGGGATTCACACACAGTCAGAGGAAGTTTTCTAGCCATACATTTTTATTTCTCAACAGAGCCACTTTAAATTTTTAATTATATTAAACAAAAATGTCGCATATAACATTTTTCCAACAAACTGATAACTTATACCTTGTTGAAATTAAGAAACAAGTCAGTCTTAGTAGGATGAAATCAATTCCTGCGATTTGGAACCTATTTTTATAGAATTATCTTTTAATGATGAATGAAGTTAGCATAGTTGTTTGTTCTTATTTACTTAAAAATGAAGGATTTCAAAATAAGATAAAATATTGCCCTCGTAAAGAGTTTTAAAGTTATTATTAGGATCATTGTTACTGTATGAATACTTTTTTTAAAACTAAACTTGTTATAATTTACCGATAAATTTATTGCTAATGCGTCAAATAAGTTTTAATTTAACTTCATCCTCAGGTGACGTTGGTGGTAACTGGGTTATTTAGATTAATAACTGAAATTTAATGACGCATTCATGATCCTGCTACTATAATCATAGATTGTTCTTTTCTCTTCACAAAAATACTTTTAAACAGGAAATATTATTTTAGACTGTTTTGTATTTTTTATTTATTTATTTTTTTTTGTGCTTTAATAATTTTTGAAGTTCAAATATTTTGTTCTTAGTACAAGGGGAAAATGTTTGTAATTTTTAACCTGTTTTTGATTCATTTCATCTGTTACCAATTTGAGGTATTGTTCATTTTGATGACATTTATCAGTAATAGCATATATAACGTTATTAATCCATTACATCTGCTATTTAACAATAAAATAAAATTTAAAAAACAAATTAATTTTTAGGTGCAACAATTGCAAGTTTGCATGCAAGAGATGCTGAGGGAATTTGCCCCGCCTGCTAACAGAGAAGTTGCACCTTCTGTATCAAGAGAATTTGCTCCTGCTAGTGCCGGAGATTTTGCTGTTCCCAGTACTTCATCTAGTGAAGTTGCCACTCAGACCGATATAGTTGCAGTTAATACTCCTGATGACACAGGATTCCTATATCATCGACCATCTACTTTGTCACTGACTACTCATCCAGTGTCAAGATTTGTAGAAAGTCTTGTTGGTGATGTGTTCAAAGATACAATTGAAGAGGAGAATTCCGATAATCAATAACTTAAGTTTTAAATTATAGTTTTATATGTTTCAGTGATATTTAACCAAAGATTGTAATTTTGTACGCTTGCTAAAATAATTTTATAGGTTAAATAATGTTTAATGAATGAGTCATGTTATTATTTTTTAGTTTTATGTTTTCATAAGTTGTTTTTTATTTATTTTTCTATTTTTTTGTTTTGCTTTGATTAATTTTTTATGTAATTGATTAATCCAAATAATATATTTATATAATTTGTGCATATATTTTGTTTCATATTTGTGTTCCTTTAAAAAAAACTTATACCAGAATTTTGATCATACCCTCCTGTATATATTATTATTATTTCACGGCGCTACAACCCGGTCTTGGCCTCCTCCAACCGTTTCCTCCAATCATCACGGTCTTGAGCCGATGCCATCCAGGTCCTAACTCCCAGCATGCTGCGACTGTCTGCTGCCACACAATCCGACCATCTCAACCTTGGTCTTCCTCTTCTTCTTATCCCATGGATCGGCTGAGTGAGCAATAATTTGGGCATTTCTCCATTTGCCATCCTGGCAATATGCCCTGCGTATCTTAAGCGTCTCAACTTCATTGCCCGGACCACATCAGCTTCTCTAAGAGCATTGTAGAGGTCCTGATTTGTGCGCCGCTTCCACTCCTCTCCAACTTTCACTCCTCCAAAAATATGGCGGAGAACTTTTCTTTCAAAAATAAGGAGTTCCTTTTCGGTCGCCCAACACTCTGATCCATAGAGAGTATCCGCCTGCTTAGCTGCTTGCCTAACCCAAAGTAGCATTTGTTAGCTGCAGTTATTCTTCTTCTTATTTCAATATCGGGGTTATTATCTTGGGTGACCACTGATCCCAGGTATGTGAACTTTGAGACCTTCTCAAACTTATGAACCCCGATAGTGACTGTCTCGCCTAGCATTGGGATTTCTTCTGCTACCATATATTTTGTTTTAGAAATATTTTGTGCTCCTGTATATAAGGATTGGAAATGTCATATGGTATTTTTATTAAAATAAATAAATATATATCTTTGTAATTTACTAGGAACATTTATTTTAATTATCTTATTTTTATTATACACTTTTCTCTGGTGACAATTGCTGTAAATCTAATTGCTTATTGTGTTGAAATTTCAGTAAGATTGTCATCTTTCTTCCTTCATTTTCCTTGTGATTGTGGTTCTGAGGTTTGAGAATTGTATGTCTTATTTGCTGTTTAAAACTCTTTTCGATAAAAATTCAAGCTTAGTTTGAATGCTACATTTTTCCTCTCAGTCGTTGTAGCACATTCATTACCTAAGTTATTATATATCTGCTTAGTCATATCCCCTACATCATTGGTTATTGTTGTATTAATTATAAGGGTAAAAAACTACTAATGGTTATTATTGCCCTTACATCTTTACAATGTTTTTTACTAACTAATTTGTAGAAAATGTAAACAATTAAAAAAAAATCAATTAATAAATAATAAACCATAATTTGGTTGAACATTATAATAACATAATTTTTATAAGCAAGACGGATGAGTTAGATAATTTGAAATAAATGAATCTTCTTTATCAATCATAAATGAATTGAATGAATCTGTTAATGGTTTGTTCATTGCCACTCAATGCCTTGAAGACCTGACATGATACACCACCTTTTTCAATTTCTGTCCTGTACCGTGGACCGTCTTCGAAAATATGACTTACTGTGAGAATCACTATACACCGTTGACATTGGGATGAATCCTTTCATGTTATGAATTACTCATAGGTGAGGCAGCAGTGTCCTATTCTCAGGCAGAAGATAAATACCTCCTAACGCCTCCACTTTCTGGGTGATTAGGCTAAGCCATTGCCTAATAAATAAATTATTTGTTAAGTAATGAGTTGTGAGGACAAAAAATGTGAAGCATATCCTTATATTATTGTTAGTTTTTGTTTTGATTTGATATATACAAAATTACAAGAATTACAAAGCTTTTCCCAAATATGTTTCCAGCCAGGAAGCTGACTTAAAATGGCTGCAGCACTAAAAGTATTAAAAAGCCAGAAGAATATTTTATTTATGGTTTTATTTTAAGGAAAAGTTACAAAATAATTGGTAAATAAATCATGAAAATTGGAAATGTTGAACAGCTAGGGCTGGACGATTTCGATTGGATTGAAATTGTAGTGTATTTGGTAATAGATATTTGGTGGAGAGGAACATATGAGAGGAGGTTATAGAGTGCAGCATGTTTTTAGAGATCATGGCTAAATTGTAATGTGTTTAATAAAGTGTTGTTAATAATGTTGAAATCTTGCATTTAAATAAAGTGTTGTTAAGAAAGTTGAAATCTTACATTGGCGAGGAGGATAACTATGGAGAACTTACCACTACCAACTTTTAATATTTCACAAGATGGAAATGTTGGAAAAGGGATTTTGAATTATATCTACAAGCCAAAAATATAACCTGTGATAGGTGTAAGAAAGTTTTATTGTTAGCAAGGAAGGGTTTTGAGCTACAGGATATTTATTTTTCCCTACCTGATTCCCAGGAAAAAGAGGGAGATGAGAAAAATAACCTTCTTTACTCAAAGGCCGTTTCTGATTTGGATAAATATTTTATCCCAAAGGTTAATTACACTTATGAGCGTTATATGTTTCGACAAATTACACAGGAATCAGACGAAAATATTGAACACTATCTGTCCAGGCTACGAACTCAAGCTAAAAACTGTAATTTTGGGGGCTTCTTAAATCATCAACTTTGTGATCAAATTGTAGAACATTGCAGATCTTTTGAACTAAGGAAGGAACTATTAAGAAAATCTTCGTTGGATGTTGATGAAGTTTTGGAGATAGCCAAAAGTTTGGAGGCGTTACAAGTGCAGCAGGCAGCTTACGGAAAGGATAAGTCTAAAATGGAAGAAGAATCGATTCAGGCAATAAATAAAAATAAAGGTAAATTTTCAGTTCTAATAGCTTTAAGCGATCATGTTATAGGCGCGGATCACAAAAACATTTGAGTACATGTGACTCATGTCCAGCATTAGACAAAAATTGCTCGAAATGTAATTTAAAAGGGCACTTTGCTAAATATTGTCGGACTAAATTGGGCAAGTCACACACGAAAGGGAATGTATTGGGTTGATGCAAAATTAATGCAGGTTTCCTCTATTGCAATATCTTAATTCCAATTGTGTAAACAAAGCTAATCCTAACATTGATCATTATTATACCAAAACAAACCTTATCTAATACCCTCTCTTTCACCATGAATTTGTTTAGTAAAATCGTTTTGTTCAGTGTGTTCAAAGGTCTTAAATCGAAAATGTCAAAGTGCGATTTTCGTCAAATTTATTTTTACGAATTTAAATTAGGGCGCAGCGCTGCGCAAACGGCTCGTAATATTAATGAAGTGTGGGGTCAGGGGGCTATTAATGAGTGCACGGTGCAGCGTTGGTTCCAGAAGTTTCGCAGAGGAGATTTCGACCTCGAAGACAAGGAAGGTCGGGGCCGTCATCTTGCTCTGGACAACGACCAGCTGAGGTCAAAAGTGGAAGAAGACCCAACCAAAACCACACGAGAAATGGCGGCGGAACTCGGAACTCAAAAATTGCAACGTCTTTGCCCAGCATTGATGAATCGGAAGGGGCCGATCCTGCTCCACGATAACGCCAGACCACACGTTGCACAACCAACGCTTCGACGACTGCACGAGTTGGGCTACGAAGTTCTCCAACATCCGCCTTATTCACCTGACCTCTCTCCTACAGACTTCCACTTTTTCAGGCATCTGGACAACTTTTTGAAAAATTTTCAAAACCAGGACGACATTGAAAATTCTTTTCGTGATTTCATTGAGTCCAGGGATTCGGATTTTTTTTCTGGTGGAATAAGAAAGCTTGTTGAACGTTGGCAAAAGTGCATTGATTCAGATGGAAATTATTTTGATTAAATATATACGGTTAAAGTAAAGATATGGCGTATTTACAATACCTACTAAAAACCTGCATTAATTTTGCATCAACCCAATAAATAGAGTCAATTGTGAGGTATCTGATTCGGATGATGGGGGTGAGGGCATATTTGTGGTTTCAGACGTGAAGAGAACTAATAACGCCATTCTCACATGTCAAGTTGGAGGTGTTCCTCTCGAGATGTTAATTGACTCAGGGGCCGATTGTTGTGTGATAGATAAAGTAACCTGGGAAACTTTGCTAAGCAAGGGATTTGTTCCAATTTCCGTAAATTATAATGTATATAATAAAGTTTTGCTTGCATATGGTGCGAATTCAAGTTTAAATGTAAGATTAAAATTTAAAGCTCACATACAAGCTGAAAATAAAGTTGTAGAAGAAAATATTTATGTAATTTCAGAAAAGGCAATGCCGGTGATCGGGAAAAACATGGCGAAGAGGCTAGGTGTTTTGCGGATAGGGTTATCCCAACAACACATTCGACAATTGACATTAAAACCGATGAGTAAGCTTAGGAATTTCCAGATGGAAATTCGAATGGATCCTAATATTGAACCAGTTTATCAGCCTTACAGAAGATTCCCTTTATCTATCAGAAAAAAAAATCGAGCAGCGGCTCTTAGAGTTGGAACAAAGAGATATTATAGAACAGGTTGACGGTCCAATCTCATGGTCGTCTCCATTGGTACCAGTTTTGAAGAAAAACGGCGAGGTAAGATTATGTTTAGATTTAAGAAGTGTTAATGAAGCCGTATTACCTGAAAAGTATCCGATACCGACCATTGAAGATTTTTTACCCAAACTGGAGGGTAGTAAAATATTTTCGGAACTTGATCTAAAAGATGCATTCCACCATATAGAATTGTCCGAATATAGTCGTTATGTAACTACTTTTCATATCCCAAATGGGCCTTACCGATTCAAGAGGTTAGTTATCGGGTTAAAAACTGCTCCCGAAAAATTTCAACAGGTAATGGAGAAAATATTAAAAGACTGTGAGGGTGTTTGTATTTTCATTGACAATATTTTTGTCCATTTTTATATTTAATCCTAAATCTAAACCATGTGCTCGTATTGAAAGGTGGGTTTTACAGCTTCAGTATTTTTCGTTTCGTGTTAAATACATTCCAGGTACTAGAAATATCGCTGATGTATTGTCAAGGTTAAGTGTCGAAGGTGCTAAAACATTTTGGAAGACAACCGAACATCATTTATGCCAAATAACACTGAATTCTTTGCCATTGGCGTTTGAAGATTTAGAGCAGGCAGTGGAAAATGATGACGAGATGCAAGAGGTGGAGAATTGCTTATTGATAGGAAAATGGCCAAAGAGTATGAGTACATATCAAAGTGTTAGTCAAGAACTTTCAGTAGCTGGCACGGTTATTTTAAGAGGAACCAGCATAGTTATACCTAAAAACTTAAGGGAAACGGTCTTGAAATTGGCACGTAAGGACCATCCAGGAATAGTTGGAATGAAAAACAAGTTGAGAGAAAAGGTTTGGTAGTCTGGTATTGATAAAGATGCAGAAAAAACTGTCAAATGTTGCATGAGCTGTCAAATTGTTGGTCAAGCCCCCTTGCCTGAGCCTATGAAGAGACGGGAACTACCCAGTGAACCATGGGTCGACATTGCATTAGATTTTAAAGGCCCTTTACGTACAGGAGAACATCTATTAGTTATTACTGACTATTATAGTAGGTAAATGGAAGTTATAGTGTTGAAGAAAACTATTCGAAATCTTATAAAGGTGTTTTCAAGATACGGGTTACCTCAAACAATTACAGTTGACAATGAGAAACAATTTAATTGCGAACTTTTCCGTGGGTTTTGTGAGCGACAGGGTATCAAAATATTTTTTCCCCACCATTTTAGCTTCAGGCAAATGGTGCAGTTGAGCGTCAAAATACAACTTTAGTCAAAACTCTGAAAATTGCTGACCTGGAAGGAAAAAATTGGAAGGAGGAACTTACATCTTTCCCTGCGGAGTACCGTATGACACCGCATACAGTTACTGGAGTCTCACCATCAGAGTTATTCTATGGGCGGAAAATCCGACGTGCAATTCCAACCTTGTCCCTGTTTATGCCAAACATTGAAGAAATTCGAGAAAGGGACTCTCTTTTGAAGTTAAAAGGCAAGCAATATGCAGATTTTACTAGAAGAGCAGAAACCAAAGAATTTCAGCCTGGCGATATAGTGTTGAAGAAGGTGGACAAACCACTACACCAACTGATGCCAACTTTCAACCCCAACCCTTTTAAGGTGATTGAGAAAAATGGTTCAATCATTACGGCGGAAACATCGGACGGTAAAAGGATCATCAGGAATAGCAGTGCTTTCAAAATGCTATTATCTGCTGTGGATGAAGAGGAGATGGAACCGACGTCGGAAGAAGGGGACCAAAAGGAAGAGGTTGAAGAAGTGGTAAAGGAAAACGAGATGGAGCCTATCCAAGAGCCACAAACTGCTGTTGAAAACCAACTCAGGGTCAGCGGCAGAAATCGGGCGCTTCCAGCGTATTTAAAAAGACTTTGATTTGAGTATAGAATAATTAATAACTTTTCATTGGTATGAGAGGGGTGTAGTGTATATACCCTTTGGTAATAGATATTTGGTGGAGAGGAACATATGAGAGGAGGTTATAGAGAGCGGCATGTTTTTAGAGATCATGGTTAAATTGTAATGTGTTTAATAAAGTGTTGTTAATAAAGTTGAAATCTTACATTTATATAAAGTGTTGTTAAGAAAGTGGAAATCTTACAGAAATACATAACTTTCACTTATTTTCCTTCTTGAATTAAATTTTATATAAACTTGAAGTAGAATAAAAAAGAATTACGTATATTGCATTAAGATGTAATAATACAAAAATATTAATTATTACTACAATTACTTGAGTTTATGCAGTTGCCTACACTCTCTGATACCTTCTACCACTTAGTATGTTAGATAACAATCTTTTCTAAAATCTTTAGTTCTCAAACAGTATATCATACAACTATATTGCTAGTCTTGTTGAAGGGAAACAATTGACTTATATTTATTAGACTAAATATTTCTGCTGTCTTCTCCTTCATTTATCAAATTTTGTAAAATTATTTTTTATTTTATATTTATCCATTAAGTAAGGTAATTTATGCAAAGACAGTCCGTTCCCTTACACTCCTCTTTAGTGAGGCATTCCCCTAACTTTTGGTGTCATAAGCCCCATATTAATCTTTTAATTAATTATTGCCCAAGGTTTAGCTTGCTTGTCAAATTTCAATTCCAAATAGGCAGTGTACTGAGGGTATCTAAATGTATTTTACACTGCTGACAGTTTAATGGTAATGATACTGTCTTTGTGTAAAATTATCTCACTTAAAATATTGATATTGTCTATTTGTTGCAAATTATTTACCCATTTTGTAACTATGCTTACTACGAGAAATGTTTAATAATTTCAAATAAAAAAAAATTAAAGGCACTTTAGATGAATAAATTGTATAAATATGGCTCATCTGAATAATTCCATGAGAATAAAACCTAAATTGAAAGTCATTAAATTTTACATCAATATAGCGAGTATGATCGAAATCGTTAGAGCCGTTTTTGAGAAAATCATTAAAAAGTGTAAAATGCATGTATAAACTAGTTAATAATTATTGAAATAAAAAAAAAAAAATAACACAATTAAAAAAACCTGCAACACATGGCTTTCACTTACCGCTGTTAGTAAAATCAATTTAAGTATTATTAAATAAAGATA
Organism: Piezodorus guildinii; assembly: GCA_023052935.1. NCBI lineage: Eukaryota > Metazoa > Arthropoda > Insecta > Hemiptera > Pentatomidae > Piezodorus > Piezodorus guildinii. The sequence goes on along the minus strand of CM041295.1, from coordinate 122,968,141 downwards.
GAATTGAAAAAAATAAAATAAAAAATGATATTCTGTTTCGTTGGAAACATATGTTTTAGATTAAATAAAATAACAATAGAAATTATTATATACAATAACCACTCAAGTTTATGTCATATTCATATTTTGCAGTACGTTTTACAGCTTTTTATAAAAGATAACAATGTTTCTAAAATCTTAAGCTTTCCAATATACCATTACTATTTTTATGTCTGAAAAAAAAAAATTGCTTTTTTTTCCTTTAGTTGGTAATCAAATTCGATCAACATGTGTATATGGGTGTTTTTTAGCAATGCTAATAAGATGATATGGTTAATTTTATGAAATTTACAAAATTAAACATACTTTAGAGGAAGAAAATTCAAAACATCGTTATTTGAGCCTTGACAGAATATTTCAATCAAGAAGAAACCTACATGGTATTAAAGCCGGATATAGCGAGTTTGAACGAAATCGCTAGAGCCTTTTTAGAGAAAATCGTGAAAAGGTGCAAAATGTATGGTGTGAAGTGATGAGTTAAATACTTAGGCATAACTTTAGACAAATCGTTAACATATACTGAACATATCAATAGAAAATCCGAAAAAACAAAAAAATGTATTTATAAAATATTCCCATATTTTAATAAAAAATCCAGTTTAAGCACTCAGAACAAACTACTACTATATAAAACAGTCATACGTGCCCAGATCTGTTATGCATCGCCCGTCTGGAGCTCGACTTGCAATACCAATTATAAAAAAATAGAAACAATACAAAATACATGTATGCGAATCATCAATAACTACCCACGATATACTAAAATTTCAAAAATGCTCTCTGATCTAAATCTTCCAACATTAAAACAGTATATCTACACAGTAACCAAAAACTATTTTGGTAAAACCACAACTTCTGAAAACACTTTAAAACTAGAAATTGGTAATTACAACAAAACATCACTAAAGCGCTACACGCACAAAAGAACCAAACATGTACTTTTAAATTAATATTGTAATTTATATTGTGTAGGTTTTTTCGTGTTACTTTTCCTACTATCTTAAACAAAATATTGTATGATAATTAGCAAATTCAAAGGATGATTGAAACTCTGTTATCATGAAAAAAGGTCCAATGAAATCATGAAACCAAACATATTTGTATTGAGTGTACATTGTAAATATTATGTAAATAAATAAAGTTTCTTCTTTCTTCTATGGTGTGAAGTAGCTCTTCTGATACGCCGATTTTGATGAAAAAGTTGTTCTAACTTTTCGGGCGCATACTTGTCTTAAATGTGAAATTTCAGTTTCATAGGACTTTTCTTTTTTGCACTGGACTTACCACACACACACACACACACGCGCGCGCGCAGACCTTTTCATGCGACTTAATAGTTCCGATTCAGGAAACACTAAAACGTGTATTTTCGTTGAAAACTGGAATTCGAAAATTTTCACGATCCTAATATTTCGTGTACAGGTAAGTGAAAGTAATAAGTATAACTGAAAAAGGTGTATTTAAAGACTATTTTTTATTTCCAAGTGCGTACTTAATTTTTAAATTGATATGTACATAGACTGTGCTTTGATGAAATAAGTTATATTTTCAACAAAATTTCAACCTCTCCACGACTATTGTCAACCTATTTGGACCACCCTACCGTAAATCATGCGTTAGACCTTGACCAATAATATTCAAACTATCAACTCATTAAAATTCGTAGGGCACATTCAAAGTAATTGGTACGCTGATGTTCTAAAGGACATTTTTTTGACCGCAATGGTATTTAGATATATGTCTACTCTAATCGGTTAGATTTTTTGAAATCTGCAGTAAGATTTCTTAAAAAACACACATGTACTCTAAAATCACATTTGAAAAATACAGTTTTTGACAAAAAGTGCAAAATATAATTTAAAAATTAATAAAATTTGTCTAATTTTTTTTTTTTGGAAAAGTTTTTTTTTGTCTGTGTTATGGGTGTATAGTACTAAAATAACATGATGCAGTTTGATGGATCGATTAGAGTTATGCAGATAGAATATACAAGTTGCCGGCAAATGATATATTTAGGAACTTTTATTTATTTTCAGTTTAGCGCTTTCGGAAAATGCAAATGACTCCAGTAAAGAAGGCATTTATCGCCTAGTAGGAAGAACAATTGAGAAAGTGCCAAATAATGATACCATTGTTTTATTGGGAAATTGCAATGCGAAATTTGGAAAAGGGTGAACCATCAGTGTAGTAATTGGAAAACGTTTTCTACAAGATAAAATAATTAAAAATGACACGTTGCTGGCTACAGTTTGTGAATTAGGAGCAAATACTTCCCCTGTAAAAATATTTATAAGAGGACCAGGAAGATGCCTGAGAGAGATACTGTAAATCAGATTGAACATGTTTTCATATGTAAAATATGTGCTTCAAATATCATAGACGTGTTAAGTATGAGAGGTCGAACTGTGACTTCCAAGTAAGGGAAAATATGAAAGTAAGGAAAAAGACAAACATTAGGAAAGGTGAATGATTAAAAGTCCAGGAAAAATTAAATGGCCAATATGGAATATTGCAAAACCTTAAGTTGAAGAAGAACTTCAATGAAATTAACAAAATAAAGGATCTAATACATGAATTGACACTGGATATATGCAGAAATGAAAAGATATCGAGTGACTAAAGAACAGGATAATTATGTACAATTTCAAAGAAAGTAAGCAAAGATCAATGTGATAATTACAGAGGAATTTCACTGCTTGGAATTTTGTATGAACTACGTTTATACCTAAATCTGAGAGGAGTTAGAAAATATGTAAGGGAATCTTAAGAGACCATCAGTGCTGCTTCAGGTATGGGAGAGGGGCCACTGACCAAATATTTGTCTTTGAGAGATAATGAAAAAATGCCTTCAGTATAATATTGATCTAAATCTATTATTCTGCATCTTTTGATACTATTTAATGCCAGTTTTTAATCTATTATTTATAGATTACAAACTGGCATTTGACAGTATCAAAAGATCGGCACTATTATGAAGTCTCCAAAAGAACTGAGTCACTAAGAAGTTGATTTATTTAATAAAAATGACAATGGATAATGCTTCTTCGAATTTAGTTTTAGGCAATAAAGTTGGCGAAGCATTTAAGGCACGGTTAGGTGTGAGACAAGGAGATGCGCTCTCTGCGACATTTAATATAGCACTTCATGGAACAGTAAGGGCCTTTTCACTCATAGACGGTTTCCGTAAAAAGGCTTATCTGCCGTGCCGGTCGTTAATCCCTCCCTTTCACGCGTACTGCATGGCTGCCGTCCACTTATAATTGCTGAGATAGGGAAATGTGCCGTACACGGCAGCTGCACGGCTTTATCCGGTCACTACACGGCTATGCACGGTCGTTACACGGTTTATCTTATTTTTCTTCTTTCAGTTGTTTTATCGTTCAATTTTCAGTTAAATAATGGAGCACGAACAACTCGCAGCGGCCTGTTTGCTTATCAAGAAAATTAAGCGACAAAAAAATAAAAGGTTATATTGGGTACTCCCTTAATTAATTCAGAGAGAATGGTGTATGGGGCTTATTATGCTCTGTATCAATTTCCATTATGTGTTAAGAACCGACCCACGACAAATGTAAGGGATGATAAACAATAATACATTGTTGTTTCATTATCAAATGAATTATTAATTATTAATTAATTATGAATTATTAAATGAATACATACAATATGAAATATTTACTTATGATACAATATTTTAGTAATTTGAAACATAAAATATTTTAAAGTTAGTATAATTATAATTGATAATTATACTAACTTCACAATATAATAATCTTTATAAATTAATATAATAGTCTTGAATAAAGATTGCTTTGATAAAAGATTTTGAGTAGCTCTAAAAAAAAAATAGTAACAACAGGGAAAATAAAAGAAACTGCAGTTAGGTATTTAAGGTTTTTACATATCTGCTCAACAAAAGGACTTCTTGATACCATTAATTCTGTAGATTTTGAGAATTAATTATCTTTTTCTCAATCTTAGTGATAAAAAAAAAGCTGCAAATTATTACACAATGGTTTATTATTTCCAAATAACAATATTAGGGTATAGCTGTTTATATCGCTGTTGATAGGCAGTTAAGTAATATGAAAAGCACTAATACAAAGTATCATATAACACTACCACTGATTTCAAATCGCAATATCTAAGCTAGTTGTTGGCCAAATTAAATGATTCTTTTTTTATTTGGTACAAAATTTAATTATCTATCAAATGGCACTAAAAGCAAATCAAATTTATTTATTTTTATTATTTATTTAGGTATTTATTTATTATAAGAAACGGAATTTTTTTATTCGTTATTCGGATTTTACTCATCTTGAAACGTAAGCTCTCAAATATTTAGGAGGGTTTATATTTTTATTTTATTTTTTTTTTGGTCGATTACAAAGTCTCATTATTGAAAATAATAAACGAAAAGGCATAAATATAAGCTATGAAACAATTTGTTACTAACTTAAGGAGGAATATTTCCCCGCGTTGAAAACCAATCCCACAGTTTTTAGCAATTAAAAGAATATGAATTCTTAAAATATTTGAATTATTCATAAAAAGTGATAATAAATTTCAAATCATAAGTAAAAGTTTACTTCAAGTTAACTTCACTGAATTTACCAAATAATAAATAACTAAGTTTTATAATTATTAAATATAAATAGTATTGCGGATATTAATTAATTCATTTATATTATTTTCTTTTACGTAGATTTTTCTTTTTGTTAGTTTTCATCTATCCTTCTTTTGTTTGTTATACATCTATTAAATATTTTAATTCAATAAAAATACTTCTTAGATTATAATACATAAGAGTGAACATATAAAGTTGAAAAGCAAGGTTTTATAAGAATTTAACAATGATAATTGCCTGCTGTTATAATCATAATTGCATTAACTAGTTAAAACAATTTTAAATTAAAAGTTACCATTTCAGCAAGTCATTAATTACACAATACTTTGTAGCTATAGACTTGTGACGAAATAATTATTTAAATCATAGTTGGGAATACTAGAAAAAACTGTTAGTAAATTAATATACAAAAGTTAAATTATTCAAGATTGATTTACGTAATTGATTAATTTATGATAGTACAATGATATTAATTGGTCTATATTGAAACATAATTTTATTATTATTTAAAATAAATTACACGGCCCCGTGTGGTTTCAGTGGCAATGCACGGCAGCTTCACGGCAGATAAGCCTTTTTACAGCTGCCGTGCATGTGGGAAAGCTCCAACCATGTCCCTATATCAAGGACCGTTTGGCCGGCTGATAAGCCTAGGGTTATAAACCTTTTGGACGGCAGTCGTCTATGTGTGAAAAGGCCCTAAAGGTTGATATTAGAGATGGTACCATTGCGAACAGGACGTAGCAAGTATTTGTCTATGCGGAAGGCCTTGTCATTCTAGCCAGAGGTAAATAACCTCTTATAGAAGTATTCGACATAATATTCAAATATTATAGTAAAGTTGGGCTACTTATATGTAATGCCAATTATAAATTGCTTTGAGTCGAAATTATTGGCTAGAAAAACGAAACAAAAACTATGTAAGCGTTGATTAAGTCTGTAGTTACATATGGTTCCGAGACTTGATGTTGAGCGAAAAGATGAAGAAATAGATGCACTACTAACTAATGAAAATATTGTTAATATTCGTTCAAGGAGGCAGGTTGGTTGGGCATGTCATCAGAATGGACCTGAAACGACTGCCAAAAACGTTGATTTATATGTGGTAAAAAGAGAGAGAGAAGACCAAGCATCAAATGGGATTATGAAGTGAAGAAGGGTGTCGACGAACTTGAAATTAGGTATTGGAGAAGGAAGTCATAGGACAGAGAGGGTTGTAAAAGCCAAGTTCAGGAGGCTAAGGGTCACATCCAACTGTAGTGCTTACTCTTTGGCTAAAAGTTTGAGTTATATTGCTTGTCAAATGGATTCGTTCCTGGGCTGCTTCACTGAAGCCTTCATAGATTTGTTCCCCATATCACACTCCACAACTGCAAACACATACTAAGTAATAACTACAAGATGACACAATTTCTGACTGATCATGGACAAACAAAACAATACTTAGAACGCTTTAACATACTACAAGACGACAAATGTCCATACGATGGTAAGATACACAATTTTCGACACTAACTATTAGATTGTAAAACATTAGACAACATTCGAGCAAAACGTTATATTAGAGCACGGGACTTGGCCAGAAACAGAACAGAGACTGATCACAAAATTTAAAAAGTATTTTATAAATTTCGTAAACAAAATAGTCTTCAACCCACTTAATACTGATTGTAGGAAGGCAGTTCAGTCTTTGTAATTCTTGTTGTGCTAAATTCATTTTGTTTGTATTTATATATTTAGCTGTTGTTTTTTTTTTTAATTTTGAAAAATCTCGAAATGTGTAATTGACATTATTATTTTTTTTTGTAGCTATTTCCTTTTGTTAGTTATTTTTCGATTGATGTTAAATTAATTTTATTTTTGTTATTTTTCGATATATTTAATGTTAAAAATGAAGATCAAAATAATGTAAACATAATAATTTGTGTAAATTTAACGTAGGTTACGTGTAGTGTGCCTAATAACAGGCATGGAACATATATATAAAAATCAATAAACTCTCCTTCTTTGGGGTTACCATAGGAAGAAAAGATGAGGGAGCCCGTGCCTGAGTGGCTAGCGCGCTATTCTCTCATGCTAAAGTTGTGATTTCGAATCCCAGTCCCGGCGGGGCTTTTATAAGGATGTATCTAAATGGGGATTCACTCACAGCCTCTCCACCGGGTATGTGAGACCCGTCAGCCAAATGGTGGCCACTCACAAAATTAGGCGTAGGGAGTGATGGCCCTACATTACCAATTGGATTGAGATTACACCGCGAGAATATATATATTATTATATATATATATATATATATATATATATATATATATATATATATATATATATATATATATATATAATATATATATCTTAGGATAAGTATCGACAAATTTTTATTTTGTCAATTAAAATGTTTCAATTTGTTTTTTTTTAAATAAAAATGACTTATAAATCTCGTATACGTAATAAATTCCAGAGAACACTATATTGGGGATGTATAGTCGACTGTAGAAATTGTCGTAGGTAGAAATAATCGGGAGTCAGTCTTTTTTAATATTTTAATTTTGCCGACGTTCCGGCTTAAACTAGTCAGCCATCATCAGGGCATTACTGAGCCATGTGAAGCATGAACTGTCAAGTATAAACAGTTAACTAAAGTATAAACTTTACAAATAAATGTAAAGTATTAACAGTTTATGCTTGACATGGCTCAGTAATGCCCTGATGATGGCTCACAAGTTTGAACCGAAACGTCGGCAAAATTAAAATATTAAAAAAGACTGACTCCCGATTATTTCTACCTACAATTGCAGGGAAATGTGATTATGCATAGAGAAACATCTATACAGACAAAGGATAGGTCAATTATTTTTATTTAGATAAATTGCTTTGATTAAAAAATATATATAGAATCGGTTCATAAAATGAATATTATCAAATACTTCGAGAGTCGATGGTTGTAATTTGTTTTACTTTCACTAATAAAGGATATCTCGATCTGATAATTTTTATCTATAATAATTTAAACAAGAGATATAGAATTTTGGCCACTTAAACGTGATTTTTCCCCACTGTGCGGTCGTGGTGATTAGGTGGAAATCACACTTAGCCGCCAGTTTTTCTTGATATTTTTAGATATCCACTTTTAGAGGCTGGGAATTAATAATTATCCGGCAGCAAACGGGTTCAAACCCTTCTCAATTTATTATGGTTCAGTGTTATATTTATGCCAGTCCGAAGGGGCCTGTAATTAACTTAATATTTATGTTATCGGAGAGGGGTAGGGAAGAGCAATGGTAGCTTCCTCTTTAATCTGTTCAAGGATGAGTGATCAGTTAGTTGAGGATGGAGTCAGTGCAAGGATCTGGGACGCCTAATCTCCAATCAGAGGAAATAGATGAAATCCTTAAATATATTTATGGCATGAAAGTGAAGAACGTTAAGAAGCTGGACGGATACGATGACAAGAATTATCACATCGAGGTAAAATCTTCAATTTTAAGTACTTTGATTTGTTTTCATTGACGCACTCAAAAAATGGGACTTATTTCAATCGGTTTTTTGCGCTCTAAGGTATGTTACTACATTGAGTTCATCGCTTTTTTGTTTATTAATTTCAATAATTAACCTTTGTAATCGACCCGAAAAAAAAAAAAAAACCTCTCTCAAAATATGAAGGCTTGCGTTTCAAGATACATAGAATCCGATAAAAAAAAAAAAAAAAAAAAAAAAAAAATCCGTTTGACCGCCGCACAGTGGAATATATGACCGATTTAGGTGGACAAAATTCTGAAACTTGTCTATATTTAACCTTTGGGGTCCAAGATTACGGAAAAAAACATTTAAAAAATATAAAAACTTATTAATTTTTTGACTCGATTGGCGAGCGCACAGTGGTCAAACATCAAATTTATTTGCTAAAATCTAAAACTTCTCTACATTTTTCGTTTGAAGTCACAGAATACGGTAAAAATAATACAAAAAATCTAATTATGGCTCGGCATTGCTAAAACCTGTTAATAGATGTACGTTATATCATTTAGGAAATTATTGAAATTATAGATTGTAAAACTTTTGATTCGGAGTGTTGTCTGAAAAAAATTATGTATCACCTAAAACGCAAAAAATCGCAAAAAATCTTTGTAATATCTGAAGACTAGAAGGAATAATGAAACAAACAGTACAAAAAAATCCTTGGGGTAACTTGGGGATTATATAGTTTTTCGATATTGAATAAGGGCATACATTTACAAATTATAAAATATTGGTATTAAGGATCTTGCCAACTAATAATAAAAAGGTGAAGCACTGGAAAATTCCAAATGGAAGTGGTAATTTTGCCCACTGTGTGCCGTACGCCTCACAGAGGGCAAATCACCAATTTAGGTGGACAAAAGTAAAGTCGAAAGTTTAGAATTTTCCAGTGCTTCATCTTTTTATTATCAGTTGGCAAGACCCTTAATACTAATATTTCCCGCCATAATGTGTTTACAAATAAATAGTAAATGAGTGAATCATACTTGTTCGCACAAGTGCCTAATAACCTGAAGTGGGATTATCTTTATTTGATGGACATTATTCGTGTTCAAGGTGACTATATAACCCCCAAATTAACCCAAGGATTTGTTTCATCACTCCTTATAGTCTTTAAATATTACAAAGAATTCTTGCAATTTTTTGCGTTTTGAGTGATGCATACTTTTTTTCAGACCCATCACTCCGAATCAAAAGTTTTACCATCTATAGTTTGAAGATTTTCCTAAATGATATAAAATACATCGACTAGCCGAATTCAGCAACTCCGAGCCATAATTAGTTTTTTAAAAATTATTTTTCTCGTATTCTGGGACTTCAAACGTAAAATGTAGGTAAGTTTTAGTTAATAAATTTGATGTTTGACAACAAGTCGTGTTAAAAAATTAATTAGTTTTTATAATTTTTTCTTATAAATTTTTTTCATATTTTTTCCGCAATCTGGAACCCCAAAGGTTAAATATGGACGAGTTTCAGAATTTTGGCCACCTAAATCGGTCATATTTTCCACTGTGCGACGTCCGCGGCTTTTCTGCGAAACTACTTCACCGATTTTTTACTTAAACGGCACAAAAATACTAGCGCGTCCAACGATGATCCTAACACCTAGACGTTGATATCCGTCGTTTAGTTATGAAATGGCGACCGACTAAATATGATTTAATTCAACAATTCAGTTATTTTTGAAGATAGAGAAAAAAATTATTAGAGTTTTTTTCAACGAAGAAATCGTGAATAATTATAAGAAAGTAAAAAAAAAAAAAATTGAAATTTTACCCAAGAATACGCCTATAACTCGGGTAGTTTTTAAGATAGGGAAACAATCGTAGTGAGTTTTTTACCCAAGAAACCGCGAATAATTATATGAATGTAAAAAAAAAAAAAAAAAAAAAAAAAAAAAAAAAAAAAAAAAAAAAAAAAATGAATTATTGCCTATATACACGCTTGTTTATTTATTTTCTACAAAACGAAAAAGAAACATTGAAATCGGTTCAGAAATAGCAGGGATGTATCGTTTTGAAATTAGCTGTGGTGATTGTTTTTCATATTAGTAAATTGCCTTTAAAAAGTAGGACCCTAATATACTAATAATAAATAAACCATAGTGTAATAATTGGCAGCTTATCATATTATCATTTTTTTTTGGTGGGAAATACGTTGTGTCAAAAAATAAAAACGATAATGTTTTACTTTAATCAATTAATATATCAGATTTCGTAAATGGTTTTGTATGTATTACGATCTTGAAAATATTATATTTTAAATTATTATTCGAAATAAACGTATTGTGATTCCGAAGTTCAAATAATCATCCCCCCAAAATATGGTTCGCACAACACACGATTTTCACTCACCTCCGTTATTTAAATCAATTAAAGAATTTTTAAACAAATTTAGAAACGAAAATAAATTGTTAAAGAATTCTTTACACTGGATTTTAAAAGAAACATGTGTTTTATTAAAAAATCTATTATATTATTATCTACGAAAATCAGTTTGTTTTATCGGCTTTTCATTACTCTCCGTTACCTTTTACAATAGTATATATAAGATATATTAGCTGTTTATTAACAATGCTAATCAGATGATTTGGTAAATTTCATAAAACCTACAAAATCAAAAGTACTTTAGAGGAAGAATTTTTGAAATATCGGCATTCAAGCCCTGTCAGACTATTTCAATCAGAATGAAACCTACATGATATTAAAGCCCTTCCAATTTTACATCGATATAGCGAGTCTAAACAAAATCTTTACAGCCGTTTTTGAGAAAATCGTAGGTTGGTGCAAAATACATAGTATGAAGTGACTCTTTTGGTTAGGTGATTTTTATGAAAAAGTTGCTGTAGCATCTTGGGCGTATAGTTGTCTGAAATATGAAATTTCAGTTTCATAGGACTTTTCGTTTTTGCACTGGACAACTAGAGGTTTCACACACTAGGGGTGGGCATAATCAAATGACGATTATCAGCTCATTCGATTATTTCAATCATTCTAATTAATCGATTATCGGATTAATCGGTATGGAGAAACGAATGATCATTCGAAATAAACTTTTTAACGATAATCGAGCGATTATAAGGGGCTCGGACAATCGAACGACTTTTATTTTTTATTATTATTATTTTTTTTTGCTAATAGCATAAATTATATGCATATTTGCACCGAGGCTCAGCCATCATAGAGAGGGGAATTGTACCATATTGTCTTTAGAATGCATATTAATCATTTGATCATTCGATTATTTTAATCATCGAAGTCCGATCATTCGATTATGACGATCATTCGATTATGCACACCCCTATCACACACACACACACACAGACCTTTTTGCGGGACTTGGTCATTTAGGGTCATTATATTGGTCATTTTTTGGTGACCCTAAAACGGGTATTTCCGTTGAAAACTGGAATTCGAAAATTTTTACGATCGCAATACTTTCTTTTACTATATATTCCATATATAAGTAACTGAAAGTAAAAAATTATAATATTCAACAAAGTCAATGGTAAGGGAAACGACTGAAACCGCTATAAGCAAAATTTTCGATAGTCCAACAGTCAGAGCACGTGTGTCTTGAAAAGTGAGGTTTTTATCTCTTTTTGATGTGTATATTGAGGCAATTGGTGTGAGATGTGCTGACTTTTGTCTGCTTTTGTGTAATTTATATGTTATTTCTTCTGAGGATGTCTGGATTGTCGAAATGTTGACTGGTTTTTTTTTTTGTTTTTTTTTACCGATTTTTGGAGCCTTGGCTTTGTTTGGGGATCTTCTGTTCATAAATTTACCATAATTTCAGTCCTGTTAAAAGATTTTGCTTTTGGTCTTCCTATGGTATTATTAATATTAATTACGTCGCAAAGATTAATGATTGTGGCAAATTGATGTATAATAACTATTAAATACATTACATAAATAGATAGTAAAGGAATTGTGTGTGTTTCGATATTGTTATCGGTACTGCTTGATACTATTTTATGATAACAAGCTTTCTAAAGTAACGGATTTGATAAAGGATTTGAATAATTCAGATATTTTTAAAATTTTAGTTAAATACTCTTTTTTTAAAAATGCTTGCAAAAATTACAAAGTTAGAGTTTAATAATTATGGTGGCCTTCCAAAAACAAAATAATCTGATTCGGGAAAAAAATAACATTCACTTACATCCTTTCTTGAAATCAATATTAAAAGTTTTATATAAATTAAAGTTGAATAAAACAATCATATATATATTTTTTAAAGAATTTACAAGTGGCCGCAAGCCTCAGAATTTATAGGTGTTGTGGTATTGCACCAACGTTACACTAAGTATTATGTACAAGTGGAGTTAATGGTAATAATAGACTAAGTTGGTTTTGAACAGTAGGAAAAATCTATGCAAAAATATACACAATAAAAAAATATTTAAGTGAAAATAAAACATTTTTTTTAAATTCATTTATTGAAATTTACAACTGTATGTTCATACATCAAGTAAATCGGCTACAATGATAATACACATGAAAAAAAACATGAAGAGAAACTGCCCATTGGCAGCACTCTAGTAGTGAATCTACACAAGAAGGTCTCGAGGCCATCTTCTTTTCAGACGCCTCGGCGGATTGTCAGGAATTGAAGTGGAAGCAAGGATTGAAACTAGTGGATTATAGTGGGAGTGGAGTTTTTCATGGAAGGAGTGATACCTGGTACAGGCCAAATCAGCAACATATGGAACATTAAGGTCTTTGTGGATGATTTTGTTGGTGACAAAGTAAGGAGCGTTAAGGATTTTGCGAAGGATTTTGGATTGTAAGGATTGGATACGGGAAGAGTTTGATGGTTTAGTAGAGCCCCAAAGCTCAACTCCGTAAGTCCAGATAGGCCTTATGATTGTCATGTAAATTAGTCTTTTGTAGTAAAGAGAAAGGTTAGAGCGTCTGTCAAGTAAATGTTGAAGTAACCGAAATCGGCGAGCAGTCTCTTGTCTTTTCAGTCTTGTATGCGGATTCCATGTAAGACGTTTGTCAAGCAGGAGGCCTAAATAACGGATCTGTTCAACAGAGATAAGCGAAATATCATTAAAGGACACTGTAGGGCAGGATGTCATAGGTTTACGACGAAGGGTAAAAGTAATCTGGTGGGATTTATTAGAGTTGATTTTAATTCTCCAATTCTGACACCATACCTCAAGGTCTCTGATGTGGGATTGGAGGTTTTGAGAGGCAATACTAGGATCGTTATTAACTGATAGCACACAAGTGTCATCGGCATAGGTAGAAAGGAATGTGTTAGGATGGGTAAACAATTTTTGAAAATAAAATAAATTATAACATAAAGATAAATAAAGGCGAGTAATCGACATAAATAATAACAGACTGATGTGCAAATATACTAATGTAATTTATTTATAATAATTAAATGTTAAAATTAATAGCGGCGTACTGATTTTATAACATAATAGAATTGTGCAACGAAGTTACAAGCGTGAGTGTATATATATAATATATATATATATATATAAATATATATATAAATATAAAATACAATAAATAATAAATAATGAATTTATGATTATTATATGCAAGATTTCAATTTTTTTTAGTCCAAAACTCTATACATATTTATCTCCATCTTCAAAAGTAACTCAGTTAAGGGCGTATTTATGGGTAAAATTTAAATATTTTTTCCTTTATTTTTATAATTATTCGCAGTTTCTTGGTTAAAAAACTATTAATTTGTTTCTTTACCTTCAAAAATAAGTGAGTTACTGAAATAAATCAAATTTGATCAGCCGCCATATGAAAACTATTCGGCTGATATCAACGTCTAGGTGTTAGGATCATCGTTGAAGGCCCTGGGTATTCTTGTGCCAAATTAAAAAAAAAAACCGGTTCAGTAATTTCGGAAAAAGACGCGAAGAAATGCAAGCCCACAAATTTTGAGAGTGGATAATTTTGTATTATGGTCGACATATTACAAAATATCGTTATTGAAAAAAATAAACTTTAAGTTACTGTAACATCCTAGGCATATGAAAGTTTTTATAGGAGGGAGGTTTAACGTACTTACCGACTTCAATTAAGTTAAACGGCCTTAATATAGGAGAATAACAGTAACTCACGTAGTCGGACACATTATCTTTTGCGCCATAAACCCTACATCCGGCTTAATTTTGTTGGTTGTTATTTCGAGGAGGCCCCACTCAGTGGTTTCGACCGACTCTCGACGATCTGGTTTAAATTGGTTGGACACTTGTAGGTTATCCGCCCTATGTATGATTAATGGATAGGAAAGGACGTAAAACCGAGAAAAACAAAATCCAGTAACTCAAGAGTTATGTATTTATAAATACAGCACAGTATTTTAAACTAGACTTCCATTATTCGATTCAATGGATCCATCAGAGAGATCTAAAAATTTAATTATTACATTTTCCAGAATCATGTAAAAATAACATCTGTATTGCGTTCATGGAAATTTTCGATTTCCAATTTTAAACTTATAAGTGTCCCTTGAGTCCAAAATTACCGAATCGAATTAGTCGATCGATCAAATTGTATCATATTATTTTAGTGCTATACACCCTGCAACACATGAAAAACAAGCAAAACTAAACTTTTCCAGTAAAATAAAATAACACTTTTTTTATTTTTTTAAAAATTATATTTTGTACTTTTGGTCAAGAACTGTATTCTTTAAATGTGATTTTAAAGTACCTGTGTGTTTTTTAAGAAATCTAATTGCAGATTTCGAAAAATCTAACCGATTAGAGTAGAAATATATCGAAATACCAATTCGGTCAAAAAAATGTCTTTTAGAACATTTTGGGAATCAGCGTTCCAATTACTTTGAATGTGCCCAACGAATTTTAATCAGTTGATAGTTTGAATATTATTGATCAAGGTCTTTGGTGATTTTCGGTAGGGGGGTCCAAATAGGTTGACGATAGTCTTGGCGAGGTTGAAATTGTGTTAAAAATACAACTTATTTTTTCCAAGCACAGTCTATGTACATATCAACTTAAAAATTAAGTATGCCCTTGGAAATAAAAAATAGTCTTTAAATAGACATTTTTCAGTTTTAATTATTACTTTCACTTGCCGAAATATTACGATCGTGAAAATTATCAACGAAAATACACGTTTTAGTGTCTCCTGAATCTAAAAAACCAAGTCGCATGTGTATGTGTGTGTCCATGTGTGGTAGGTCTAGCACGAAAACGAGAAGTCGCGCGACACTGAAATAATATTGAAGTTTTGTTCCCTTTCACCCCACTGTTTCTATTCACCCCATTTTACGGTAACAAATATTAATATACAATAAAAAAAAAACAGATGAATATATTTTTTATTTTATTTTTTACACTTTTTTTTTTTTAACACGTTCAGTGAGGAAGGAGAACTCCGCAATAATCCACAAGTGCGACACGGGGTCAATTGACCCCGTATTCTTTCCCTAGTTTAAATGTATTCAGCCTCCAGAAAATGTATTAATTTAGGCAAAATCATTTGTTTTCCTACTCCATAGGTTTAGGTGAGTGGCATGGCACCATGGCAGCAGGACGATAATTGATTCATTCAAAAGTTCATGAACCTCATGAAAGTTGAACTCATTAATTTTTTTTTTTTTCAAAACACTTTTTCACTTCATAATATTAAATTTTATGATATTTCAGAAACAGGAAATGACTTTTCGATCTCCCTCCCAAGCCCTAAACATAACCTTTTTCATACTTTAGGAAAATTAAAATTAAAAAAGAGGCTCTCTTCCCCTCACCATCGAGTGACTCATCATTTTTCCTGAAGAATAACTCTGGACCTTTTAGGTCTTTTGGCCCCGTTCTATTTTTTACTTTCACTTACTATATATAGTAAGGGGAAGTATTGCGATCGTGAAAATTTTCGAATTCCAGTTTTCAACGGAAATACACGTTTTAGGGTCCCCTGAGTCCAAATAACCAAGTCCCACAAAAAGGTCTGTGTGTGGCAACTCCCGGGCGGAAACGGTAAGTCCTATGAAACTGAAATTTCATATTTATGACAACTATACGCCCGAGACGTGACAAAACTTTTTTCATCAAAATGAGCTTACCAGAAGAGGCACTTTATACCATGCATTTTGCACCTTTTTTCGATTTTCTCAAAAACGGTTCCGACGATTTTGATTAAACTCGCTATATCGATGTAAAATTTAATGGGCTTTAATATCATGTAGGTTTTATTCTGATTAAAATGGTCTGACAGGGCTTAAATGCCGATATTTTAAATTTTCTTTCCATAAAGTACCTTTAATTTTGTAGATTCAATAAAAATAACTATATTATCTTGTTAAGGCTGATGAAAAACAGGTAAATATATAAATTGAATAAATTAGATACCCAACTAAAGGAGAAAACAGAAAAAATATTTTTTAATGCAATTTTTGTTTTTGAACATAAGAGCATTAATATACATGTATGATATACCGTTGGAAAGCTAAAGATTTTAGAAAAAATATTATCTTATACACAAGCTTTTAAAAGTAAATAGAGAGTGATGAAAATAAAATAAAACTAACTGATTATTTTACATAATAATATAATAGATTTTTTAATAAAACACATGTTTCTATATAAATTCAATTTAATTAATTCTTTAATAGTTTCACGTATTTTTATCTTTAACTGTATTTGAAAATTCTTTCATTGATTTTAAAAATGGAGGTAAGTGAGGGTCATGTGTTGTCCGCACCAGATTTTTATGGGAATATGCGAGATTATTGAAGTTTGAAACGTATAGGCATTATTGGTTTCAACTCTTGGAAAGGTCCAAAGCTGAAAAAAGATTCGAGCATCTTTGAAAGTTTCAGCACTAGAGGAAAGTTAGATAGGGGCTCAATTGACCCCTTACCGCACTGAACGTGTTAAAGAAAAGAATTACATTATCATTAGCAAAAAGGTCAACATTTGATTTTCCTCCCTGACCGTTGAGAGTCGGGTCATCTCAACGTTTTGGTTTCTATTGAGATCTTGTATCTGCTCTCACAATATGACAATACATTTATGAAACACCCTATGTACATATATTTATAGCATATATGTATCTATATTTAAAATGGATTGGAAGATTGAGATTTAAATAGGTATGAAAGAATTGAGGCTTGGAAGAAGTTTTACGGATAGAGATAGGCACCGAATTCTAAAGGAATGAGAAGCGAACTAGAATGGATTTTTGGAAGGTAGCAGTTCTATGTGATGAAGTATTAATATTGATTGAATGGGTTATAATAATAAATAAATAAATTCTTTATTATCCTGGGACATGCCCCTTTAGAATAAAAAATACAGAATGTACAACATGTGCTTTGGAGTCTTAGGGTAAATTAAATACATGTTTACAAGTAAATAATTACTTATATAAAATTAGACATATTCAAATGAGAAGAAAACAAGAACAACGACAAAAAATAATAGCTTATTTACAATTCTATTGTGCCTGAATATTCATTAAATTATTAAATATGCGGGGTTTGAAGGTTGAAAGAGAGTTGGAGTGACGAATGGAAGGAGGGATTGAATTCCATAGGATTGAGAAAGGATCTGTCGAAATGTGCAGTTCGGTGGGCCGTACCGTGTAAATCCGAAGGCCTGGAGCGTGTACCACGAGGGTGGACAGAGGATTTGAATTATAGGAGGTCAAAAATGTACGATGGACGGCGGGATTGGATAACTTGGTAAAGGAATGACGCAGGGAAATACTTACGGAAGGGTAAAGACACTTCAACTCGCCATAAAATTGATACACCTGGAGATCCCGAAGATGAATCGGACAAAGCAATTAATTAAGCGTTTTATTTTAACCTCGAGATCCCCAGAAACACCGTTGTATAACGTACAGCAATAGTCAAAGTGGGGAAATATTAAAGAGGCAACGAGGAGTTTTCGGGTTTTATACGGGAATAGATGACGGACGGAATACAGTCGCTTTAAGGTTGAAAAGGTACCACGGGAAATTTCGGAAATATGTTTTTTGAAGGATAGAGTTTGGTCGAAGGTTACTATCATATTTCTGACAGTCGGTTGGAACTTTATAGGATTACTATTAAGTAAAGGGTTGGGATATGTGGAACAGTTTTCAGGAGGTGATGGCATCCTATTACAATTGCTTTTGTTGTTGGGTTATAATGTTCCAAAATGGATGTTATAGCGGAAGATAAGGAGTTCAAATATATAGGATGGTTTTATATTTTCAAGTCTTAGAATGGGTAAGAACCATGGAAACATTTCCGTGAATGAATCCACTTTGAACTCGTTGTAGTGCCCAGAAATATGGTCATGTCAGCGGGCTCTAAAAATAAATCTTGTAAAAAAATGTATCAGTCGTTTTGATTTTATTTCCAGTTGGTCAGGCTACCATAGTCAATGTGGGGAAAGATAACAGAGGAAACAAGTAGCTGTCAGGGCTTTTACAGGCAAGAGTACACGGAATGTATGGAATTGTTTTAATTATGGAAATGGATTTTCGGATTCTTTTAGATATTAACAGAGACAGTGAAGAAGCTGTTGCCATTATTATCTCGAATCCGGGCAGGGCGTGTTGACATATATTTCGTGGCGATAATATGGAATGAATTTCGAACTTTTCACTCCCGTTAAATGTCCTGTTTGCCATAGTCAAGTTGGAAACGACATTCAATACAAATAAAAAAATTTTAAAAATCACATCCTTGCACAGTCGATGATACAGTTCGGATCCATATATTTATATTGACTTGAAAGGAAATTGACTTATATATATATATATATATATATATATATATATATATATATATATATATATATATATATATATAATATATATATATATATATATTATATCAAGTCAATATCCATGATGAGTTAAAGTGGTACAGAATTTTTAAAATTTGTTTTATTTACCATTTTTTACATTAGTAATGAATAATTGAAGATAAAATGTAGGCTTAGTCAAAATATTTATTTCAAAATTTTTTATTGGATTAAGTGAAACATAAAATTTGTCTCTCAGGTTTTATCGGACACGGAAAATGAATTTCTTGATGAGGTGTGGCCGCATGGCTATGTCTTGAAAATAATGAACTCCTTGGATTCAAAACATGAATCGTTTGTCAGGGCTCAGCACGAAGTGGTGAAACATCTAAGTAAGAATTTTTAAACCTGTCTTTAATAATAAGCTAACTATTTATTATAGTATTTAAAGCGTAGTTCCTCAATGTATTTAATAAAATTACTGATTATGACAACAACAAACATGTATAACCATTGTTGATAACCTGTCGTTCTAATACATTCCCTACACCCCTCCAAAGAGAGTGAATAGAAGATGGCTTCGTGATCTCTTAGTGAAACATTGAATACAGGAATGAACAAATAAGACATTAGTACCGACATCGGTATTTATTATATTTTATTCATTTCTGATTTTAGGTGAAAGCGGTATTGTTGTGCCATTACCAGTGAAGAATGTTAAGGGTGAATTATATTCTGTCATGAACTTAAACACTGATAAAGGTAATTCATAACAATCTTTTGGAATTTATAATTTTCTTTTTTTTTTGCCAAGAGTTATTAGCTTGTTTATTGTGTCACTTCTAGATGTAATACGCAATTACGTATTCTCTGTTCACGTTCAAATGAACTAAAACTATTTTTCTTCAACACTTCTGGTATAGAGAGGATGTAAAGATTCATACAAAAATCGACTAACAGAGTCATTATCAAATAAATCAAACTTAAAAAAATTTCTATTTTTGTTTATTTATTGAAAAATAATACATCCAGCCACACTCATAGGGCATTGATTATTAAGGTTGTGAGAGTATATTCGTACCATAAATACAAAATAATCATAAATAAACAAATAAAATATAAATAAAGTGTAGAAGAGGGGGTAATGGAAAATTACTATGACCACATTCATACCTATATTTTTACAGTTACGAATTCTAAAAAAAAAAAATTGAATAAAACAAATAATCAGATTTATAGAAAGTAATCATAATATGTAATCGGAATTCTAATTCCGACTTTGTACATGAGTTCTAAGATTATATATATTAGAAACTGAACTCTGTTTTAAGACGAACCGACAGCTAATTAGAAAGTGAAAAAAAAAAAAAAAAGATTCTAAAATATCCCTTTAAATATCAAATTTAAAAATGGACTATAGAACGGCTCCTCCTTAAACGACTATACCCTATCCTAGAATCATATCATATAATCCCAGACCACCAGTTCGGATTCCGAACTTCCCACTCCACCATCCAGCAATGTCACCGTGTGGTGGATGTTGTCTCTTCTGCATTGGAGCGCGGATTGTACTGCACTGGGGCCTTTCTCGACGTTGAACAGGCCTTTGACCGAGTCTGGCACCCGGGTCTGTTGTACAAACTCCGTAAATTCCTTCCTCCTACATACTTCCTAATCATCCAGTCCTACTTCTCTGAAAGATCCTTCAAAATAAACCACAATAGTTCCTATTCATCTCTCTTCACCCAGTCTGCTGGGGTTCCCCAAGGCAGTATACTAGGACCCATTCTTTACACAGTATATACAGCTGATATCCCAACCCATCCTGACACATTCCTTTCTACCTATGCCGATGACACTTGCGTGTTATCGGTTAATAACGATCCTACAATAGCCTCTCAAACTCTCCAATCCCACATCAGAGACCTTGAGGTATGGTGTCAGAATTGGAGAATTAAAATCAATTCCAATAAATCCCAACAAATTACCTTTACCCTTCGTCGGAAACCTATGACATCCTGCCCTACAGTGTCCTTTAATGATATTCCGCTTGTCCCGGTTGAACAGATCCGATATTTAGGACTCCTGCTTGACAAACGACTTACATGGAATCCGCATACAAGAGGCAAGAAACTGCAACACTTACTAGACAGACGCTCTAACCTTTCACTTAACTACAAAAGACTCATTTACATGACCATCATAAGGCCTATCTGGACCTACGGAGTAGAACTTTGGGGCTCTACAAAACCATCAAACTCTTCCCGTATCCAATCCTTACAATCCAAAATCCTTCGCAAAATCCTTAACGCTCCTTACTTTGTCACGAATAAAATCATCCACAATGATCTTAATGTTCCATATGTTGCTGATTTGGCCCGTACCAGGTATCACACCTTCCATGAAAAACTCCACTCCCACTCTAATCCATTAGTTTCAATCCTTGCTTCCTCTTCCATTCCTGATAATCCTCCGAGGCGTCTGAAAAGAAGATGGCCTCGAGACCTTCTTGTTTAGACTCACTACCAAAGAGTGCTGTCAATGGGCAGTTTCTCTTCATGTTCATTCCATGTGTTATAACATTACAGCATATTTACTTGATGTATTTTTTGTACAGTTGTAAATTTCAATAAAAATAAATTAAAAAAAAAATGGACTCTGTTTTCAGGTCATATTGTGCGGTTAATGACATATATTCCTGGAACAATCCTTGTGCATACACCACCAACCAATGATAAACTTCGTAACATTGGTGAATTTGTTGGACGATTTTCATTATTAATCAAGGTAAGTTAATACCACAAATAATTAAGAAGTAATCATGGTTGAAGTTATGTTTATACAACTAATGACTGACGTTAAAATATGCTGTATACAAATTAGATAATCTGTATAGAATTCCTTATATTCCAATTTTTTAAAATGTCACGCTATTATTCTTCGATTCTTCATCATTGAAGGATCTCACCGAACTAGACCAGCAATGTGTTTTTAGATTCTCGAGTCTGAGATAGTAACATTATTATGAACAATTATAAAATTACTCTAAAAGCGGGTTTCTGGAGTATTTACTCTTTTGCTGTTCAAAAACAGCAACAGAAAAGTGTAGTCAGAGGAGAATATATTTTAATATTACAAGCGTTTAGGCTTGACATGTGAACGCACATATTACATTTCTCTCACATAATATATTGTGGTTAGACATATATATATATGTATGATTTTTCCATTATTTTAATTATAGTACAATGTAATTAAAAACACGAAGCTTTGGAGGAAACACAGCTGAGGTAAGAAACGGTTATAAATATCAGATTCTGATTATTACTCCAATAATTGACTCTGAAGCACCGTTTTTCAGACAGAATCAGGCACACAATGTTTGATCCCAATTATCCTTACTCCCTGGGAATTATCCATCAGCACATTTATGGTTAGCAGTGTCCCAATCCCATATATTTGCATATAGATTTTTTGTTTTCTCTTTTCTGGAGAGATATAGAATACAAGATGGATATTAAATAATCACAAAGAGGGTTGATGATTGAGGTTTAGACGTTAATGACCTCGGAGTTTTACGCCTTCAAGCATAAACAAACAACGAGGGTTGATGATAAATAAATAGAAAAGTTGGATTAATAATTGGAAATAATAAAAATAATAATTGTAAAAATTAAATTAAGTAAGTAATAAAAATGAATACTGTAAGAAAAAAAAATGTTTTAACAGTTGTCTGATTTAGATAGATAAGTATGCTGTGTATAATTTAGCAACCCACTGTATTTGGGCAGCACAATGTTTATTTTATTTAATAAAGCATTTTTGTTTCTGGATTGAGTTTATGGCTAACAAAAATGACACAAAAAATATTAAGTGATTCTCTCTGTTGGTGGGTGGTAATCAGGATCGGGATTTGGAGCCTTATGCAGCTTATCTATTCATTGGACCTACATCACTTGTAGGTCATTGTCTCCAACTTATTATTAAAATTATAAAAGTGCTTCTTCCGAGATGTTAAGCACATCATCTTTTAGTACTTGAAACACCTATCGGCTTGAGATAACCACGTACATTAAAAACCCATTTTAATAGGCCTTGAAAAGATTGAATTGTTTGCCTATTGTATTTTTAAAATAATGTGAATTTTTTTCATGTGATATTCGTTTTTATTTCAATGTCCGTCAATGTGTTATCAGAGTTCCATATTATGAAAATAGGGAGTGGCGTGGTCTAGTGGGTAGAGCGCTATTCTACTGTGCTCCGGGTCCTAGGTTCGAATCCCGGCTATGGCGGAATATTATTTATTCTGTTATTTCGGCCGGGGAGCGATCCTGGGGTATGGAGACCCTCCTGGGGCACACCCAGCCTTCATAAAGTGGGTACCAAAAATGGGGGAAAAACCTGGCAGCTGAGCGTGATCTCGGCCGAATTACCTCATTGCACGGCCGTTGGCCTAGAAACAGTACGAATCTCTACATGTATTGAACCCAAAACTCTTCATGGGTTGTATTAGTACAAGTTTTTTTTTTTTTTTTTTTTTTATTATGAATATACTATTGATTTTAAGATGGCTGGCTCACTTATCATTTATTTTTTAGAATCAAATTTTAGGACTTAGTCTATTAGTTCTTTCATTGTATTATTGCAGTTCCTCCCCTCTCCCCTCACTTATCAATTAATTTCAACTGTAATTACTTCGCGTCCCCACACACACACACACACACACACAAAAGGTCAAGTTTTCAACTCTGACACAAGAATTTAATGTTATAATGCCCACACATTTAATGTTGCGATGTTCAAAAATTTAATCTGGCATGCTCTGTTATAGTTTTAAGTTCTAATTTCCCTTTAAAAACATTTTAAACTTAGATAAGCCCCCAGTTTAGAAACTTTGTTAATTATTTTTAAATTTTCCAGGATTTTAAAAACGAAGGATTTGATAAACGAGACTCGATATGGTTCCTTGGTAATGTCCTTCGTGTAAAATCGTATTTAAATCTCATTGAAGATCAGAACAAGGTTGATATGGTTAAGGAAACATTAGAAGAATTCGAAACGAATGTTGTTCCACTTGTGAATGAGCTTGAAAGAGGTATAACGCGAAGTTTCACGATCAGACCTGCATCCTCACTAAGACATTTAGACTTTAACATAGATTCTGGTGTTCCTCAAGGCATTATCCTTGGTCCCACTCTTAACAATTTTAATACAACTGATATCCCAATCCATCTTAACACCATCTATACTGCGTATGCTGATGATGCATGTGTGCTATCATTCAATAATGATCCTATTATTGCCTCCCAAACTTTTCAATCCCATATTGACATTGAAGAATAGTGTCAAAATTAAAGTATTAAAATTAACTCCAACAGATTCCATCGATTAACCTTTAACCTTTGTCTTAAATCTATGATTTCCTGCAATACTGTATCCTTTAATAATATTCCGCTTGTCTTGTACAACCTGTAAAACAGTTCCGTTACCTAGGACTCCATTTTGACATACTCTATCTTGAAATCCTCATACACAAGACTGAAGCGACAAGAAACTGCTCTCCATTTTCGGCTTCTTCAACATTCACTAAACAAACACTCTAATCTTCCACTTAACTACAAATAGCCTATTCACATGGCTTTGGGACTTTACTGAACCATCGAGCTCTTCTCGATTCCGATTTAGCCCTAACCAGCTGTCATCCCATCCACACGAAATCCATGTCCACTCCACTATCCTTTTTTTCCTCTCCGAATTCTGATAACCCTCCGATGCGTCTGAAATAAATATGACTGCGAGGTCTGTTGATATGCTATTCTTATGATGTGCTACCTGTAGGTAGTTTCTCTGCATGTTTGTTTCGAATCAGTTTATCATTGTGCATATTTGCTTGTTATATTAGATAATACAGTTGTAAATTTCAATAAATAATAACTAAATCTAAATGAATGATATTGCATTGTTTAACAACACTAGGTTGGTAGAAAGATGCCGTAGGACCCGTCAGTTTTCAAATAAGAAACAAATTCATGGAGATCTCAGGCGACCTCGTGGACTACAGCCTTAATTCTAATTATGTCTGGGCTTTGCCTTAAACAGTCTATGAATTAATGAATGGTTGATACTCTGATACATATCCAAAGAAATAAAAAATGGTTGAACAAAATTACAACATATACAGGGTGTGCCAGATAAAAACCAGGACAACAAAAAAAATTTTTAATCTCTTAATTGGTCATAACAGTACTTTTTAAAGACATCGTTAGAACCAATTTTAAAATTGATTAGTATTCCACTGACTTAATCGCTGAAGCACACAATATGATTTTGAGTTGTCCAGGATAAAAAAAGGAAGGAAACGAGTGAAATACATTAAGTAGAATTAAAAATTAGCCATTAGTTATTTAATATATATTTTTTGGTTAGGAAAGAGAAAACTAGGATCATAGACCGGAAATAAGACGAGGTAACCCAAGAGAACTAGCCTTCCCATGTTATATAGCGGGACTGTCCAAAGGGCTCAAATCGGGTGCAAAGTTCGAATTTTGAAGTATTTTACTGTCTCGAAACCTTTCTATCCCTTTTACTTAGGTAGTTGACGACATAGATTATATAATACTCAATTATTTAAAAAAAAAATTGTATTAAGAAATGAAGTTCCGAAGTAACTGTCAAGAGAGTAATTTTCAAGACATCATGTAGATCAAATCATAGCAATAACGATAGAAAAATCTTCAGGAAATGGCATAGCAAACTACTTCTTGTATACCCCATATGTAACTTCACCATACAAAATAATATTGGTCACGGTAAATGGGTATCAATATTATTAAAAATATTGTACTTTAAGAAATTCGACTAAATGACTTTTCCATATTATAGACCATTATTAATCCCTTAAGTACACTTCAATTTCACTTAATGTCATCAATGAGAAATAAATTCACTTGTTAAGAGACTATATTCTTACATCCATCAGCGCTCTCTTCTCTTCTTTGTAACGATATTTGTTATTTTTCTTCACTTAATTCCCCAACAAATCTCAATAAATCTCTGATATAAATATTTATACCATTAAATTATTTTTAATCATCGATGCTAAAATAGAAATGAAGTATATTGCGCTTATTATTTACATCATGTGGCAATTGAGTTACTTTTATTCAGTCGTTAAGTTATTTCTGTCTAGTTCTTTATATTGTTTTTGTTTTTTTCAGTGACAGAGTTTTATGTTATACCAATTCTTAATTTGTATTAAATAGTGATATTGTGTTTAATTTATAATTTTTTAGTGAAAACGTTTCACAGCTTAGTGAGGAAGGCAGAAAATCTCACCCTTACACTTTCAAAATCATTGAATAAAAGCCTTCCTTCACATTTTTGGAATAAAATAGAAGTGTCTGGATGATAAGTCAAATCTTAAAAATGTAGTACTTTTTTTTAAAAATCCTTTACAGGAGAAGATCCTGGTTTTAATTTTTATAAGAATACCATTTTCTCATATTAGAGTAATTGATAACTCATGTTATTCATAATTCATGAGATTAAAAAAAAAAAAAAAGGTATTCATCATATTGTATTTTGTTTCTTTTATATATATATATATATATATATATATATATATATATATATATATATATATGACTGAAGACTTAAGTTCCAGACTAAAATTATTTTTCTATCTACCTATCTGATTTTAACTATCTGTATATGTATCTATGTATGTGTGTTTTCTTATATCTTAAAGTGATGTCAGCTTATTAATAAGGTATGCCTGGGTTAAAATGTAATATATATATATATATATATATATATATATATATATATATATATATATATATATATATTTTTTTTTAATATAGTTCTGATACATGGAGACATCAATGAAAACAACATTATCATTTGTGGCAATGAGGTAACAGCGCTATTAGATTTTGGGGATTCTCACTACTCAGTAGCAATATATGAATTGGCAATCTGCATTTGTTATATGCTTCTTTATAAAAAGGCAATCGAAGCAGGAAAGCCAGTTATTGAAGGATATCTTAGATACAGAGAGATCAGAAAGAAAGAAAGATACATATTGAAGGTAAACTAAAGTATCATTTTCTGCACTTGTTTTTTCTGAATTAATTTCTCTCAATATTTTACTACTAAAGTGACCTGATTTTTAAAATTTATTTTATGTTTGATCTACCAGTTTTTTTTAAAAAAGATATTATTGTTTTTATTTTCTTTCTTTTATTTCAGGCGAGTGTGAGTGCACGTCTCTGTCAAAGCCTGGTACTTGGAATTTACAGTCACAAACAGGATCCCAGTAATGAATACATCTTAAACAGCCAGAAAGCAGGATGGGATATCCTGACAAAGTTGCATAATTTATCAAATGAAGAATTACTTGGCATATGGGGACTCAATTAAAATTATTATTGCTGATTTATAATTGGCATTACTCACGAAATAAGAGAAAAATATAGATATTTATAATGCAATAGAAAAAATGATTGTAATTGATCATGATATTCACTTCCAATATTGTAAATTATCTTTGTTTTAGTGCATATTACCATGATTTATCAAAGTGCATTATGCTTAAATGATTGTCTTAATAGATTTTTTTTAAACAATGATTCATTTAAAGTAATTATTCCAAAAATGTATTATGAAGTTCAAGAAGAGTTTCAAAACTTCAAAGACAGTATGCTATAAAAATGTTATCTTATTGAGCTGATTTTAAAACCAGTATTATAAATGGTTATTTTTTTAAAATGTATTTTATAGTTGTATAAAAAAAGGAAGTGAAAACCTAGTGTTCTAATTTTAACAAACCAAAGTATTAAACAAAATTAATTATTTAACTTTTATCTTCTTATTATAGTTATTTTTAAATTATTGATGTTGATATGTTTGTTAATAATTATTTTATTTAGGATATAATATATATATGTATTAGTCTGTTGTATTTTATTAGTATTTTAATAGTTGAGTTAATTTATATTTTTATGAATTATTTACCACGGTGTGCATTTTATATTTAATTTTAAATTATACTATTAAAAAAGATGTTATTTATTGCAAACAGCTTATATGTGTGTGTGTGTGTGTGTGTGAGTGAGTGTGTATGTATATATATATATATATATATATATATATATATATATATATATATATATATATATATATATATATATATTTCAGTTTAAAAAAATAAATTAAATTGACATGAGTTGGCCAGGTAAGAGCCATTCAACACACTTTACTGAGATCGTTTAGAAAGGAATAAGAAGAAAAAAAGATAAAATCAGGATTAAGTTACATCATGAAAAAAAGTTTATTTAAATTATATTTTATTTTGTATGAGATACCAAATAAATAAATATACACACAATTATTTAAAGATAATCAAGCCTTCAAACAACTCAAATTGCAGCTCATTTCTGTAATATCACAAAATTATTGTATTTTTTTTATCCCTTGTAGAACAAATGTTTTATTGATAAATACATCAAGGAGTCCAGTGCACGAATGATTTAGTAAGAAAGCAAACTTTAAAATATTTAACAAACATCTAGAGATCCAAAATTTTTCTTAGGATAAGGGATCATCTCATTTATATTAAAATTTTCCAAAATGAGCTATTTGTAATAATATATATATATATATATATATATATATATATATATATATATATATATATATATATATATATATATAAAACATACATATGTATACACACACACACACACACGAATGAGTGTGTGTATAAGACTATTAAAATTGTGGATTTCAAAATCAAACAACATTTTGACACAAAATATTCATTATCCTTTATTTTATTTAGACATAAATACAAAAATAATGCTTTCTGTTTTGTGATGATAACATAATAAGTTAATGCTAAGTAACAATATTTTATTTACAAATATAAAGTAAGACATTTTCTAAAACATGGTGATAGTCTTCATTTCATTTCTGTAACTAATTAGTAATCCGGTTTGAAGTTTACTAGCATTGGGCTATTGTTATAAAACTCAATAGCAATTTTCGAATTAATAACCTTCATAATTATGATCTCACACTTAGAGGGGTTACTGCTTACGCAGTTTTCGTTGTGATAAGTCAATAGGTCTATGGAATAATGTTGGCTTACTATATTTACACTAGTTGGTAAAACTACAATGATAAGGTTTTTTTCTCATATTTAAGACTATACATTTAAAGTACTATAACAAATGGTACTGATGATTTGTGCTTTGACAAAATTACATAACAAATTAGACCGATAACAGTTTCACATTATTTATGATAAATGCTCCAGTAATTAATCATTAAACTTTATTACGACACCTTTTAAAAAAGGTCGACTATAAATTATGCCACAATAAATCTCTTGAAAATTTCATAATATAAACATACATTCAATAACAACTGAGGAGTTGTAAACAACTTCATTTAACAGGATTCAAAAAATATACACCTATAGTCAATTTATATAAAAAAATATGATTTCATACGAACGCTACAATACAAAACAATTACCATGTTCAAATATTTGCTATTTTAATTTATAACATGTTCATTATAAATATGAGAATGAATGATGATTCACTTGATACACTAAGGTGAGAGTACGACTAAACATCAATGCAACAAGAATATTGTACTCATGCAGAGGCACTGTGGTCTAGTGATAAGAAACATTGACTGGTGAATAACCAGATTTACTGTACAAAACGAGCATTTGTGTGTATATGTATATATACATATACATATAGACACATATACACATATAAATATACATATACAGTATATTTATATGAAATGATTTATTGGCTTTTATGCCTCTTTTTAATATACACAGTGCTGTTCGAACCGTGACTTTGATTATTGGGTACATAGTACATGAAAAGAGCATCAGTACCGAATATAGATTTGTTCGCAAGGCAGTATACCTTAATCAGAAGTGTGCCACTTGGATGAGGTCATTAAAAAGGGATTTGCCATGACCTGATCGTGGACCGATATAGGTTACACCGAGGCGCGCTTGGCCATGGTTAAGGATGGAAACTGTGATGCCATGGCGGCTGAATGGGCGAGGCAGTTACAAGAGCAAATGGAAGTTTGGTCGGGAAAGCCCATAGCCAATATCTTGCCGTTCAAAGCAACGATGTCTCCGTCGAGTGCTTGATCACATGAATCGTGGCTGTCTTCAGGTTCATCTCTTCTAACTTCTTCGGCATTCCTGGAAAGAAAAATTGCTCTTAAGAAAAGTTCATTAGGAAAAACAGCCTGAGAGAACAGTTCAAGATTACTGCATTTTTTTTTTTTATTTATAACCACTCAAATACATTAAAAACGTGTAATATTTAAAAAGGAACCAAAACAAATTCTAATATGGTGCAGGGAATCCCTAGGAACCAATTGATACAGCCACTGAAGAAATACAAATATTCAAGAACTTGTCAATCCAAAATGATTCTTAAGTGAAATAAAAGAAAACGTTTTTTGTTTCAGGGACATTTAGTCTCATCAAAATAATGTATAATGAACTAAATCAGTATCCTTGGTTCGATTAAAAAATAAATAAATTAAAAAAATAGCTAGCCAGAAAAAAATAAAAACATATGAACTTTTAATGGTTTATTATATGACTTTTTTAGTTCTATGCATCATTCCTCAGCTGGTTTAGTCATAATTGTTTAATATATGTAGAAGATTGATCTTTTGGGAGATGGAGAAATTTGAATAAGATGTCATTTGAATGAAATGTTTATTTGAATAGGGTTAGGGAAGAAAAATTACGAAAGGAGAGGTATTCCGATCAGTAAGGAGTTTCAAAGTACGGTACCTCGGATGATAAAGGATTTTACAAAGGAAGTAGTTCTATGAGAAGGTAAATGCCAGGAAAACGTCACCCATGACCAGGATATGAATGGAAAATATGACAGCGTCTGTAATGGTCTGGGGAGACTGCAAATAAATCTTATGAAGCAGTTAATATGTTTAGTCACATATCGATCTCCTTAGAGAGTCCTCCATAAACTAAGCATCCTAAGTCAATGTGGGGTAGAATGATGAGAGATATTAGGAAGTGACAGGTACTTCTAGGTACTCTTGCCTCATGAAGAAAGAGTTAATGTGAGGTTAATGCAAAATAGTCCCATTAAATATAGATTTTGAACTGTTAGGAAATACTTTACCCCTTTACACCTTTTAGGAAGCCTGGGCTCTAACAATACAATGAGCTGTTGAGATATCGATTGCAACTTGTTAATTTTGTGGTTCTTTCAAATTCTACAGGGTACTAGACCTGTTTTATAACTTTTGATTTTGCTGTTGATCAAAATAATTTTCGAAGCAGATTTATCTTTACAGCTTTCTAATCTTTAAGTGCTAGTCTCTAAAGATGTTAGTATTGTTGAGTTCAGATCTCCGTTGTTCGTGTGAAGTACTGTTATCAAGGTTTTCCAAGGACAACTGAAGATTAGCTCATTGAAATACAAATTAGTTTTATTTAGTTATGTTCACTTCTTAACTCAGATATTGTGAACTATGAATCCTATCAAACTATCAAATAAAAATTCATATTCAATTTGATACAGTATTTTTTTAGTTGCTGAAATAGAACTTTCTTTTATTAGAATTCTTTATACAACTGCTGTTCATGATAAGTTTTAATTCTTTTTCACTATTTCTTCTTTATTCCAATTCTCCTTATCTGCCATTAAAATCAATGATTTGTTTTGGTGTAAAATCCAGGCATGTAATAATAGGTATCCTATTCAAAAATATCATCGACGAGTAAGAGTTCATAGTCTTTGGTGCTGGTTATAGAAACAAAAAAAAAAAAAGTTAATCTGAAAAAATAATTTAAAATATCATATTTACATTGTCATGAATCGAAGTACAAGAAGATTAATGCTGGCGGCAACGACTGCTAGGCCAAATAGAATGAAGACCAAACTCAACGCAACGTATCCTGGTTTATTAATGAGCGCCTGATCATTCTGTAAAGGAAACATTTCATTATAAAAACTATTATTTTTATATATATTTTATTAAATGTCCAAATTAGGACAGATTGTAATATAACACAATATAAATTGTTGTGTTTGGAAAAAACAAAACAAAAAAACATATCATCTTATTAACTGTCCACTGTTAAATTACCGTCTAAGATTTACGACGTTTTTATCTCCTTTACACACATTTTTTCAATTGTCCATCCACTGCGATGTTTACAGTTCTAAAGGCAGATTGAATTTTATTATTATTATTTTTTCAGTTCTTCGAATACGATTCTCATTTACATTAGATACCTTAGATAGCATTTAAATTATAAAGCGATATTCAAAATGAAAAGGAACTTATGGGATAATATGAGTTTAGTACAATTGACAGCTTTTATTTATCCATATATTAATTATGTAGGTATCAATTAATATAATGGATTTTAATTTTTCTCACTCCCTAGAAAAAGAGCTCTAATTATTTTGAGTTAACTCGATTTTGATTAAATACATTTCATAAAAGTATAATATGGAATACTCTTTAATAATACCATATTATATTTATTTTATCCTGATTAAGATAGTCAAACAGGACTTGAATGCCGAAACTTCACGATTTCTTAGGCTCAAGAAATTTTTTCAAAACCTTCAATATTGTTTATTTAAAAGAATATTAATATTAATATTGACCGCTTGTCAGTATTAGTAGTAATGAAAAACTGATAGTGATAAATATAAAATAATTTGATAATTAGCTAAAGGCAAAATATTTTCACAGGTTGAAAACTAAATTCCTGGAATGATTAGTATATATATTATATAGTATATAGTATATATATATATATATATATATATATATATATATATATATATATATATATATATATATATATAATGCTTGACATTTTAAATAATTAGCTTTCTCTTGGATGCATAAGTACATATAAATATAAACTACGAACAAAGTTGACAAACAACTATAGGAGTAATATTTTTGCAAGCTGAAGATTTTTGTCGGAAATATAAAAAGTAGTGTTGTGTATAATGTTATATTTGTAATATAACATAGGAATCTTGAAGAATTGAAAAAAATATTATTTAATATAGATTTATAATGAAATAGATAGTGGCCCAAAACACACGAATTTAAGTCATTGTTGTCCTCAATCCAAAATATGTATTTTCTTGGAAGCAAAATGTAAAATTTTAAAATTTGTATCTTGGTTGACAAAAATTGTGTAGGGGCTCGTATCATATACACATTTAAGTAATAAAGCTTCCAATATCGAAAACCGTCTAAGTAACAACCAACTTCCTATTTAAATATGAAAAAAAAGTGATTGCCGAACGAAGCCTCCGTCAACGATGGGTGTAGGGATACTACGTGTGACTAGAGATTTTATTAACCTTTCCTGTTTGTTGTTTGTTTATTTATTTAAAGTCACTTTATGCAACTATGGCTAATCCGACGATGCTACAGTGGGATTCCTAAATTTTGACTATTCAGGTTTTATTAGGATAGGGATCTGTAATGAGTACCTGACATTGCACAGGCAAGGACCACCTTTTAACGTCCCCTCCGAAGGACGGCACAACTAAGGATATTTTACTCTCATTAAAAAATCCTAGGACCAAATGCGGGTTTGAACCCGTTACCTTTGGCATAGGAGGCTGTTATGCTAACCACCTAGCTACAAGTGATCCCTTAACCTTTCCTTATAGTGAAATAATATCTAAGTACTATTTTTCACTTTCCTACTGACTTATAGTTCAAATACTTTTCTATTCACGAGTTCGTTTTTTCATTTAACACCACTTTGTACTAATGTAGCTGTACTCGGACGAGGCTACAGTGGAAGTCCTATATTTTGTCTATCCAATTTTTATTAGGATAGGGATCTTTAACGCGTACCTGACATCGCACAGGCTCAGAAGTTATATTTCACACCCCTTTCGTAGGATATAACGACAAAACTAATGATTGTTTACTCCCTTAAAATTGGGAGGCTATCTGCAGGATTTGAAACCGTGACCTATCCGTGAGTTTATCTAGTACCTAATATCCATTTAGCCCAACATTAGGTCGAAACGTTTATTTAATGAATAATACTGTATTTAAAAATCATTTTACCACTACCCGAACAATCACATATTTCATTTTAGCCATATACTGTCAACTTCTACAGTAGAGTATTCATTTCAATATTAGTTTCGATATATATAAATCGCTTTACCAAATATTCACTTTTTCCGTAGTTAAATGTATCAAAAGGTCAAGGTTATAAATATTATTGATATTATATATATATATATATATATATATATATATATATATATATATATATATATATATATATTTTATTTTTTTTATTTTTATGGAATTTTAATTTATATATTTTGTATACATATAGAGTAGTATACCTGCAAAGCTACGTAATCTCCAAACCCAATAGTCGTCAAAGTTACAAAGCAGTAATAGAATGAATCAAAATAGCTCCACCCTTCGTATCTGGAAAACATGGCTGCTCCTGTTGTTATAATAACAGAAGAAAGCATCCCTGTCGCCATCATGAGGTTGATTTCGGTAGCTTCAGTTTGCTGGCATCCGAAGTAGCGTTTAGCACGTTTGATGACGACGGAGGCGAACTTGTTCAGCCGCTCACCTATGCTCTGAAACATGACTAGGCCAAGTGGGATGCCTACAATCGCATAAGCCATGCAAAATGCCTTCCCTCCTATAGTCACCGGCGTTGAGTGTCCATAACCTACGGAAAGAAAAGATAAAAAAAAAAAAATTGTAATAACGAATTAATTAGGTGTAGATTCTTTAAGGTGAAGTTCAAAGTCTATGAATAAAGTTGGAGGCTGATATTTAGCTTTACCACTCTTTTATTAAGTATTCTGGATGTAAGTACCCACTCACCTTAGGTAATTTTCACATTTTAAAAATTAATTAGTGATATTTTATATTTATAAATTAACTTTTATTCATTTTAATTGGATTTTAATAATGATGAACATCGTACATCAACTGATCCCTTTCACAGCTTTTCATGTTTGTAATGGAATATTTTGTATTTGTTCTTTTGTTTCATGTTTTAATTGTTTTTTAATCTATTTCTAAAAATCTAACATTAATCTTTTATAAATTATTAGCAATTTTACTGAATTTATTTTATTAAACATTTTGTATTGTTACATAATTTTCATGGTAGAATTATGATAATTGATTATTTTTAAAGAAACTATATTTTGTACTTGCTAATAAAATAGTTCTTTGCACCTGAAGATGGCATTATAGCCGAAACGTTGTGCATCAATAGAATAGAATAGAATATAAAGTAAATTTTATTCTGGGACTGTGTCCCTTGAGAATAACAAATTTGTACAGTTTATAATATACTACATGTCTGGCCAACAGACAAAATGAACACAATTAACTGATATTTACAATTATGGATAAATATATACAAAATACAAAATAAAATAATACTTAATAAAAGAATGGAGAAGTTAAATATCAGCCTCCAATTTTATAAAAAATGAATGTTTGTTGAAACTAACAAGTTGTATAACACAACTAATACATAAACTGAATAAAATACTATGTAATGGAATTAATTGTGAGGAAAACACTCTCTCCCGTGTTTTTTTTTTTCATAGCCTTACAGTTTTTTTATTGATAGGCAGCATAACTTACTAATGAGAAAACACCAGAAAGGAGTTTTGACAAATAGACATGATTTATACAGTAAAATGGATAATGAAAAACCGCTTTATTGTTAAAATTGGAAACATTTGGATTCATTTGAAATAGCTGATATAAATACCTTAGAAAGAACTTCTGTTCAAAGATCTCCTCTATCTACTGGTCTTTGGCAGTTCCTTCATGAGTAAAAGAAGAAAGAGGTCCTTGGCACAGTATACTTATCAATCTGCGATAGACATATTATATGTCTATATTTACCTTTTAGTAATTGTAGTTTGTTAATAAACAGGTACCAAGGGAATTAGAGGAGATCTTTGACCAGAAGGTCTTTCTAAAGGTCTAAGGTATTTATTTATCAAAACACTATTGTAAGCAAACATAGAAAAATAGATCCAAAGATACTGAACCAAATAAGGAAGGTTATGATGAGTATTGTAAAGAAGGTTATGCTGACAAAAGCTATAAAAAGTTTGTATATTGGAGCCAAATCGAGAGTGAAGATTGGAACGGAATTCTCAGAGCCTTTTCCAATCTCAAAGGGCTTGAAAAGAGGATGTTGCCTATCCCCAACACTTTTTAACATCTATATAGAACAGGTCTTAAAATCATGGAAAAAAAGTTGCCGGGGTATGGGAGTAGAGGTCGGTGAAGACGTTCTATTCACCTTACTATTCGCGGACGACCAGGTTTTCAGAGCATCGGATGAATTTGACATGGGATATATGATGAGGAAGCTCGTAGAAGTATATGCACAATGGGTTCTGGAAATAAATAAAGAAAAAACCGAATATATGCCTGTCCTCTCATCAGTCCCTGCTCTCTGCCTGGAGAGCTGGACGATTCCACAAACCGATGCCTTCAAATATCTAGGCGTTACTATAGATAAGAACGCCTTAATTGATAGGGACATATCTAATAAGATTATTAACGGGAAAAGGATTATTGGGATACTAAATGGAGTGTTAAGGAATAAGAAGGTATCACTCCAAACGAACAAGAAGATATTTCACTCCTTTCTGGTTGGCAGTACGCTGTATGGATGTGAATCCTGGAGAGTGAAGAAATCCTAGCAAAAAAAATTATTATCCCTAGAGATGGATTATTGGAGAAGAAGTTGTGCCGTGTCTCGATTAGAAAAAATCCCCAATAAATAAGGGAAAGAGTAGGGGCCGAGCTCATCATTCTCGAAGAAATTAGTAGAAGAAGGCTGATGTGGTATGGGCACGTCATGAGAATGGACGAAGCACGTTGGCCTCTTCGATTGGTTGAATACTGCCCACGGAAGAGGAGAAAGCGGGGAAAACCTTGGAATATAGCAGCCAGAGGTCTGACTGAGGATGGCTGGAATGATCGAGATTGTTGGAGAGACGGAATACTGAGGACCGGGATGTGACATAATTGCAGAACCCCGGAGGAAAATGTAGCTTTTAAGTTTTAGCTTCCTATGTCTATACAAGTCTGGTTTCTCATTAGTCTTTTTCTAGAGGTCGGAAAAAAAGTAGCAGGACTGTTTTTCGAATCTTAGTATACTTCCGCTATGAAGGCCGCTAGCGAGTGTTCCGAGAACGAACAGAGGATTTGAATATCAGGAGATCCGAGATGTAAGATGGGCACCTTACCTTTTTACATATACCTGAATATATAAAAAGGTTGCACTTCTTTAAAAGTGGATCATTAAAATTACTGATTAAAAAAATTAAATATAAAATCTTTTTCTATTATGAAACATAATAATCGTTTACACTGATTCCAATAACATATAATTTTTTTTTAATAATTCCCCTTATTTCGAAGGCATGGTGCACTGTATTGTCCAAACCCTAAAACATTTTTGTTTTAAGGTTGTAAAAACTACCGTAAAATGGGGTGCATAGGAACACTCTATTGTGTTGTACTGGGATTCGAACTCAAAACCTGTATCATGAGAGACTAGCGCGCTAGCCACTGAGCCACGGGCTCAATATATTATTGTTCCCATTCACCCTACAGTAGGGGTGAATAGGAACGACATTGAAAATGTTATTGTGTTTCCATTTACAACGTGTGGGGTGGATGAAAACAGTTTAAAATGCTTATAAAATTGCTTTTTCAATTTGAAATCTTTTAAAAATAGAAATTAGGACGCTTATATTCTAAAAAAAATCTAAAGCATCACGCTTCTCTAGGAAGAAGAAGGAATGCCAGTAAATGGTGTTCGCACTAAGATCATAGATAAATGGAACAGACCCTAGGAATCTGGCAGATTTAGAAGATCCGATTCGCTCTTCCAACTTCAATATAACTTCACTAGGGCTAAAATAAACGTCCTCTTGAGTTGGGACAAACCTATAAGTTTGCTTGATTCCACTATACCTGTGTTCCCATTTACCCTACACTAAAGAAAATGTGGATACTTACTTCCAGTGGCGCGACAGACCGTGTAGGCCCTGGGCCTCACGGTTTAAACTCTTATGAATTTACACTCACGTTTCACGATACAATTTTTAGTGTAGGGTCATCACTCCCTACGACTAGTTTTGTGAGTTGCCACCCTTTGGCTGACGGGTCTCACTTACCCGGGGGAGAGGTTGTGAGTGAATCCCCATTTTTTTACATCTTTATAAAAGCCCCGCCGGGACTGGGATTCGAAATCACAACTTTAGCATGAGAGAATAGCGCGCTAGCCATAATCCAAAAAATTTGATGCTAAGAAACTTGCAAATAATATATTGAGCAAGGAATTTTATGCATGAAGACAACTTGAAGAACAGTAAATAGATACTGAATAAACTATATAGATAACAGTTTCATACTTACAGGTAAAGTTTGTGGAAAAGAAAAATGTCGTAGAAACTGGTAAAATTTTTCAAAGATTGTACTAATAAGTCAAAAGTACTACCAACCGAACGAAACTATATAATCGTATTATTTACAGGATGGTATTATACCAAAATTAATTCCTATACGGTAAAGTAAGTGGCTTTCACGCAACTTCGAAATAATATTGAAGAGTTGTTCCCTTTCACACCACTACTGTTCCTATTCACCTCATTCTACGGTAATACATTTTTAAATATTGAAGTCATAAAAGAGGAATTGGATACGTGAAATGATAGAAACGAGTTTATATTTAAGGGATATAAATATCTTAAGTAGTATGCTTAAAATCTCTATTTAGAGGACAAACAGTTATTGACCATTGCTCTCCGATATTAAAAGGTTTCACTGTATCTAATCCCTATTGAGATTTTCATGATAACACTAACTCACCAATCATTGCTAATACGACCGTCGCGAAGTAAAAAGCCCCTGCAAACTTCCATTGTGGTCCTGCTTTGTGCGGTTTGTTTTCTATAATCACAATCTCAATCATTTTATAGTCTTCGTTTGTAATGTTGTACTTTTTTAAGAGGCCTTCCCTGAGAGCTAGAACATCACAATAAGTCAACAAACAAAAAATTAAGAGACCGCTTTTTTTTTTTTTTATTCTTCTTCTGACATTACATAACTGTATCTTACCGGACAGGAACTCCCATCGCATTCGTTCAGTTTCAGACTCCAAGGCATCGAAGACAGCTGCACCGATGAGTAGGTAGGTAAATGTACAAACAACTAACGAAAGTGTCCTAACATTCTGTCGCTTCATTCTACCAATCTGAAAATAAATGGTAAACACCACTTGTAATCTGTTCTTACTATGTCAATAACAGTTGTTGTATTGGACATAATATGTTATTGTATAATACACAATTAATATTGCCTTACATTTAAATTATACATATTTATCATTTAAATTACAGATCAAATTGATATTACAAAAGAATTATTGCTTTCAGGTTAACAATGCAAATAGTTTCTCCTCATTTTATTATTTGTGAAATACAAACAGGTTCATTATTTACATGAAATAGCAAAAAAAAGTTTATGTATCGTAATTTTGTGAGAGTTTATTTTAATTTAGGTCATTAAAATAAGCCAAGGCTGGTTTTCAAATTTGCATCCTTGAAAAATACGTTCGGAGTGATGGAACCCTACAGCACTTATTTTATTGTGATTATTGATATTGCAATGTTTGTTTTATTGTATTAACGACACCTTATTTCTCAAACTAACTTTGTTAAACAAGCTAATTTTGTTTTTTCATTTAACGTTACTTCATGCTACTGTGGCTTTTCGGGCAATGCTACATTGGGAGGCCTACATTTTGTCTATCCAGCTTTAATTAGGAGAGGGATCTTTAACGAGTACCTGTCATCGCCCTGGCACGAGACCACCCTTTTACGTACCCACCGAAGGACGGCATAACTAAGGATATTTTACTCCCATTAAAAAATCCTAGGACGAAATGCGGGTTTGAACCCGTTACCTTTGGCATAGGAGGCTGTTATGCTAACCACCTAGCTACAAGTGATCCCTTAACCTTTCCTTATAGTGAAATAATATTTTTCACTTTCCTACTGACATATAGTTCAAATACTTGGCACGAGACCACCCTTTTACGTACCCACCGAAGGACGGTATAACTAAGATTTTTTTACTCCCATTAAAAATCCCAGTGCCAACTGCCAGGTTTAAATCAGCGAACTTGGGCATAGAATGCTATTATGCTAGCCATTATACCACAGATGACCCCTTAATTTAACTTTATATAAGTTTGATGAATGACAATAGTTGACGGATGGGATGCTTAGAAAGAAGATAGCCAATATAGCGGTCCAGAAAAATAAATGAAATAGTCTTAAATATTCATTACTTTGCCCAACGATTCGACCCATATTTCAGTATGAAGAAACGTATTTTCCTCCTTAATAAAGATATCAATGACTAACGTTTTAGAATGGTATTTGCTTGCCAAATGATCAAGAGATACTCCCTTAGTAGGTTTAAGTCATAAATTAAATATTTCAAACATAATCAATTGTTCGGATCATCTTTTATGACTTGCCAAAATAGTTTGGTTATTCATTTAACGTCACTTTATGCTGATATGACTAATCGGACGATTCTACAGTGGGAGTCCGAAAGTTTCCCTATCCAGGTTTAATAAGGATATGGATCTTTAACGAGTACCTGACATCGCACAGTATCGGGAACACCTTTTTATGTCCTTTCCGAAGGACGGCATAACTAAGGACTTTTTACTAAAAAAAAAAAAAAAACCCAAGGGCCACCTGCCAGGTTTGAACCCGCGACCTTGGGCATAGAAAGCTGTTATGCTAGCCACTACACCGCAGTGACCCCTTTGCCAAAATGGTTTAACTCGATTCCCACTGTTTTCCGAACTATTTAAACGGCTCTTGAACAGTTAGAAATAACAAAA
Organism: Piezodorus guildinii; assembly: GCA_023052935.1. Classification (NCBI taxonomy): domain Eukaryota; kingdom Metazoa; phylum Arthropoda; class Insecta; order Hemiptera; family Pentatomidae; genus Piezodorus; species Piezodorus guildinii. The sequence continues at coordinate 122,927,197 of CM041295.1, read as the reverse complement.
TAAAAATTACGATGCGGTATCAACATAATATATACAAATACGTGAATACGTTACCTTCAGTTATGTATTTGTCTTCCGATTTCATTCACAAGAACATTTAAGCCTTTATTTAGACCACTTCTACCTTCAAGAAAACAGCCGCAGGAAGCCAGTTTATGTTTGTCATTTATTCCAACTCATTGATTCCATCCTACCTGAAATGCAAATAGACTAAAGTTTTTGAATAAAAACAAAAGTATGATTTATAAATTAATTTTTATCTACTGAGTAAAAGTAAAAAAAAATTGTTTAGGTAATTTTTAATTGGTTGAAATTCTAATTAACTTATTTATAAATGGTGTGAAATTTTTTTTTTTTTTTTGTTTTTATATTTTATTGAAATTTACAACTGTATAGGAATACATCAAGTAAATGTGCTGATTAAAGATAGTGTACATGAAAAACCTGAAGAGAAACTGCCCATTGGCAGCACTCTAGTAATTAATCTAAACAAGAAGGTCTCGAGGCCATCTTCTTTTCAGACGCCTCGGAGGATTGTCCGGAATTGAAGAGGAAGCAAGTATTGAAACTAGTGGGTTAGAGTGGGATTGGAGTTTGTCATGGAAGGATTGATACCTGGTTCGGGCCAAATCAGCTACAAAGGGAATATTAAGGTCTTTATGGATAAGCTTATTCGTGACAAAATAAGGAGCGTTTAGGATTTTTCTAAGGATTTTGGATTGTAAGGATTGGATACGGGAAGAATTTGATGGTTTAGTGGACCCCCATAGCTCAACTCCGTAAGTCCAGATAGGTCTTATGATGGTCATGTAGATGAGTCTTTTGTAGTCAAGTGAAAGGTTAGAGCGTTTGTCTAGTAAGTGTTGAAGTAACCGAAAGCGGCGAGCAGTTTCTTGTCGTTTCAGTCTAGTGTGCGGATTCCATGTTAAACGTTTGTCAAGTAGAAGCCCTAGGTAGCGGATCTGTTCAACTGGAACGAGCGGAATGTTATTAAAGGATACTGTAGGGCAGGATGTCATAGTGTGAAAATTTAAGCATCAATTTGAGAGCCCATAATAGCTGAATTACACGCCAATTCTCAAATAAAATATTTCTTGATTATGGAGGCCTTAGTATTTATCTCCTTCCATGGTTAGAACCCTTAAAATGAATTTCTTTATTTTCCAAATTTAAGGATTTCCGAAAATTCGAAATCTCATATTTCAATGTCTTATCATTTTCAGACAGCTTAGTAATAGATATTCCATTTTATTAATAGAAAAATATGATTCTGAGAATACAAGACATAAAAACTGTGGAAACCCGTCAATTTAGAAGATATCAACATTTTTTAGGGGAGACCTTTCAATAATTTTTATTTAATATTAACGAAGGTACTAAAAAGTTGTTATTATTAGCTAACCTTAAGTCTTCGCTGTTGGAGAAAACGTAATTGTGGTTAGTGAAAGCATATAAATATGTAAGCCATCAACATTTTCTCTGGTATTTGTTTTTGGATGATCCATTTATTTGTAAAAAGGTTTCAGGCGGGTTTATATAATATTTAATACTTTGTATGCATTAAACTTATATTGAATTAATTCAATTTTCAACTAAATGGAAAGGATTCCATAAAGGTTGGAATGGAAGTGTTTTAAATTTAAAAAGTGCTAAATGCATAGTATAAAATGGCTTTTCTGGTTCGTGGACATTGGTAAAAAACACCCCAGGCATACATAATATATATATATATATATATATATATATATATTATATATATATATATATAAATAAATATATATATATATATATATATATATATAAATAAATAAATATATATATATATTTTTTTTAATAAGAAAAATCAGTTCCGTACGACGTTTTGGTTTTGAGCTTCACTTACTACATACACACGTAGACACAGAACATTTTACGGGACTAGTTAATTTGGACTCAGTTGGACAACTTAAAACATATATTTCCATTGGAAACTCGGAATCGAAAAGTTTCACGCTCTCAATACTTTTCCTAACCATATGTTGATACAAAGGTAAATGAAAATAAAATATAGTTATATTTTTCAAAGGTTACTGAATGTTTAGTTAATTTCAGTTAAATACATAAACAATATCATTCAATAGAAAATTTTATGGCTTTTTATTAGGTTCATTCAATTTAAAATTAAACACGGTGAGGTATATATCTAAATAATCATTCGAAAATTCAATTTACAAGCTATAATATAAATATAAAAAGATCGACTGAATGAATCAACAATTAAGATATCAAGATAGAGTTGAATCCAACAAAACTAAAAATTTATAAAATAAAAAATACCCGAGGACATCATTTAAGAGGATAAAACTCACCAATTATAGAAATAATTGGGCCGCTAACGGACTATTTTCAGGCTGCAGAAAAATGTAAAGAAAATAATGTAATTTGATAAGAAAAAATATAAGATTATAACTCATTGAATTTTAATTGCAAAAAATACAATTCTTATTCCAAAGCACTTGTTGATTGAATGATTGAACAATGTCGATCGCATATATAGGTTCGATCACATTGAAAAATTACAATAACAAAACGTTACACAATTAATTCCGAAAAAGTTGTTGTTGTTTATTCATTAAACGCCACTTTATGCTATATTGAAAAAGTAATTACTAAGGTTCGACATTACCATGGGCAAAAATATACTTAAAAAATCGGAGTATTTAGAATTTATAAATAGTGGGGAAATCAATGGAAAGCAGACATGTGTTCTGTCTTTATAAGATTCAATATTTGGATGTTATAAATACTTAATCTCCTGTAATAATTTCAATTAGTAGAGCGATATTTTTCAGTATGAAAATTTTTTAATTACAATAACTAATTACGCTTCTCAAAAGGAACGAACGGTTTTGTTTGAAAATAAAAGGGACCAACGATTTATGAAATATGCTGGTAATTTAGATATTATTAGATGCGAAACGCTTACATGTTCGTAAACATCCCGAAGTAGACAGGCTTAATATCTTTTGAGAAATACTTACTAAATGTTCATTTTGAGACGAAGGCTGATAAATCAACTAAGGAGACGAAATAAGCGAGCGTTATACATCGGAGCTACTGACTGCCACGAGTTGGCCAGGGAACACTGTATTGATCCCGCGGCAGATCTGAGAAGCTGTTCTCGTTGCAAACCACATCAAACCTCTCTCAGTCTATGCTTGATATATTTATTATTTTTTATTAAAATGCCTTATGTTTTGTGTCGGAACAAAAAATAGTGAGCTTTGTCGCATTCATTCTTTACGGAAAAATAGTGACGAAACGCAAAGGTTTGTGCCTTTGTATAAGGGTCAATCCATTTGAAATCATCCAATTTTCATTAATTTTCCGCTCTACATTTTTGATTTTTGTGATTTTGTGACCAGTTATTTTCTATCCTTTCGTGAATATAAAACAATAAAAAAAAAAAAAAAAAAAAAAAAAAAAAAAATTGGAACCGTTTTAAGTCAACTCCGCGGGCAAAAACATGTGATGAGAAAATCTTTCTAATTCTGTAATTTTTTTAAATTAAATTTTAAAAACTTAACAATAAGAAAGTTATTTAAAAAATTCTCGTAAATGAATAAAAAATGAGATTTTTAACAAAATAAAAGTACATAGAGGAAAAGAGACTCACTGTTAATTATTTTGTATTATATAGCTTAGTCGTAGTCCTACTTCCTGTAAAAATTTCGATCTTGAGAATATGTCCTTTTTTGTATATGAATTTTCAAAATTGACTAAAATTCATTTTTCGCGATGTTTACACGGAAATATCTCAAAAGGGACAGAGTGAAAAAGTATGAAACTAATACAGATTACCTATCTATATAATGTGTTTAAGTGATGTAAATTTGGCCTTTGAGACTATGCTGGTTCAGGAGCTATAAAATTCTCCGAACTTTTAGAATAACGTTTTGCTTAAAAAATATTAACTCAGAAAATTTTGCATATTTAAGAACCAGATAAAAACTAGAATAATAATGAGAGTATTTTATATAATTTTGATCCTTACAACATATTGTACTTGACTCTCTCAAGGCCAAAAAACTACTCCAATCCCCTTCTCATGATGATCCTCATATTGAATACCTCATTGTGGAAATCTCAACTGCCTCATCTCCTCTCCTGTACGGTGTTGTATACCGAGCTCCTCATGTTCCTTTCGACAGCCTTTTTGAAACATCCCTAGTCCAATTGGTCTCCAGTTACTCCAGTATTATCATCTCCGGAGATTTCAATATTAATATGTTAGTTGAATCATCCGATAAATCCTTCTTTTTAAACCTACTTTTTTCCCTAAATCTTTACCTTGTTCCTTATTTTTCTACCCATCATACTCACTTCTCTGACACCTGGTTAGACCTTCACATAACCGACTCCTCTCTAAAAGTCCTTTCATCCTCTCAGCACCCGGTCCCGTTTCTTTCATCGCACGACCTCATAGAGATTTCATACAATCTACCGGTAAAATCCTTCACTCCTAAAGTAGTCTCCTACCGTAATTTGGACCTCCTTTCTTTCGAATCCCTCCAAACCGACCTCGAATCTTTCCATTGGAACACCATATACTCTTCTAATTCGATCGATCCTATGATTTCCTCTCTCACCTCAAACCTGAAAACCTTACTAGATAGGCATGCTCCCTTAAAAACCCAAACCTTACGCCGTCCCACTGCTCCTTGGTTGACTCCTGAAATAAGAGATGTGATGAAAAGAAGAGAGGCAGCAAGACCAAAATTTCGCCGAACTCGCTTTCCAGGTGATTATACTTGTTTTAAACTTCTCCGTAATGAAACCCAAGAAGCAGTGCGACGTGCTAAATCCCACTACATTCATAGCTCCCTTTCCAATGCACCAGATTCTAAATCGAAATGGAAAATACTCCGAAAATTATCCTTTCCAGAATCCAATAAATGCAATACCATTCCTGTTACACCAGACGATCTCAATAATTATTTCGTATCCCTATCTCCTGGTTCATCCTCCCCAACCGATATTCAACATCATAGTTTCAATCCAGAAAGTTTTTTCTTTTCCCATGTGTCATATGACGAACTAATAACTACTATTCATAAATCCCACACAAACGATTACGGACCGGACAACATTCCAGTAAAATTAATTAAATCCTGTCTCCCAGCTCTTATACCGATCCTATATCATATTTACAACTTTTCCTTGCAAAACTCCATTTTCCCTGTATCTTGGAAAACCGCCTTAGTTCGACCACTAAATAAAATTCCTAATCCTTCCTTACCATCCGACTTCCGTCCTATATCTCTGCTTTCAAATCTTTCTAAACCACTGGAACGCATTGTTCAAAATCAGTTGTCAAATTTTCTAGAAGAACGTTCCCTTATCAACCCACTCCAATCCGGCTTCCGACCAGGTTATTCAACACAATCTGCTCTCCTAAAAATAATCCAAGACCTCCAATCCTCCATTGAACACCAAAAAATAACCATTCTAATTCTCCTAGATTTTTCCAAAGCCTTCGATACCGTTGACCATACAATCCTTCTAACTAAGCTAAAAAAACTCCCATTATCCAACAGTTCTTTGTGCTGGTTCAAATCCTTTCTTTCCGACCGATCACAGTACGTGGTAGTTCCAGGCCAACCTCCTTCCAAGACTTTGCCTCTATCCTGTGGCGTTCCGCAAGGCTCATCACTATCTCCCACTCTGTTTGCTATTTATATCAATGATCTTCCCCATCATATATATCACTCCCAATACCATATGTATGCAGATGACATCCAAATTTACCTATCCTTCTCTCCTTCGGACCTATTACAGGCGACTGAAAAACTTCAAGAAGATTTGAACAGAATTAGTTACTGGGCATCAGCCAACAACCTTAAGTTAAATGCAGAGAAGACAAAGGCGATTGTAATAGGCTCCAATCCCCTCCTTAAAACCCTTCCTCCAATCCCAACACTGTTCCTCAATAATAATCCAATAACCTTCCACCAAACCGTTAAAAACCTTGGGATCACCCTTGATCAAACTCTTTCTTGGAAGAACCATGTCTCTGAAATCTCTCGACGCACCATATCCACCTTAAAACTCCTAAATCATCACCGTCACCTTCTTCCATTTGAAACCCGTAGACTCCTGGTTTGCTCCTTAATATTCCCCCACTTCGACTACTGCTGTGCGGTGTATGGAGGTGTCTCTGGGGATCTCGGAGCTAAACTAAAACGATTATTCAACTGCTTATTACGCTTTATCTTCGGGATATCCAGGGACACTTCTGTCACCCACTTCTATGAAGAGTTGAAGTGGCTTTTCCCGTCCTACCGATGTAAGTACTTCCTGGCAACCTTCCTATTTCAAGTTCTCCAATTCCACCGCCCATCCTACATTTCAGAAATGTTTTCATTCATATCATCCGTCCACTCCCGAAACACTCGTTCGCGGCCTTCAGACCTGTATGTGACGCCCCATCGAACCGCAGCTTTCGACAGATCGTTCCTCATCCGTTCCTCGTCCGTATGGAATTCTATTCCTTCATATATTCGTCACTCTGACACTCTTCCTACCTTTAAATCCCGACTATTCAATCACTTCCTTTCTATCCAATTCCCAAAGAGACCTAACTAGATTCGAAAATCTCAATAAAAAGCAGTAAAAAACATAGAAACGATAATTTGAATATAATATTTTATTTGTGTTGTATTTAACATTTACTGTATTATTTCATCAATATTCCACCAATATTGTAAAGTTCTTTTAATTAAAATTTGTATTTCGGATTTGTATATGTATACAAACAAATATATATGTATATATATATATATATATATATATATATATATATATATATATATATATAGTGTGTGTGGGGACATTTTCTCTTTATTTTATTTTTTTATAGTTTTGTTATTAATTATCAGAAGGTATCTTTTAATTTATTATAATAGTTCATATTTGTCTTTATTTTTATTATTTTGTTTGTTTTATTATACTCTAAGACACTAAAGTTTCTTTATGTGAAATTTGTAATATTATTCTAAAGGGACATGTCCCAGAATAAATAAAGAATTTATTATTATTATTATTATTATATTACCTAAGTAGCCAAGAAAATGGTTTAAAAAATCACGAAAAATTACATTAACTGAAACCTTTGGAACACTGTGACAAGGGAGGCAATTTATTGTTCTTTAAAACTGCTAACGACAAAGTTCGCTCTGAAATGTTCAGGAAGGAATTTAAATGGAAAAAACTGAAAAAAGTGCTTTTTTAAAAGGTTTTTTTCAAGATGGCGGAAAACTCACAAGGGTGAAAAGTGTGAAAACTTGGGTTTTTAATGAGAGGAGGAGGACAAACAATCGTGCCTGAAAATTAAATTTACCCCACACTTTTTCTAGCAAAAATCCTATTTCTACTGGGCTATGAAGAAAATCCTTATTTGAAAATATTACCAAAGAAAAAAAATTGATACCAAGGGTCTCAAGTTTTTTTTTAATGCATGAAATAATGTTTCAATGAGAACACTGACGAAATAGGCATATTCTCTTCTGTTTGCAGTCAGGCTGAAGCTATTCCCCACAAAACTTGTTCATTGTTATCACATCCAAAATACCTTCTAAAATATCTACGCCATTGTCATTGTTTCTAGACTTAAGGACAAAAGAGAGTAGATCATCTGGACTAATATGCAAAAAAAAAAAAAAAAAAAATTTCTGGATTAAATTTAATTCTATAAAGTGAGGTCGGGAGGGTATTATTTACGAGAGTGTGGAAAAAAATACTGGTAAAATAGCAAGTTGGTTCATAGGCGGAAAAATGGTAGTAATTAGAGGATTTAGGGTTTATAACTGAGAGTTTTCTAAACATCTTCCACTTGGACCTAGAATCTGGAGCTTGGGTTAGAGAGCTATGAAAGAACTGGACCTTGGCACTGCGTATAGATGACTGGGTGAGGTTTCATAAAAACCGCTTCCAAGCATCAATGCTCTAGCACGAGATCGAATACTGTGAAATATATATATATATATATATATATATATATATATATATATATATATATATATATATATATATATGTTAAGTATCTATGCCAACATGATATAATGTTAAATCTAGTTAATTGTAATCGATTCATTCATGTAAATGATAAAATAAAGTTAGTATTAACAGTGCAGCTGGAGTGTTAACATATAACCTAAATTTAATTTAATTCTTTTAATTATAATTTACATTATAACTTAACTGGTGCCGAAACCCGTAGTACTAGTATATCGTCAGCATTTTCGTACGTGAGTTACTATTCTACATTTAAGTAAACTGAAAAGTGAAATGCCTACGAACCAAGATCAAGCTGTAGAGGTTCAAGGTAAACTAATGGAGGAAAATAACGAGACCTAAACTCAAACTCGGAGCTAGTGCAACTAGAATGGGTAAGGGTCAGAACTGCGACGGCTACGTACCTAAAAAATTCCATCGCTGAACTGGAGAGATTTGGTGGTGAGTTAGGACACCTCAATCATTTTCTAAAAAGAGGAAACCAGATTCACGAACTGATTGAAGAGAGAATTTCAGCAGGGTTGGTAGATCCGTTGGATGCTACTGAACTTAGAGCATCATTAATTGGTAGGGTTAGAAGAAACGTTCTAAACCACACTCAATCAGACGAAATGACTTCGTGGGAGGAAGTTACCAAACGACTGAAAAAGGCTTATGGAGGAGGTCGCTGGACAACAGAGGAAGACGTATACAGACTCTTCACTGAAGTTAGGAAATTTGGCCAAACGGACCATGATTTTGCAAAGAAAATGCTAACGCAATACACAGCCATATCTGAGAAGTTAGTTGAGACGGTAGGACAGATAGAGGCTGCCCATCAGCTGGAAATATTTGAAAAGGTGCTAAAGGTACAATTAGAAAAAAAATTATCTTTAAAAGAGAAGCTACCTACAAATAAGTCATATGTAGAGTGCGTCAAGGACGTAATGGATAGAGGTGCCAGAGAAGAGGAAGAAAATTATTTTCAGCCATGGAGGAAGATACCTTATAGAAATAAGAAAAACTACAAGGAAAACTTTAAATATAGGTCGGAGACACCAAGATTCACTAAATTTGAACCTAAAAAAAATCTTCAGGACGTCAAGGAAACACCAAAGCACCCTCGGGGACTTAGAAGAGAAGAGTCCCGTAGATGCTACGAATGTAACCGTTCAGGGCACATAGCCGCTAACTGTCCTTTGGTTAAGTGTTTTGAATGCGGAGAAAAAGGCCACATTGCCAGGGCCTGCCACTGGATTTACAGACGTAATCCAGCCCCAGAACCAATGAAGGTGAACACACACCAAACGAGATGTTCGAGAGTCGTTTCGAGTTCAAGTTCAGATGAATATTCTGACAGGAGTTCAACCGAAGAAGACGACAAGAAGTCCTGTTGGAACAACGTGGCCGGAAGATCAAGCGAACACATGAACAGGAAAAACAAGCCAAATGACACCAATACGCGGAGTGAATATACCATCTGAAGAGGCGAGGGCAACCCGCAAGAGTTAGTAAACAGCGTATGCAGAGTGTGGGAGAGGTTGCCCATGGTGGAGGGGCGTGGTAATGGTTTGAGGGCGCTCATTGATACAGGGAGTACCAGTACCTTGGTAAGTAGAGGGGTGTTGAAGAGGTTGGATAAGGAATATGAGCTCAAGGTATGTAAGTGTTCTGTTATCACTTTAAGTGGTCCGTTTAATGTATTGGGGGAATATGTATGGGATCTAGAGAATTTTACAGGCAAAAAGCTTAGCGCATTAGTTCACGTGTTGGAAGAACTTACCGATCAATATGATATTTTAATCGGGTGCGATGTACTAGATAAGGGGGGTTTTCGTATGCATGGTAGGAGCGGGAGTTGGAAAATTACCATGGGAACGAAATCGTATCTCGGAAAATTAAAAACCAAAGAGGGCGATCATCGAGTAGAAGTAGTGCGTACGGAATTATCTGGGGTAGAATTGCTCTTGTCCGAGTTCACCAATATTTTTTACAAGGAGGGTTGTGCAATGCACGCGACTGGGAAGACAACACACGAAATAATATTAAAGGAGAACAAAGTCTCCTATACGAAAGGTCGCAGATATCCGCAAGCAATGGTGAAGGTTATAAACGAACAAATCCGAGATCTGCTATCTCAAGAGATTATTCGGCACAGTTCGTCACCGTTTAGTAGTCCATTATGGGTTGTAGAAAAGAAGAAGCAGTATAACCAAGTGGATCCATCGTTTCGACTTGTAATAGATTACCGGAAGCTAAATGATAACACGGTATAAGAACGTTATCCTCTTCCTAGACTCGAGGATATGTTGGATCGCTTAGCGGGTGCCCGAGTATTTTCTACACTCGATCTTAAATCCGGGTATCACCAGGTGCGCATGCACGAGGAAGACATTGGGAAGACGGCATTTAGTTTTGGGAGGGGCCATTACGAGTTCACTAGAATGCCGTTTGGTCTAAAAAACGCGCCTCTCACTTTCCAGCGATTAATGGACGAGTTCCTCCGCGGGTTAGGGGAAGGTTATTGGCAAATTTATATGGACGATCTCATCATTTTTAGTCTGTCTCCCTCGCGCCATATGGTTCACCTTAGATTGCTGTTCGACCTCATTAGAGAATTTGGCTTAAAACTTTCTAAAGAGAAATCCATTGTCAACCAGAAATAAAATTCATGGGTCATTTTATTAGTGAACAAGGGGTCAAACCAGATCCTTCTAGGGTCGAAGCCATAGTCCGGGTATTACCACCAGCTACTTTGAAAGAACTCAAAAGTTTCTTAGGAATGGTCAATTACTACCGTAAGTTTCTACCAAACGTAGCAGATACCATTTCGCCATTGACCGATCTCTTAAAGAAAGGTAGGCCCTTCATTTTTACTGACGAGCACGTGACGGCATTTCGAGGGTGTAAGAATGCCCTGATTGCAGACCCGGTTCTGGCGTTTCCCAATTTCCAAATTGATTTTACCATCACAACGGATGCAAGCGAAAAGGCACTTGGGGTGGTTTTGTCACAAGAATCGGGAGCTGGGAATAGACCAATAGCATTTGTCAGTAGACAGCTGTCAGAAGCTGAGTCCAGATATAGTGCTCTGGAGCGAGAATTTCTAGCAATTGTCTGGGCGGTTGATCATTTTAGGCCATATGTGTTCGGAAGACGATTTACACTCCGTACAGATCATAAGCCGTTACTGTGGACGGATGGGCTTAAAGATTCTTCGGCAAGGGTTGGGCGGTGGAAAGAAAAATTAAGATCGTACAATTTTCAAATTGTTTACCAGAAGGGCACTCAAAATGTAGTAGCGGATTGGCTATCTCGGGCACTGCAAGCGAATCCTATCCACAAGGCGGATCCCTCTACTGATGGTGTTAGGGATGGTTTTCCTCTCGGTGAGGAAGAAACGGCAAATTCTGATGACTTTCTTGAGCAACAGATTCGCCTTCCAGAGATGGATACGGTCGTTAACCACCACTCGCGACAAATTATTTGGAAAACTCACACTAAGGGCACTTCGCGGACGAAACATACCAAGTACGGGCGTCACAGTATTATGACCGTGTGGACTGCTCCATACGTATCACTGACGGAAATCGTTCGCATACTCCACGATATCACCAATAGGGGTAAAAAATACTACCTGCACGTGTGTAATAAAACAGTTCGCGATCGTATTCATCATTTGTGGGAAACGGAGCGAATAGGGGCTGATAGAAACATAATATTTTGCACAAAAATCGTGGAGACAATAACGGATTCGGAGAAGCAAAGGGAATTGGTTAAAGCATACCATGAAGGGAAAACCAATCACCGTGGGGTCCCCGAAACTTTAGCCGCGCTGCGTCGCAGGTATTACTGGCACCATATGCGCCGTTCAATTCGTGCAGTCCTGCAAGCATGTACGATGTGTAATCGTGCTAAATATGACCGTAATCCGATTACTGTCCATCCAGAAGTTTCACATACCCCGAATTCACCATTATTAGATGTGCAGGTCGATATTTTCACTTGGGAAGGTTCTCGCTGGCTCACGGTTATAGACAATTTTAGTAAATTAGCAATGGCACATCCGCTGCATAACAAAACGGCAGACGCTGTTTGGGATGGTATGTTCAGCTGGATGTCGTGCTATGGAGTACCTCATAGGGTAACATCTGATTGTGGAAGGGAATTCCAGAACGCCCGTACCGCAACGGAATGTTCGGAACTCGATATAAAGTGGCATTTCAACTCACCAGGTAACCCACAGAGGCGCGGTGCTATTGAGCGCCTCCACAACACATTAGGAGAACATCTTCGGCTGTTCCAACTACACAGGGGGCTAGGAGCGTCAGCGGCAATGCCTCGGGCGGTGTTGGCCTACAACAACACTATTCATTCTGCTACAGGCTTCATACCGGTAGAAGTGGTTTTCGGACACCCTTTACGAAATAGGGGAGATTTACTCACGACTGCCTATACACACCTACGAGAGGCGGTACTTCACAAACGTAAGCAACTTGCTGATATCTCGCAGAAAGTTTACACCAAACTTCTCAAGGAAAAAATGTCTCGGGCGAATCGGCTGGGTTTAGCAATAGCGGACGAGTCGCATAAGGTCAGACTAGGTATGATAGTGTACTGCCGACCGTCGTCTAGCCGCCGTAAAGGAGATCAACGATACGAAGGACCCTTCAAAGTGGTAGCGCTGCGAGAACACAACATAGTTTCAATCCAGGAGCTATCCGGTGCCCAGAGTGAGGCATACCCATATTCGGCACCTTCGCATCCCTCTTGATCCAGGTGTATCTTCTCTTAAATTGTAAATTTGTCACTTCTTTTTTTATTCAGTCTAATTTCTATTATCTTTTAATTTTTATTACAATACTTATAACTTTAGTAGATTAAGGTTTTCATGTAATTGTCTCGTTAGTTCTAAGACCTAATGTTTTGTTAATTTTTGTATTAAGTACTAATTTAATTTTTCTTTGTCATAATCTATATTGTGATGTTTTATTTTAATGTTTAACGTCTTTCTAGCTTCTATTTTTTGCACTCTGAGTTCACGTTGTGAACTGAGGAGGGGGGTGTTAAGTATCTATGCCAACATGATATAATGTTAAATCTAGTTAATTGTAATCGATTCATTCATGTAAATGATAAAATAAAGTTAGTATTAACAGTGCAGCTGGAGTGATAACATATAACCTAAATTTAATTTAATTCTTTTAATTATAATTTACATTATAACTTAACTTATATATATATATATATATATATATATATATATATATATATATATATATATATATGTATTTTTTTTTTTTTTTTTTTTTTTTTTTTTTTTTTTATTGTAGGGGAAAATCTTTCATAAGACGAAGTGGGCTCTTGAATCCACAACAGTGTGAGATTCTTACTCACTAAAAACCACCTACATTCGCTGCGATGTCACACCGCGGGACTGCTTGCAGGCATTACTTCGCGGTGGACAGGATGGCTAAGCGCCTACTTCTCTACTGCATACTTCTTGGTACTTGACCTCTTCTCGCTCGCTCCTGGGTTCTCAGTCTACTTCCGACTCTCGCAGCATAATCTGAAACAGTATTCCAGTTTTCTTGACTCGTCAACATGAGCTCTACCAGATTTTCCGGTGTGGATCTTTTTCCCAGCATCATATCTAGCTGGACCTTTTCCTCGGTAAAGTTTTTACATGCAAAGAAAGCATGTTCCACTGTTTCATCCAAAGGAAGACAGGTGGTACATGATGATTCTTCTTCCAGCTTGAACCTGTGAAGATATGACCTGAAACAGCCATGTCCAGAGAGTAGTTGGGTAAGGTAATAATCAACCTCTCCGTGTGTGCGGGTCACCCAGGATGCAATATCTGCTATCAGGCGGTTCGTCCACCTTCCAGATGATGATGAGTCCCAGCGTCTCTGCCATCTGCGAAGAGTCTCCAGTCTTTCGTCTTTCGCCAACGTTAGCCAATGCGCCTCTGGCTCTTCACATTTTCTACGGTAGATTCTGTCACGCTCTACTGCCAGTAGATCTATCGGAATCATGTCGGCGATGATGCACACGGCATCATACGATACAGTACGAAATGCTCTTGCGACGCGAATGGCATTTCTACGATGGACGCTAATCGCCTTACGAGAATATGATCTCACCTGGAAGGTATGCGACCAGATTGGTGCGGCGTACAAAAGCACTGAATTGGTTACGTTAGCAAGAAGCCTCCTCCGGCTTTGCGCAGGTCCACCGATATTTGGCATGATTCTAGCCAGTGCGTTAGTTACCTTCGCTGCTTTCATGCTGACTACATGCAAGTGCTCATCAAACCGCAGCCTAGCATCAATCTGAACACCTAGGTATTTTATGGAGGGCTTTGAGAGGATGTTGATCTCTCCAACGGTCAAATTGATTTTTTCCCTCACTTTCCTGCTGGTAATAAGTACAGCCTCAGTCTTGTGGTCAGCCAGTTGTAGGCCTACGGACGAAAGCCACTGGCGAATATTAAATATTGCGTTGTTGGCCTTGTACGTAATCTCTTCCAATAACTTTCCTCGAGCAATGATAGCAAGATCGTCTGCGAATCCTACCGTGGTAGTTCCTTCCGGCATAGGAAGTCTGAGAACGGCATCGTACATGACATTCCATAATAACGGTCCTAATACTGAACCCTGAGGAACGCCACCTGTTATTTTGTACGTTTTTAGTCCTGCATCTGTTTTATACCTCAGGATTCTATCAGAAAAATAACTTCTGATGATCTTAAGGAGGTACTGTGGAAGTTTTTTCTTACTTAACTCTTCCATGATGCACTCCCATCTCGCTGAGTTAAAAGCATTCTTGACATCTAACGTTATCACGGCGCAATACTTTTTTCTACCCCTTCTCCATCTTTTTCCTGCAGTGGCTTCTCTGGCTGACTTTATCACAAAGTCTATTGCATCAACTGTTGACCTACCTTTTCGAAAACCATATTGATTTTCAGACAATCCTCGACTTTCCTCAATATGCATTGTAATCCTATTGCACACAATCCTCTCCAGAATTTTACCCGCAGTGTTTAAAAGACAGATTGGACGGTAGGATGCAGGGTCATCAGGAGACCCTTTACCCTTTGGCAGGAGTACCAGTTGCTGTTTTTTCCACTCAACAGGAAATATCCCTTCACGGAGACAGGAATTGTACACGTCCAGGAAGAGTTCTGGTCTGATTCTGACTGCTGCTTTTAGGGCAACGTTTGGAACATTGTCCGGTCCTGAGGCTTTGTTATCCCCTACTTTGCGATAGGCTGTCTCAAGTTCTTCTAGTGCGATTTCCGGTACCTGGTCCTGTTCTAGGTGCGGTATTAAATCGAAGACTACTTCTGGTCTTGTTGGGAACAGCGCTAAAACAATTTTCCCTAATAGATCAGGAGAGCTTGGTGGCGATAAGCTTGAGCTTTTTAGCCTTGCCATAACTATTTTGTATGGCCTTCCCCACGTGTCCTCATCTACTTCTTCGCAGAGTTTCCTCCAGCAGTTGTGCTTTGCGTCTTTGATCGCTTTGACCAGGTGCTTTTTAGCATCCCGATATTCCTGTTTCCGAGCTTCATATGTCGGGCGACCTCTCGCTCTTTGGGTTAGCCTCCTTGTACGGAGACAAGTTTTTCGGAGAGCGGCGATTTCTTCATTCCACCAATACACCGGTAAGTTACGGGTTGTTTTCCGTGTTTTGGTCATTGAAGCATCACAGGCGTCAGTGATAAGCTTCATAAGCTTTTTGACTCTTTCCTCTGCCGGTCCGAGTAATTTGACTTCTTCCTCCATCATTGTGACAAAGGAATCTCGGTCAAATGATCGATGGTTCCACACTGATCGTCTCGTTTGGAATGTTTTCCTTACTGTACCCGGGACTTGGACTTCGAAGCAAATTGCTCGGTGATCACTGTGGGTATATAGTTGACTTACGTGCCATTTGTTGTCAGAAACAAGGCATGGACTAACACAAGTCAGATCAACAACTGATGCGCGATCATTTCTGGTGAAAGTAGGGGTGGACCCTGTGTTTAAAAGCATAATGTCGAGCGCAGCGAATACGTCCAGAACACACTCACCTCTCTTATTAGTCTCTTTGCTTCCCCATGCCGTCGCCCAAGCGTTAAAGTCCCCTGCTATGACAAGAGGGTGACAGCCTCGCAGTTCCTGTACAATTTCATCAAGCATTTTTTCGAATTCAGCTTGAGAAGCGCTTGGAGGTGCGTAGACACTACAAATGTAGATACCACCCACCTTGACCCAAACAAAGTCCCTTGTTAAATTTTTCTGAGATTGCTGAATAAAATGACTCTTCCTTACCCAGAGAGCTGCTTTTCCGGTTTTGTCCGTCTTCCAGCGACAGGAATTTTCCATGTTCTTGTACTGTTCACACAGTACAGCAACGTCAATACCCTTCTCACTTATTGTTTGCCAGCAAAGATCCTGGGCCGCTTCACAGTGGTTTAGATTTAGTTGTAACAATCTCATCTTCCGTGAATACCTGCCTCTTTCATTGCCTGTTGATAAACGGGACAGCCAAAGCCACCTGTCGCGTGTCTACGGTTTTTATCCTCAGGGCATAGAAGACAGCGCCGTTCTGCAGTACATTCCTTGGCTGGATGTCCTTCTTCGCCGCATCGCAAACAAAGTCCCGTGCGGTCAGGACCGTTACACTTTCTAGCAAGGTGACCATATGCAAGACATCGGAAACATCTCTGAAGCGAAATCTTTTCCCTCACTCGGCTATTAATCCATCCAACACGAATGGTGCGCTTTTCAAGTACTTTTCTGGCCAATTCCACGGGTAGTACTACTACAGCTGTCTATATATATATGTATGTATGTATGTGTGTGTGTGTATGAATGTATTTTTTTAATATTTTGTGTTTTTAATTATTTGTGTTCTTATAGAATGTTTAATTCCATTGTTTTTTTATTTAAAAATTGTAAATATTTTACAAAGTTTATATAACTTAAATAAATTGTAATACATTACATAAATTTTATTTTTGTATACTCCAGATTTCGTTTATTCTCAACGAAAATGTGGAAATAACCATAAATGGAAACAGTTAAGGAGACAACCATGTCAGCAATTCGTGGAACTGACTCTCGATATTTAAAAGATGTAAGCTCCAGAAACACTTCCCTCGGTTCCGCTATGAAACCTCGTAACAAAATAATAATAATAATTAATAAATAAATAAAAAAGGTTAAAAAATATACCTCCAAACAGCCGTGGAAAAACTTATAGTCTGTGAATCAGAATTAACTCGACGTCTCAATGAAGCAAGTACTACTTCAACAATACAAACCAGCAACCAGTTTGCAACTCCTAGTTGTATTGATACCGAGTCTACCACAGCAAAATTTTCAACTAGAGCTGTTTCCATAGTTTTTAAAAAATACACAGAGCTTTATTGTTTTGGCCAAGAAATTTCAACCAAATTCAACCAATGCCACCAACTGAAAGAAGTTCTGATGAGATTTCATTCTATCACTCCCACAACCGCCGTCCTCTAGGAGTACATAAAAGAACTGGGTCTCTCGGCAAGACATGTCTCCAATGTACTCTATACTCTATAAGAAAGTATAGTTTTACTCTGTTTTTTTACTTACCACAAAATCTCTTCTACTTTATACCGGGATGGGTAGGCATCTGATTTTTACTGGAATTCTTGAGTTTGTAAGGAAAGTGAGATTTTATAGGAAAATTACAAGAGAGGGGATGTAGTGCTTACAGTATTAGAGAGATAAAGATTCATCAACTTCGGTAGGAGCTAATGAAGATAGTGACAGCAGTTCGATAACAGTTCAAAACCCTTAAATATAACAGATGCTAATAAATAACAAAGATTGTAAAAAGAATCTTTTATAATATTAGTGATATAATGATTTCTCCCTTTTGAAGGAGGTTTCAAAAGCTAACAATAATAAATTCTGTCCATAAACATTTTTTATCTGCTAGTTCCATTTATTCAGTTTCCTACTAAGTTGTCAATATTAAGGAAAAAAAGGTGTCAGATACCCCCTCGTATGTGATAGTTTCCACTTCTTTGTGTATTCATGAAAAAATATTCCGTAATATTAAATAGTTTACAGCATATGTTTTCAATGTAGTATGAGTTTGTTTGGGTATCAATGTCAACAAACATAAGAAAGTAATTGTAAGATTAATAAATCAGAACTGACATGCCTTCCAAACATAACACAAAACAACATATATGTTTTATAAAAACATATATTGTAGTTATTAGAAATAAAAAAAAATAAAAACAACAAATCATACATTTCACCCCACAAAGGATCTGAATTTTGAGGCGAATGTAATGTTTCCACCTCAGGGATTCTGAGATCACAGATCTTCCCAATCTTTCCTTAGTATTCCTCCTTCTCCTGTTTGAATGTTTTTTGAAGGAAAGCTTAGCCATATGCTCAGCAACTACATCTTATTCACCCATCAACTTACCTTCCATTCTTTGTGATTTATTCATGTTGCACTTTATCTAATCTCCAATGTAAAATTAATTAATCAGGACTAAGTTACATTCTAAAAATAAAACCCAAACAATAAAACAACTATATTTTATGAAACCATATGTTCCAATGTTAGAGCAAAAAATAAACTTTTTTTTTTAAATAAGCAATTACTTTTACAATTTAGACAATATTATTAAACTACATTAATAAAATCCAGTTTGACAAACATAATAACAAAACAAAGATAGAAAAACAAATAGTTACAAATTCTTCATAAGCGGACTGTGGATAGTGTCAAAAATATCATGAATAAAGTAAATAAATATTTATATGTATAAATGTAAAGAAAAACAAACAAAACAGAAAGAAAATATTGAAAAAAATCCAATTCTTGATAATAATAATATTAAGCATTACTTCAGATAAATACATACAAATGAAAGCTTTTTAAATAAAACATTTTAATAACTTTTTACACCAATTTCGTTTTTACTTTTAATAAAAATATAACCAAATGGTTTTAACTTATTATTACCTTCCCTTAATTTAATTATCTCTTATTTTTATTTATTAAGAACAACTACAGTGAGTGTCAAAAGTATTCGGAATTCATATTTCTTTTCATTTAATAAGTATATTTCCCAACTATTAATTTATATAATTCTTTTTAACTAATAAATCTTTAGTGAAGAATCCTATAAAGCATAATCACTAACCAGATAACCAAAAAGTATATTGGTTTTAAAAATAACCGATTAATAATCCAAAATTACAAGAGCATTAAGTGTCCAAAGTATTCGGAAATATTAATATCCTGTTGTTTAATGGTTTCAAATATTCATATTCTCACTAGTCTTCTACATAATTTTATGTTCTGAGCAATACTTCTTCCTCGTGTAACTGATACCCAACCTTCGAAAGAATTTTTTTTAAAATAAGGCCCTTAAATAAAACGCAAAGATCGAACAACAGCTTCGAATGATTTTTAAAAGAGAAATAGTTAAAAGTTGAAAAAAATTAATGAGAACATGTGAATGGCTATGTATAGTGTAGATAATATAATAATAAAATAAAAAAGCAAGCGCTAAAAAAATATTAAATGTTAAAACTGAAAGACTGATTATTCATCAAATAAGAAAGCAATACCTGAAATGAGTAAACCTTAGCTTATTTCTTAATTTTTCAAAACTTCTGGATACACAATAAATGTTTCAACTGTGTGCCATGTTCTAAAAAAATATGATGAAAAGAAAAACTTAGTGCAAGTACGGAAAACGTCTTGCAGCAGGCAAGGCAATAAGAGAATAGGCTGAATGTTTGTAAACATTTTTTTAAAGAGAAGGTTGATGAATTAAAATGTGAACAGATGACTTCCATGGAATGTGTGTTTTGGAAACAATGAAAGTAAAGAATGTGAAACAACACTGACATATTGATCACAAATAATTTAATTTGAATTAAGTAAGTTATGTTATAATTAAATAATTTATGTCGAATTAGATAAGCAGGTTGATAATCAATCGCAGTCTGTTTCACCTAATTAAAATTGGGCCTTTTCATGGAATGTGTTTTTTATGCACATAGAAGGTACAGCCTGTAAAACAACACTAACATATTAATCACATATAATTTGAGTTAAATTAGGCAGGCAGCCTGATTAACAATCGCAGTCTGTTCCACTGAATAAAAAGTGGGCCTTTTCATCGAATCTGTATTTTGGGTACATAGACCATACAGCAAGTAAACAACACTGACATACTGATCAGAGATATTTTGAGTTAAACTAGGTAGGCAGCCTGAAGATCAATCGCAGTCTGTTCCACCAAAGTAAACTTGTGTCTTTTCATTGAATGTGTGTTTTGGGCAGATAGGCATAGTACAGTATGTGAAACAAGTCTGACATATTGATCACATAATTTGAGTTTAATTAGGTAGGCAGCCTGAAGATCAATTGCAGTCATTTCCACTGAATTAAAATTGTACCTTTTAATCGAATGTGTGTTTTGGGCACATAGACCATACATTAAGTGAAACAACATTGACATATTGATCACAGATAATTAGAGTTAACTTAGGTAGGCAGCCTGATTATCAATAGCAGTCTGTTCCACCAAGGTAAACTTGGGTCTTTTCATTGAATGTGTGTTTTGGGTACATAGACGGTACAGCATGTGAAACAACACTGACAAATTGATTACAGATAATTTGAATTAAATTAGGTAGGCAGCCTGATGATCAATAGTAGTCTGTTCCACTGAAGTAAACTTGAGTCTTTTCATGGAATGTGTGTTTTGGGTACATAGACTGTACAGCATGTGAAACAACACTGAAATATTGATTACACTGACATATGCAAGTATGGAAAATTTCTTTCAGCAGGCAAGGCAATAAGAGAATAGGCTGAATGTTTGTAAAAATTGTTTTAAGAGAAGTTTGACGAATTAAAATGTGAACAGATGACTTCCATACTAAATTACATGGTTTTTATAAAAGAATTAAGTATAAGAAAGACCAGCTGGAGCAGGAGTTTGGTTGAGGAAACCTTCACATTGAAGAAATCCCCTGAGGGAAAAAAAAATAATAACTTATTATTTTTTAAAACATATTGTAGTGAGTCCTGAAGGTAGGGAAAGAGCCCTAAAACATTATTCCACATGGAATAATGAAGTTTTTAGACAGATGGAAATAATTTATTCTTCTTATAAAAACAACAAACTGAACAAACTTATGAATCCACCTGATACATCCATAGGTCCAAAAATACAAAGTTACAAAAGAGTAGATTCAAAAATTTATTTATTCTTATCCTTAATTTGTATTTACAAAACCTTAAAATACGTGTCAATAACAAATAGTGGCCACTGTAGAAAAGGTGTATTTACTCCTTAAAATTACTTCTCTTCTAAATCTTCCATCTCTGTTTCTTCTCGGACAAATTCTCTATTAGTGGATGATTTTATTCTCTCAATCCCCATTTGTAAATTTTCTACCTAAAAATAAAATGTGGTTGTTAGTTCTAAAATTATTTACATTCAGTGAATAAATTCATTGCAGCAATAAAGTTGTAGATGACATTTTATTTACACATAAATCTCAGCAAAACCCATCAAACTTACCTTATTAGATACCTTCCTAAATTATCAAAAATGATTGAATCAAAATCAATATCTTTATGTAGAAAAAATGAAATATTACTTATCTTCCAATATATAAAATACTCGTGTCACAGGTTTAGTTACCATACTCCTCCAAAATGGCTTGACCAATTTTCATGAAATTTTATATGCATATTCAACAAGTCTAAGAATTGGTTGCCATCTATTTTTTATACCCCTAAGTTGTCCACCCCTAACATTTTTCTTATTTTTTTATAATGTGGCATTAAAAAATACATACAACCCTAAATTTTTACCCTTCTATCACCAACCCCTATTTTTTAATAGACATTTTAGTATTTTAATAATGTTTCATTCCGCTTGATAACGGATCAACAATGACTTAGTAACTTGTCCCTGCCAGAGGTCTACCGATGTCACTTCTCAGCCAGCAAACAGCATGGAGTAGAGATGGCACCGAAGCCGATCTCCTCTTTCTCTCACACAATAAGCCTTCTCTCACTCCCTTCACAGTTTTCGGCCATAATTATTGTTTATCCATCAGGCGTAGTAGTAACCTTTACAATTATCATTTTACTATCTGAGTGTAACTTATGTTTTCCGAGCGGGTAAACCATCCAGTATGTTTGTGTTAGCTAAAGATTGGCTAACAAAAAATATAGTTCACGCCATAGCATTAAGAGGTTGATATTGTTTAAGGAATAAATTAAAAAAATTAATGTTTGGTGTTTTCATATTTTTATATTCCCTCATCGTTCTCAGCGCTCCATGCCTCTTTCACTCATATTATAATATACTTATTTTTTTTAAATATTCTTTTAAGAAAAAAAAATCAATTAACACAATATTTACTTAATTAAAACTCATTTTACTCTCAGGGTATGGTATGGGTTCTTGACAATCAGGCACAAATGTACTATACAACTTTTTAATCATAACAACATACAAAAATAACACAAACAATATGCAAGCTAACCAAGATCCCTCTTCATATTCAACAGCAGCTCCTGCCTCTCTCAGGTCATAACTTCCACTAACTCATACCTGCCCTTTTCCATCTTCAGGTACCTTTTTTACCCTATCCTACCTGACAGGGACCTTTTTTCTTAGCATCCAAAATGGATGCTATGTTTGTAAACAAACAAACAAATAGGAGCTGTTATTTAAATTTCACTTATTATTCTATTGTTAGCCTGCCTAACAGAATAATCAAATAATAAATAAATAAATACTATAATTATAAAAAAAAACATGTGTATATTACAATATACTACATCCCTACACACTTAAAATAAGTTATTTTATTTTATTTTTTTTTTCAACACTAGAAATTACCTAGAAATAATTTATAAGGCAAAATAACATTTGCTGGGTCAGCTAGTTTTAATATAATATATTAAAAATATACATATCCATTTTTACTGAGGTTTATAAATAAAAACATGTTTAATACTGACCTCATTAAGAATCGCCTCCATTGATTGAATCTGAATGCTATGGCAATTTTTTTTCCTTATATCTGCTTTCAGAGCCTGGACCTTACCCTGCAATTGTCTGAAAGTTATAAAAAAAATGAGTTAAAGGGAACTTTTAATCTTTTTTTTAGAAACTTTCCTTTGTTTTGTTTTTTTTAAGGGGAGCGGCGTGGTCTAGTGGATAGAGCACTAGTCTATTGTTCTCCCAGTCCTGGGTTTGAATCCTGGCTATGACAGAATATTACTTATTCTGTTAATTTGTCCGGGGGTGATCCTAGGGTATGGAAACCCACCTGGGGCTGGGCTGGGCGTGATCAAGGCCTAATCACCTCGTTGTGAGGCCATTGCCCTGGAAACAGTACGAATCTCTATATGTATTGAGCCCAAGATCCTTCATGGGTTAAAGAGGTACAGGGTTTTTTTTTTTTTTTTTTCCTTTTTTTTAACCATACTTAAGATATGTCTTTAAACATTTAATATTTAGATCTAGAACATTAATATGATTACCAACTCATTATGTCAAAAATCACATTGTAAAAATAAATTAATCAATAAACAGGACAATGTTTTTACATATTAATCACATGATTGATTACTTAAAATCACCAAGACTAAAGTTGCTTTGAAAAAAGAAATTTGACATTTGACATTTAAGCCTTTTCAAACCATTTGAATAACAAAAACACCTACATGAACTTAAAACTGATTTAATTTTACATCAAAGTAGTAAGTTTAATCAAAATCTTTAGAGCTGTTTTTTGTGAAAATCATAAAAATATGAAAAATCCATGGTATAAAGTGGTGCTTCTTGTTTGTCAATTTTGGTGAAAAATTTGCTGTAACATTCCAGATATTTAATTGTTTTAAATATGAAAATTCAGTTTTGTAAAACTTTCATTTTCATATCTAGAGTTACCACCTACACATACCCACGCACAGCCTTTTTGTAAGACTTGGTCATTTGGACTAGGAAAATTTTTTGTGATTACAGTACACACACACACACACACAAATATGTCTCCTGGACACTGCTGGCAAGGTACTGGAGAGGATCATTTATGGCAGGTTAAGTGACTTTAGTGAAGGAGTCAGAGGATTATCTGATGTCCTGTATGGTTTTCGGTAGGGCAGATCGACAATCGATGCCATCGGTTTTGCTATCAAAACTGCTCAGGAAGCTACTGTGGGAAAGAGATGGAGAAGAGGTGGTAAGAAGTACTGCACCATTATAACATTAGACGTTAAAAATGCCTTTAATTCAGCACGGTGGAATTGAAAAACATGCAAGTCCCATATTACCTCATAAAGATTATTGAGAGTTATTTTACCGACAGAATTTTAAGATATGATACTGAAGCAGGATTAAAAAGCTACAAAGTCACAGGTTGCGTTCCTCAGGGTTCGGTTCTAGGACCACTGCTGTGGAATATAATGTATGACGGCATGCTCAGGTTACCCCTGCCAGAAGAAACTACTATGCTCGGTTTTGCTGACGATCTGGCAATCATAGTTCGGGGGAAACTCTTGGAGGAGATATCTTATAATGGGAACAAGGCTATCTTTATTATTCGTCAATGGCTCTCAGGGCAGGCCTTCAGCTTGCTGATCATAAAACTGAGGCAGTATTGATAACCAGTAGGAAAGTGAAGGAGACAGTCAGTTTCACCGTCGGGGAGTTTGATATCGTATCCAAGCCATCAATTAGATATCTCAGAGTGCAGATTGATGACGCCAGAATTCCATTTGATGAACACCTGCATAAAGTTAGTACTAGAGCAGCGAATGTGGTAAATGAATTGCCCAGAATCGTGCCAAATATTGGTGGATCAAGGGGAAACCAGATGAAGCTTCTAGGCCATTGTAGCCAGTTCCACGCTTCTGTACGCAGCACCGATCTGGGCAGAATCCTGCCAAGTGCAGTCATATATGTCCGGAAAGTTATTAGTGAGCATCGGAGAAGTGCCCTGCGTGTCGCTTGATCTCTTCGCACTGTGTCCTACGACGCTGTATGCGTCATCGCAGACATGCCTCCGATTGATCTTTTGGCAGATGAACGCAGAAGGATCTACCAAAGAAAACAAGTAGAGACGGATGCTCACTGACTGGGCTACTTTAGCAAAACAAGAGAGAGTTCATACTCTTGATATATGGCAGAGACGCTGGAACACTTCATCTTCTGGAAGATGGACCTACCGCCTAATTCCCGACATATTGACATGGTTATCCTGGAAACATGGAGATGTAGATTACTATCTCACTCAACTGCTTACTGGGCATGGTTGCTTCAGAGCCTACTTAGCCCGTTTTAAAATAGAGGAAAGTTCATTGTGCCCATTTTGTGATCCCATAGAAGAAACAGTGGAACATGTATTCTTCTCTTGTTCGGGATACTTCTCTTCTAAATTTAGTACAATAGCATCACCAGAAAATTTAGTCTCCTTGATGATAGCTAGTCAGGAGAGTTGGAGCGCTGCAGCTGATTATGCAGCACAAATCGGCAGAAAGCTCAGAGCACAGGAGCAAGAAAGGAGAGGCGGGGCATTGGCCTAGCTTAAATCAGATGTCCAGTAAAGTAGCTGGCATTTAGCCCTTCTGCCCCCATGAAGTAATGCTTGACAGCTGTTCCGTGGGGTGGTAATGACGAATTGGGAGGTGGTTTTTTTAGAGAGTAGGAATCTCGCTGTGTGTAGCCTGACAGTTGCACTTTGTCTTATGAAAGATTTTTCCCCTACCCGGAAAAAAAAAAAAAACACACACACACATACACACACACAGACACACATGCTCACACACACACACACACGCGCGCGCACACACACATGTGCACGTGTGTATATGCATTTATATTGCTTAGTTACAACTAGAAAATTTTATAAAAAGACAAAAGACAGCTTACATAATTAACCTCATGCCATCTTTTTGCTACTATCTCTAATTGTTTTTATATAATTATTATTTTCTAATATTCACTAACCCTACTAATATTTTTTTAGAATTTGAACATACTGATATATGTATTAATTTAAAGTAAAATTTAATAATAATTTATACTCACATGGTATTTTGGATTGCATGTTTTATTTTTAGTTGTTTGTTGGATGCACTTGAAAAACAAGAGCTTCTTGAATCACTTTGGGAGCATGTAGCTTTATGATCTAAAAATAAAAAAGATGGTTCAAATATATAATGAATGTCTGTGTTTTTACTTTCACTTACCTATATATGTATGGTAAATATAATATACAGTTGAGAAAGTTCTGTGATCAATTTTAGAATGGAAATACAAGTTAGGTAGGGTCCTCCCAAGGGTATAGGCTCCCCTGAGGCCAAATAACCAAGTCTCGCAAAAAGGTCTAGGCTTTTACCAGCGTAAGACTAGCTCAAAAATGAAAATATCTACAAACAAAATTACATATTCAAGAAATGTATATACTTGTATACTATGTATTTATATGTTTTTCGAAAAACGCTCTAGTAATTTTGATTAAATATGCTATATTTATGTAAAATTAGGTAGGCTTTAATATCAAGTAAGTTTTATTCTGATTAAAATAGTCTGGCTGGCCCTAATCACTAATTTTTTAAAATGTTAGTATCTAAGACACTCTTAATTTTTTTTATTCAAAACAACTAACCATTTTTTAGAGTAATTATTGATAAAAAGGCCTCCCCACCCTTTCTGTGCTATAAATTTCATTGGAAAGGATCTTCTTTCTGGTATCAACATATCCTCCATTCTTGCCACATGGTCTGCCCAAGCTCGACCACCTTAACCACACCTGAACTATTGAAGAGATTGTAAAGTTCACAGTTATTATGTCTTCACCATATTTTGCCCACTTTTCAGGTCCATAGAGCTTTAGAGTAGGATTGTCCTCTTAAATATCAGGCACCTTTTCTCATTGGTCCTTAATATATCCTCTGACCTATATAAGAACACTGGCCTAGAGCACTAATTTTGTCTCCATTGAGGGAAGACTATTGTTAAATTACTTTCTGAGGCTATATCATCCATGGGCAGCGAGTTTCCACAGATATATAGTTTTTTTTTATGATCTCTTTTCCCAAGTAAACAAAAATATTTATGCATTCAAATCTAAACTGACCAACTTAGGAGTATTACTCTCTTAATTTAGTTGATTCAAAACAATTAACCATTTCTCGGTGTTCTATCAATCTGAATTCCACAGCTCCTACCCAACAGCTTTTTCGTCTGCAAGAATGAAGATTAGGCAGGCAAGGCACCTTTTCTCAACCCCTTTGCCAACACTGAACTTGAGCAAGGGTTGGATTCAATTTTCGAAGGTTGTATGATGGTTATTGGTACAATAAGGATGAGCTTATTTGGTATATTACATATCCCATCTAGATTTGGTACAGTTTGTTTCAGTCCACATTATCACAGGATATCTACATACAAGTGGTACGTGAAAATATTATACTCTTTGCACTTCTCCAGAGTAAGCCTTAATGAAAACAGTAAAAATCTAGTCTAATGTAGACTGTACCTTACTGGAGCCTACTGAGTTCCCTCACAGCATACAGTTTAAGCCTATTATATAACATGTTCAAGAAAACTTTATAAACACAAGAAAGAAGGATAGTCCTTTGACTGTTCTCTAATTCTGCCTTGTCTCTTATTTTATGAATTAGACACTACTGCCTTCTTTCTAAAGGCATCCACTCCTCTTTCTACTCATCAAGGATAAGGTTATCCAGTGCTTTCTTAAATCCTTCTCCAGCATAACTAACATAAGCATAACAGAGTGGACGTTATCTATTACTGGAGTATTGTTATTTTAAGGTTGTTGATGGCATCTTTGAGCTCGTCCTCATCTGGAGAATCCTCCTCTTCTTTCTGTGATGTACCTTTTTAGCTTCTTTTTTTTTTTTTTTTTTTTACCAAATTGTACAATTTGGATTTTCGTTTAGGAGTTAAATTGCATATTTTGGATTAAATATGACAAATTGAATTTTAATACCGTTAAATCCTATTTACTTAAGTAAATGATTAAGCGTAATTAAATCACAATTTATTTTTATTTAATCATTTTTTTTAGTATTAAATTCATTTATTTATTCTTGACCCAACAGATGCATGGAGCTGTTTTTGGCCTGCTCAACCACCCTTCCCCAGTCCTCAATTGGTGTACATATGGTAGTTATTGCTGTTTTCATTAGCTCATTGGTGGCGCTATCCTTCTATCTTCTGCTTGGTCTTCCACTAGGCCTTTCCTTATTAGAGGTTCTGTAACAAAGTCTTCCGAATATTCTCTCAATTATATTACACAGTATGCAAAGTTCTTCATTTTTCCTGGGTCAAAACAAACCATTCTCCTGCATTTGTCCACAAATTCTTTATTGACAAAGCCTCTGTTAATTTTTTTGTTACATAGCTTCTTTTCTTCCCTATAAAGAGACACAAATTCGACATATATCATAATGATGAAAATAATTAACTAATGTTTGTATTACAATATTAAATGTCATTAAACCTCACAATTGTGTTCTGAACAATCCTATAAATTACCTTTAAGTGAAATAATTACACCCTGTTACCTAAAAGCTTGGATATACTGATCAAAAGCAGGTTTTAGATAATGATGTAGTGACCAGGCAAAAGTTAATATTGAAAGTAATAATAGGAAGAATAATGAAGAGTCGGTCTTTGTAGATTTATGATTTTTACTAGCCATCATTAAAATAAGAAGTACTAAAGAGATACAAAACTTGTCATCCCTTTAGTATTTCTTATTGCTTCTAGCCCTGTAGATGGCACACATGTATAGAAAAAACATTGTCAGAATAAAAAAACCTACTAAGACTAAAACCTCTTATTAACAGGTTAAATATTTAAAAATAATGATAAACCTTTTAATCATGGGTTTCTTCATGATTTAAATAAGTAGTATTCAGTAAATTCAGTAAAAAACCTAATCAAGACCAAATTAATAGAATCATTAATTGCATTATTGACATGTACAAAAAACTTTGAAGAATCAAAGGACATATATTATTTTATATTGTTAAATTTAAATCCAAAACAATTACCCTCATTATCCATGGTGGTGATCTCGGAACGTAGAAATAAAAACTTCTGTAATGCAAGATGTAACAAAAGCATAAATGGAGGCTGTGGCTGGTTGTAATCTGTAACCTATGATAACCTAACTATTATCGAATACATTAATATCATTTTCACGTTAATGCACATAACTGTAATTTTAATGCAATTGAATTAATAATTAAGCTCTAAAAACTAAAACTAATTTTTTTAACTTTGAATAACCGTTTGGCCAAAGAAAACTTTTTTTTAACTTGAAACTGCTACTGAAAGCAAAGCCCGGGTTTCACATGTGTATATTTAAACCCTCCAATAAGGAGAAAAATATTTAATGTAGCTCAGGACTGAATTAAGTTAATTTTAATCAAGAGGAAACAAATAATTTATGTTTTGATTGCAATTACTTCTGAGTAGGCTGAACTTAATTCAAATTTCCTTTCAAATTCAAAATCCCAAACGTCTTATGTATATGTCAAGGACGCCCAATTCATTTATTCATTGATTTAGTCACATACAAATACAATTTATTATTCAGACTGCAAATAAATATATGCAATATTTAGTAATTGTATGTGACTAAATCAGATGAATTTATTAATTCGGATTCCTCGAATTCATGTTTGAATTGGGCGTCCTTGACATATACATAAGACGTTTGGGATTTTGAATTTGAAAGGAAATTTGAATTAAGTTCAGCCTACTCAGAAGTAATTGCAATCAAAACATAAATTATTTGTTTCCTCTTGATTAAAATTAACTTAATTCAGTCCTGAGCTACATTAAATATTTTTCTCCTTATTGGAGGGTTTAAATATACACATGTGAAACCCGGGCTTTGCTTTCAGTAGCAGTTTCAAGTTAAAAAAAAGTTTTCTTTGGCCAAACGGTTATTCAAAGTTAAAAAAATTAGTTTTAGTTTTTAAAGCTTAATTATTAATTCAATTGCATTAAAATTACAGTTATGTGCATTAACGTGAAAATGATATTAATGTATTCAATAATAGTTAGGTTATCATAGGTTACAGATTACAACCAGCCACAGCCTCCATTTATGCTTTTGTTACATCTTGCATTACAGCAGTTTTTATTTCTACGTTCCGAGATCACCACCATGGATAATGAGGGTAATTGTTTTGGATTTAAATTTAACAATATAAAATAATATATGTCCTTTGATTCTTCAAAGTTTTTTGTACATGTCAATAATGCAATTAATGATTCTATTAATTTGGTCTTGATTAGGTTTTTTACTGAATTTACTGAATACTACTTATTTAAATCATGAAGAAACCCATGATTAAATATATGCTCTACAGTTTTGAAGTGTTTCATAGTGGTTCATATACTTTGTATAAATATGTAACCTTCTAAGCTTGTTTAAGTACAGATCACACTTATACAGCTTGTTCAGATTAAATTTGTTTTATTTTTTTAGTTACTAAGCCTAGTGAGTGTCTTTAGTGGTTTATTTAAATCTAAAAACCTTTTTGTATTAAATTTAAATTGTATGAGAACATAGAAAACATTGATGTAATATTAGTTTGATTCAAAAGAAATTTAGTAGTTTATTATTTTGATGGTTGAAAAGAGTCACAAACATTTTCACTCATCATGAAACGGAGAAAGATATTTACTTTATTCCCCTATTATTATTACTTTACTTTCTGTTAAAAATAACTCCTAGTTTAATTATATATCAGGTCAAACAAACACAATATACTACTTTCTTAAGATATTATGTAATATATAGTCCACAAAAGTGCTAAAGAAAGGTTTATTTATTTATTGAGTATATTGAAGATGTATGATCGACTATTATGAAGGCCATTTGAAGAGGTTTATTTAAAAAAAAAAAAAAAAAAAAAAAAAAAAAAAAAAAAAAAAAAAAGCTAAAAAGGTACATCACAGAAAGAAGAGGAGGATTCTCCAGATGAGGACGAGCTCAAAGATGCCATCAACAACCTTAAAGTAACAATACTCCAGTAATAGATAACGTCCACTCTGTTATGCTTATGTTAGTTATGCTGGAGAAGGATTTAAGAAAGCACTGAATAACCTTATCCTTGATGAGTAGAAAGAGGAGTGGATGCCTTTAGAAAGAAGGCAGTAGTGTCTAATTCATAAAATAAGAGACAAGGCAGAATTAGAGAACAGTCAAAGGACTATCCTTCTTTCTTGTGTTTATAAAGTTTTCTTGAACATGTTATATAATAGGCTTAAACTGTATGCTGTGAGGGAACTCAGTAGGCTCCAGTAAGGTACAGTCTACATTAGACTAGATTTTTACTGTTTTCATTAAGGCTTACTCTGGAGAAGTGCAAAGAGTATAATATTTTCACGTACCACTTGTATGTAGATATCCTGTGATAATGTGGACTGAAACAAACTGTACCAAATCTAGATGGGATATGTAATATACCAAATAAGCTCATCCTTATTGTACCAATAACCATCATACAACCTTCGAAAATTGAATCCAACCCTTGCTCAAGTTCAGTGTTGGCAAAGGGGTTGAGAAAAGGTGCCTTGCCTGCCTAATCTTCATTCTTGCAGACGAAAAAGCTGTTGGGTAGGAGCTGTGGAATTCAGATTGATAGAACACCGAGAAATGGTTAATTGTTTTGAATCAACTAAATTAAGAGAGTAATACTCCTAAGTTGGTCAGTTTAGATTTGAATGCATAAATATTTTTGTTTACTTGGGAAAAGAGATCATAAAAAAAAACTATATATCTGTGGAAACTCGCTGCCCATGGATGATATAGCCTCAGAAAGTAATTTAACAATAGTCTTCCCTCAATGGAGACAAAATTAGTGCTCTAGGCCAGTGTTCTTATATAGGTCAGAGGATATATTAAGGACCAATGAGAAAAGGTGCCTGATATTTAAGAGGACAATCCTACTCTAAAGCTCTATGGACCTGAAAAGTGGGCAAAATATGGTGAAGACATAATAACTGTGAACTTTACAATCTCTTCAATAGTTCAGGTGTGGTTAAGGTGGTCGAGCTTGGGCAGACCATGTGGCAAGAATGGAGGATATGTTGATACCAGAAAGAAGATCCTTTCCAATGAAATTTATAGCACAGAAAGGGTGGGGAGGCCTTTTTATCAATAATTACTCTAAAAAATGGTTAGTTGTTTTGAATAAAAAAAATTAAGAGTGTCTTAGATACTAACATTTTAAAAAATTAGTGATTAGGGCCAGCCAGACTATTTTAATCAGAATAAAACTTACTTGATATTAAAGCCTACCTAATTTTACATAAATATAGCATATTTAATCAAAATTACTAGAGCGTTTTTCGAAAAACATATAAATACATAGTATACAAGTATATACATTTCTTGAATATGTAATTTTGTTTGTAGATATTTTCATTTTTGAGCTAGTCTTACGCTGGTAAAAGCCTAGACCTTTTTGCGAGACTTGGTTATTTGGCCTCAGGGGAGCCTATACCCTTGGGAGGACCCTACCTAACTTGTATTTCCATTCTAAAATTGATCACAGAACTTTCTCAACTGTATATTATATTTACCATACATATATAGGTAAGTGAAAGTAAAAACACAGACATTCATTATATATTTGAACCATCTTTTTTATTTTTAGATCATAAAGCTACATGCTCCCAAAGTGATTCAAGAAGCTCTTGTTTTTCAAGTGCATCCAACAAACAACTAAAAATAAACATGCATCCAAAATCCCATGTGAGTATAAATATTATTAAATTTTACTTTAAATTAATACATAAAATCAGTATGTTACAAATTCTAAAAAATATTAGTAGGTTAGTGAATATTAGAAAATAATTAATTATAAAAAACAATTAGAGATAGTAGCAAAAAGATGGCATGAGGTTAATTATGTAAGCTGTCTTTTGTCTTTTTATAAAATTTTCTAGTTGTAACTAAGCAATATAAATGCATATACACACGTGCACATGTGTGTGTGCGCGCGTGTGTGTGTGTGTGTGAGCATGTGTGTCTGTGTGTGTGTAGTGTGTGTGTTTTTTTTTTTTTTTTTTTTTTTTCCGGGTAGGGGAAAAATCTTTCATAAGACAAAGTGCATAATCAGCTGCAGCGCTCCAACTCTCCTGACTAGCCATCATCAAGGAGACTAAATTTTCTGGTGATGCTATTGTACTAAATTTAGAAGAGAAGTATCCCGAACAAGAGAAGAATACATGTTCCACTGTTTCTTCTATGGGATCACAAAATGGGCACAATGAACTTTCCTCTATTTTGAAACGGGCTAAGTAGGCTCTGAAGCAACCATGCCCAGTAAGCAGTTGAGTGAGATAGTAATCTACATCTCCATGTTTCCAGGATAACCATGTCAATATGTCGGGAATTAGGCGGTAGGTCCATCTTCCGGAAGATGAAGTGTTCCAGTTTCTCTGCCATATATCAAGAGTATGAATTCTCTCTTGTTTTGCTTAAGTAGCCCAGTGAGCATCCGTCTCTTCTAGTTTTCTTTGGTAGATCCTTCTGCGTTCATCTGCCAAAAGATCAATCGGAGGCATGTCTGCGATGACGCATACAGCGTCGTAGGACACAGTGCGAAAAGCTCGAGTGACACGCAGGGCACTTCTCCGATGCTCACTAATAACTTTCCGGACATATGACTGCACTTGGCAGGATTCTGCCCAGATCGGTGCTGCGTACAGAAGCGTGGAACTGGCTACAATGGCCAGAAGCTTCATCTGGTTTCCCCTTGGTCCACCAATATTTGGCACGATTCTGGGCAATTCATTTACCACATTCGCTGCTCTAGTACTAACTTTATGCAGGTGTTCATCAAATTGAATTCTGGCGTCATCAATCTGCACTCTGAGATATCTAATTGATGGCTTGGATAGGATATCAAACTCCCCGACGGTGAAACTGACTGTCTCCTTCACTTTCCTACTGGTTATCAATACTGCCTCAGTTTTATGATCAGCAAGCTGAAGGCCTGCCGCTGAGAGCCATTGACGAATAATAAAGATAGCCTTGTTCCATTATAAGATATCTCCTCCAAGAGTTTCCCCCGAACTATGATTGCCAGATCGTCAGCAAAACCGAGCATAGTAGTTTCTTCTGGCAGGGGTAACCTGAGCATGCTGTCATACATTATATTCCACAGCAGTGGTCCTAGAACCGAACCCTGAGGAACGCCACCTGTGACTTTATAGCTTTTTAATCCTGCTTCAGTATCATACCTTAAAATTCTGTCGGTAAAATAACTCTCAATAATCTTTATGAGGTAATATGGGACTTGCATGTTTTTCAATTCTACCATGCTGAATTAAAGGCATTTTTAACGTCTAATGTTATAATGGTGCAGTACTTCTTACCACCTCTTCTCCATCTCTTTCCCGCAGTGGCTTCCTGAGCAGTTTTGATAGCAAAACCGATGGCATCGATTGTCGATCTGCCCTTCCGAAAACCATACTCGACATCGGATAATCCTCTGACTCCTTCACTAAAGTCACTTAACCTGCCATAAATGATCCTCTCCAGTACCTTGCCAGCAGTGTCCAGGAGACATATTTGTGTGTGTGTGTGTGTGTGTGTGTGTGTGTGTGTGTGTGTGTACTGTAATTGCAAAAAAATTTCCTAGTCCAAATGACCAAGTCTTACAAAAAGGCTGTGTGTGGGTATGTGTAGGTGGTAACTCTAGGTATGAAAATGAAAGTTTTACAAAACTGAATTTTCATATTTAAAACAATTAAATATCTGGAATGTTACAGCAACTTTTCCACCAAAATTGACAAACAAGAAGCACCACTTTATACCATGGATTTTTCATATTTTTATGATTTAAAAAAAAAACAGCTCTAAAGATTTTGATTAAACTTACTACTTTGATGTAAAATTAAATCGGTTTTAAGTTCATGTAGGTGTTTTTGTTATTCAAATGGTTTGAAAAGGCTTAAATGTCAAATGTCAAATTTCTTTTTTCAAAGCAACTTTAGTCTTGGTGATTTTATGTAATTAATCATGTGATTAATATGTAAAAACATTGTCCTGTTTATTGATTAATTTATTTTTACAATGTGATTTTTGACATAATGAGTTGGTAATCATATTAATGTTCTAGATCTAAATATTAAATGTTTAAAGACATTTCT
Organism: Piezodorus guildinii; assembly: GCA_023052935.1. Taxonomy (NCBI): domain Eukaryota; kingdom Metazoa; phylum Arthropoda; class Insecta; order Hemiptera; family Pentatomidae; genus Piezodorus; species Piezodorus guildinii. The sequence goes on along the minus strand of CM041295.1, from coordinate 122,891,916 downwards.
GAAGTATGGTTAAAAAAAGGAAAAAAAAAAAAAAAAAAACCCTGTACCTCTTTAACCCATGAAGGGTCTTGGGCTCAATACATATAGAGATTCGTACTGTTTCCAGGGCAATGGCCTCACAACGAGGTGATTAGGCCTTGATCATGCCCAGCCCATCCCCAGGTGTGTTTCCATACCCTAGGATCACCCCCGGACAAATTAACAGAATAAGTAATATTCTGTCATAGCCAGGATTCAAACCCAGGACTGGGAGAACAATAGACTAGTGCTCTATTCACTAGACCACGCCGCTCCCCTTAAAAAAAAAAAACAAAGGAAAGTTTCTAAAAAAAAGATTAAAAGTTCCCTTTAACTCATTTTTTTTATAACTTTCAGACAATTGCAGGGTAAGGTCCAGGCTCTAAAAGCAGATATAAGAAAAAAAAATTGCCATAGCATTCAGATTCAATCAATGGAGGCGATTCTTAATGAGGTTAGTATTAAGCATGTTTTTATTTATAAACCTCAGTAAAAATGCATATGTATATTTTTAATATATTATATTAAAACTAGCTGACCCAGCTAGCAAATGTTGTTTTGCCTTATAAATTATTTCTAGGTAATTTCTAGCGTTGAAAAAAAAAAAAAACTAACTTATTTTAAGTGTGTAGGGATGTAGTATATTGTAATATACACATGTTTTTTTTATAATTATAGTATTTATTTATTTATTATTTGATTATTCTGTTAGGCAGGCTAATAACAGAATAATAAGTGAAATTTAAATAACAGCTCCTATTTGTTTGTGTGTTTACAAACATAGCATCCATTTTGGATGCTAAGAAAAAAGGTCTCTGTCAGGTAGGATAGGGTAAAAAAGGTACCTGAAGATGGAAAAGGGCAGGTATGAGTTAGTGGAAGTTATGACCTAAGAGAGGCAGGAGCTGCTGTTGAATATGAAGAGGGATCTTGGTTAGCTTGCATATTGTTTGTGTTATTTTTGTATGTTGTTATGATTAAAAAGTTGTATAGTACATTTGTGCCTGATTGTCAAGAACCCATACCATACCCTGAGAGTAAAATGAGTTTTAATTAAGTAAATATTGTGTTAATTGATTTTTTTTCTTAAAAGAATATTTAAAAAAAATAAGTATATTATAATATGAGAGAAAGAGGCATGGAGCGCTGAGAACGATGAGGGAATATAAAAATATGAAAACACCAAACATTAATTTTTTTAATTTATTCCTTAAAATTAAATATATCATTAGTTAATTGCCACCAAAACAATATCAACCTCTTAATGCTATGGCGTGAACTATATTTTTTGTTAGCCAAGCTTTAGCTAACACAAACATACTGGATGGTTTACCCGCTCGGAAAACATAAGTTACACTGAGATAGTAAAATGATAATTGTAAATGTTACTACTACGCTTGATGGATAAACAATAATAATGGCCGAAAACTGTGAAGGGAGTGAGAGAAGGCTTATTGTGTGAGAGAAAGAGGAGACCGGCTTCGGTGCCATCTCTACTCCGTGCTGTTTGCTGGCTGAGAAGTGACATCGTTAGACCTCTGGCAGGGATAACTTACTAAGTCATTGTTGATCCGTTATCAAGCGGAATGAAAAATTATTAAAATACTAAAATGTCTATTAAAAAATAGGGGTTGGTGATAGAAGGGTAAAAATTTAGGGTTGTATATATTTTTTAATGCCACATCATAAAAAAATTAAAAATAAGAAAAATGTTAGGGGTGGACAACTTAGGGGTATAAAAAATAGATGGCAACCAATTCTCAGACTTGTTGAATATGCATATAAAATTTCATAAAAATCGGTCAAGCCATTTTGGAGGAGTATGGTAACTAAACCTGTGACACCACGAGTATTTTATATATTAGAAGATAAGTAATATTTCATTTTTTCTACATAAAGATATTGATTTTGATTCAATCATTTTTGATAATTTAGGAAGGTATCTAATAAGGTAAGTTTGATGGGTTTTGCTGAGATTTATGTGTAAATAAAATGTCATCTACAACTTTATTGATGCAATGAATATATACACTGAATATAAATAATTTTAGAACTAACAACCACATTTTATTTTTAGGTAGAAAATTTACAAATGGGGATTGAGAGAATAAAATCATCCACTAATAGAGAATTTGTCCGAGGAGAAACAGAGATGGAAGATTTAGAAGAGAAGTAATTTTAAGGAGTAAATACACCTTTTCTACAGTGGCCACTATTTGTTATTGACACGTATTTTAAGGTTTTGTAAATACAAATTAAGGATAAGAATAAATAAATTTTTGAATCTACTCTTTTGTAACTTTGTATTTTTGGACCTATGGATGTATCAGGTGGATTCATAAGTTTGTTCAGTTTGTTGTTTTTATAAGAAGAATAAATTATTTCCATCTGTCTAAAAACTTCATTATTCCATGTGGAATAATGTTTTAGGGCACTTTCCCTACCTTCAGGACTCACTACAATATGTTTTATCAGGGGATTTCTTCAATGTGGAGGTTTCCTCAACCAAACTCCTGCCCCAGCTGGTCTTTCTTATACTAAATTCTTTATTTGGTTTCCTCCGAACCATAATTTTTTTATAAAAACCATGTAATTTAGTATGGAAGTCATCTGTTCACATTTTAATTCGTCAAACTTCTCTTAAAACAATTTTTACATACATTCAGCCTATTCTCTTATTGCCTTTCCTGCTGAAAGAAGTTTTCCATACTTGCATATGTCAGTGTAATCAATATTTCAGTGTTGTTTCACATGCTGTACAGTCTATGTGCCCAAAACACACATTCAATGAAAAGACCCAGGTTTTCATTGGTGGAACAGACTGCGATTTATCATCAGGCTGCCTACCTAATTTAAATCAAATTATCTGTAATCAATTTTTCAGTGTTGTTTCACATGCTGTACTGTCTATGTACCCAAAACACACATTCAATGAAAAAACCCAAGTTTACCTTGGTGGAACAGACTGCTATTGATAATCAGGCTGCCTACCTAAGTTAACTCTAATTATCTGTGATCAATATGTCAATGTTGTTTCACTTAATGTATGGTCTATGTGCCCAAAACACACATTCGATGAAAAGGCACTATTTTAATTCAGTAGAGATGACTGCAATTGATCTTCAGGCTGCCTACCTAATTAAACTCAAATTATCTATGATCAATATGTCAGACTTGTTTCACATACTGTACTATGCCTATCTGCCCAAAACACACATTCAATGAAAAGACACAAGTTTACTTTGGTGGAACAGACTGCGATTGATCTTCAGGCTGCCTACCTAGTTTAACTTAAATTATCTCTGATCAGTATGTCAGTGATTTTTCACTTGCTGTATGGTCTATGTACCCAAAATACAGATTCGATGAAAAGGCCCAATTTTAATTAGGTGAAACAGACTGCGATTGATTATCAACCTGCTTACCTAATTCAAAATAAATTATCTGTGATCAATATGTCAGTGTTGTTTCACTTGCTGTATGGTCTGTGTGCATAAAACACATATTAGATGAAAAGGCCCAATTTTTATACAGTAGAAGAGACTGCGATTGATCTTCAAGCTACCTATCTAGTTTAACTCAAATTATTTGTGATCAATATGTTAGTGTTGTTTCACATACTGTACTTTCATTGTGTCCAAAACACACATTCCATGAAAAGACTCAAGTTTACTTCAGTGGAACAGACTGCGATTGATCTTCAGGCTGCATACCTAATGTAACTCAAATTATCTGTAATTAATATGTCAGTGTTGTTTCACTTGCTTTATATTTTATGTTCCCAAAACACATATTTGATGAAAAGACCCAAGTTTACTTTAGTGGAAATGACTGCAATTGATCTTCATGCTGCCTTTCTATTTAATTCAAATTATCTGTGATCAATACGTTAGACTTGTTTCACATTCTGTACTATGCCTATCTGCTCAAAACACACCTACAATGAAAAGACCCAAGTTTACTTTGGTGGAAGAGATTGCGATTGATTATCAATCTGCTTACCTAATTCAACATAAATTATTTGTGATCAATATGTCCGTGTTGTTTCACATGTTGTACTTTCATTGTGTATTAATTATTAATTATTGCACACACTTTATTCCTTGTTGCATTCTTATGGCTGTCTGAAGTATGTATGTTTTCAAATATGATTTCCAAATCTATTATTAGTTTGATTAAATCTTTGTCTTTATTTTTAAAATCAAAACTAAAATTATCTCCTAAGAATAAAATGGCAGACCTACCTAATGAAAAAAGCACGTACAGAAAAATAAGAAATAACCCAATACCAGATTTAACAGAAAAAAATAATAAATACGATAAAAAAATCCATAAAGCAGGATATATAGATAAATTTAGAAAAAATAAATTATTAGCAACAGATAGTATAGATATATATATAGCAACACCACGTATTCATGGACTAATTAAATTGCAAAAACAGAATAATAATTTAAGACCAATAATAAATAATATAAACGGACCTAATGAAGCATTGTCGAGATTTTTAAATCCTTCACTTAATCAATTAAATAAAAAGAATAATTATGATGTAAAAAATGCAATAGAGCTAAAATAAATTCTAAATAAGATAGAAATTAAAAACAAAAATTATGAAATGATAAGTTTAGATGTCATTTCTTTGTTTACTAATATCCCTATTGATGATTGTATAAACATTTTAGAGGATAATTGGGAAATGATAAAAAATCAGACATCTATAAAAGATAAAAAATTGTACATGGAAGGAATAACTTTATGCACAAAATATAATTTCTTTAAATATAATAATGAATATTATAAACAATTATATGGACTACCAATGGGAGGAGCTATGTCTGTTAATTTAAGTGGAATGTATTTAAATAAACTAATATCGACACAAACAGAAAAATTAAAATATAAGCCAATAATTATAAAAAAATATATAGATGGCCTATTCATAATAATAGAAAAAAAATCAATAGTCTGAAATAATAGATAAATTTAACAACTCTAATAAAATAATTCAATTTACAATAGAAAAATTCACAAATAATAAAATCCAATTCCTGGACATAGAGATTTTAATGAAAGATAACTCAATAAATACAAAATGGATAAAAAAGGTAAACAGTAGCAATAGAATACTAAACTTCATTTACAACCACCCTAAAACTCAAATCATTACCACAGCCAGAAATTATATCCACAGAGAAATACAACTAACTGATAAAAAATTTATAAATGAGGACAAAATTAGAAATTTACAACATATTCAAAGAAAATTTATATCCAACAAAATTAATTAATAAATTATGGTACAATTACAAAAAGGAAGATTCATTGGTAAAAATATTCAACAATAAAAAAGACAATAATCAAAGTGTAAAAAATATAAAAAAAGAAACATATCAAGACAAAAAAATTAAATAAACCAAATCAAAAACTCACAATTTTTCAGAGAAGATAGTAAGTAATATTGATAATACAAAAATAAAAGATAAAAATCAAGAAAGAAACAACTTAAATCTAAAATATTACAAAATGACATATATCTCACAATTAAAAAATAAAATAAAAAGCACTTTTAAAGAATATGATCACATTAATATAGCATTTGGGTTATATAACAATAACAAATTTAAAAAATATTTAAGTAAGATGAAAGATAAAATAGAAATTATGGATAAACAAAATGTCATATATAGAATTGATTGTGAGAATTATGAGGGAGTGTACATAGGTGAAACATCAAAAAACCTAAAAACAAGATTATCACAACACATTTTCAAGTGTAAAAGTATAAAAAATTCAAATACTACAGCATTATCAATGCATAGCGCAAAATACCAACATAAATTTAATTTTGAAAATATAAAAATACTAGATACATAAAAAAATAATAGAAATAGAAAAATACTAGAAGCAATACACATAATCAAAAATAACAATAAAACAGTTAATTTTAAAACAGACACCAAAAATCTAGGAACTCATTACGGGGACATAATAAATAATATAAAAATTTAAGAAAAATGGAACAATAAAATAGTGAAAAACAAAATAAGTAATAACTTCGAAATAGAAATAAAAACAAACTCAGGAATTAGATTAATGTATCAATATTAAAGTACAAAGGAAAAACAGTGAGCCAATAGTCAACCTTACATGCTGACGCAGCTGTGTGCCATAGAATATTAGTATGTACAGATAAAAAAAGGTAATTTGAATTTAAATTTATATTATGAAAAACAAGTTTATTAAAATGTAACTAAAAGCAAAATATTTAAAAAAAAAAAAAGTAAAAAAATCTGTATATTGGCTCATTGTTTATTAAGATGTAAATCAAAACTTTATTTTCTGAAACAAAATATAAGTAATAACAAAATACCACCACATATTTTTTACAAATTACAAAATTTGGACTGCAATAAATTCTTAATAAATAACAACTTAACTGATACTTTTACAAATATTAGCAAGAAAATAATTAATATAGAAATAAAACAGACATATTGGGTGATCAATAAAATTAAATTAAAGATAGAACAGTTGGTTAAAAACATAAAATCGAAATATAATAACACACAAGAAGAATAAAATAAAATAAAATACTAATTTAACTCAAATTATCTCTGATCAATATGTCAGTATTGTATCAGTTGCCGTATGGTCTATGTGCCTAAAAAAACTCGATTCGATGAAAAGGCTGCCTTTTAATTTGGTGGAATACACTGCGATTGATATTCAGGCTGCCTACCTAATTTAACTCAAATTATCTGTGATCAATATGTCAGACTTGTTTCACATCCTGTAATATGCCTATCTGCCCAAAACACATTCAATGATGTACCTTGATGTGCATCTTCTATGTGCATAAGAAACACATTCCATGAAAAGGCCCAATTTTAATTCGGTGAAACAGACTGCGATTGATTATCAACCTGCTTACCTAATTCAACATAAATTACTTGTGATAAATATGTCAGTGTTGTTTCACTTGCAGTACGGTCTATGTACCCAAAACACATATTCGATGAAAAGACCCAAGTTTACTTCTGTGGAACAGACTGTGATTGATCATCAGGCTGCTTACCTAATTCAACTTAAATTATCTGTATATAGATCACAGATATGGTCTATGTATCCAAAACACACATTCCATGCAAAGGTCCAATTTTAAATTGGTAAAACATACTGCTATTGATGATTAGGCTGCTTACCTATGCGATCAATATGTCCGATTTGTTTCATATACTGTACGTATATTGTAATATATCCATTTTTCGTTGTCAATTGAAGTATTTATTATTTGAATATTATGATGGCAGGCTAACAATAGGATAAATAGGGAAATTATAGATGGAATAATCAGGAATCAGTCATTTTTTGAAAAAAAAATTTTAATTTTGCCAACGTTTCGGCTCAAGCTTGGGAGCCATCATCAGGGCTACAAACATCAGAACAAAAGAGACTCATATTAATATGATAATGAAAATTTTCTTTTGAATGTAGTGACAATGATAACATTTGAAATAAAACAGAAAATATACCAACATATTTAAATATTATAGATACAAATAATGATAATATGATACACAATCGGATGATGATAAGCATAAAAACCAAACTTTAGACTTTAATATAGAAGTAATAAAAAAAAAAAAAAAAAAAATATATATATATTTATATTAATACGTTTATATATATATATAAACGTACCATTACTGAGCCATGTCCAAGCATAAACTGAGGAAAACCATAAACATAGGTAGTATGGGGAGGGGTTCATGTAAAAACCCTGAAGGTTTTCCCCTCTAAATGTAAATAATACAGCTTATCTTTGTTTTAAAAAGTTTTACAAAATTATACAATGGAAAAACAAAACAATATACTCTTATGTACAATAAGGCTCAACATTTTTAACAGAAAATTATAAACACTAGAATCTGAGGCAAGTAAAAGATCCATGAGATATATAATAAAAAATAAAATAAAATAAATAAAAAACAAAAACCAGAGGTGTTATAAACGAAAAGATAAATATACAGTAAATAAAATATAAATTACACAAGCAATTTGTACAATAAAGTTATAATTTAAGGAGACGGAAGATATTGGCATACGAGGGAGTGATTATATTGTTTGTGTTATTTTTGTAAGTTGTTGTTATAATTAAAAAGTTGTATAATACATTTGTGCCTCATTGTCAAGAACCCAAACCATACCCTGAAAGTAATTAAATTTTAATGAAATAATTAATGAGTGAACTGATTTTTCTTAAAAGAATATAATTATAAAAATATGCATATTATAATATATATATATATATATATATATATATATATATATATATATATATATATATATATATATATATATATTTCATATGCTGTCTATGTGCCCAAAACACACATTCAATGAAAAGACCCAAGTTTACTTTGGTGGAACAGACTGTGATTGATCATCAGGCGGCTTACTTAATTCAACTTAAATTATTTGTGATCAATATGTCAGTATTGTTTCACATGCTGTACTTTCATTGTGTCCAAAACACACATTCCATGAAAAGACTCAAATTTACTTCAGTGGAACAGACTGCTATTGATCATCATCTCAAATTATCTGTGATCAATATGTCAGTAACAGGTTACTTAGGAACCGAAACATTATGTAACTATTTAACACTTCATAAATAATTTATCAATTGCATAACAGAACTAATTAAAAAGGGGAAAAGGAAAATGATGAAAGAGGTCAATGAGCAGGGAAAGGAAAAGAGATTTTAATGCGAGTAAAAAAGTTTTCCTCAATCTTTACATAATTTATAATAATTGATACTAACAAAAGTTTTACGATTAAAAAGCACAAATGCATAAAATTTATTTCATGAAAAAAATTTTGGTTTATTTAGGGATTTTACGTCATTGATCTGCATCAAATATTCTCTTCCACTTTAGTTGTTTTAGTGGCAGGTAAAGTATTAAGGCAACTATTTCCTGTTACTAATTAAGTAACATTTTGTATACCATTAGTCAACCTTTCAGGGTCTTGTGTCTATTATCAAGACTTTTTGTATTTCATAGTTTTTATAACATTATGGCTATAAATCTAATTATATTCTTATTGTCTATAAAATAACTACTACTAAGATTTTCGTTAGGTGAGGGGGACAAATTGGTTTAATAATTAATATGGGGTAAAAATATAAAATATATTTTCTAAACACTGTTTGTATACATATAAATTTGAAAATGAATTGCTTACTTAGAAAAAAAAAAACAGTTGCTAAAGTTATAATGTAAGTAACTCAGGAATTGCACAGCCACATTGAATTACGGGTGATAGGTAAGTGATAGTAAATCGGTAAATATATTATATTTCTAAATTAGTGATTCACTGAGAACTAATTTTGGGGTATTATAGTTGGCTCTTAGGGCCTGGGTTTAGTATATACTATTAATATCTCAAACAGTTTATTTTAATCGCAGTCACTACTAATGATTTAGTTTCACAAATATCAAATGATTCAAAATGAACTAAACAACTAATTTATATTTCCAGAGCGTTTATTAAATTTATTGTCAATCCTTGTGTTCTAAAACTCACCAACTGATTTATTATTTAAGGGTATACAGGGTGTTTTAGGGCAAGTGGCCAGACTTCAGGAATGAATTAAAAACCTCAAAAGGAGAGAAAAAAAAGAAGCCCGATGGACATGGGTCCAGAAATGCACATTTAAGTAGCTAGGTTCGAAAATCCAATGTTTTTTTTATTTTTGTTTTTTTAAATATTTATTTATTGAAATTTACAACTGTAATTTATATTACAACAAGTAAATATGCTAAAAGAAAAATCACATGAGACAGACTTGTAGAGGAGCAACCCAATGGAAGCACTCCAGTAACTATTTTAAACAAGAAGGTCTCGAGGCCATCTTCTTTTCAGACGCCTCGGAGGATTATCAGGAATCGAAGAGGAAGCAAGGGTTGAAACTAGTGGGTTGGGGTGGGAATGGAGTTTGTCATGGAAGTATTAATATCTAGTTCGGGCCAAATCAGCAACATATGGAACATTTAGGTCTTTATGGATGATTTTATTCGTGACAAAGTAAGGAGCGTTGAGGATTTTACGAAGGATTTTGGATTGTAAGGATTGGATACGGGAAGAATTGGATAGTTTAGTCGAGCCCCAAAGCTCAACTCCGTAAGTCCATATAGGCCTGATGATAGTCATGTAGAGGAGTCTTTTGTAGTTAAGTGGGAGGTTAGAGCGTTTTTCAAGTAAGTGTTGAAGTAATCGAAATCGGCGAGCAGTTTCTTGTCGTTTCAGTCTTGTGTGCGGATTCCAATGTTAAAGTCAAAAATATTTTTCGGGCATTATCAGCTTCTAGCTTCACAGGAATGGAGTTTTCGGCAAAATCGTATGGAATAACATTTGTAGGCCATTAAATTCTACAAGACTTGGTTCCAAGTAATAGAACATAGTGTCCTTAGGCGCGGACTAACTTAGTCGAGGTCCTAAATATCATCGTTTTCCTATGACCAAACCTAAAAATTTAAACGTAATCGTGGGAAATGAATTTATGAGAGTTGCTTGGATGTTGAAACGTTAAGAGACACTATCATGCGCCATGAGCACACACCTTAGTCAAGTCTTCTAAAAACGCGTACTTAAAATCTTTAAACTAGGAATAAAATCCTATGAGGGAATGGATACTGACGCATTAGTTAGGAAACGCATTCATGTCGAAAGATATTCATTGGTATGAGTTATTTAGCCTATGATTAATTAATTAATACGTTTAAAAATTCTTTATTGATGAATTTATCCGTGTATACATTGATGATCTTGTTCGGACATTTTCTGAAACATTCTGCACTAATCTCTGAATATTTTAAGAGTGGCGTTGTCTAGTGGATAGAGCACTAGTCTACTGTTTTCCGAGTCCTGGGTTCGAATCCCGGCTATGACAGAATATTATATTTTCTGTTCATTCAGCCGGGGTGCGACCCTAGGGTATGGGGACCCTCCTGGGGCAGACCCTGCCTCTTTAAAGTGGGTACCCAAATTAGAAGAAAAAACCTGGCGGGTGAGCGTGATCAAGGCCTAATCACCTCGGTCTCTGGCCTAGGAACAGTACGAATTTCTATATACATGTGCTGAGCCCCAGACCCTTCATGGGTTGTAGTGGTACAGGTATTTTTTTAAATTCATATTTAAACCCTACTCACATCCTTATTTACTTACACCCCCTCGGTGGATATTAGTGCTACTTAATGCCTCAACTTTCAACTAGCTCTCTTGAATTCATTCCACATGATTACGTTATAAATTGTACTGTTTCATCATAGGAAAACATGATATTTAGGAACTCAACATTAGGGTTTATAAAAAAAACCGACATTTTAGAAAACCGGTTTTCGAATAGTAATTTTCCCAGAAAACCGGTTTCGAATTGTTTATAGAACATTTTTTTTATCGAATGTTCTGTAAGTCAAACAAAAAATTTTAACAGAAAATTTAGAGTAATTAAAAACAGTTTTTGACTGAAATTATTTACTGTTCAATTTTATGGATAGTAAATTTTTTTTTAATGCAATTTAGTAGTACTAAGATTTAATAGTGACCAGCATTAAATAACTTTAAAAACAATTATTCGTTGTTTATGCATAATTTAACTATAAGGATGTAAACATCTTTTAATAGTGAAACGAGTTATTTAGCAAAGGGTTCGAATAAATAAAAACAATATTTTTTTTCATATTTTTATAAAAATCATAATATTTAAAAAAAAAAAAAATTTACTAGATACAGATGGATACTTATTAAAAACAATTAGAAAATATATAAATGTGTATTATATAATGTAAATAATAATCAAAGCCGATTTTTTTTTTTTTTTCCAGTGGCGCGACAGGCCGTGTAGGCCCTGAGCCTCGCGGTGTAAAAACTTCTGCGAGTTTACACTCACGTTCCACGATGCAATTTTTAGTGTAGGTTCATCACTCCCTACGACTAATTTTGTGAGTGGCCACCCTTTGGCTGACGGGTCTCACATACCCGGGGGAGAGAGGTTGTGAGTGAATCCATATTTTTTTTCATCCTTATAAAAGCCCCGCCGGGACTGGGATTCGAACTCAGAACCTGTAGCATGAGAGACTAGCGCGCTAGCCACTCAGCCACGGGCTCCCCAATCAAAGCCGATAGACAACAGTAAATAAAGTTTATGCATACATACTTATTAAAATCAATTTTAGTTTTAAAGACAATTAAGCAAAGGGACGAGTATTTTCTATTCAGAGCAATTTTAATGCAAATTTAAATATTCTATTTATTTTTTTGTTTATTGAAATATGATTTCAGAAAACAGAGGACGTCCATCGATTTGCTGTTTAGCTGTGTCCTTAGTTTATTCACAAAATACCCCGGAATAAAAAATACCCTCTCACTAGCAACCAAACTAAGCTTAATCGTTTTTTAAGCGGGGTTTAATAATTCTAATTTTGTTGTCCTTTTATTTATGGCTTTCAGGGCCAAAAACTCTTTTCTTAGAGGTTGAGTATTGGAAGTCACTTCTTCCGATTCCTTTAAATATTTATGAATTTCCACTTCCAGAGCATTTTTCAATAAGACATTGTCTGGCTCTTGAATATCGCTTACACCACGTTCTTGAATGTCACATTCTTCCCCGGTAGAGTAATCTTTATATAATCTTGATAATATTTGTCCGGATAACCTACCTAATAATGTCACTTTTCGTTGCTAATGGAAGGAATTTATTAGAAGATTTCGTTAAAACAGTTTGAGAAGTTTGTAAATACAGGATAAGTGAAACTAATACTGTATCTCTTCTTTCTTCAATCCGTGCCCTTATAGCATGTAACATTTTTTTAAAATGTTATTCATACATTGAAAACCGATATTTTCTACAAAAAAAAAACAACCGGTTTTCGTATTTCATAATTGTCTCCAAAAACCGGTTTTTAAAACCAAAAAACCCTTCTCAACATAGATATCTCCGTGTCTAAGGACGCTAGGTTCAATTGCTTGGAACCAACTCTTGTAGAATTTAATGACTTCTATTCTTATTGCAGAGATTTTGCCGAAAAATCGATTCCTTAGAAGCTAGAATCTGATAATGCCTAAAAAACATTTTATACTTTCACATTGGATTTTCAAATATAGCATTTTATCTGCAGATTTCCGGACCCATGAACATTGGATTTTTTTATCTTGTTTTGAGGTCCTTGATTCATTCCTGAAGTCCGGAACTCTCCTCGTGAATTACTTATGAACGCCTGCATTGGACTTCTTCACAGCAATTAAATCGAACTATTGTTCCCTTGTCTTATTCAATAGTTTTATTCCGTTTCAAAAGCTTGTGAAATGAGGTGAAATAGGGAAAGGAGGGACTTGAAAAATCTTCTACGGAGCGGTATTGAATTGCTAAAGAGTTTGAGAAGGCTGTCGTGGAGGTTGGATATTAATAAAACGAGGGATCCTTCTGCTAACTGCAATATTAAAATGATTGCTCCTCACTAAATAACCCTGTCTCGGGCCCCATACCCTGTTTGAATTATGAAGCGGGCAAATATAGAGGAGAGGGAGGGGCAAATATTTACCCTCCTCCAGTTTGCTCACTCGAAATTAAAAGCACACAGGGAAATAGAGCAGTTTTGCGAGCAACGAACGTGTTACCGCTCCATAACGTATTAACAACATATTACCAAATATGTTTTCACGAGCTTAAATCTCGTAATCAAACCTTTCTTTCAACACACAATCATACAGGCAGGCAAGCACTCATCAATAATTCACAACAGATACAAACAATATAATATAGATTATATTATATATATATTAATATATATTATATATATATATATATATAACTTGAATAGTTGTTGGTTCTCGACTCTTTATAATTTGTTTTCTACGGGTCTCAAAGTTCAGTCAATAAATAAACAACTGTATATAGGCTACGTTTCAGGAATTTATTGTTCTGATATTCACGCCCTAACAGTGAAAAAAAACCCACAGAATATTAAAATTTGCATACAAAAATTAGTAGATGGCATTATTGTTCGATGAGAAAAAATTGTTTTGAATAATTTATAATTGCAGTAACTTCACAATAAATGGATATATAGTAGTTAAATAGATATCTGAAATTGGAATTTACATTTTCCAAACATTATAAATACATAAAAATAAATTAATACAAGCTAAATATACATATACAATAAATTACCAGAAGTCAAATATGTTTAGTATATAAATAATTATAATAAGCTGATAAATGAATAATTAACAGCTACAGCTAGACTGGAACCCGGGATTGGACACTGGAAGTGTAATGTATGCACACAGACTACTAATCATAATGAATATAATTTTCAATTGAACTTACTTGTATATGAGATGTATAGTAAGGGCAAGTATTGCGATAGTAAAATTTTTATATTCACGTTTTCATCGGGAAAACACGTTTTGGGGGCTTTTAAGTCCCGCAAAAAGGTCAGGGTGTTAAGTCTAGCTCAAAAACGAAAAGTTGTAAAAAATTGAAATTTTTCATTTTAGATCGTTATATTCCTGGAATATTAAAGCAACTTTTAAAAAAAAATTATACTCCAGAGGTGCTGCTTTATACCGCGCATTTTGTTCCTCTTAACGATTCTCTGAAAAGCGGCTGAAACAACTTTGATTAAATTCACCATATTGATGTAAAATAAAATTAGCTTTAATTACATTTGATTTAAATAGTATAAAAGCACAAGGTTTAAATGCCAATTTTTAAAAATTTCAGCCTTTAAAAATCTTAACTTTGCTGATAAGAAGTAAGTATCCACTTCTGGTTGTTGTCATTGAGTAAAATTGGTGAAAATGGAACATTTGAAAAACAATTGGAGGAGAAAGTAGACAACATATTAATCCACATTAATTTTGTATTCCGCAAGTTATTTAACATGCAAAGTTATAGGTAATAAATGTGACGAAAGAGGCATAAATGTAAGTATTTGTTGAAGATAATAACTTCAATTGTTATATTATTTTATCTAAATTAAATATTTACATCGAAACCATATAATTATTTTATTCAAATTTAAGTTTACTTAAAACTTGATTAATATGATTAATATTGATTAATATTTGGTCCAAAGAGAGATGAGGCCACTGGGGAGTTTAGAAGGTTGCATAACGCGGAATTGCGGAACTTGCATCCTGTGAATATAATTGAGCTGATTGCATCGCGGAGACTCAAATGGGCGAGTAAAGTTGTTGGGCTCGATGACAAGCGGATTCCGAGAAAGTTGGTATTTGCTGATCCGACTGGTAAGCGTCCGAAAGGTAGGCCGAAGCGGAGATGGGAGGATTGCGTTAAGGCTGATCTCGGGAGCTTGGGTTTGAACGGTGAGCATTGGACGAGTCTGTGTAGGCGGAATTTGGTGGTACCGGCATCGAACCTTCGGGTTCGCTAAGCCTATTATTATTATTATTAAAACTTGATTTAAAGCAGGAGGTAAGTGAAAGTTGTTTTTCAAAATATTAACATTTCTCCAAATTTTAAATAAATATTGTAAGTTTTTATAGATATAGATAGATATTTATAGATATAGATAGATATATTGTTTAGTGTTTATAGATAAACAAATAATTACCTTGAATAAAGTTAAATTTGAAAAAATGTAATGTCGCGGGGGAGCTCCCCGCTACTATAGCGGGATGGTTGAGCTGAAGTGTCAATAGATCGCACCACTGATGCGTACAAATTGCTTGGTCACTTATGTTATTTACATTTATTACTTATTCACATCAATAATGTTTATATTAAATTATTTATTAACATAAAGATTAATAAAATGTTTGCGGATTTTGCTTAGTTGATTTATTTTCATATTATTATATTTACATCACGTATGGGCAGTCTTATCAAGCTTGTATTGTAGGCTTTGATTATAAAACAATGTGTGAAATTATAGTTCTTATTGTAAAAAAAAAAAAAAAAAAAAAAAAAAAAAAAAAAAAAAAATCTACCTGGAAAAACATTTCCGCTTAAATTCGTTCTTATTATGGTCCACTATTTCGAACCATGAGCGTGAAAGATTATTTAATGAATTACGAAACCTGTATTATAGAACATTAAAGCTCATTTAATATCACATCACATCGACATAGCGAGTTCAATCGAAACATGTAGTCTTGAGTTAAGAAAATCGTGTAAAATTAATTGTGTAAAGCATTACTTCTGATTCGTTGATTTTGGTGTAAAATTGGATCTAATATCCCAGGCAAATACTTGTGATAAATATCACATTCAGTTTCTCACGACTTTTCGGAATTATAATACTTGCCAAACATACACTGACACAGAGAAAGAATTTTACGGGACTTGGTTATTTTGACTTAAGAAACCCCAAAACGTGTATTTTCTTTGAAAGCTTGAATATACAATTATTCACTATAGCAATACATTAATTTATCATATATATATCATAAATAGGTAAGTGAAATTAAAATAATTTTCATTAGTTGTCTGTGTACGTATACGCACACATAGACTGGACGTCCAATGTCCAAGCCCCAAAAAAAGAGATTAGTATTGCTACATCGGCGACGCCGCTGAGAACAAGATCCTATAGCCGGGTGGTTTGACTGAAGCGTCAATAGATGGCACTACTAATGCGTACCTATTGCGTTTAAACACTTGGTCACTGTGTATATATTTTAACTTCCTGTCATTAATAAACTAATTAGTCACATTATTTATTTATTATTATTAACTACAATACTAAGTAACGACTTGGGTGATTTTGCATAATTTATTCATTTTCATTTGGTTATATTTACACCACGTGCTAGCACTCTTGCAACCTTCTTTTAACAGCAATGTAACGACCCAGCAATGATTAAAAAAATTGCGAGCGTTTAGTCTTATTTCTCTTATCATGTATTCTATGCATTTCTAAATTACCAAAAATTAGGCGTTGGTATGTTTTATCTCCTTAGTTAGACAACGGAGAGGAGATAATCACCAAATCATTTCCACAAGCTGAAGATAGCATCAGCGGATAATTCCTGAGGTTATAACAGAGGTTTTCCAGCTTTTTATTTTTTTAGTTATTTAAAAAAAATAGTTTTCGTCAAATTAAGGACGGAATAGTTCAAAAACGTTTCAATATGCCTTAGCCCGTTACGATCAGTGTTTCCCTGTTCTCATGATTATGAAGGCCAGCTAAATTTATTAAGGTACTCTCAACTCAATATGCGGACGATGATGGAACTTCAGCGGAGTTGATTGTGCACCAAAAGAAATTTGTTACCACCATTCCAGATTCGCAGATCGGGCCACCACGCTTTGATGTTAGAATGGTGAGCCTCACCAGGTGATTCGGAAAAACTTGAACTAGCAGTAGCCGAGGATGAAACTGTCAGTAGATTCGTCAACCATTGACTTGCAGTTAATATATATATTAACTGTAAAACGGCTATAACCTGGGTTAAGGAAGTAAACAAGATCTTGAACAAGCTGGCATAAAAATTGAAGAAATAACGAACAGAAAAATATTTATAGAAAAAAACATGAAGGGTTGTTTCCATGTTGAACACAAGAAGGTAAGAAGGGAAACCAAGTGGACGGAAGAACGAAAACAGCGGTTTCCTGAGCAGATGAAGGCTTCTTGGGAAAGAAGAACAAATAAGAAATTGAAATTTGCTTCAAATTAGTCTACCATCGTGATCTCCAAAAGGTCAAATCGAATAATAATAATAATTATATATATATATATATATATATATATATATATATATATATATATATATAATATATATCTTTCTTATAATTAACTTCTGATTTATATTTTTTTTCGAGAGGGTCTTGTTCTCGTGAAAGTTAAATTGAGAACATTATCACTTTCAAGTCGTCCAACTTTTTATACAACGGAAAAACTTGAACTAGCAGTAGCCGAGGATGAAACTGTCAGTAGATTCGTCAACCATTGACTTGCAGTTCGTTAAAAAAAAAAAAAAAAAATATGTATAATATATATATGTATGTGTGTGTGTGTTTGCCAGATGACCATGATTTAGAACACTCGGGTATCGTGAGGGTTTGTGCAAATGATTTAAACAAATCGCGATAAAATCAAGAACAAATAAAATGTTTAGTGCACTGGCAAGGATCAGACAAACGTATAAAAAAAAATCCATATCTTGGAACAGTAAATTCAGACACTACAATATACGAAGCGCTATACGCAGCGGAGAAGCTAGCTTTGGGAAAGACAAAACTAGAAGACTCAGGGAACAAACAAGAAAAAAATCTTAAGGAAAATTATGGGAAGGAGAATACAGACTAAGAAGCAACAAAGAAATTTACCAGAACAATGTGCCTATAGATGAAACCATTAGAAAGAGAAAATTAAAACATTTCGGGCACGTTTTGAGGATGGAAGGAAATAGGATGGTTAAGAAACAAGTCCACAAACTTTTTTAATTAAAACGGCTATAACCTGGGTTAAGAAAGTAAACAAGATCTTGAACTAGCTGGCATAAAAATTGAAGAAATAACGAACAAAAAAATATTTATAGAAAAAATCATGAAGGGTTGTTTCCATGTTGAACACAAGAAGGTAAGAAGAGGAACCAAGTGGATGGAAGAACGAAAACAGCGGTTTTCTGAGCAGATGAAGGCTTCTTGGGAAAGAAGAACAAATTAGAAATTGAAATGTGCTTCAAATTAGTCTACTATCGTGATCTCAGAAAGGTCAAATCGAATAATAATTTTATATATATATATCTTTCTTATCATTAACTTCTGATTTGTATTTTTTTTTTTCGAGAGGGTCTTGTTCTCGTGAAAGTTAAATTGAGAACATCACTTTCAAGTCGTCCAATTTTTTATAAATCTACATATTTATATTAATTGTCTCATTAGTTATATATATTAACATGCTCTAAAATTGGCACAAATTCAAGTATGATTTTACTTGAACAGAAAGTAAAACTTAAATTCTTGAAACAGATCTCGAACAGCTAATATGTTTTATTTCTTCTTGGAAGAAACATTTTGTATTTGAATTAATACACTTCATTTCCGGAACTTATACATTCAAAGCCAAACCGTTTTTTTTTTTTTTTTTTTAGCTAGCTTGGAGCAAAAATTTTTGCATCTATCGATAGTTTTTCTTTTCATTCGCCTCATAACGTAGGAAATGATATTTCATATGTCCCCACATCCATAAAGCCGCCAGCATATAGATCAGGTAAAATTCTTAAATAAGGCTTAATCCGAACCTACTGAACCAATTTAGTAGAAATTCGGCACAAAAATCCCCGGGCACCTAAAGGTGATCCTAAATCCTGGACGTTGATATCGGCAATTTAGTTTTAAAATGGCGGCCGATTGAATATGATTTAATTCAATAACTCAGTTTTTTTTTTTTTAAATTAAGAAAAATGTTATTAGAGTTTTTAATCAATAAACCGCGAATAATTAAACAAATAGAAAATAAATTGCAATTTTACCTTAAATACGCCCATATCTCAGTTATTTTCGAAGATAAATAAAAATGTATAGAGAGTTCTAGGATCAGTAAAGCGTGAAAAAAAGGAGTCAACTACAAATTTTTCACAAATTAGAAGACACGTAATTCCCACAAAACTCGGTTATTATTGAAGATAGAGAAAAATGGAAAAGGTTTTCGAGATAGAGTCATCACCACTGTTCAAATTATTACATAATTCCTTATGTAATTATTTATTTCCATAAATGCTAATAATTACGGCTGTTCGATAGAGTATTAAATTTTCTACAAAACGAAAAAAGAATCATTAAAATCGGTTCAGAAATACCAAAGCTATATTGTTTTGAAATTATCAGTGGTGCTTGACCATTTTCCTTTTAATCATTTATTGCTTTTCATATTAGTTAATTCCCTTTAAAAATCTATATTAACACTTATACCCAATATAATTGTTTGGAAATAATAAATCATCATGTAATGATTTGCAGCGTTTTCTGTCATATTCCCGATTCTCATACACTTACAATACATTCATTATCACTTTCACTTACCTATATATGAAATATATAGTAAGGGAAAGTATTGCGATAGTGAAAATTTTCGAATTCCAGATTTCCACAAAAATACAAGTTTTAGGGTCTCCTGAGTCCAAATGACTAAGTCCCGAAAAAAGGCCTATGTGTGTGTGCTAAGTCTAGAACAAAAATGAAAAGTCGTACGAATCTGAAATTTTATATTTAAGACAACTATACGCGCGAAATATAACAGAAACTTTTTCATCAACATCGGCTTTCCAGAAGAGCCACTTCATACCACGCATATTGCACCTTTTTACAATTTTCTCAAAAACGGCTCTAACGAATTTGATTAAATTCGCTGTATTGATGTAAAATTTAATGGGCTTTGATATCATGTAGGTTTCATTCTGATTGAAATAGTCTGACAGGGCTTAAATGGGGATATTTGAAATTTTCTTCCTCTAAAATACCTTTAATTTTGTACATTCAAAAAAATTGACCATATTATCTTATCGACATTGATATCATCGAATTATATGGTCAACTAAAGGATAAAAGACCAAAACTATTTTTTTAATGAAAATTTTGTTGTTTTTTTATAATAACAGAAATATATACGTAGAATATACCGTTGAAAATAGAAAGATTTTAGACATAATATTATCTGATGCACAAAGGTTATACAAAGTGACTATTAGGGAATAAACTTATTACTGATTAACCATTTAATATAGTTATATTGTTTAATCTAAATCATATATTTCCAAAAAAATGAATACACGTTTTATTAAAATCAACTTAAAATTTTTTCAAATCAAAGTATATTTAATAGTTTTAGTTTAGTTTAGCATCGCTAAATCTCCAAAAGTACCTTTCCCTTGTCGAAGACTGGTGCAATGCTTGGCGCATTAAGGTGAACGTAAGCAAATGCACACACGTCACATTCACCCTTAGACGCAAATCCTGTCCAACGGTTAATCTCAATTCCATACCGCTTCCTTCCTCTGACACAGTCCGGTATCTTGGCTTTTTACTAGACAAAAGACTGACATGGAGCCCACATACAAGTCTTAAAATAAAATAACTCACCCGCAGATTCGGCCAGTTATACAGACTACTAAACAGAAAATCTCATCTAACAGTTGACAACAAATTACTAATATACAAGGCAGTACTGAAATCTATATGGACCTACGGACTGGAACTGTGGGGAACAGCTAAACATTCTAACATCAAACGCATCCAATCCTAAGTCCTCCGAACAACAGTTAATGCTCCTTATTACGTTACCAACTGTACCCTACACCAAGACCTTAATATTCCGTTTGTTTTAGACCTGGTACCATCCAAATTTTCCAAATTTCATCAGAACCTTACTCATCATCCTAACCCTCTAGCACAATCCCTATCCAGCACCACCCATCGTACAATCCTCCCCGAAGATTGAAACGACAGTGGCCGCGAGACGTATTCTAAACATTTAAATTGGAGTTCTGACACTGGTCAGATCCTCTACTCATGTAATGTATGTTTGTGGCTATTGCGCCCTAGGTCGGCCTCCACTGGCTCACACCAGTGACGCGGCTGAGAGCGAGGCGCTGGGATCTCTTGGACTCTACAAGTGCAGGAAAAGGCCCAGTCTGGGGTTCTTTTAGCAAATTGTAAATATTGTATATAGTTATGATTGTGTGTATGATGTTAATGTATTTCTTACTTTTTTATTTCATTTATTTGTATATATCCTCAGTCAGACCTCTGGCTGCCATATCCTCCATTACCTCTTCTATCCATCTTTTGCGAGGTCTTCCCCGTTTTCTCCTCTTGGGTGGGCAGTATTCAATCAATCGAAGAGGCCAACGTGCTTCATCCATTCTCATAACGTGCCCATACCCATCAGCCTTCTTCTACTAATTTCTTCAAGAATGGTGAGCTCGGCTTCCACTCTTTCCCTTATTTGATTATTGGGGATTTTTTCTAACCGAGACACGGCACAACTTCTTCTCCGAAAATCCATCTCCAGGGATAATAATTTTTTTTGGTATTTCTTCACTGTCCAAGATTCACATCCGTACAGCGTAGTGCCAACCAGAAAGGAGTGGAATATCTTCTTTTTCGTTTGGAGTGATACCTTCTTATTCCATAACACACCATTTAGTATCCCGATAATCCTTTTTCCGTTAACAATCTTGTTAGACATGTCCCTATTTATTGATGCGTTCTTATCTATAGTAACGCCTGATATTTGAAGGCATCGCTTTGTGGAATCGTCCAGCCTTCCAGGCAGAGAGTAGGGACAGATGAGAGGATAGGCATATATTCGGTTTTTTCATTATTTATTTCCAGACCCCTTTATCTTTTATCTTAATTTCAATAAAATTTATCTCAATGTTTTTATTCCACAACCAAAATATTCAATATATGGTAAATATTCATTATATGATAGAACAACGTTTGCAGGGTCAGCTAGTTTGTGTTATAATAATTTATGCATAACTTTTTCAGTGGAAATAAATTTTTTTTGGATGGAGATATGAGTTAGGTAGGAGGGGATAGATTATTTAGACTAAATAGCCTTAGGAGAGTGGGGATATAGAAGAGTGATGGATGAGGGAGCGGCTATCAGGGGGGCACATGCTCCTATCTCCCATCCCCTCATTACAACATATTGACCCGTCCAAGGGGGGACTAGGGGGGGCTCTAATCTTACATGCGCACATCTACCATCTTCCCCCCCTGGCTACTCATCTCTCTTCTCTTCGTCCAAGGAGGCTTAGCTCACTTCCAATGTATCCAGGCCTCAGGCTAATCTAAGAGATATTTGATCTCAATATTCCTGTGAATATAAAATATATGGCGATACCTTTTGGAGGTCGCTTGGTCTAAATACCAACAGTCCCATAAATACATAAATAAATTCTTTATTATTAACCTGGGACATGTCCCTTTAGAATAAAATAATATAAAATTACAAACAAATATTTAAGTTTAGTAGTTTAAAATTTCTTGCAAATAGGGGATGAGGCTGTAATACTTAATTAATTCAAGAAACAGTATAATTAAAAACATGAAATTAAATAAAAAAAATAATCTCAGTTAAAATCAATGTTTCCTCGAACACTACAAATAAAAATATGTTTTGATCTATTATTTATATAAGTCTGTTGCGCGCACCAAATTTTTGGTTTTGGAACTACTGTGTGTGAAAATGTGGCGAAATTGGTTTGCGATACTTTATTCAGGAAACATTGCTATCAATGACGCTCCACGACCTAGTTGCCATCAGGGAGTACTAATGTTTATAACACTGTACTGCTCACTATAACACACATTTCATGCCTTTAACTGCGACTTTATTTCCTCCTGGATTTCGTTTTTTCTATTTATGATATAACATAAATACTTTAATTACTCTAAGTGTCCACAGGCCCTCATCGGTAACTCGAATTAAATTATTCCGTGCTCTGCAAAACTCTCTGAATCAAAAGAAATAACAAACGATAAGGACATAAAAAAACAACACTTGGATTAAGTATTTTTTAAGGTCAAACTAACGTTATATAGATGGGTATAGTCCGAAAGGTATAGTACGGTATACGATATACGATATAGGTATTATATAAAATATATTATATATATTATATAGTATATATATATATATATATATATATATATATATATATATATATATATATATATGTCTGATATTCAGCGATATAGAGGTATTACAAAAAACATTTTTTTTTTGCGGCAAACTAGAAATAACTCTTTTCTATCATAATTACGGTTACTATCATGAAAACGGCGTATCATATGAGGATAATCGTTATAAAGAAATCATCAAGTATTTAATAAGCTTTTATTTTAGCGGTAAAAGACATTTGCATGTCTTATATTCAACGATATAGAGGTATTCCAAAGAATAAAAATTGGGAAAAACGAGATATCACTCTTTTCTAAAATAATTATGGTTACTATCACGAAAATTGCTCATCCTATGAGGATAATCGTTATAAAATAAATAATCAAGTATTGAATAAGCCTTTATCTGAGTGGTAAAACACATTTGTATGTTCAATATTCAACGATTTAGAAGTTTTACTAAAAAAATAAAATAAATAAAAAATAATAATTTTGCGGAAAACGAGATATCACACATTTCTAACATTGCTGGCTCACGCACTAGTAGGCCGAAACGTCGATTGGATGGTTGTATTAAGTCTGATCTCTGGCTTGAACGGTGATCAATGATCAATTTCAGGCTTGGTTAGCCTATATACACTAATATTACCAATAAGTTCGTGGCAGGTTTTTTCACATTATTAATTATTAATCATATCTCGTTAATTGTGAGTAGTATAGTGTTGAATTGTTACTCCCTGATGGCAATAGCTTGTGGGCGACCAGACGGTGGAGCGTCATTGATGTCAATGTTTCTTGAAAAAAATCGCAAACCAATGTCGGCACGTGCGTCATTATTTTAATTAACACTTCAATTGTTTTTAAACTTTTTTTTATTTATGAGCTCCAGCAAAAAATGTCTATAACAAATCATACTTTCTTCCATATTCACGGAGCTATAGCAAACACAACAAGTTATTGTTGCAGAAATTATAGTTAAAATGTTACCAATAAGACAAATCTACAAAGGAATTAATTATTCTAAAAGAAGTTTACGGTAGTGACATAAAAATAAACATAAACGCATAAGGAATTATTCTTCAATGTAGTAATTAATAAACTGGATACTTCGATTGTTATCTCGCTCAGAAAATTCTAGAAAATAATAAGTGCGAAGAACGTTTAAAATTATTCAATAATTTTAGAGAATGAGGAATAAGGTGTAAGGACAACGGCAAAAATTTAATTTTAATGTTAAAATCTTGTAATAAGACAAAAAAACATGTAAATTTAGAAATTGAGAACGTAATTGCTTGTGTAACCTAAAAAAAAAAAAAAAAAAAAACCTGTACCACTACAACCCATGAAGGGTCTTGGGCTCAGTACATATAGAGATTCGTACTGTTTCTAGGCCAACGGCAGTGCAATGAGGTGATTAGGCCTTAATCACGCTCAGCCGCCAGGTTTTTCCCCAATTAATTTGGGTACCCACTTTATAGAGGCTGGGTCTGCCCCAGGAGGGTCTCCATACCCTAGGGTCGCCCCCCGACTGAATTAACAGAATAAATAATATTCCGCCACAGCCGGGATTCGAACCCAGGACCCGGAGCACAGCAGACTAGCGCTCTATCCACTAGACCACGCCGCTCCCATAATTGTTTGTGTAAATAAGGCAAAAAAAAAAGAAGGCAGTTATCGAATCTTAAGCAAATATTTATGTTATATTTTTACTTATTAACAAGATCATAACTATTTTTGTGAATTAAGTGTTAGTTTTCTTCAAATGAATTCATATACAATTTCAACATTAAATAAATAAACACCAATATCAATAGCTGTTGTTTCAGTTATCATCATTAGGTCCTGTGATTTTTTCAATGTTTCTAATGTGTTCCAAATTACTTTTTTTATATTATATTTATTTTTTAAACTATTATAGAAAGTAGTTCAGAAAATTTCACGACGAATTTCATTTTGGTCCAACTTCACAGTAAAACAACAGAGGGTCAATCTATTTGGAATATATATATATATTAATATATTATATATATATATATATATATATATATTTATATATATATTTTTTTTTTTTTTCAAGATTGTTTTACTGTATATTCTCTACTATTTTCTGAATTTGAATTCGAAAAATAAGTTTTACCAGAACTATTGGGTTGTAAAAAAAGTTCGAAGCATTTTTCAATATTTCAATTTAATCCTCTCTCTTTTTATAAAATCATGTTTACTTGGTCAATAATGTTTACATATTCTAAAAAAGGATTAGTTCAGGTGCTTTTATGCATCAGTTTCAACCGAGATTCCTTATCTTTAAGTGGTATTTTGCTTGCTCAAAATGGAAGAGAAAAAAATTCATTTTGGTCATTTAGTGAATTTTTATTTCCAAAAAAAAAAACAAAAAAACAAATCCGCTGCACAGACAGTTAAAAAAATTCGCAGTGTGCATGATGATGATGCCTTAGGAGAAACCACCGCCCGTTAGTGGTTTGCTCTGTTCAGAACAGGAAATTTTGACTTGATAGACGCAAAGTGCTTGGGTCGTCCTTCAATTGTTAATGATGACCGAATTCCAAAAATTACCATATGTCATAAAAATTGAAATTTGGCAACATGTAATAGATCAAAAATGGGTCATATATAATAGTATTTACAAGAATCTGAAGCTTTTTTTTTTTTTTTAAATCACCTCTAAAAATGATAAGAACGTATTTTAGAACCCAATAATACATACATACATCCTCGGCGCTACAGCCCAGTTCGGGCCCTGGCCTCCAGAAGAAACCTTCCCCACTCTTCTCCATTCCTGGCCATCGTCCACCAGCCTAACGCTCCCAGCTGCACTGCATCCTTTCCAACCTGGTCCAACCATCTCATTCGGGGTCTCCCTCTCTTCCTTTTGCCTACCGGCGCATAGCTTATTATTCTCTTGGGGATACAATCATCTGCCATCCTTTGAACGTGGCCAGCCCAACGAAGCCTGCTTATCTTTATAAATCTCACCACTGGGACATCCTTATACTTTTCATAAAGCTCTCGATTGTGTCTTATTCTCCAAAGACCATTTTCGCATATAGGCCCATCAATCCTTCTCAGTATTCTTCGTTCGAAAACAGCAATCTTTTGTTCATCTGTTTTCCTTAACACAGCCATAAGTCAGTATGGGCCTAATCAGGGTTTTGTAGAGCGTGGCCTTTGTTTCCTTATTAATTTCTTTAGTTTTAAATATTCTTAATAGACCATAATAACCCCTCGTAGCAGCTAAATTCTCTTCTCTATTTCTTTTGAGGAATTATTTTCGGTATCTACAAACGACCCGAGGTATACAAATCCCTGAACTGTTTCAAATTTGTATCCTTGTATCTCAATACATGGTTCTCGTGCCTCAGCAGCTTAGTCTTAGCAGATTGCTCTAAAGCTTTAAAAGCCTCTCTTATGCCCGATTCTTTTAGAACCCGATAATAAACATTTCAAAGAATTATAACACCAATAGAGGAAACGTTTCTAAATTTATAATATATTTGTAAATTTCAATATATATTCGATTATTTCATTCGTAGACATGACTAGTTGTAAGAGTATATCTTTAAGACGTAACTAATAAATGCTTCGGAATTCTAACTTATGACGAAAAGGAGAAAGTAAAGAATAAGAGGATTATAGCTCTATGCGGAAGGGGCTCTGAGTTGAAGGGATCGATCTGGCAAAAGAAAACTCATAAAAAGACCGGTCAATGTACACATCATTAATTATACACGGCCCTTACTGGTGCCCTTAATGGCAGGGCCGTTATTTACAAACACCTAGCCCTCCTCTTCACCCCCCCTTCCTTCTACGTCATAAATAAATTACCCCACAATGCCACATTTTCTGGACTTGTCACCTTAGTTTTATGTATGTATATAATCTAATACCTTTAACTTCAGGTTACTAAAACCGAATTATTTATTCTTGCAAAATAATGGGGTGTATACAAAAAATAATAATAAAAAATAAAACTACCATAAAATTACCAGTGATTTATTTCGATTCGTATCCTTTTAGAGGAGAATCGAGTAAAAAATGGTGGTTCTCTTCCATTTTGAATGGTATCCTGGTTACAATAAATGTCGATTGTTAAGAATCCTTTCAACGAGAATGACGACTTTAACTTAGAATAAAAAAAAGAAAAAATTAAAACAGTCCTTAAAATATAATAATCGGGCATTTCCTTTGAAATAGTAAAATTAGTAAAAGATTTCAAAGGACTTTAAGTATTTTAATCCTATTTAATACTTGCCAGTACTAAATAATCCTTTTAGAACATTCTCTAACCTTGAATTAATCCCATTTGACTTCTTAAAAAAAGGAACTTAAGTTTATTTATTTGTTTCAAAGACAGTGCCCTCAGAATTTCTCGTAAGTTTAAGGCATTAATGAAAAAAAAAAAAAAAAAAAAAAAATCACAGCTGCTGGAACAACTCGAGTATTATTAAATGTGAAGGGAAAGGTTTGTTTGAAAAATTTAGCAGTGGAGATACGTCGTTGGAAAGGGAGAAAGGCTCCGGGCGACCATTAATGAGGTTCTGCAGGAAACTATTCAGTCAAATCTGTCAACAAGGGCTCGCGAATTTGTCAGGGAGTTTGGTGTGTCGAAAGATACTGTCTCTCACCAATTTACTCCTCAGCAATGACCTATGAGGTTAGAATTTTGAGAAAATGTTTTGAAAAACCCTTCTAGTGAGTGGTATTAATAGTTGATTCTGACCTAAGATGAAAAGTGGACTCACTGACGAAATCATAATACTCCTGAGTAATGGCGGTCAAACATCTTTTCCAATTGCTGCAAGGGGGCAATTCGAAGAAGAAAATAAATCCATGTTTTGCTTTGTTTGGAATTTTGAAGATGTTTTTCGTCACAAGTTCGTTGCTAATGGATGAACCATGAATTCTGAACTCGACTTCGAACAACTGGAAAGATTGTCAGCGAAGTTTTTAGAGCGTTAATCTGATCTGATCAACCAAGGGAGTTTTATCCTAGCTAGATAACGCTCGTCCTCACACTTTCCGTCGAACTAAAGAAAAGTTTAAAGAACCTCATGGGTTAGAGCTCCTGCCTCATCCTCCCACCACCTAGACCAGACCTTCCACCATCGGATTCCTACATATTTCGGTCCATGTCCGATTTTCTTCAAGAGAAAAAAATTGATAATTTTACGAAAATTGAAATTGCAGTCCAAGAGCTCATTCACAGCCATCCCAAAGAATGGTATCAGCTTGGGATCGAGCTATCGGCTAGCAATGACTAATGACGGTTGATTAAAATGGACTATACTTGGAGCATTAATTGTATTTTGTATCAAAGAAATAATAATACAAATATTTAGTTGAAAAACGTTTTTTTTATTTTTTTTATAAACCTCATTATTAACCTCAAAGGTAAAGGAAATTAAGATTAGGTAATGATATGGAAGTGGAAGATCATTTCGCAGAATTGGAAAACTGTTCCTTCGATACCCATTACTATACAATAGAAACAGTACAGAGTAGGATTCCATCCTAAAGGAACGGAACTAGGAACCGTTCCTGTGATGGAACGATTCCACATTCCATCAGAAACGAAAAGTGATTTTAAAAACAAATTTCTTCAGTTCGTTATTTCTCACCTATTTTATTTAATCTTCTGGTCCCTTCTTTCAGTGTCGGATCCAGGTGGCTCTTTCTGGAGATTTTAGCCTTTTCAAGAAGAGAGATTTGTTTTTTCATTATTTTAATTAGTAGAAAAAAATAAAAAACCTGCTTGATTAAATCAAGTCGTCCAATTTAAACCAATAAACAGAAAAATAAAATTGGTATAAGTTAAATACCTCTTTTTTATTTTTTTGAATTACAATAATCTAATGCTTTTCTAGGCTGAAAGCTGATAATTTAATAAAAAAAGTGAAATTATTATTTACTACATACAGCTAATTATACCGCTCTTCTTTCAAGTTTATTTATAATATTAATTTATTGAATTACTGAATTTCTTCAACTTAGGCTATGTTCTCTAGAGCTTGCTAAAGTTAAAAGTATTGGTATTGTAAACACCAAACACCGCAAAACCGGATGATATTTTATAGGGTCATCACTCAACACGCCTATTTTTGTGAGTGGTCACCAGTTGGCTGACGGGTCTCACATACACGAGAGATCGTGAGCGAGCACCATTTAATTATATGCTTAAACAATCTTCCAGTGACTGGGATTTGAACCTGCAACTTTTAGGTCCTCGAAACCTGTAACCTTTCACGAAACTCTCTGTAACGAAAAAGATGTACTGGAATAACAACGAAAATGGGACAGAAAGGAACGTGATAGTGACGGTATACGTAATATTGGTCTAATGGGTATCGGTATTTATGCTTTAAGTAAATCAGAACGAAATAGGAACGGAACGGTAAGAACGGTCGATCTCTAGTACAGTGAGATGTACTAATTAAATTAATTGTCGCATAGATCAAATTCAAGGTGAAACGATGAGATAATGGTGTACTCGAATAGCTGAAGTGCGGATCAGTGCTCAACTATTTTTTCGTATAATAATACCTTCATTCCTAGTGATATGACCGGGAATTGAAAGATTTACACCAACTTTTCTTTGGTGTATCTTTATAGTTATATCAGTGTTTCAATACAATAGTGTAGTACATAGAATAATATATCTATGATTTACAGCGAAGGCTATCTCATCAGTGTAAACATGATTTTGATGGGGTTTATAGATAATTGTTGTTTGCGCTACTGCGGTAGTTCCAGCTTTGGCGGATAGGGTCAGTACAATCGCGATAGCCGCTGCAGTTGAATCTTAGGAAATCGTACTTCAAGGCCTGTAGCACTAATAAAGAGAGTGTACAATACCTATACTTTTAACTTCAGCAAGCTCTAGGGAACATCGCCAAAGTTGAAGAAATTCAATGATTCAATAAATAAATATTATAAACAGGCGTTTGATGACCTTGGGGTTTTACGCCTTAAAGCCATAACAATAAATATTATAAATAAACGTGACATTGTTTTGTGTTTCCAAGCAGAATTCCTCTTTTTTTATTTTTCATATATATTCTGCCTAATCTGAAATACTAGTTTATCATTTAAATTGTATACATTACAATAGGTTAATTTGATTTACTAAATTTAAGGAAAATAAATTACAAAAATACACAATCGTATCTCGGGACATTACTTCGTTTTGATTCATGATTCGACAAAATTAAGTTATCAAAATAATTTTATATCTCAATTTTTTTCTGGTCTTTCCACTGAAGAAATCTCTATAGTCAACTAGGCGTTCTACTTTACCAAAAGAGTAGAAATAAATTTACGGTTTTGAAATTTTGTCCGTAAAAATTAGAAAAAAAACAACTTAAATTTTAAAAGCAATTTACATTTCATTATGTTGTGTATGTGTTGATATATTTAATTTTTATGAACTTTTTGGTAAATCCTTAAAAAATCATCAATTCGTAATATGACACCCAAAATTTTAAACTTAAACTTATCTAATGAAGTTTGTAAACAAAGTTAAATGCAGGAATATTCCTTAATAATTAGTATACAGAGACATTTCTCTTAAATTATCGACAAAATCTATACACTTTAATGACATTAATATATGCTAAAAAAATGCCAATCATACTATTAAAAGTGAATTTACTAAGAAACAAAATGCCGATAAAATGACTGATATATCTTAAATATAACGACCAGTGCAGACTTTTTTCCCGAAAAAGTGCGATTGTTACCACTGTCTCCTTGAAGCTTGTGTACCTTGGGGGTAATTCACCTAGGTAGTAGGACCTTAAGTGGATTAAAAAGGCCATGCAGTTTAATCTGCTAATATTCAACTAACTAGCTATCAATGAAGACTTCTAGTTAACCATCGTTAGTTAACACTTCAACTTTTTAAGCATTTGAAAAACCAAAGAGTTAAACGAAACAGTAATAAAAATGACATAAATAAGTATTTATTTTTCATTGAAAATATTATATACAATACAATATAGCTTTAAGATGATTTTACACAGAAATGTTACTGGTCATATTTTAACTAACAGAATGTTTATAATTTTTGATATAAAAATAATTTAACCAATGGAATCCTTATTCAATGCCCTATATATGAACGAGATGTTATCAACATGTTCAGAGAATTGGTGTAGATTAAAATAAAATATTATTACCTTAAGTTATTGGCATTTTAAGGAAATATAATTTAATTTTTTTTTAACACGTTATCAAATAAGGTCCATTGTAAACCAGCTTGAGGCTTCTTATTTAACCGCATTGGCTATAATTTTGTTTTTATAGTACTATCGAAGTATAATTTAAAAAAAAAATCAATATTTTTATTAGAACTCGAAGAGAGATTCAAGCGGATTACGAACATATTTATAAGATTAATCTTCGGTACTCCGAAAAGGTCTCCAGTGACTTCTATACGTAGACAATATTCCCTCGGAACATACCTTTACCAAAGCATTAACTCCCAACAGCCTCCGTACTTCCACAGTATCCTGAAAATTTAAATCCTCAGTTCACCCACTTGAAACCGGCTCACGCAATTCTAACCTTTACATTCTTACTCACAGAACTAAAACATATGATCATTCCTTTTATGTCCGCTCTGTAGTCCACAAGTTCCTTACCTACTTATATTCGTCATGTTTCTTCCCATCTCTCATTCAAATTCCATCCTTTCCAACACCTTCTGGCACAGCATACAGAAGCACGCCAAAAGTGAAAATGCGGATTAGTTAACCTTCTGTTAATGTAAGACTTCTATTACTTTTAATTATTTATTTCACCCAAATTCAGTATTATAGAATAATTAATTTTAAATTTCTCCAGATCTTGTAGGTTTTTTTAAATATTTATTTATTTCTTATTATTATTTAATTTTTGTATACATATCTTTTGAAAATATATCAAGGTTTATCTTATTTTTCACATTTGCGAATAAAAAATAATTTCATTGGTCTCTTGGCCAGACATGTAATATTAAAGTTACTATTGTACAACATTGTTATTATTAAGGAACATAGTCCCAGAATATAGTAATTTTGTTAATATTATTTTACCTATGTAATTTGGACCTCGTCATGAGTATATTGAATCAACCAACAACCTTCCACTCCTTTTTTTCCAGTGGCAATGGATAGATTTACAGTAGCTATAAGAGTTGAGACGTTTAATGTTAATATTAACCTTCTATTTATTTAATAACGATCTCGAAGTATTGATACAGCAAACAAAAATTTATTCAAGTTGATATATCTGTCTTCTCAATTTTAATTAGGTTTAATTGAATGAATTAGCAATTAAACCTATATATCAGCAGTTCGGAAATAATTCGACTCGTGTTTGAGATTTTTATCAAAATTTAAACTGCCTTAGTATGAATAGAACTGACTGTTCTTAGTCTCCGATAGCGGATTACTTTTATTTTGAATCATATATACACTGGAATAGAGAGATATCCATGGGTCTCTCTAAGCCTCAAAATGTCGCTATCTGTGGAGAGGGAGTGAAACCTGAAAACATTTAAATTTTATTTTAATTAGGGCTAAAAGTGAATATTTTGTCATGCGTGCACCAGATTTTTTAATTCAAGAACTAAATGATTGTATACAAGTTATTCTAAACCGTTTTTGAATGAATCGACTCTCACCAAGCTTTGTGTTAATTCGTAAGGATTTATTTCTACTTCTTTTTTTTTATTATATTTTTTTTCCCCAGGACCGTTTTAACAGTTTCCATACCAGATTGGGTTTCGACTGAGTTTGTTTGGCTCTACTTTCTGTTAATTGGAGGAGCGGGCGGTGTGTGTAATCAAGTTTGTTCTCGTCGCCGGGTGAAATCCACTCAGGGCGGCCTTCCTTACCCACCATTGTCCCTTCGCTCCGACCCTTGTTTGCTCCGTGATTTTCCCTAATTCGCAAACCGTTTCCAAACCACCATTCTAGAACAAACAAGAAACCCATTTTTATGAGAAAAACAAACAGGTTTGGTTCTGGTTTTTGGCTTATGAGTACTCAAGCTGTTTTCATTTGGTGATAACCATGATTTCAACAAATTGTAATCTCCTTTAAAAAAATTAAAACTATCCTAATCCGATTACAAATCGAATACAAGGCTTATTTTCAACTATGGCATTAGCCACGTCCGAAGAAACATGTGCAGCATTGCCTCGAGAATCCAGTATTACGTTGTCCAGTCAGCAGAACTTCCTTTTTAATGTGAAATATTTCGCCGAAAGGTTTTCAATCGCGATACTTAAGCTAGAAGCAAATTCTAAATCCTGTCATTTTTTTTAAATCAACAATGTCAGGATTGCTTTATTTTTAACTTATAATTCTCTTTCAAAGGCACTTTGGTCAGCTTACACTTCATTGAATTTATTGGAGGCATTAGGAATAACACCTTAACTTCCATCGATTGGGGATTGTCGGACAACACATAGTTCTTGCCCTCCTCCTCCCTCCCTTCCCCCAAACCAAGGGTATTTTTGCATATGACTTATTTTGATGTTCCTGCATTATGCATGAATGCAATTAAAACCTCTTTTTTTCAGGCTGAACCATGGAGTTGTTCAAAGAAATTATTGAATTTTCTAATGAGGATCAAGATCCTGATCGGCTAAAGTATTATATGGCTTTTCCCAATTTATCTATGATTTTGATTTATCACCAGTTTGAGGCAAATAATTCTCTGAATGGCTTATATTAATTTTCAAACACCTGCCTTCCCTCTTTCGAAAAAATCCTGCAAACGCTCTTGTATGGTAGTGTTTTATATGTCTGTCTAATATATCCTAAACACATGTATATAGTTGCCTATACCCTATGTTAGCCTGATTGATAAAACGGTGCTTAACAGAGTTGAACAGGATTCCGTGTGTAATGCGGGCGATCGTTGTATCAATAATATTTTTTTAATCAACGTGGGTTGATGGTGCAGTCCTGCCCGCTTGGTCATCAATCTTGACGGCCGAGCCCATGTTAAATACGGGGAAATTAAATTTAAATAAGGACTTGGAATTAACCGCTGGTAAAGGCAGCGCTACATGCTGAGAATTCAGGTAGGTGTAGGTGAGGTGAAATTCGTGATATTTGGTGAGAGTGAATTATCATACACTCTCACATACTTATAACATATTATAATAAATATCCAAACACCGAATTTTCTATATTACTTCATCATTTATTTGTATTTACCTTTTATTATAAATAATGTTTAATTTCTTAAAATCGAATTTTCACATTAAAAACCAAAGTTTTCGTGATGTGTATATTAGACTTGTTTGTTTTGAAATAACTTTATCATTGTTTTTTTTTTTAACAATATTTAATGATTAATTTTTATTACAATTAAAAATTGTTTGAATGAATAATTGTATTGTTAGGTTCCTTTAATTAAAATGATCCATTTCATTCAACTCATTTTATTTTCTTATTTTTTTCTCCCTACGTTTCAGCCCTTTGCCATTCTCAAGGGATCTATTTATTTTAAAATTAAAAGATACACAACATTATTTTTTACATTCTAATAAAGCAATTTACATACCTCCTTATAATCCATCATGCACTCTATATAATATATAAATAGTGACCTGCCTGTAATAGTGTTAATTTTATTTTACTAAATTGTGACAAAATATATATTTATATGCTTTATAAGAATGTAAAAAATAATATTGTGTATCTTTTAATTTTAAAATAAATGTTTTTTGTAGATCCCTTGAGAATGGCAAAGGGCCGAAACGTAGGGAGAAAAAAATAAGAAAATAAAATGAGTTGAATGAAATGGATCATTTTAATTAAAGGAACCTAATAAAAATATTTAATGATATTATAGGATTTTTCAAAAAGTAATATTTGATGCCATTACCCAAATTTATTTTTTTTAAATAAGCCTTCCCCCTCTCCTGTTACTTTCATGAACTCTCACAAGACCTGCTTTCACCTCACCTTTACATTTTTCTCACCGTGTAGCGCTGCCTAAAGGCACAATGGAGAAAAAGAAGGGAGAGAAAGACAGAGAGAGAGTGAGAGAGAGAGACACATGCTGTGCATCTCATATTAACTGTCTGAAAAGATACATTAGTAAGAAATTGTACCTCACTCTAAGCAATCTGCAAAAATACTATATTATTATTGATATTATAGTTGTGATTTATTTTATAATTATTTTTATGAAATAAGTGTTTATAGATAACACTTATTTCATAAAAATAAGAAATTTGAACCTTTGGCTTTCAACTAAGACTTATCTTGGACTGTTTTCTGTTTGTGTTTAATAATTATAATTTACCAATGATATGGGTTATTTGAATAGTGGTTTAATGTTAAATCATATATTATATAATTTTAAAACTTGTTGGTTATTTTCTGTTTCCATTGGCACTTAAAATTTGTATGCATGTTGTTTTTAACTTCCTAGTACATCTGCCTGATTTCATCAAGATATTTAGTCAATTCAAGTTTAAGAAATAGATTTGTAATTATTCAAAGTATGGTGTACAAAAATTAAAAACATATTATCACTGTTACATTGAAATTCTTAAGATTCATTAGCATTTTTCCAAGAAGTTATCTGATGAACATAATGAATAACAACTTGCAATGAACTCATAAATTAGGCTTATTTTTTATTCTATTTATTTTTTGTTTCTTTTAATAGTGTTCATTTATCTTTTAATTAATAATATTTATACTTAAGTATGTTAAAATATTAATATAAAGGTAATAGGTTTATTTCAGCATTGAATCTACAATAATTTCTAAGTACACAACAATCTGAAATGGTTCGAATTTTCCATAATTTCTAATGCTTTCTCTGCATAATTTTTAAAGAGGCGTTAGTTAAATAGTAATACTATATGATAATTATTATCATTCAAACGCTTGAAGGAAATAATAAATAATGGAATTATTTTCAATGATTGTCAATTCTATAGATTAGACTGGGTTTAGTAATGATGATTAACTTGAAAGGATAATGAAAAAATAAATATCTGAGGCACATTATAATATAACATCAGAAGGGACACCTATGTATATTATGTCTCCCTCATTATATATATTTTTTTTAAATGTACATATACATTCCATGAAGGGTCTTAGGTTCAGTACTTATAGATTCATGTTGTTTCACAACCAACGGCAAGTAGGCCTTATATTAGGCCTAGATCATTCTTAGCGACAAGGTTTTTCCCCAATTTTTGGGATTAACTACTGTATAGAGGCTGGGTGTGAGGAAGAATTAAAGAAAATCAAACTTGTATCAGGGAGGAAAGAACCACACATGCACACACAAATTTACATACATTCACCTACCTATACATACATACATTATATATATATATATATTATATATATATATATATATATATATATATAAACACGCACACAATAGCATAGAAATAGAACAATTTCAGCAGTAATACACCCTTTCCATTGAAAATCACTAAATGAAAGTAATGAGTACTTTATAAACCTATTAATCCTTTTTAATATGTTTAAGATTCAGTTTGATTTAAAATAAAAAAAAAATTAAGTAATCATGAAATACATCTATAACAAAAGTTTAATTATATTTATAAAATTATATTTATTAAAATAGCATATACATTTGAATTATTATCCTCAGTCTTATTATTAAGAATGGTTGCAAATAAAGGTTACATAACGTATGTTTTCATTCTTAAAAACAGATAGTTATTAATTATTAAACTGAATAAGTTATTTGCAATAAGCTTTATGGAAAACACCAAATTACATCTCATACAGCTAATAATTAATCCAAATTATTTTTAATAGCTAAAGTATTTTCATAGAAAATAATTTAATGTTCATTGATAATAATTACATCCTTTGCTAACATGTAGCTCCAGAACCTCTACTATGAAATTTACATCAATATAATTTAGACACTTAAATATAATCATACTTATAAATAGTATTGCCAATAAATATTGTAATGTCATGATGTATAATGAGGTTAAAAAACTGTTATTTAAAAGAAAATTATCAATATTTAGTAAGTGCGTGTAAATATATAAATAGGTACATGGTTATATATTTATATACCCACTATACATATATATCACTATTAGTCATCTACTTTGATTACAAACTCCTTTAAAACAAGAAAATAAGCTTTTATATAAAGCAGCAAGCAGAGCTCCAGCTAGACAAAATAGGAACCACTCCACAAGAATGTTCTCAACTTTTTTTTAATTGTTTTTTTTCTTAGCTTTTTCTGTTTGTTTCACAAATAAAGTAACTAATACAATTCATGTACCTATCATTTTTCTTTTTTATGAAAAATTGTTTTAAAATTACAAATGATCACATAGAACTGAGATAATATGTCATTCTCCTTCCTGCAATGATTTTTAGTCATTCAATTATAATTAAACTGGCGAATAGATATGTTAATAATGGTGGTCTGCAGTATATGCAATTCCATGGACATGGTAAAATATCCATACTGTACTAGTATGATTATTGGTATTTATTATCATAGTAGGGCAGTAGGATATTTTAACATCTCCATGAAATTGCATATACTGCTTACCACAAAAAAAAAAAAACAAAAAAAAAAAAAACAATAAAGTGAATAACATAAAATTACAATCAAATATTTAAGTGTAGTAGTTTAAAATTTCTTGCAAATGGGGGATGAGACTGTAATACAGAACTAATTCAAGAAACAGTGAATTTTATGGGAATGCATCAACCCTGTCCATTACTTAATATCACCTGCTATATCTTTTAAAAGATGATTTAAAAATATAATAAAAACATGAAATAAAAAAAATAATAATATTAGTTAAAATAAATGTTTCCTTGAACACTAAAAATAAACAAATATATGTTTTAATCTATTATTAATGGAAAATCAGTGAAAAATTCCTAAAGGATAACAATAAATAAAATAAAATCCTAGTTTTAACATATAACTAAACTATGTTTTTAGAACATTTTTTATGGAAAATGAAATATTTAAAATATTGATACGGGCGAATATTATTTATTTATTAAGCTGTATT